>CM056601.1:12322668-12847668 GCA_029721355.1 Tegillarca granosa | reverse complement strand
TTTCGTCACTTATATAATTACATATGCAAATAAGCTGCTATCAATAGCTTATTCTTTGACAATCTTCTCTGGAACTACTATACCTTTTTGAACCAAATTTGGTGTGGAAAGTCCCTAGGTGTTGCAGATTTAAATTTGCACAAATCAACTTCCTGTTGCATTCAAGATGGCCACTGTTACTATAGATATCAAATAGTGATAAATGGCCAATACATGCTTATTTTTCAACCAATTTAGTACATAATTGATATTTAGAAAGCAGATGTAGAGCCATTTAACATATGTAACCGGTTTTTCCAAAACTTTTTATTGGGTCATTATTAGCGGAATATGCAAATAAGATGCTATTTTCAGCTGATTCTCTAAAAATCTTCTACTCTGGAACTACTAGACCTTTTTGAACCAAATTTGGTGTGGAAAGTCCGTAGGTGTCGCAGATTAAAATTTGCACAAATCAACTTCCTGTTGCATTTAAGATGGCCACTGTTACTATAAATAACAAATAGTGATAAATGGCCAATACATGCTTATTTTTCAACCAATTTAGTACAAAATCGATATTTAGAAAGCAGATGTAGAGCCATTTAACATATGTAAGTTTTTCCAAAACTTTTTTATTGGGTCATTATTAGCGGAATATGCAAATAAGGTGCTATTTTTAGCTCTGAAAATCTTCTTCTCTGGAACTACTGGAACTTTTTGAACGAAATTTGGTGTGGAAGATCCCTTGGTGGTGCAGATTAAAATTTGCACAAATCAACTTTTTTTGGCATCCAAGATTGCCACTGTTACTGTAAATAGCAAAAAGTGATAAAGTGATAAATGGCTGATTCATGCTTATTTTTAACCGATTTAGTTCAAAATTGATATCTAGAAAGCAGATGTATAGCCATTTAACATATGTAATAGGTATTTTCTTCTCATGTATAATTAGCTCGTATAAGCTAATTGAAGCTGCTATCAAAAGCCAATTCTTTGAAAATCTTCCTTTCTGCAACAACTGGGCCAAATGAACTATTTGTTGTGGAAGGTCTCTCACTGGAGTAGTTTATATTTGTAACAAGTCAGCATCTTGTGGCATCCAAGATGGCCACCATTGCTATAGATAAGATGCAACTTGTCTGTCAGTTGAGCGATCCAATCGGGCCTCTTGTCAGTATTTGATTTTTTTTACACCATTGAAAGTGTTACTCAAATATTTATAAATAATTTTACAATTTAAATAAACATGTTAATCAGTAACTACTTTATTTTTAAATAAATAAATAAATTTTCCCCATCCCAGAACTTACCACCTCGAAATAAGTGAAAGAATCTTGACTGGGGTGTAAAACACTATTACTCCACTCCACTCCACTCCTTCTTTTACACTAAAGCTTATATAAACAGTGATCACTTGTTGTAGCCTTCTATTGGATCAAATGTTGGCATATTAAAATTGTGATTGAAGTTACTCCATTTAACATGCTTCAGCTAACAGTGTATTTTTTTTATGTATATATGCCAGATAAAAATGGTTATAAAAATTTAAGGACCACAGCTGGTTGTTGAGTTGAACCATATACTAATGAATATATATTTTGTTAAAATTGACTTGAGCCAACTAAAGGTTATCAGTGTTTTAAGAGCCCTTGCCTTCATCTTTCAACAAAAAAAACCAATAAGATCAGTGTTTTAGCATTCATTTGCTACATATTTCAACCCAAAAACTTTATTATAACAAAGACCACCTGTCCATTAAGACCAGTGTTGTGTTGACCACATTAGAACATGTATCTTTAAAGACCACATTTGTGTTAACTACCTATATATAAAGACTATCTATCAATAAAGACAAGTCTTTTGTTGAATACCTCTATATAAAGACCACCTGTCCATTAAAACAAGTGTTTTAAGGTCCTCTTTGTTTCATATTATATGTATTATATATATATATATATATATATATATATATATACATGTTGTATATATACAAAATGTATATATATATATATATATATATATATATATATATATATATATATATATATATATATTACTGTTTGCAGAATATGTGTTTCATTTTTTTATGAAATGTTTGTCATAATATCTATCTTATATTGTAGATTGGTTTATCAACCGAGGTCTAGATTGTGACATTGAAAATCAGACCAACAATGAGATAAATGAACTGTTGAAGTGTTTCTATCAGGAAGCCAGAACCAAAGATGGCCGCCCATACACGCGATCGACACTGCTCGGTATTAGAAGTAGTGTCAACAGGTACCTCAACTCTCTCCCACATGGCAGAAACATCTCATTAGTGAAAGACGAAGAATTCAGCTCATCAAATAGGTTACTGGAAAGAATGGTGGATCGTGAAAAAAGCGGGAGAAGGGGACAATTAAGGTCCCGATGTCTGATGATGACATCACAACCTTGATGAATTCTTCTGTCATATCTTTGGCAGATAGAGTCTCAATTCAAAGAAAGGTTTGGTTTGATTTAATACTACATTTTGGCCTTAAAGGAAATGATGCAATGCGGACATTGACTAGACAATCATTTGTGTTGGAGACAGACAACAGTGGAAAAAAATATTTCCGCTTAAACTATGAAGATGAAATGGATAAAATTGAAACCTTTTCCGAGATGCATGATTGGTACTGGTATTCCAGAATGTATGAAATGCCTGGTAACCCACACTGCCCTGTTAAAAGTCTGACATTGTATTTGTCCAAACTTGATCCTTCTTGTGTTGAGTTTTTCCAACGATCAGCTGAAAATATTCCGGGTAACACTGGGTTTTGGTACAGCGGACCAATGGGTCACAAAACAATCCTGAAAATGATGGCGGAAATGTCTGAGGATGCCCAGTTATCCAGAACTTATACAAATACATGCTTAAAGGCCACAGTGATGCAGTTATTAGACAAACAGGAATTATATACAGATTTGGTGTTTAACATTCAAATGAAGGGCAGCAACATGTTTCATGTTCAATCTGATGAGGAAATGTTTGAAAACAGCTGCTTGATTCATAACTTATTTTACAGTAGAATATCTTCATAGCTTGTACAGTCAAACCTTCTCAAACCTGGCCCAAGTTTCACAATCGTTCCTTAACTAAGATTTTCCTTAACTTAAATTTTGTTTATTTTAAGATACACCAGAATTTAAGGTGTCATTTTGAAGATCATTTTCAGCTTAAAAGCATCAGTATATGTATTAAGTTTTTCAATACAGTTGCAAAACAGATTGCCAAAATTTGCCAGATTTAAGTTAAGGAAAATTTTATTGAAGGAACGATTGTGAAACTGGGGCCAGTACCACTACCTCCATACAAAGAAAGGATAAAAAACTATCAAGAGCTAAACAAATCAAAAAAAATCATTTGAACCCAGAAATGAAACAATTAGGGTTTTGTTTTAAAAATAATAATTTGTTCAAGCTTCTAGTCAAATATTAGGCAAATTGAAGACATCAGAAACATGGATCTTGTTACAACTGTGGTTCACTGTGCTGGACTACTGGAATCAACTGTGATTAAATGGTCATGAACTACTGAATTCATCTGTGATTAAATGGTCATGGACTACTGAATATATCTGTGATTCATTAGTCATGGACTACTGAATTCATCTGTGATTCACTGGTTATGGACTACTGAATTCATTGGTCATGGACCACTGAATTCGTCTGTGACTCACTGGTCATGGACCACTGAATTAATTGGTCATGGACTATTGAATTCATCTGTGACTCACTGGTCATGGACCACTGAATCATCTGTGATTCACTGGTCATGGACTACTAAAAAGGAAAAAAAGGAGAAGAAAAGAAAGAAAGATAAAAAAGAAGAGAACAAAAAAATTTTAAAATTGGGACTCAGGGCTTAAAAAAATCTGTACACATGTTAGTTAATTTATGGTAACTTACTAAAACCTATTTGACAGGCCCATGATAGATGCCTTTACAGAGATGGAGGTTTGCCTCTATGGTCTAATTACCAATGACTAATCATGATTAATCTACCTCAGATTAATGTAGTGGTGCAATCGTTCTTAATCACCTAGATGTGAATGGCCTTCATGTATCTAAACACTATTTCATAATGAAATCAAATGACTTTGTGCATTATTGTATTAATATTTATGCATGTTAATATATTATATAATCATACACATTTTATTCACTTTCTGATGATGTCAAAATGTAAATATGGATAACTCACTTTATAGTTTCAGCACAAAGAAAAATTTATCATTAAGGACATTCAGAACACTTAAACTTTTCTAACTCCTTAACATAAGATTAGGTATTTTTCACTTACTTGAAACTGGTCATAACTGAAAATTTTAGTTAAAATTATCATGGATTTTTCCCTAAAATGGAAACTTTTTACTGCTATGGGTATTTTACATGTTAAAAATTGTGACATTCATACCTGAAGTGATGTTCTTGGTGACACACTACGTGGTACCTACAGAAGAATTCATATTTGCCTTGTTTTTCAACATGAAAAATCCCCAAAGCAGCAACTTTTAACTGCATGCAATATTACTTGGTAACCATGGATGCAAACATGAATTTCCTGTTAGAATTATACACGTGTAAGTGAATTTAATACAAGATAATTGTATTTCTATGAAAATTAAGCATATTTTACTGACTCGCACAGTAGATAACTCACTTAATGATTTCAGCATTAAGAATGATTATTATTAAGCCCAGTTAACACACTTAAAATTTTCCAACTTCCATAACAACTGTGGTAGCTCAGTTGCTAGAGTGCTCGCTCCATAAGTGGAAGGTCATGGGTTCGAACCCCAGCTGGGTCTGACCTAAGACTCAAAAGTAGGTAGTGACTGTTCTTTCGCCAAGCACTCGGTATTATGAAATGAAAGTCATGGATCTTTCAGTAAATAAACAATGTCCCATGTCACAGCAGGCATGGCATGATAAAGAATCCTGCTGTATTATGCCATCAGCGCAACGCACAGCCAAAATTTTTGCACTTTGACCTATAGCTGGCAACATCTCAATATAAGTGAAATATTCTTGACTGGGACGTTAAACACCATTACTCAACTCTAACTTCCATATTTTAATGTTATTTTAACAATTAATTATTTCAGCACAAATAATAATAATTTTTAAGGACACTTGAATTTTCCTAATTTACATATTTTAATGTACATTCTCAATGATGTCAGCATAAAGAATAAGTATTTTTAGAAGCATTTGGCACACTTAAACTTTCCTAACTTCCTTTTATTAAAAAAGAGTTACTTAAATCTCAGTCACTTATAAGCTTGTATGTATATGATATTAGTTACATTTTACAAAAATACATGGATTACCAAAGCTAAAAAATATTAAGACAGATATATCTAGTGACCTTAAAATGCTGGGTTTATTTAGTGATTTACTCTTAATAATATGTTTTAGCAAATCAGTAACGCAATATATCATTATTCACAAATTACTAAAAAAAATATAAGTCAATGTGATACAGTTTGAGTTAAATATGTGAGAATTATTTATGAATGTATGTTGAAATAATGAACACACACACACACACACACACACACACACACACACACACACACACACACACACTTTGATTGTGTATGTGTCATGAGTACTTTAGTGGGATCTGCTTGTGTTCTATGTGTTAATTCTTTATAAAGTTTTTGTGGAACAAAGAATGAGATATGGAAATGACTCTTTTGTAAATTCCATGAAAAACATGGGTTTTACGAAAAAAAGATTATCCTATGGAATTTCATATCCAATGAAAATAATGGTTCTTTTCAAATATTACAGGTCATTGTGTGTGCTATTGAATCCCTTTAAATTCAAAATAATATAATTCAATTCTCCTAAATATCAAGGATTTTGATTGGTGAGATATTTGTTATTTTTATTTAAAAAATAGACTATGTCTGATCCTTCTTTTTTTAATAATAGATAGCAAAAGAAATTTCATTTCTAAAATATTTGTGGTGTATGAAATGAATCCAAAATAAAATGTACTTAATAATAATAATAATAATAATAATAATAATAATAATTATAATTATAATTCTTAAATTTCTGGTTAAATTTTCCAGAGATTTAGGCTTTTTGTATGGTTGGTGTTTAGGTGAAACTGTGTAAACCTGAATTATGCCACTAAATTGTGTTACTGGAAAACATTGACACCATTATTATTATTATTATTATTATTATTATTATTATTATTATTATTATTATTTCAGGCAAATTTGTCCCAATCATATCATTTATATAAATTTTTGCAGACTTCTTCATTAATCCTTTGAAGTCTTAAGTATTATCTTCATGGAAAATCAGAGGCTATCACTCCTCTTATCGACAATATTTATTACCAAGGGCATCATGGTATGGTACACTGTTACCTTGTCATGTATGTGGCATTGTCACAAAATGTAAAGTTGACCTCACAATCATCTCTTAACCTAGATTTTCCTTAACATAAATTTAGTAAATTTTGGCAATTTTTTTGGAACTACAGTGGAGTTCACCTATAACAAAGAAGCATATTATGAATTTTGGCCTATAACAAAAAAAGAAAAAAAATTCCACAACCATTTTACAATATTATCTATACGATAATGGAAATGGTTATCATAAATTGGTCTATAACAAAAATATGCACACTACATTTTTGACAATACTAAATACAAATGTTTTTAGATTGAAGTTATCTTTAAAATGGCACTTTAAATTTTCTAATATTCTAAAATTGACAAAATTATTCAGATTTCAAATTTGCCAGAGTTAATTTATATATATATATATATATATTTTTTTTTTTTAAAATAAATTTTTAAGATTGAGATTTGAGGAAAATCTTAGTTATAAAATTATTGTGAAACCAGAACCTGATTGTGCTTCTCTAAAAAATCTTAGAGTTGAACATGGTTAAAAATGAGTTACAAGATATTTACTTTAGCAATAACTTAAATCAACCACAATGTGCACAATAACTTAAATCAACCATAATGTGCATTAAATCAACCATAATGTGCATGTGAATTATAGTGAATTATAGTTTTATAGTATACTGGTGTGATATACATGTATCTTATATATGATAAACTGATGCAACTGAAATAAAAAATTTTTAAATTATTTATTTATTTTTGTTTATTTATTTTTTTTATTTTATTTTATTATTATTATTTTTTTTTTTTTGCCTGTTGCTGAGTTAATGTTTTTCAGCTAAATTTTTTTATGCTAAAAGGTTTTCATTTTAAACATTATTTTTGTTTTTTTCTCGTATTTTCTATGGTTAGTTGGTTAAATATAACTATGTTATTATGCTTATTAAAGAGTTACCTGCTCTTTGAATATGGAGGCAAATTAAGTCATTTTTGTGTGGGTTCATCTATGATGTATTAAGTTAAACCAGTAGACAAGAAAATGTACTGATTTTATTTATAGATTCATCATAAGATCAGTTCACCTGCAGTATATGTGTATAATGTATCTGTTATAAAAATATTACAATGCTGGAACAACTGCAACTTTCTCAGAGATTTGTAACCATGGTTATTTCCAATGCATCTTCAAAACAAAAGAGTCTCAAAAAGGGCAATAATTGTCGCATACTTCATGAACCGTTGTCTGAAATAAAAAAGGGGTTCTTAACACTTTAGAAAACATTTGGTAAATCAAAAGAGTTTTGCAAACCATGGCAATTTACATCTTTCTAACATAAAATTAAGACAGAAAAAAATTAGGTACACTTGATCAACAGGTTTTGCATGAAAAATATTTATGCAAAAAATAATAATACAGTGACTGAGTTGTTAATGATAATCATTTATAACTGTGTCCCTGGATATATGGATAACATCATCTTATGACTTTTTTTTGATTGGCTGGACAGGTAGATTTGCTGATAGTAACAATGTAGAAGGTCTAATATATTTCTTGGTCAAAAAGTATCTGAGATCTGTTGCAACAACTCTGATTAAAAATGTATGGTTGCTTGGTTGATAGAGTGTTTTATACATATGCGGGAAGTTGAAGCTCGGGTCTGACCAAGACTTGAAAATTGGTAGTGACTGTTCTTTTGCCAAGCACTTGGCATTTAGAAATAAAGGTCACATGGTCCTTCGTGGGAGACTTTAAAAACCAATGCTCTGTGTCATGGCAGGCTAAAGAACCTTCCCTGCATATTTCCCTAAGCGTACTGCAAAGGTAATAATTTCTGCCACTTCACCTATAGATAGTTATATCTCGATATAAGTGAAATATTTTTGTCTGGTACGTAATATCCCATCAAATCCAATCAATTCAAAACCAAATCTGATTAAAACTACATTATTTCAATCTTTCTAGCTTTGGCTACCTTCCTTATCTTGTAAGCTACCTAATTACATTACTTTTCAGACAGACTTTGTGACCATTGTTAGCTACCTAATTACATTACTTTTCAGACAGGCCTTGTGACCATTGTTAGCTACCTAATTACATAACTTTTCAGACAGGCTTTGTGGCCATTGTTAGCTACCTAATTACAATACTTTTCAGACAGGCTTTGTGACCATTGTTAGCTACCTAATTACATTACTTTTCAGACAGGCTTTGTAACCATTGTTAGCTACCTAATTACATTACTTTTCAGACAGGCTTTGTGACCATTGTTAGCTACCTAATTACAATACTTTTCAGACAGGCTTTGTGACCATTGTTAGCTACCTAATTACATTAGTTTTCAGTTTGCCTTTGTGGCCATTGTTAGCTACCTAATTACATTAGTTTTCAGACAGGCTTTGTGACCATTGTTAGCTACCTAATTACATTACTTTTCAGACAGGCTTTGTGACCATTGTTAGCTACCTAATTACATTACTTTTCAGACAGACTTTGTGACCATTGTTAGCTACCTAAATACATTAGTTTTCAGTTTGCCTTTGTGACCATTGTTAGCTACCTAATTACATTAGTTTTCAGACAGGCTTTGTGACCATTGTTAGCTACCTAAATACATAAGTTTTCAGTTTGCCTTTGTGACCATTGTTAGCTACTTAATTACATTAGTTTTCAGACAGACTTTGTGACCATTGTTAGCTACCTAATTACATTAGTTTTCAGACAGGCTTTGTGACCATTGTTAGCTACCTAATTACTTTAGTTTTCAGACAGGCTTTGTGACCATTGTTAGCTACTTAAATAAATTAGTTTTCAGACAGGCTTTGTGACCATTGTTAGCTACCTAATTACATTAGTTTTCAGACAGGCTTTGTGACCATTGTTAGCTACCTAATTACATTACTTTTCAGACAGACTTTGTGACCATTGTTAGCTATCTAAATACATTAGTTTTCAGTTTGGCTTTGTGACCATTGTTAGCTACCTAATTACATTACTTTTCAGACAGGCTTTGTGACCATTGTTAGCTACCTAAATACATTAGTTTTCAGACAGGCTTTGTGACCATTGTTAGCTACCTAATTACATTACTTTTCAGACAGGCTTTGTGACCATTGTTAGCTACCTAAATACATTAGTTTTCAGACAGGCTTTGTGACCATTGTTAGCTACCTAATTACATTAGTTTTCAGACAGGCTTTGTGACCATTGTTAGCTACCTAATTACATTTGTTTTCAGACAGGCTTTGTGACCATTGTTAGCTACCTAATTACAATACTTTTCAGACAGGCTTTGTGACCATTGTTAGCTACCAAGTTACATTAGTTTTCAGACAGGCTTTGTGACCATTGTTAGCTACCTAATTACATTACTTTTCAGACAGACTTTGTGACCATTGTTAGCTACCTAATTACATTAGTTTTCAGACAGGCTTTGTGACCATTTTTAGCTACCTAATTACATTACTTTTCAGACAGGCTTTGTGACCATTGTTAGCTACCTAATTACATTACTTTTCAGACAGGCTTTGTGACCATTTTTAGCTACCTAATTACATTACTTTTCAGACAGGCTTTGTGACCATTGTTAGCTACCTAATTACATTACTTTTCAGACAGACTTTGTGACCATTGTTAGCTACCTAATTACATTTGTTTTCAGACAGGCTTTGTGACCATTGTTAGCTACCAAGTTAAATTAGTTTTCAGACAGGCTTTGTGACCATTGTTAGCTACCTAAATACATTATTTTTAATTTGGCTTTGTGGCCATTGTTAGCTACTTAAATACATTAGTTTTCAGACAGGCTTTGTGACCATTGTTAGCTACCTAATTACATTAGTTTTCAGACAGGCTTTGTGACCATTGTTAGCTACCTAATTACATTACTTTTCAGACAGGCTTTGTGACCATTGTTAGCTACCTAATTACATTACTTTTCAGACAGACTTTGTGACCATTGTTAGTTACCTTATTACATTTGTTTTCAGACAGGCTTTGTGACCATTGTTAGCTACCAAGTTACATTAGTTTTCAGACAGGCTTTGTGACCATTGTTAGCTACCTAAATACATTATTTTCAATTTGGCTTTGTGGCCATTGTTAGCTTCCTAATTACATTAGTTTTCAGACAGGCTTTGTGACCATTTTTTTTCCATTTTGCACAAGCTTTCGTTATTATCTCCTTAGTAACAGAGCCACAATATACCAAGTTAACCAATGCCAAAACCACTCAGGTAGCTCAGTAGAGTGCGTACTTCGTATGTCGTGGTTCGAACCCCGACCGGTCTGACCAAGACTTGAAAACTGGTAGTTAATCTTCAAGCACTCAGCATTCAAAAAATAAAAGTCACTGTACGACAGGCGTGACACGTTAAAGGCCCTTCCTGCAAATTTTCCTAAGCACACTGCAAAGGTCAAAAAATTTCCCTAAGCACACTGCAAAGGTCAAATTTCACCACTTCACCTATGGCTGGTGCCATCTCAAAAAGTGAAAATTTTTGTCGGGGATGTAAAGCCTCATCAAATCAAATCACCAATGCAAAAAATAATACCAGTATCAAAATTACTTAATATTCAAATTGATTTTTGAAAACTGAATTCATCTGAAAGCAGGCTGTCTGAAAATGTTTCATGCAGCATAATGTGACAAACAATAGCAAGCTCACCTATTTTTGTATAGTTCATAAACGAATGTATTATTAGACAGCTTTTTTCTGGTGCCTTGCTGTAGCACCATTGACATCATCGCCACACAATTAACTATGACTGGATTAGCATATTTTAAACCCATTTTGGCAGTAAGCAAGGCTGTTTTATTGAAAATAAAGTACTTGCACTGTAGTAGCTGGCACACGATCATTACCGGATAGCCATTTAAAAATGCCATTGTTTTACCTATTCTGTCGTCATTGTTTTAATCTTTGGTCATTGCAGGTGTCTTCCATTCCACTCAGCACCGAATATTGCATTTCTGTTATTTATGAGGCGGCAGTTGCCTCGGTAAAGAGTTGAGCAAGTAATATTTTCTACAGCGGCATTTCAGAGAGAGAGAGAGAGAGAGAGAGAGAGAGAGAGAGAGAGAGAGAGAGAGAGAGAGAGAGAGAGAGATTTTCGACCGTGGTAGCTTGCACACAATCATTACCGGATAGCCTTTATAAAATGCCATTGTTTTATCGATTCTGTCGTCAATGTTATTGCAAGTGTCTTCCATTTCCAGTCAGCACCAAGCATTACAGTTCCGTTTTTTATGAGGCGACAGTTGCCTCGGTAGAGTTGAGCAAGTAACATTTTCTACAGCGGTATTTCAGAGAGAGAGAGAGAGAGAGAGAGAGAGAGAGAGAGAGAGAGAGAGAGAGAGAGAGATTTTCGATCGTCTTTAATGATATCTGGTTGGATTGCGATCATTTCAAAAGATGTACGCGTTAAGCAGTTTTGTTACTAACTTTTTTGCATTTTGATCTCAATTCTAGCTAAATATATAACACAAATACCTGTAAAATTTTAAAATGATATTAATTCGTCCAGCGTATTCTTTCGTAGAAACATGACAAAAATTAGAATTTGGTAACCCAAAGTTATAATTTCCTGTGCAAGGTCTAGAGTAGCGGTGAGGTTCACTAGATTACAAAAAACGGTGTCCGGGTGGTCTTAAACTCCGGCCCTTATGAATCAGTGTCATTCACAGTTCTTATTGTAAAAAAAAGTTCGTCAGATTGCGTTCTGAAGGTCAATGGTTTTCTCCGGTCACTCCGGTTTCCTCCACCATCCCAGAACTGACCGCCTCGAAATAAGTGAAAGAATCTTGACTGGGGCATAAAACACCATTAGTCCACTATACTCCAATAATGAGAACAAAAGCCATAATAACTATTTTCAAGTTTCTAAACCAGTTTTGAGCTACACAAAAAGTTTGAGGTTCTGTTGTTACTGCATATCGGAAGAATGGGATGTAAGAAGCTTGTCCTTCTAGACTCTGAGCTAATTATTTTTATCGGAAAATAACCCCTAGCTCGATCTTGAAAACGGGCCTAGTCTGAACTGAATATTCCGTTCGTGAATGAAATCAAAACAAAGATAGGCGTATTTAACAGTGGGAAATAGCGTTATTGCAACTTGAATTTGACATATTTTAAGATCTCGATGATTTTGTTATCCGAGTAATTCGAGAAATTGTTGTAGTGCGATCTTGATATACACTGCATTAAGATTCTCTTGACTTTAACTTGCAATTATTGTTTCTTTTAAACTCAACTATTGCTTAAAATATAAGATGCAACCAGATTTAAAACGGGACAACAATTTATTCTGATCTAAAACTGGGTATTTGTCGGTTCAAGCGTCCGACTCCAATTGTCAAACATTTGGTTAACCTGAGCATTTTGTAACAATAATTTCATTAGTATAAAACTTGCAAAATAACACAAAGGCCTGAACAGTAAAAAAAAAAAAATAAAAAATAAAATAAAATAAAATGAAATGAAATGAAATGAAATGAAATGAAATGAAATGAAATAAAATAAAATAAAATAAAATAAAATAATGAATGAATAAATAAATAAATAAATAAATAAATAAATAAATAAATAAATAAATTAATTAATTAATTAATTAATTAAAAAAATGAATAAATAAAAATAAGGTAATTCGGGCATATGTGTCAATATTGCATAACGTCGCGTTTCTTTCAGTTATCCATCCTGTCTCATATGGCATAACATAATCCATAATAGTCACTAATTTACAATTTTCTTAAATCCGGATACAGTTGACACAAATGATTTTGAAATTGAAGAAATCTACACCAAAAATTATAATTTATAGAGAATATTCGGGAATATTTCAATGTCAATTTCTAAGACATTGCACAGTTAAAATTGAATATCTAATGTAATATTTAAAATGTTTCGTGAAGTTTTGTTGAACAAAACGTAACATTCTCTCATAAAACTTCAAATGTTTAAAATATTGATGACAGAAAAATGGGAATATTTGTTTTGAGTCACGATACACTCAGCTGAGTGAATGATTGTGAAACTGGGGCCTGGTAGATATCCACTATATTTGCAAATTTATAACTTTTGGTGTAAACTAGTGTTGTGTAGTTTCACCATTAAACACATATTCATAAGCTTCTGATTAAGTTTGATAAGCCGAAATAATAAGAAACAGTGCGAGGACGAATTGTTACAGTAAAAAAAATATCTGAAATTTAAAATAAAAACAAATAACGTTGCCTTTTTTAAAACCAAAACATTAAATTGTCAATTCCAATAACGAAAGTTGAAAAGGGAAGTGTTGAAAGTTGAATCCAATTGACTCGTTAAAACCCTATTTTGTACCCCATATTTTTTTTAATAATATGCGCAGGCGTCGTGTCGTGTCTCGTTTTCAAACGTGCGCAGCCGCGTTTGAACTCAGTTAATTAATTGACGAAGAGCAAATGGCGGCTGGGCGAACTGAAGAGTATCTCCTTTTACATTAGCAACAAGGAGCAAAATTAATCGAAAATTTACGAAGTGCCATCGACAAATAATAGGTATATGCGCATTTAATGCAATGGCTAAAATCTGAATGTTGACGTCTCGTGTGAAAAAAAGACTGAGCAGGCGAATTTCGATAGATGTTTCAAACAAAGTCGCCTGCTGCAGCCATCTTTGTTGTTGGAGATTATAACGCTTTCATTTGTGCAATTGTCCATTATTTACCGAGAAACATTGTTTAAAAAATGTTAATATCAAATCTGTTAATTCATTGCATCTTTTGAGAATTCCGTTTATTGTATTTCTGTACGAATTGTACATTTTTTGAGAAAAAATGCCGGTCACGTGACGAGCACCTGCTGCACGCGGAAATTTCGCGCTCTGGCTCATTTAAATGGACACTTATCTTTCGGTTTGTGCTTTCTCCATTATTGGGTAAAAATTACCTCCCCAAAGTTCATTTATTGTTACAGGTACAAATAGCGTGAAAATTCCTTTATTAACACAATGGCATTTCTGTGCATGCATAATCGATTAAGATTTGTTTCAGTTTCATTCGTAGCCATGTTTCCATAAATTTAAAATTACTACTGTCTGATTCACGTCTGCCGTAGCACTAGTTTTTCAAGGTTTTAGAAGAGATATCAAAAATTTTGTAGAATGCCACATACCGTTACGACGTATGCATTTTGTTGTAATTAACTGATACCAAACTAAATGCCATCTTAGCTGGAGTATAAAATGCAGAGCTTTTTAAAATCCTTACGGGGATTTAATATGGAAAAGACACAAACACTCATTCCGGAAATACATCGCTGTAATAACCATGCGGGTTAGGGTAGAAAATTCTGGAATAGTTCATTCAGCTGTAGGTAAGATCGCTGTTGTTAGGCCTACAGTATATATTCCTTTTGCCGTCAAGTTGCAGACGATATTACCTGGCCAGCGAAAATGGGTTAGTCGGTCATGCGCAATTCTATTTTCCTAACCCGCATGATTTTTCAGCAATGTATTTCTGGAATGAGTGTTTGTGTGTTTCCCATATTAAATCCCCATAAGGATTTTAAAAAGCTCTGCATTTTATACTCCAGCTAAGATGACATTTAGTTTGGTGTCAGTTAATTATGACAAAATGCATACGTCATAACGGTATGTGGCATTCTACAAAATTTTGTTGATATCTCTTCTAAAACCTTGATAAACTATTGCTACGGCAGACGTGAATCAGACAGTAGTAGCCAAATTTCAAAAATTTGTGAAAATATAGTCTTTTTTAAAAGTATTTTCTCACAATTTTGCTAAAATATGTTACTTTTTGACGCATTGCAACTATAAATTTTTAGTTTAGTTTAGGCTGACTGCTTTTAAAACGTTGCAGTGAAAGACTAACTTGCATGTCAGTTGTTGACCACACTGTCCCCAGGTGGTGTTGAAAACTGCTCTCTAAGCTAAATTATCTTAAAAATTAAACGGTCATTGATGACATATTGGCTTGACTTATTTAGAGTAGAGGTTGCCCTGTTACTTGCCAATTTAGCCAATTGCTATTTTTTTAAATAATTTCTAGCTCCAAAATACTGGTATTGGCTAATATTTTTGCCTCAAAATTTTCATTTTTATAATGAGGTTTTAGTTTCTGTGATTAACTTGAACTATTCCATAAAATTTTTACCAACTTTTATAGTTGACAATTTTTTGGCTCTTATTCTTCAAGAGCCAGAGCTAATCCTGCTTACTGCAAGTTTGTTTCATTGTTCTTAAGAATTCCAAAGTTAAAAAAAAGAAAAAAAAAAAAAAGACAGGTCTTTGAAAAGATGAAATAACAGGGTGTCCAAGAGAACAGACCTCTAACATGTAGGGCAATTCTTTAAAACCTTTCATTAATAAATTTTTGTGCATAATATGGCGTAAATTATTGAACTATGCTTAATTTCCCAATTTCAAAACTGATGCATAGTCATGCTTTTATTTTACCACCGGTAACATGTCATGGCAAACATATGCAGTATATATTTATTGTCCTTGATGGCAGTAAAAACGGTTTACATCCAATTAGCACCCAAATTGATGTTATTTATAATGAGCACAAACTTGAACAAGACTCCCCCTCATTTTTTTCTTTTTTCTTTTTTTACTTTTGTTATCAAGGTGGTTAAACAGTTACATGACTTTTGTTGCAGATTACAGAAATTTTGGAAGTAAAATTTGCAAAAAAGAAAAATCAACATGAATTACCAAAAGTTTTATACAAATCAGATCCACTCAAGTTCATTGCTATGTCAGCTGGCACAGATGTGGAAAACACAGGTATTGTGTGATGCCATGATAAAGACGGGATCTGTTACAACCAAAGTAAGTATAGCAATATATACTGTCCCTTAACCATACTTCTGTTGGCAGTCAACCGGGCTTAGAAATTGGTTTGATTATTGGGTAATGCTTGATTTGGCTAAAAATAGCATTTTTGCCAAGATCTTGGAACAAAAGTTTTGGATGTCATTGGATCCATAAATTTGGCCCTCAACTCCATATTCATGGCCTAAGCGTCATAGTGTTGGGGTATTATTACATTACAGATTGATTAGTCCTTATGTTCGTAAAATATATATAGATCTTGATTGTTCAAACTAATTAGAAATCTACATGGTACTATTAGGAACGTTCTGACAGGGTCAGGCATTTTTATTGTATTTTCATTTAATCTGAAACAATCCTTTAGTCTAGACATTGCCCATTTCTATCTTTGTATGCAAGCTTTGTTAAAGATGTTTTTGTATTAAGTTCCTGAGATTTTCTATCATGAAATCTACTACTGATTTTTTTTAAAGAAAAATTTTTAGGAAGCAAAATTTAGTGCTGGCTTACAAAATATTTCGGTTGCAATTTTCCATGGATTTCAAAATTAGCCACTGCAGTTTGTGAAAAATATTTAAAATGGCTAATCAATAATTAAAATTAGGTACCAACAAAATTTTGATTAATTGTAATACTTAATTTGATTTGCATAAAACAAGAATTCTTGTTTAACATATTTACAGGCTCACAGAGTTGTATTGGTGGCAGCTTGTCCAATGTTACAATCTATGGACAATGCAACTTCTGGATCTCACTTGGAAGTTCGCTTAGCCGCAGAAATTAAACAAGATTCCATTAACACTTTTCTGCAATATTTGTACGAAGGCTTCATGATGTTGACAGAGGACAATGTGCGTGATGTGGAAAAAATAGCTAGACTTTTACAAGTGGACAGTATTATTAAGTGTTGTGCAGACTTTCATAAATGTTTACAATCCAAAACTGGTGCTCCAAGTCCACAGTATAAATACGGCTTTCACGATATGATTGAATTCCGTCATGTAAGAAGTTCAGATTTACAAAAGACTGTTCAGGAAAGGATGATGAAGCGTCCATCAGAAATGTCTCGACCTGGGAGTCCAGGAAGTAAAAGGCACAGGTCTAATAGACCCTCAAGTCCATCATCAGATGCTTCTGGTAGTGGTGATATGTCGCAAAGTGCACCTGCACCATGGGATAGGGTTCCACAGTTAGGATCTGGTATTTCCTCACACTCATCTTCATGGCCTAGCCAAGTGGGTCGTTCACAACCTGAACCTGGTGTTATTGAAATTATTGAGGATAGTTTAGAACTTGTACAGACTGTTGGACCAGATAAGGACTCGGGACCTGGAGGCACTAGGCTTGACCCCCGAGCAGTTCAGAAAAGTGTAGCAATATCTGTAGCTAGTCAAATGAACACTGAAACAGATTTGAGAGTTGTTGATGTTCCTAGTGATATTTCAGACACTCGTACAACATACCAGACCTCATCGGGCCCATCAACTCAGGCCCAGGGTCCGGGCTCATCTCATTCTAGATCATTCTCTCATTCATCATCAGCTTCATCATCCAAAGAATCAAAATTCTCAGATAAATCATTTTCAGGCATGTCCAGTAGAGATGAACCTAAAAAGCAGCGACCAGACATTCCAATACAGAGCTTCTCATCCGATAATCTACACGCCAGAGCTATTCAGCAACACAGAGCAAGCAATGAAAGTCATTCCACACCACAGAAAATGCCATTTCCAGTTTCCATTTCACCCATAGGCTCAGGAAAATCATTTGCAGCAGGCAGTGCCGAACAGGTCTCATCCGCATCAGATTTGCCCTCAGTAAGAAGTCCTGTTACTGCTTACAGGCCACAAGCTTCACCAGCTAGTCACCACTCGCCAATGACCCCACCAAGCATGTCACCGTCATCCGTAAAAAGTCAGTCCATGCCATCAATGAGAAGACCATCAGATATGGGAAGACCAGATACAATGGATGACAGTTCTTCAGAGAAGGGTCAAGACCATAGGTTAGTATTGTATAATGTAGATTTAAAAATGAAAGATAGCGTTGATGTATTTTACAGCCCAGTTAGGATTTCAGTTACATTGAAATGGTCTTTTCTGATCTGGCTGAGAGAATGGAATATACCATCAGTCCTTGGCAAACAAACAGACAAATTTTTAAAGTAAAGATTTTGAAATTTAGATGAAAAGATTTTGAAATCTAGATGATGATTGGCTCTGATCTTAAGTTTTAGGAGCTGAGTTGATAGTGTTTTCACGAATACTCTCATGCAACTTAAACAATTTTGTAAACATTTTGACAATAGTTATTTCTTTTTCATTAATATCAAATAATTCTAAATAGTTATTTCTTTTTCATTAATGTCAAATAATTCTTTATGCTTATCACATTTTGAATTTCTTTTGCAGAAAAGATTCAAATATGCCACAGTCAAGCACAGCTGATATGACGCCAGATTTAAGCATAGTCAAAGTTGAAACAAAACAAGGGACTTCTTACTCGGCAAACACGGAAACTGGCGGACTTGATATGTATGTGGACATGCCTGAACAGGAACAACCGGATGACGACGAAGGAAATATCGATTACGAAGAACCCTCTGGCGATTGGTCTCATGAAGACGACGGAAGCAATATAAGTGGGGATCAGAGTAGCTCATGGTACTCCGGCTCCTATCAAGGTAGGTACAAATTTTCTTTCCAAGCATATTGTTAAGAATTTTCAGAGGTTTTTCATTTCGGAATTGTTTTTAGAAAATGTATTTTAGTATTCAAAAAAAAAAAAAAAATTTCTAGCAGTAGCCACTCGTGTTTGAAACTATTAATGTGGATAAAGCTACAATTGAAAATTTATAAATTCTTGTTAGAATTAAGGAAAATAATACCAATAATAATAAGTAAAAGATCGATCAAAAGAAAAGAAATCATTAAGTCTGTCTGAAGATATGGTTTTGGAAGTGATGTCCTGAAGTAATTTTCTTAACATAAAGTGTTAAACTGAAGTTTGAATATGAATTGAATGAGATACTAAAAGCAGAATCAAAAAAATTAAAAAGAAAATTAATGGAAGTGTGAATATTATGACTTCAGTTTCTCTTTATGTATTCAACTTGAAACCTCTGAAGATTCTTGATGATATTTGCAAGTATATCATAGCACTCTCATATAACGATGACCTGTTGTCATGACAATTTAACAAAATATTTAAATAAATTCTTTCTGTAAGTAAAATGTGTATTGGTCTGAATACAATCAATATTATTTTTTTTTTTAAAAAAAATCTTTTGCATATGTAAAAAGTTCATGATCTGCTTAAAATTTCTGAATTTTAAGAATAAAGAGGTTAGTTAAAGAATAAAATAGTTGAAAATTTTTAATTAAAACTTGGCTAACCAAATAATAAAATTTCAGTAAACCAATGACCTGCAAATTTTCCAGGTGTATTTGTGTAATCATTGCAAAAGTGTGGTCTTTGCAAGGTAAAGTTTAGAATTACAATCTTTTAAAATAAATTCATTTATGACTTGGAGGTCTTGTGTGACCTGTGCTTATTTTTAAGGCATTTGTTTAAAAATGTGTTTTCCCTGCATGAAATTTAGTAGCTAACTTTTAAGTTTTTGTTAAATACAAAATGGGAAATAAAAAATATTTTGAATTTTGGTTCTCCAAATTAAATTCTTGTATTCAGATCAATACAGTTTTGTCTTTTGAAACAAAAACGGAAAGTTCAGTACTGTACAAAGGGATATTTTCTCATTGGGCAATTTGACTTCAACTAAATATGGCAATTTGACTTATTTGGTTATGAGGCATTTATTAAGCATATAACTTTCGACAAAAAATATTGAAAATCTATTTTGATTGCCCTGGGAAGTTATTTTACCCGTCTTGTTGATTGGATGATAGGTAAATGAATAATGCTGTTGACGCTTTATGATCATTATTTTTTTTTGAAATATTTCTTTTATTAATTTATTAAGATTTTTTTATAGGAAGATTTAGAGATTATACAATTTTGCTATTAAAAACTATTTATTGAAAAAACAAAGATAGATCAAATGTGTTTAGACAATAATACAAATATAATATTAAATTTGTCAAATTATTTTGTTTGAAAGCAATAGTAATATACATATTAAATGGTAAGAAGAAGTGGGCAGGGGTGCTAAAATTTTTGTCTCGATATTGATAAGGGGAAATAACTACATTTGTTTTTGTAAGACTTTCGGAAAGCCCTTTTTATGAGAAATAACCAAAATACAGGTACACTTTTGGATTGCTTGACAATATATTTATTTTAAATAAGAAAAAAAGATAAATTAAGAAAAAAGGATTTTTTGGAGGCACAAGAACTGACAGGCTTTTTATCAGACCTTTGAAACTATATTTTGACTTTTGACTACAGAAAACAGTTGTGTCTGTATAGTTTCATTCTTGATTTATTGTAAAAAGTGCTTTTGATCCTCGATTTTCAGCCCTGGAAAGTCTTTTAAAAAGTTATATATACCTAGCTTTAGCTATGTCTGCTGTAGGTTAGATAACTATTCCCGATTGACATGACATTGTTATTTATAGAAAGCAGTATTCTTAATTTAGGTCAGTCTACCAGAAAAGATCCTGTAATTTTTCAGTTCATTTGATTGGAAGTTTTATGTCGACATTTTAGTTGCACAGAATTTTGAGATCTAAGTACCGGTATGCAGTTTTTAGCAAAAAGTAAGAGGTTTTTAAATTGTGTATTGCAGGGCTTGTTTAATGTTTTTAAGTACAGTATATTTTGACTTAATATTTCCCATTTGCAAAAGTTGTGATCTGATATGTTGTTGATATTGTTGGTAATATTTGATAATTTTGTTCATTAAGAAATTTACATGCTGTTTAAGTGGATGTGTTAAGTAGCATTATATGTACCTGGAACTTTTTTTTTTCAAGTGGTGAACATTTTATCTGCTGAATCAATGGTTTTGTCTCCTGTACACTTGGTGTTTTTGTCTCCTGTACACTTGGTGTCTTAAATTATTTAGTGTCTAACATTTGAACTATTGGAACAATGGTATGTAGTCTTGCCTGAGTGCATTAGATTGTTATTTCTTACCTTTCATGGTGTTAACATTTTGACTGTTAATGTAAGTGTGGGTTATTTGTGATAAAGAGAAACAAAAATGAAATGGACTGACTTCATAACAGACCATTTCGTTGTTGGCAATGGGTATATTATGTTAAAGTGAAAAGGACTGACTTTGTAACGTGCCATTCTGTTGTTGGCAATGGGTAGATTATGTCATAATGAAATGGACTGACATCATAACATGCCATTCTGTTGTTGGCAATGGGTATATTATGTCATAGTGAAATGGACTGACATCATAACATGCCATTCTGTTGTTGGCAATGGGTATATTATGTTATGTTACATAAACCTCTCCATTTGGTGTGTAATGTTCGGGACTGAGAGTTATTTTTGATAGATGGATAAGTCTTGTCCAGAATGCACTGAGCTATAATTGATGGTCTTTTGAACTTTGGAGATTTGATTGACTGTTACAAGTTAGTATGTTATTGGGTTTGGTAGCTCAGAAAGTATGGTGGCATTTCTTTAAATTCTTTCAAATGCAATGTGCCAAATTAAAATTAAAATTAAAAAAAATTTGTTTATTAAAGATGATTAAAAATTTTAATTGTCATGACAAGGTTGTTAATAAGGAGGGTCTTTGATAGCTATATATTTTAATTAAGGATTTTTACACACTACAGGTACATCTGATACTCCTACACCTGCAAAATACATCCAGATTAATGTAACCATGATGTTGAATTTGTAAAGAAATTTGAAGAGTCCACTATATTTTCGGCATATTGGGCATTTACATACAGTATGGAGTGGACAATTTACAGTTTTATGATTCAAGATCATGGCTACTGTTGACAAATTTCAAATGCATGAATGTTTCACATTGTTTTTGATATAGAGAAATGCAGTTTTAGAGCTTGGGGCTAGAGAATTTAAGAAAGCATGCAACAGTTCAATGCAGTTTTATAGCCCAAGTTTAAAAAACTGACTTTATATAATGGTTTTCACTTGAGTTCAGTTTGGCCTGTCAGTGTTGGAGACTATCTCAAAATTTTGTACATTAATGTGGCATTCCTGGTTTTCACATTGGAATATTCACAGTTTACAATATAAAATCTTATAATCCAAGGCAAGATTCAAAACTGAAGAAAAAAAAAACAACAGATATTTGTTAAAAAATCCAAAAATCTACTACCTGCATTGCTCTACAAACTATTGTATTAAAGATAATGATTTGTTTTCAGTTGTGGCTATGCTAATTATCTCCCCTTTCAGTTTTGTTGTTATTAAATGACACTAGATGGCAACAGGAAGAGAGGGTGGAAAAATAGCAGAACAGAATTAAAACCAATTCATTTTGTAAAGAAATTTGATGATTTAGATAACATGTTGGTTCAAATAAAATATGACATGGATGTGAAGAATATAGGTTAAAATTTAATGAAAATGAGGTCTTTTGGATTTGTTGATGACATTCTTTTGTTATTTATTATTTTGTTGGATGACATCATGTTATTTCTTGTTATTTTTGCCTTTTTTGAATGCATTAATGTGAACAATTCAGAATTATTAAAATATTTAAAAAAAAAAATATATCAATTTCCATGTCATGTTGCCACAGATATTATTTGTTAACACATTGCAAAAATATGTATTGTCAACCAAAACAGAGGATGCAGAAATGCTGATGCATTAATACTGAATTTGTTTCTTGTATTATAGCTAACATTATCAATAATTTGGGAAAAATTGGATTTTTTTTTCATTATTTTGAAAAGAAACAAATATGACAAGTTATATTTCAAAAAGAGCTAATGATGCTTGTCATATCTTTAGTAAGAAATTAATGGCTATAACTACAGAAACAAAATTTGTATTTCTTAAGAAAAAAACTCGCAAAGGGTGGGTTTTGCCGAGATACCTCATCAATGACATCTCTCTTGTGTATCAATTGTGTTGCTATGACAACTTCTGTTTCTATGTACATGTGCTAAATTCTTAAATTACAATACAACCAAATGTTAATTTATCTGCATATATAAGAAATTAAAAAATTATGATTATTAAGATATTCAAAGAAGAAACTTCTCTAGATGATTGTGACCTTCTTGGTCAGTTTTGATCCTCACTGCCCAAGGTTGAATACTGCATGCCCTAGTGTGAGAAAATTATCAGTTTGCTTGCAATGGTCAGCAGCAACAAGAGATTTTTGAGGTCATGGAAACAGTATCACTAAGTAAACTTGAATGGAATGTTTTCCAATATGGGCAAGTTTAAAAAAGTGCAAGAGTTCGGATTGTGGCACATCTGTCTCCATTTCAATTGTGAATTCTTATGCAACAAAGTAAGTTTGCTTGCAAAAAGTCCTTGTTGGTTTTCTCCAGGCACACATTTAGATTTCCTTCACCCCTGCCAAACTTATCTCCTTATGAATTAGTAAAAGAACTCTTGAATGTGGTGTAAAAACTTTTTTCTTTCCTCTCCCCTCCACTTCTTACAAGACGTCATTTTGTTGTGGATACCATAAGTAGTTGCTACGAAATTTAAACAATATGAAGTAGGTATATTTTCTATTTGTAACATATAAGGGCATCTTAACAATGGAAAATCCAAAATATTTGTTTCTTGGAGATTGGCATTTTTAATTAATTAATTTATTTATTTATTTTTTTTTTTTTTTTTTTGAAGAATTGGATAGAATTTTAATATTTTTCAAAAAAGTAGATAAGTATTAAAAAAGTTCTAATATGTATCCTGAAAAAAAGTACCAATTGATATTAGCTTAGATACAAGCCTGCTCACATTTTTAAGATGCCAAAATTTTTTATTTTTTTTTTTTTGGTTTTTTCAATATTTGATGATGAAAGTGCTAAATGTGTTTTATATCCTGGCTATTTTGATAAATTATTCATGTTGGTCATCCATCTCTTTAGCCTTTAGGCTTGTCAATTGATAGGGATGTGTGGATCATTTTGGAATGTTGCCAAGTGTCCTTTATTTTGGATCTGTGAAAAATTAATTTTTAGAAGTAATGAAAGGGCTATATGAAGGCATTGGTATTTGCTGTAATTTGTACAGACAACAGTTCAAAATTTAATGTATTTGGAAAGATTTTGCCAGGATTGTACACATTTTGTGCTGAAATAAATATGCAAGAGAGATTATTCCGTTTTTAGTTCAATGCTAGTGGTGGTTTTGAGGAATTTAGAAAATTCATGGGAAGTGTTAAGAAATGCTGAAACACATTCAGGGTAAGGAGAGGGTGGGTGGGGGGATGGCATTTTATCCAACTTTTATCAATAGTTTCATAAGTTGTTGGTGAGGTATCTAGGTTTCAATGCATTAGTGTTATTGGATTTGATTTAAAGACCAAGTTTAATGGTAAAGGTAAGTGCATTTACACCACAAGAAAACATTAAACATGAATACAATGCATTAAGTTTAAAGTTATCTTCACAAGAAAGTGTTTTGAATCCAAAATTTGATTGGAAAAAAAGAAAGGAAGAAAGAAACCAAAAATTAATTATTTTACAATGACTCAACTGTCTTCAACAAGGATGATAAACTCTAAAAACTAATTTTTTATCTTGGAAGAATTTTTTTTTTTTTTTGCAAGTTCGAATAATTTTAATGCTTTCTTTTTGTGAAGATAACTAAAACTTTTAGTCACTTTTTTGTTTTTTAAAATATTGTTAAAATAGTGTAATTTAAATGATTATTGAGAAAATCTCTATATATATATTATTTGGGAGGTTCCTCGGGAATTGCATACATATAAGAGAAATATTTGTAAACAAACTGAAATTGAATATTTTGAATACTGTAGTTTATTTATATACATGAGGAATTAATGTTCATAATGATGACTAGGGACACTTAAAATGTAGAGTTTATTATAATAAGTGAGAAATAGATGTATTGAAACTTGTGATAAATGATTGGTATGAAAAATGTTGAAACATTGTAATGGAATGATATTGAATAATTAAATGCTAGATTAGTAGTACGGAAATGATGTTCTGAATATTTTGCATAGTAGGGAAATATAGGAAAGGCACACACCCCCCCCCCCCCCCCAAAAAAAAAAAAAAAGAAAACAAAGAAAGAAAAAAAAACCCAAACCATTTGTTAATTGAAATTTGAGAATATGGGAAGTGTGGAATATGTTAAGGTATTAGGTTTTATATTTAGAGTGTGGAAATCATTGTCATTTATTGGGGGAAAAAATAAACAAATGTTATTTAACCTTGTGTTCACTTTGACATTGTTGCAAGTTTGTTGTTGATAAATGCTTGACAGATTGTATCAAAATAGTTGGCAATTTCATATGGACCAAGAAATTTGTCATGTGTTTTGAAATTAAACAAAAACTATCAGTATGTGACTGAATGTTTAAAAATATAAAAACTTGTTTGTGACTATTCTCTCAACTAAGGTTATCTCGACTCAGAAAATTTCGAAATATTAGGTACTTTAGTGTAAAAACTTACCTTGAAAAGAATTTTGAAATATTAAAAATAGTAGTATTTAGAGTATTAGTCTTGGTATAATTTCTATTTACCTCCCTTGAATTAAAATTGAAATGATTAAGAGAGTATTATTAGCATGCATACTTTAAATACTGAAATTCAATTGACTCCCCTTGGAACAAAATTTGATTTACCTCCCTTTGAATAGAAAAATGCAATTGTTAGGACAGTATTGTTTGAATGCATTAGGTACTTGAAAAATGTATATAACAAGGTGCAATACAAAATGTAATCATTTTGTTGCATACCTTTCAGGTAGATGGGCTTACTACCTGAATAAAGATGGAAGGATTGGGAAAAATAGGGTCTCGTATGCATTAGGAGTCCAGAGGTCGTCGCCGCAGCATTTAGAAGAGACCATTATAGCAGGTTATCCAAATAGACCTTTAAATCTGATAGCCGGTGCTGATGACCCATCGGACACAAGTTATACATCACATTGTGAAATTTACGAGTCAGCTGACCAGGATGAGCTTCCTCCCGATGAATTGCATATTATTACAAATTTGAGATTTACCTCCCAGTCTAGACAAAACTTTGCTTGGAAACTCGTTAGGCATTATTTTACGGATTATGAACTTCGAGATCATAACTGCTATGGTCGCAAAGGGAAAAAAGCCTTGTCTCAAGATAAACTCAGTAAAATATATCATTTAGTGTTCAGGTATTTTCCAGTTGAGGAGCCAGCCATGAAAGAAAGGGCTTGGCGAGAATGCACGATAGCTGTTGATAAAGGAATTAGGAACACGTTTTGTGATTATACTGCTAGATTTAAACCAGGAATGATTTAGAAACAAGAAACCCAATTTTGTGACAATACTTTCTCTTTCTTAATCATGATCATATACATTTCTATTGCAAACCTTCAGTTAAAACTATGTATGAGTTACAAAGTAATAAAAGGGACACACTTTGTTCTAATGGCTGTTTCATTATCCTATATGTGTAAGGACTACATTGGCATGATTGAGATTTAAACCATGAATTACATCTGAAATAAGGGCCAGTATGTTCTAATAATTAACCCATTGTTTTTGTTTGTATCCTGCACATGCATTTATGCTTTGTTTGAATGAAAACCATAGGATTTCTTTTAAAAGACATTTGTAAAAAGTAATTAGGTAGTTAATTAAAATCTTTCATGCATTGATTTGTCATATAAATAGATTTGTATTTAAAAAATAAATTTATTTTGATATAAAATAGATAACATTGTTGTCCATTCATTAAAAAAAACATGGCTTTCGTATTATTGATAAACAGTAGTTTAAGTGTTATGCTAGAATGTGTAATTTGAAATAGCTGGTGACATCTTGATTTAAGTGAAATATTTTGACCAGGATGTAAAACACCATTCACTCACTTGCTCATTTTCTTTCTTTCCTAGGCAGAGAATTTCTTCCATCTTATGGAATGCATTCCGAAACGTCTTCAATTGAAAATGATAATTTCACTGACGTTGACAGATTTGAGCAGAGCACCGTAGCTGTTAGATACAGATGTAAATTCTGTGACCATATTCATGATACTGATGAGGAATTGAAATTTCATTTAAAAAATGTCCATGCTGACAGATATTTTGCATTTTGTGAGGAGTGTGGAAAGGGTTTTGTGTCATCAAACGGTTATAAAGATCACATGTCTATGATCCACAATAAAGAAAAGTCTAATCATTGTTGTCATCTCTGTGGAAAATATTTTTCGTCCAATAGCAGACTGTTACTTCATTTTCGCAGTCATTCGGAAGAAAAAAATTTTACATGTCACATATGTTTACGTTCGTACAAACATAAGAAAAATTTAAAAGATCACACTTGTAGACCCATGGGTTTTGCTCATAATCCTAAGTAGTCTTGATTAGACACTGAAAATATTTCCTGGTTGTGGCTATATGAAAAATGGTGGTGAGGGGTTTTTTTTAGAATGTCCTGTGATGGATATTGGTGATTGTTGAAATTGTTCTATCTCAGTTATTTTGAAAAAAAGTAGTGTAATATGAATCATGACAATTCAATGATTTGATCAAAATAGATCATTTTGAATCCAAGTGATGCTTGAAAATGTTTTTTTTTTTTTTTTTTTTTTTTTTTTTTTTTGCATTTAAGATAGATAAAACTGAATTGCATCATCTGTAGTTACTGTTGAATAATAGACCAGACATTACAATTTTGACATTAAATGTATAATGAACTGAGTTGATTATATAAATATACTTGAATTCATTTATTTGATGATAATAAAAATGGGTAAAACAAATGCATTTCCAGTAATTCCTTTTTGAGTGGTGATAGATAAAATATGAAAATCGAGAATATTCATTATAAAATGGAGTTGCCTACTTGAATATAAGCATGTCCTTGGTGAAAAAAGAGTGTTTCCCTTCTCTATTATAGGTCTTTCCACACATGAGCATCATTGAAATACGAAGATAAATGTATTATACATTTATTAATTTATATATTGATAGATAGAACTAAATACGTCATCAGTAATCTCTGACTGTTCAAAGATGAAACATTAAAGTCAAAATATATACACGTTCACACATGTTGGTTGCTTATTCCAACACGGTACAAATTGTCCTTGCCAAAAAGAAAATGTTTTCTGTAGTTTGTTACAAAATTTTTCTTATTAGAATGTAAGGAAATATAGAATGGCTGACACTCGCCTATATAGTTAAGAAAAGTAATAAAAAAGTAGAAGATTTTAATTTTGAAATTTAAAAAAAAAGTTGAAAAAAAAAATTTGTTTCTGTTGTAGGAATTAATGAGGACGATATGATAACTGGTTTTGATGACCCATTTTCTCAAGGTGAAAATCCAAGGGAATTTTCAGGAAATGTAGGCCGCCAGAATTATCACTGTAAATTCTGCCTGGCAGTTTTCTCGCATGATACACAATTAAGGGAACATCTTCAAAACAAACACAATAAGTCATACGTAGCCATCTGTAAAATTTGTGGGAAATCTTTCTTCTCGTCACTCGGATATAAACAACATTTAGACTTTGTTCATTTTAAAACGGAGGCTAGGCCTGGGGTGGAATGTGAAGTATGTGGCAAATGTGTTCCATGTCAAAGTCAATTGGTCCGTCACATGAGGCGGCATTCTAGCGAGAAGTTGTTCACCTGTATGTACTGTAACAGATCTTACAAACATAAGCATGATCTGAAAGTACACGTTTGTAAGGCATTACAATTTGATAGCGGATCTAATCAGTATTAGGTGAAATGACAACCAAGTTTGCTAGCATACTGGTTGATATCTGTAATATGTTGTTTGAAACATTATTACTACTGGAAATTACAAGTAGTCAATAGATGAGTTTCTTATAAAAACATCATTGTTTCAGAAAGTTGATCTAATCAATATTAGGTCAAATGATGATAAGATTGCTAGTATACTTGTTGATATCTGTAATGTTTGTTTGAAACATTTATTGCTACTGGATATTGCAGTTATTTAATAGACAAGTTTCTTGTAAAAATGTCATTGTTTCAGAAATATGATGTACATTGTTTTGCACAAATGTTGGGGGTATTGATCACATTTCTTAAAAAACAACTTAGTTTCTGGAAAGAGTTCATTTTGCACAAATGTTAACAAGTTCTTGATTAAACTCTAATAAATCGACCTTGTGTCAAGATAGTGAAAAGCAGTGTTTATCACAATTTACAGACTTAAACAGTACCATCTGAAAATATTTTACTGAATTTATTATAGTAAAATGGTCTATAAAATGAAAGGAAAAAATATACCGGTATCAGTCCCGTATTCAGAGGGGATGCATTCGCACCCCTTTTGAAAACCATTAAGCACTGTAAAAGCCTCGTTAAAATCATTTCCACTATTAAACCCTTAAAAATTATTTTTAAAACATTAATTTTGATAAATATCAAACATTTAGATACATCCTATTTGACTTTAATTGTTCATTAAAATATTCCAAGATGCACCACTATGCGTTTCATTTTCACAGTTTTATCATGGGGGGGATCATGCCCCCAGAGTGGCCCAGACCCCCCTAGTGAGGCGCATCATTGGTGCATGCTACAACATTCTCCAAAATCGCACCCCCTTTCTAAAATACCTGGGTCTTTAAAAAAGACAATTATAATCATTGTAGCGAACTTATTTTAGGAGCATTGTATCAAACTAAAGGCAACAGTAAACATTGCAGCAAATTTAGGGCAACAGTTATAATTTTATCAGTTGAGGGCAACAGTTATCATTGCAGCAAATTTAGGGCAACAGTTATAATTTTATCAGTTGAGGGCAACAGTTAACATTGTGGCAAATGTAGGGCAACAGTTTTAATTTTATCAGTTTAGGGCAACAGTTTTCATTGTGGCAAATGTAGGGCAACAGTTTTATATAGAATTAATGACAACAGGAAGCAATATAGCAAAATGAGGGTAACAGTTAAAATGAGTTAATGCCATTGAGAACCATTTTAGCAGATGGTAAACAATTGACATTAATACAAAGGTTTATAATAAGGTTATATTTTTCACTTGAGAATTAGGAACATGTGTAAATGATACAAGTACTATAATCATAAAGAAATGGCACCTGTATGGACATACAATACATTGATATGCGATTTATACTTGCGATATTTAAATATTGTTCAACTTGAATGTAATGGAAGGGGAAAAACTTGTGGAATTGACAATCATTAATTCAAAACAACTGGAATCAACATTTGGAATATTGTTCAACACTATTATTTGCATTAAGTTTTGACATCAAATTTGAAAAGTATTTAATCATAATCAAGGAATTAGTTTAAAGCAAATTTTACCATGCTCAATGTGCATATAGACAATGTTGTAATTTTAATGGAAATTTTAAGAATAAATGACAAGTAGTTTGGAATCAATATGTTTTCTGCATATAATTGTGGATTTTTAATTTATTTACAAAAACCACCTTGTTGATAAAATAAATAATTTCTTGTATTGCAAAATTGTTTGTTTTTCTCTTTGGTAGGCCCAGCAGATGATCAAGAGCTTCAGTCCATAGCAGAAGCAGATTCATTTGTGTTTAATGTGTCTGGACAGGCAGTAAACTGCAACAGGGTTGTTGACACACATTGTAAATTTTGCCGATTATATTTTAAAATGGAAGTAGACTTGAAATTGCATCTTCGTGAAGCTCATGGAAAATATGTTTTACTAGTCTGTAACGAATGCTCTCAGTGTTTTTACTCATATAATGGATTTCGCGATCATATGAGTATTGTCCATCAAGTAAATCGTGGATCAGGAATGTCCAATATGTGGGAAAAGATTTTCCTGTAGAAGTAGAATGATGCCTCATTTGAAAACGCATTCTGAAAACCGATACTTTGCATGTCCTCTCTGTGGAAAGTCATATAAACATAAAAAAGATTTGAAAAAACATAATTGTAATGTTGCTTTAGTAAATGTTTGTAGAGAAGATTCTTGAATATCTTATCAGGTTTGACGGCTTTAATTGACTTTGATATTTGACCTTGTGAGTGATAGGGTTTGTCACTCTTTAATCTTAAAATGTTGAATTACAGAATAATAAGTTTATTTATGAAGCATGTTTGTCAATAATTTTAAGGTAAATAATTAAAAAATACCAAACAACTTACACAGATGATGAATTATTTATTTATTTATCTGTTTATTATTTATAAATATTTCTGCATATCCAGAATTGGTGTGAATTAAGATTCTAATTCTTACATGAGAAATTTTTATTAAGAAATTTTTTTTTATGCAAATGAGCATGTTCATAAAGATTATTAATAAAAATTGGGAAATCTGACTGTAAATAGTGGGGTTTTTATAGAAAATTAGATTCAACAGAGATTTTTTGAGGAATATGAAAAATGTTGTTGTGGACAGTTTACTAAAAAAAGGTTTTGATTAATACAGTTGGACTTAGAATAGAAAGGTTTGGGCAGAATAAAAAGGGTGGGAACTAATTAATAGATGAATTGCTTCCAGACAGATGTTGACTTGGTTATATCATGTTGCTGATTGATTATGATTTGAGTTGTTGGAATTCCTTTTAAAATGAATATTCGATTGATTCAGCGTTCAGAGAATTCTTTACAAATATAGCTGGTTTTTGTTTTATTTGTTTTTTTTTCTCCACATAATTATTATAGTTATTCACACTAGAAACTTGATTTATAATTTGTCCTTGTAGCATACTAACAAATTGATGAGTTTTAAATGAGTACTTAGATTTAACTGAAAAAAAATTATGGTTTTAGAATACTAAAATTGAAAGAATGCACATCCAAGCTGTCTCTTGTTTCTATTGTCAGGGTCAAGTGAAAATGCTGCCAATTTGACAAGTGGATCTTCTCCCGCCTTGAATGTTGAATATGTTGTGGATAGTGACTTGGATGGAAAAACCATCATCAATACACATTGTAAATTTTGCATCGGGGGAAGATATTTTCGTGTTTACAAAGATCTAAAGGCTCATTTAGTTACTGCTCACAATAAGAATTACCTTGGATATTGCACAGAGTGTTCAAAATGTTTCTTTTCGGCTGTTGGTTACAAACATCATATTGACACGGTTCATAGCACCGATAGGAAAGGTCCACACTGCCACATTTGTGGGAAATATTTTTCTTGTAATAGCAGATTATCACAACATTTACGAAGTCACTCTGAAGAGAGACAGTTTGTGTGTCCAATATGTCAAAGGTCATACAAACATAAACATGCTTTGAAGGAACACATGGTCGCGTGTGGTCAATAGACATGTGGTTATTGTTACCATGGATAAAATGCAATGTGTCAGTCATAGAGGCTTTTTAAAGAAAAATGACATTTAAATGACAAAATGAATGAAATATTGACGTAAAATATAATATTCAATAAATGAATGTACAATAGATGTAAAACTGGTGTGATTTCTAAATATAGGGGAGGAAATGCTAGTGTTGGTCAATTTTCATTGTTGTTAAGACCATTTGTGTACAGTGATAACTGCATAAAAAGAAAACGCATCATATCTAAAAGCAATTAAGACAAGTGGTTTTTGGTTCTTTGGTTAAAAGTGAATGCAAATCTATCCTTAAACATTGGTATCTGTGTACAGTTGGTATAAATGTACAGATTAATTTAGTAGGTTTTTACTATTTAGAAAATGTGTCCAAAATTATTATATTCGAGACTGTTAATTGATCTGCTCTAAACTAAACAGGGACTAAGTAGTGACTTGTTTCTCTTAATAGGTGAAGAACAGATGACTTACGGCACAAACGACAGCAATGAATTTGTATCTGATGGATATTATGGCACCAGTCTTGGAGCCAGGGGAGATAATCAGACTTTTAATGACAGATCAATAAATGCTGAATGTTACTTGTGCCATGAATATTTCACTTCTGAAAGTCCTTTAAAAGAACACATGAGTTCAATGCATGGGAAAGATTACGTCAGATTTTGTCCGATATGTGATCGGTGCTTTTTCTCGCCTTTTGGATATTCCCAGCATATATCACTGGTGCATAGTGCACAGAAATCAGGGCCCCAGTGTTCAGAATGTGGGATGTTTTTCACACACAAAAGTAGACTTCTCAACCACATGAAAAAACATTCTAAGGAAAAAAATTTCACCTGTTTGTCTTGTGAAAAATCTTTCAAGTTCAAACATTCCTTGAAAACACACAGTTGTAAGAGTTGATGTCTGAATAAATACCTGTTGTTAGATTTCATGATTGATAAATAAGAAATACATACTTTTGTAGACAGGAAGGATTTTGTAGTAACTTTTTGACTTAGCACTGAGATTTCCAAGATTGATTATATATTAAGTGTTTAAAAGAGTATTTAGGAATGAACTGTCTAATGACTTGTGAATTATTGACCCTAGGTCTTCCTTATTTAAAAGATGTCTTGCAACTCTGTTCATTCTCTTTTGGATGTCAATTCGGTTATTGCATGTAGATATTCCTTGAGAAAAATAAAAAGTCGTATGTTGATTTATGAAGATAATTTTAATGTATGTATCTTGTACTAATAGACACACACATTACCAAATGATGCAGATCTTTTTTAAGTGACATTTGTAGAAATTATGAACGTTATTTATACTGACCATGTCAAATGATTGACTTTGCTCTTTTAGGAAATATCAAGAAAATATAGATATTCATATCAACTGACTTGCCTTAGTAAGATTTAGTTACTTGTAAATTTCTTCATGATGCATTTACATATACCATGTGAATATTTGGCTTAAGCTAATCATAGAAATTGAATATTCACTCTGCTGATAAAAATTGTGAATTTGGAAACCATTCCTTTTCTATTATCAGGTGTTTCTCAGGAGGAAGATGCATTCATGATGTCCGAAAAGTTGGTCTTTGAGCAAGCTTCCGACTCCAACCAGATTGAATTACACAAGTACGATGGACGTCACAAAATGAAATGCGCTCAGTGTAAATTCTGTCACAACATTTTCTATGTGGAAGGTGAACTCCATGCTCATTTGCAGACAGTTCACGGGAAAGATTATTTCCAAGTTTGCCAAATTTGTGGGAAATACTTTCTGTCTGCCACTGGATTTAAACACCATCATAATTTGATGCATAGTTCTCAGAAATCGGGACCGCAGTGTCAAATTTGTGGGAAATATTTTGGCAATGAAAGTAATTTACTCGTGCATCTAAAAAGTCATTCTAAAGAAAGACCTTTTTGCTGTGATGTTTGCTTGAAGTCGTTTAAGTACAAACATCATCTCAAAACGCATGTTTGTACTGGTAACAATAAATGGTTCTTAAAGTTGGGAAATCTTCATGTTGACAATTTTCACTAGAAGGGACGTTATTGCATACTTTCAAATTTTGCATTGTTCAGGTGACTACAACTGCTTACAAAATGCAACAACTGTTTACAAATACTTTAGTTTTGTGTATTCTTTTAGTTTTGAAATGAATTGTATTTTTTTTTTCCCGATTTATAGTTTGTGAAATAATATACATGCATAGAAATGCACATAAATACAAATACACATACATACACATATACATTAGTCATTTGACTCTTCTGTGCACTAAAACCTTTGTTGTAGCAGTTAAAATTGTTGGGTTCAGGAATGTTGCTATATATTCAGGAAGATTAATGCAGAAAAAATTAACCTGGGGTTGAACTTGAATATATTGTAGTGGAGATTAGATGGAATATTCTCTGTCTCTCTCTCTCTCTCTCTCTCTCTCTCTCTCTCTCTTTCTCTTCTCTCTCTCTCTCTCTCTCTCTCTCTCTCTCTCTCTCTCTCGTTGTAAATATCAATTCTCTTTGTAAGCCATAGCTAAAAAGAATTGTTGTTTTTTATTTTTATTGAAAAAATACAAATAAAAACTGAAAAAAATAATGTAAAAGATTTGTTTTCTGTATATAAACTGACTTTACTTGTACAACATGGTATACGTTTTACAATAAAAGGTAAAAGTTTTTTTTTTTTGGCATCTATGTTCAAATGAACAGTGCAGTGTGGTTGCTATTTCAATCATTAAAAAAATTAAAACTTAATTGTTTACTTGTCACTGTAGATGTTACATATTCACTGTGAGGGTTTTCTTGTTATGGTAATATTTTTAAGATGAATGTTATAATATATTGAAAAGTTTTGAATGTGGTCACTAGTTCAACATGTTTTACCCCTTTTACGTTTCACATTAAATGTAAGATACCGTAATCCTTCTATGTATTTGGACAGATTTTAATAATTTCATTTTCGAGTGTCCTGGAATTTAGAGGAAATTTGAAAATTAAATATCTTGAAAATTGGGGGTGTCCGAATATTTAGATTGTCCAAAAAATTAGAGACATTTAGAGCCGATTTTGGTTCCCGGTTCCCTCTCCATATTTTAAGACATTATCAACAGCGATATCCATGCATATATCAATGATAAAGTAAAATTTTGAATTAAATACAAGTAAAAATTACCTTTTGTGTTGTTTATTTTATTATTATTTTTTAAAGCGTTTGTTGATCAAAAATCATGATTCTCTAAGTAATACACATCAAGGTCGCCATTTTGTTTACAAGAAAACAATGTGATTTTTTTCATTAACATCCAACGTTTGAGGTGCACCAACATGCCACTTTCTACTTGTGATTGCTTGCAGTCAAGTTATTATTATACATCGTGTGTTGCATTATTTGTGGATCAAGTTCAGAGAATTTCGTTTCAATCAAATATTCAATATTTTACCATGCGTATGTGTACATTTTAAGAAATGGCAATGCAAAGATAGAACAAGTTCCGACTCCCAACTTCCGTAAATAAAAGGTAAAAATTAAATTATTTTAAATCATATTTCAAACATATTTTAATGTGATTTTCATCTTGGAAGAAAGTTTTTTATCGCATTTGTCGGCTGGAACAATCACATGGTCGTTTCTGGAATTCCCATAACAAACACTACATGAGAATAAGTGAAAAACGTCACTTCCTGTTTTCATCAGAAAAAATGTCTTTGATGTTGAACTAGTGTACTGACAAGATTCTGTTTTACAGGATTTTCTCGGCAGTGAACATTAATTATAATCAACTTTCACTTTCATAGAAAATTAAAGCACTTATCAAAGGTATGATTTTATTTAGTTTACATAAAAACGTTAATACATTGCACATACCTGTTTCACATTACGATGCAATGGCGCCAATACACAGTGAAATGAACGAGTGAAAGCAACAATTTATAGTTAAAATAATTGAAAACAACAAAGTTTCTTCTTGATTTAATTAAATCTTTATTTCAAGCGCTCTGCATAACATGCTGCAACTGAGTTTTAGCAAAAACGTGTCCGGATTTAGAGGTAAAAAATTGCCGTCCGAAATTAGAGGAAATTTAAAAATTATTAAAATTTAAAAATTAGGATGTCCGAAAACATAGAGGGTCCGAATACATCGAAGGATTACGGTATTCACTATGTGAAGGTATTCTTGTGATGGCAATTTGTTTAAGATGAATGTTATAATATATTGAAACAGTTATGGATGTTGTCACTAGTTCAACATGTTTTATAAGAAAACTTGATACAGTCAAAAAATTTTTATTGCAAAATTTAGTGTATGTTATTATTGAATGAAATTGAGTTTTTTAAAGTTGGGAAATTTGAAGGGGGATAGGGGTTTAATGTTCAAAAGAAAATTCATATAGAAAATACATTGGAATTATTTTTCTAATTGTTAGGTTTCCAGAGCATGTCAGCCGAAGAAAATGTATACATGAATGCCGGCAGTATAATGTTAAAAGACCCTTACAGCTCGAGATATATTAGCCTGAACTGCAAATATTGTCACGAATACTTTACTACCAAGCATGACATAAGACAACATTTAAGCACTGTTCACAGCAAATATTATTTTGAGTTTTGTGAGCAATGTGGCAAATGTTTCTTTTCGGCTGTAGGCTACAAAGATCATCTCCAATTGATACATGGCACAAGCAAACCAGATTTTGAATGTTCTATATGTGGAAAATGTTTCGTTAAAAAGAGTAAACTCGAAACACATATGAAAAGTCATTCAAAACAGAGAAACATACAGTGTTCTGTTTGTTTTAAAATGTTTAAACATAAACACTGTTTGAAAGTACATAAATGTTCAACTGTATGATTTTTATTTTGAAAAAAAAAGAAAAAAAAAAGAGTAAACTCGAAACGCATATGAAAAGTCATTCAAAACAGAGAAACATACAGTGTTCTGTTTGTTTTAAAATGTTTAAACATAAACACTGTTTGAAAGTACATAAATGTTCAACTGTATGATTTTTATTTTGAAAAAAAAATAAAAAAAAGAGTAAACTCGAAACGCATATGAAAAGTCATTCAAAACAGAGAAACATACAGTGTTCTGTTTGTTTTAAAATGTTTAAACAAATTCACTGTTTGAAAGTACATAAATTTTCAACTGTATGATTTTTATTGTTAAAAAAAATATAGATAAAAGTGTTGAATATCAAATCAAGAATTTTCACATACAATCTGGTTGTGTCGGTTTTGATTAGTAAGACTGATTAAAATATGTTGTTAAAAACTTTTCATGTTAAAAAAAAGGTGTACATAGGAAAGAAAAAGAAACGAGGAGTGTATATGAAGTGAGTCGAGTAAAAAAATGTTGTTTTCCTTGTCAACAAGCAATTATTGTTAAGTTTGTCCATGATCAGATTCAATATGGTTTCGGACATTGGAAGGGATCATTCCCATAACCTCACTACGAAATGTATTGCAGGGAGTAATGATATTTATAGTTTGCATTTCATTGATAAACTGTTTTTTTTGTTTGTTTTTTTTTTGTAAAAATTGTTTCAAAAACATGTACAAATGTATAGCAGTATAGATAATCAAACTTTAGCTTAAAAAAAACAGTGTCTGTACAGGTACAAATAAGAGAGAAAGAGAGAGAGAGCAGAAATGAAAAGGTCCGAGTTTGAGTTCATTTTGAGAAATTAAACTTCTGATTTAGTACATAGTTTATTTTGAGAAATGACAACTTCTGAGTTACAGTAGTACATAGTTTATTTTTGAGAAATGGCAACTTCTGAGTTAGTACATAGTTTATTTTGAGAAATGACAACTTCTGAGTTACAGTAGTACATAGTTTATTTTGAGAAATGGACAACTTCTGAGTTAGTACATAGTTTATTTTGAGAAATGACAACTTCTGAGTTACAGTAGTACATAGTTTATTTTTAGAAATGACAACTTCTGAGTTAGTACAGTTTATTTTGAGAAATGACAACTTCTGAGTTAGTACATAGTTATGACAACTGCTGAATTAGTACATAGTTTATTTTGAGAAATGACAACTTCTGAGTCAGTACATAGTTAATGACAACTGCTGAATAGTACATAGTTTATTTTGAGAAATGACAACTTCTGAGTTAGTACTTAGTTTATGACAACTTCTGAATTTGATTTTGTAAAGTTTAATTTGTTTAGCTTATGCTGAATAAAAGATCACTTGAAAAAAAATCATGTTATTCTGAATTGTTTGTTTTTAGTAATAATGAATAAATTTCTGCTAGTTGCTGTTTAGAAATTCATTTTCTTCTTATTAGGGTCAATGGAGTTTGGTAATCAAAAGGCAGAGAAATTGGCTGACTTTGTAAGGGCAGAGTTGTTTGATCTGGATTTTGGACAGCATAGTGAAACTACAGCACCTGGGCATAATTTTCAGTGCAAATTCTGTCATACATACTTTGAAATAGAAGGACATTTACGCAATCATCTAAAAGAATCACATGGCAGACATTATTTTGAAATTTGTCGGACTTGTGAGAGAGGTTTTTTCTCTGTTTCTGGTTTTACAAATCACACATGCTTGGTGAATCCAGAAGAAATGGTCTATTGTAACATTTGTAACAAGGGATTTAAGTACAAGAGCACTCTGAGTATTCATTTGAAGAGTCATTCTAAAAATAGAAACATCCACTGTCCTAGTTTGTAATAGAGCATTTAAACATAAACATTGTTTGAAAGTCCATCGATGTATCAAATCATGACACTTTACTAATATTTGAAGTGTTGTACAAGAATGAGGATAATTGCCCAGTTAAGTTGGTTGATAAAATTTGAATTTAGTGACTACATTTGAAGATAATTTCAGCTATAAAAAAAAAAAAAAACAAATCCTGTGCCAACTTGGAGCATGTAAAACTTTTTTTAAAACTACAGATTGTTTGGGATTAAGTTCGTAGTTTTTTTTAAATGATTGAAATAGCAACCACACTGCACTGTTCAACTCTTTCTTTTAACAGGGTTATTGCAAAGTGAACAGACAGTTGGCCATTTTGAAGAAAATTCAGGATCATGCCAGAAAGAGTTGCCATTAGTTGTTCCCACTAGACGCACAAATTTTAGTATTGAGTGCAAATTTTGTCACAGTTATTTTGAATCTGTGGAGGCAATGAGAACTCACTTGAAGAAAGATCATGGTCGGGATTTCTTAGAAATCTGTCGCACATGCCATAGATGGTTTTTCTCAGTTTCTGGTTTTAAAAATCACACTTGTGTTAGTGAAGATTGCCAGTTCTGGTGTAGTATTTGCGAGAAGGGTTTTAGATACAATAGTACATTACAGATTCACATGAAGAGTCACTCCGAAGAACGAAAAAATCAATGTCCGAAATGTTTTAAATTATTCAAACACAAGTATTGCTTGAAAACTCACAGTTGTAAATAATAGATGTGAATTTGACTTAATTGATTGAAGCTATGATTTTGTCTTATTGCAAGCTATGGAATTTGACTTGCTGAAACTATGAAGTATAGTCCAACTGCTGATTGATTTACAATTAAAAAAATATGATAAAAATTTTAAATAACACAGGATTATTTTTTCCCTGAGAGTGATATTTTTAAATGTTCAATGTGAATGAAGAAAGTCCATTTAGATATTTTTAGCTTTTATGGCATTGGACCAAAATTGCCTGCAAGGTAAAGAGACCTCTTTGTTTCTAAGAACGTGACTTCATTTTATTATTTATTAATTTGAAAATATTAATAAAAGGTCTATTCAATGACAACCGATTAGACCTTAGCAATGTGGTCTTAATAAACAAGTCTATTTTGTTTAAAATATGAAGCATCTGGGCCATAGAATAGACAGACTGCCATTATTTTTAACTATATACACTGTATATATATCCAGTTTAAAACAAAAATGAATGCCATGATTAAATGATATTTTAGTGACTTTGTTAATAGAGTATAGAGGATTTATTTGTTGTGCTTAAAACATAACAAGTACTTGCATTGGTTAATTTTCTTTTGTTAGGTGAGGAAGATGCAGGCAAATTGCAGACCTTTGAACTGCCTTCAAATCAAACAGATCAGTTTCCTAGGAGAAACTTGCAAGCTCAGGATATGCTACCACCTAACCTTAACATGATTTTACAAACTCCATGTAAATTCTGTTACCAGTATTTCCAAACTGAAGACATGTTACGACAACATTTGAAGTCTGAACATGGCAAAGACTACCTGAAAGTTTGCTCTCTATGTGGAAAATATTTTTTCTCGGCTTTCGGTTATAGTAATCACATCAATATTGTACATACCACGTTAGAATCTGGTCCACAGTGTAATGTTTGTGGCAAGTTTTTTACTTGTAGGAGTAAACTGTCTATACACATGAAATGTCACTCTGAGGAAAGAGATATTCAGTGTCCCAAATGTTTGAAATCGTTTAAACACAAGTATAGTTTGACCAATCATGCCTGCAAATAATAAGACAAAATGGCATCCCTTGGTTGAAGCAATTGTTTGAAAAGCTATTTCATTACTTAATTAGTCTCTGTAGGTGAAAAAAGTTTGAAGTGTAATTACTTGTAAAATCTTAGTGTGGTAGATATGCAATCTTACAAAATCTGAAAAATGCCAAAGGAAGAGAAGAAAATTCTGAAAACGGATTAATATTGAGATGAATTTAATTATTAAACCTCGGATTGTACATGTAAAATTGATACATTTTAGTGTTGGATATTATGCTTTATTGAATGAATTGAAGTAGCGATTTTATATTAAATAATTTAATTACCTGGTTGACAGATGTCATTGTGTTGCATTTAAAACATCTTGTCTTGACAGATGTCGATTTGTTGCATTTAAAACAAATCTTCTTTCTTGGATTAGCTGTTAGTTGTCACTGTGTTGCATTTACTAGCCTCGTCTGAAATAGCATTGTCTTAGGGAAAAGGTGTTGAAGAAATACAAAACAAGGGAGGATTTTGTTTATGTATCAATTAATTTAAAAAAAATTTATATACACATTTTATGAATTTATGTTAAATGCTGTAAACTGTCAACCCAAAGTTGGGTTTACTGGGGAATTGTAGTAGCCCTGCCTATCCAGCTCGATTATTTTTTATGCTGGAACATAAAATGAACAAGAGTGCTTTGATTTACAGTTTAAAACATTTAGTTACGGTACCTGAAAACATTATTCCAGACTTAAGAGTGCTTTCTTTTGTTAGGTGGTGATCCAGGAATGAATCCTGCATTGGAAATGATATCTGATGTTACATATGAAGAAGGGAATTGGTCTAGCGAGACGTACGATTGGAATAAAAGTGCTCAAGTTTTCCATGCCCAATGTAAATTTTGTCACCAGTTTTTCCAATCTGAAGACAGTTTGAGACAACACCTGAGATCGTCTCATGGAAAAGATTATCTCAAAATCTGTTCCTTGTGTGGAAAATGTTTTTTCTCTGCCTTTGGGTTTAATTACCATGTCAGTATTACGCATAGCACACTAGAGGGAGGTCCACAATGCCGAGTGTGTGGCAAGTTATTCACATGCCAAAGTAAACTTCTTATCCACATGAAGAGTCATAATAAGAGGGGTGATATCAAATGTCCTGTCTGTAACAAGCTGTTTAAACATAAACACTGTCTGAAGGGACATTCCTGTAAACCTCTCTAAATGGTGAAACAAGTGTGAGAACGGAAATGAACCTAAAAAACCTTAGAACAAAAATATCTGATCTGGCTTTTCATGCTTAATCGTAAAAAGCACTTGGCCATTGTCCCAGAAAAAAATTAGAAAAAAAGGTTCAACCTGTTTGATAAATGATTACAAGCACTGTGAGAATGGACATTCTTTTAACCCAGTAATCGGTGTTAAATTTCACTTATGTGGTAGAAAATATATACTTTTTTATTTAAATGGATAGGTATTGGTAAAAATAATTGGTCAGGAATTCAGTATCACCATGACATGCCATCTATATAAGATAATGACTATTTTAAATGGTGAAGAATATATTCAAGAATTGAGTTATATATATTGATATAATACCTGGGAAATTATTATACTAAACCATTTGAAATAAAAGTTTTGCACAAAAATTGAAGATATTGTTTAAAACAATGAAAAACAGTTTATAAATATGGTTATTGTGTATTACAGGATAGACAATGCATAAATAAAGACTAAAACCTAACTTTGAATATAGATTTTGTATAGTTTTAATTGATGTTGTCAAAAAATCAGATGTTGAATTAAAGTTTTTATTCAAAATATTTTGAATTCGTTTTATTTCATGTTAAATGTTTACTATTAAAGAAGCATGATGGCCGCCTTGTGAAAAAAACCAACACACAAACACTATATATATATATATATATATATATATATATATATATATATATATATATATATAGTTAGTGAAAGAATCTTGATGGGGGCATAAAACACCATCACTCTACACAACTCCTAGGTTTGAATCCTTCTCTATTGGTGTAGATTCTAGTGAGTGACAGATATAAGGTTCACTTGTTAGATTTCGGGTTTTCTCCAAGCACCTGTTGTCACATTATTTATAACCCACCATTTTAAAACTCCCAACCCAAAAGGGAACTTATCTCGAGTAGGAGGATAAGCATTTTTTCAATCCATCTTTGACAACTGCAGAATTGGATTAAACATTATTTCTGAACTTTTTGGACCAAGCTTTATGAAAGTTTTCAGATGTTTATTTTAAAAATTAATTAATGAAATATCTTACATACCTGTGCATTGTAAACAATTCTTTAAATTAAAGTATGTAAAAATTGCACTTGCTCGCATCTTAATTTGAAGAAAATTTGGAAAAAAAAATAGTTACAATACTTAGCTTTAGTATATTTTAGAGTAGTGAATTATTTTTATCTATTTTGGTAGAGAGATTTTAATTTTACTTGTTTATCCATTTTACACATCTGAAAACTTAAGAAGCACCTTTTAATTCCTAGGATTATTATTTTTTTTACTTAGGAACAGCTGCAATCGCTGATTTTACCTCCCCGGATAAAGATGACCACACAGGTGACCACCCACAAGGCAGTAAAATTTGGACATCATTTCTCTTTTGTAAATACTGCACAATGCCATTTACTGATGAAAGTCTGTTCCGAGAACATATATTTCAAGCACACGGAAAAAATTATCTGGCTGTTTGTAAGGACTGTGGGAAGGTTTTTTATTCATCAAATGGTTTCAACGATCATGTAAAGCTGGCTCATGGAAACTCCAATTCTGAAGACGTATTCCAGTGTTCCATATGTGGAAAATATTTTCCAAGGGAAAGTCGTCTTCGTACACATATGAAAAGCCATTCCAATGAAACTCATTTCACATGTCCATTATGTAACAAATCATATAAACACAAGTTTAATTTGAAAGATCATGTCTGTAAACAAAACAAGTAATCAGAGAGAGAGAAAGAGAGAATTTTTGTTTTCTCTTTGGTTGTGAAATACTAAACTTTTAAAGTGGGAGTGTTGTGGAACTTGATCAGCCAGGCACATGTATCAAATACATAATTGTTGTGATGAATGAAACTTAAAGATGAGACAAGATTTTACTATTGCCATGTTTTATGATGGAATGGACATCAATACAGAAATACAATTTGTCTGATTTGGGAGCATAATACCAAAGTAATGTTTAAAAAATGAAAATGCGATGAAAAAGGGGGGGGGGGGGGGGCAGTCATAGCTGTGATAATGTGGAAATGAAGTTTTAATCACTTTAATGAAAGTAGATGGTTTTTAAATCATCTTATTTTTTTATTTTATTTATATTAGGTATTGGTTTTAATTGTATGTATTTTACTGGACTTTAAGTTAAAATATACATATGTTTGGAACATAATTATACTGAATATATAATAAACAAATTAGAAGCTGTATCTTAATATTATAAATTTAAAATCTTCATATTTACAATACCTTAAAATTATTTTCATTCTCATTGAAAACTTGCATCTGAGTCTGTAACTTTTATTCATGTGGGAAGATGCAAATCATTTATTTATGAAGGAATTGAAAAAACTATTTGACATATATAGTTCTGTTGTTATAGAAAAGGGCGATTGTTTTTGCTTTGGTTTAAGGACCATGATTGGTTGTTGTCTCAATGGAAATTTAATTCATTGTTTCAATTCTATATAGAACATGAATAAATGTATTTGCTGTGTCTTGAGTAATGGGTGTTTTTTTTGCCCATATTGAGATTTTTTCACATAAATATGGAAGCATTCATTTCTGGGATGTCTTGAAGAATATGATTTAGGAATTTATGATTTTACAAACTTGTTTGTACCTGGGGTTAAACACAGAGGATGAGTTGAGATTTCACACACACACACACACACATACACACACACACACACACACACACACACACACACACACAAAATTATCTCCTGGCTTTGTCAAACAGTGCAACAAGAAACTGGATATTAGTAATATTAGTAAAGAATTAGCTTAAGTTTGAATGCCATAGCAGGCATTGTTGACAGGCATTCAGATTTGAAGGTTATTTGTGGCAACATCTTGACCAAATCTAAGGTGAATTATTTTTTGATAGTGGTTATTGTGTTCATGTGATATTGGTTTATGTGAGGGTAGAAGTTGATGAAAAAAGTTTTCTATAAGTGGCAGATTTTTAGATGGATCAAATATTTTTGGGTATATCCGAAAACATGAAATAAAGGCCTCTTTACTTGTTCATATTGTAAAATATAAATACAAAGAACTGTCACTTATATTCATAGACCATATTTGCAAAAGTGATAAGTATGATTTTTATAACAAATTTGAGAAATTGCCAACAGTAAGGTAGCAATGTCTTTATGGGACATGTATTCCAAAAGTTCAAAGGCCACATGAAATATTTTAAAATGTGTTTAAAAAGAAAAACACTAGCAAGTCTTTGTCTCTAAATAGCAATTAAAAAGAAACTAAATGAAAGACTTTACATATACTTACATACATTGTCATATTGGACCTATAATTCCTTGGACTTCTTGTTCTTTTTACATAGGAACATCAACTGGAAGATTCGAAGACATTTCAGAATATTTTCCATCTCAGGATGATCAGATATACGACAGACACAAGAGTTCAATAAGTTACTCCAATGAGCTAAGTTTAAATTGTCCGTGCAAGTACTGTGGTGTGCCATTTCAATATGAAGGTGACTTAAGGCAACATTTGTATCAAGCACACGGAAAAGATTATTTAGCTGTATGCGGAGACTGCGGGAAAGTGTTTTTCTCGGCTAGTGGTTATAATGATCATATAAAATTGATTCATAGAAGGGAGAAGTTTGATGGGAAACAATGTCCCATATGCGGCAAATATTGTCCCAGGGAAAGTAGACTTAGAACACACATGAAAAGTCACTCGAATCAAACTCATTTCACTTGTTCTATTTGTAAAAAGTCCTACAAACACAAGTACAATCTGAAGGATCACATTTGTAAACCAAATTAAGGCCATGGGATATACTTTAGACTTTTTCATCAACAAGTTATTAAAATATGGAGTATTTGCCTCTCATATCTGTTTATTTTGGTAAAATTAAGTGAATATTCTAAAAACACAGGCTAACAAGCATTTGAGGGATACATAACTCTTTTGTATTAGAAGGTTGTCAGTTAAGGTAGTTCAACTATGCCTGCTGTCCTTAATGAGAATTATCTGGTGCAAAACAGTGCCTTGTGGTATTGCTGATTTCAATAAGATTCAGATGTTTGTTCTGATGGAGTTCGTTTTTTAACAACTAAGATATGTGAAAAGTGCTTGTTTTCTCTCGATCTTCAGTGAGAGTTTTCATCTGTTCCACAGATGTAACAAAGATGGATGTTGTTTCTCTGAAAATTTGTACAAGAAAAAATGCATTATATGAAGTTAAAAATGACACTGTATGGAAATTATATTTCAGTGGTTGTTAAAATAAAATACTCTAAATGAATTTGTAACAATGTTAGTCTACATTCACAGTGAGATTATCTTTACTGATTTAGATTACAAGCTTGCTTATTAATTGTCATTTATGTATGTTTGTGCGTGTTAAATATTTTGTTGTAAGCAGCTTCCATAGAAAAAAGTGTTACATTTTGATGAATTTAAAAAATCAATAATACCTATACTGTTTTGTCTGAATGTAGCATTTTCAGCTCTGATATTCATCTGGTAAATTTAGATAATTATAATAAATATACATACAAGCTTGTGAATGGTTGAAGATTGCAAACATTCTGTGTGGAAGTTAGGAAAGTTTATATGTGATGACTGACCTTAAGTATTGTTTGTATATGTTCATTTCTTTAGGAATAAATGTTTTTGATACAAAAGACATTTTGTTATCCTTTACATGGTTATTCTTTTTCTTGTTAACTAGGAACTGGATTGGTTAAAGAGGAATATATGGAATCATTTCAGTTCCAGGAGGGACATTTAGCACTGAATCAAGTCATGTATCAGTCTGAATTTGACCCGAGAGTTGATTATTCATGCAAATTTTGCCACAGAAACTTTGAATATGCAAGTCAACTCAAGGAGCATCTTGTTCAAGTCCATGGAAAAAACTATTTGGAGATATGTAAAAAATGTGGCAAAGTTTTCTTTTCTGCATCTGGCTTTTCAAGACCATAAAAATATTGTTCATGGAAGTGTCCATTTTGTTGGGGTTTCCTGTCCAATATGTGGAAAGCTTTTACCACGCGAGAGTAGATTAAAGAGGCACATGAAAAGTCACACTGCAGAACAGCATTTTACTTGTCCAGTTTGCAAGAAATCATACAAACAACATAAATTTCATTTGAAAGTCCATTCCTGTAAACCTGCTAGTTCTTTGATAGTTCCTCCAAACCTAAATTTTGATCATTGATAATGACTCATCCTTATAAAGTAGGATAAAATGGACTAGACAGGCACTTGCCATAAGTTGTGTAGCCATTTGTTCAGAGAACAAAAAAGGAACCCTATTTTTTGTGAAGTGGGGATTTTTTATTTTTACCATCATTTTATGTTGCTTAGCAACATAGGTTGCTAAGCAACATAATGGGTTGCTTACACAATATTATAGTTCTTAGAAATTAGTTTTTATACCGATTAGTTGTAGCCATTGAGCTAGAGTAATGAAAGAATCATCAGAAATTCTTTCTTTTATAGGAGAAGCCAGTCCAAGCAAGCAGACAGCCAAAATGCCATTGAGACCATCTGATATTTTTGATGCATCCGTTCTCAAAAATATTGACATTGACAGATTTATAAATTTCACTTGTAAATTTTGTTCAACAACTTGTAACAGCGAATTAGAATTGAAAGAACATCTGTTAAAGACACATGGAAAAGATTACCTTGAAGTTTGTCGGCAGTGCGGAAAGTGTTTCTTTTCAGCGATTGGATATCGTGAACATCTCTTGACAACTCATAATTCAGGGTCGACAGGTTCCACTTGTAGTGTTTGTGGGAAATACTTCACATGCAACAGTCGACTTGCGATTCACATGAAGAGCCATTCCGAAGATCGGCAGTATCAATGTCCGATTTGTTTAAAGTCCTATAAGCATAAGTACAATCTGAAAGGTCACACATGTCTACTCACAACACAGCAAAACTAGAAGACTTGTTATTAAATAGTGAGATGTGAACCACTGCTTTTGTGTCTGTAAACAAAAAGAAAGAATTTGTTCAGCGAGATTGTACACAATATTTTAAACCTTATTTCTTGTTGCTCAGTATTGAAAAAAATTTCTTAACTCTACCTTGTGATTGAAATTTGTGTGAAGAAAAATGAATCATTCAGATTTTTGTGACAGAAAATGAGTAAGAGTGAAGAATTTAGTATTTCTGAAGTGTTATAGTTTGTGTAGCTTAATTGAAGCTCATTTCAGACTTTGTAGTTAAATTGGGATTTAATCTGAAGATGGTATAATGGTCTTATATATATGCAATATATGCAAAACATAATGGCTTCTAAATCTTATTTGTCGAGAAAAAGTTGTATATACATGTATGTTTGCTGTTCCAGACCATCAGATATGATAGAAGATAAATAAATAAGTCATTGATGTGTCCATTCATCCAAGCACCTTTAAAATGAATGTATTGTCTACATGGAGCATCAAAATTTTAAACTTGAGTAGTGTTTATGTTAAGCGTTTTAGTTGATTTGATTTATATACTGGAATAATCAATCATCGCATGTTTAGAGTAATTGGTTGAGTTTCATTTATTCATTCATTTCAATTCATTTTATTTAATTAAAGTGTGATTTTAAATCCAAGTCGAGATTTTTCACTTTTTGGTTTGAGCTTTGAGAGATCTCTAAAAAGCAATTTTGTATTTTCTAGGACAAGGGGATCTTGAAGCAAAGACTGGACAGGGCACCAGTTGTCTTGGTAATGGGACACAAGGACTGCAAGTTAAGACCACTCTTAGTTGCCGATTTTGTAATAAAGGATACAAAACTGAAAGCGAAGTTCAAAATCATTCATTAGAAGTCCATGGGAGATTGCATTTTGCTTTCTGCGATAAATGTTCAAAAGGGTTTATATCTGTGAATGGCTACAAGGAACATATTGCCATGGTCCATAACACACTGCAGTCTGGTCCTCAGTGTCCCATATGTCACAAGTTCTTTATGCATGAAAGCCGACTAAAATATCACCTAAAGAGTCACTCCATGGACAAACGTTATAAGTGTGATAAATGTCACAAATCGTACAAGCATGAATATAATTTGCGGCAACATATCTGCTAATTCTTATTCTGAAATAAACCTATGTATCTTTCCCCTGTGATGAACTGGTAAAATTCTGAGTTTTCAATTTTAAAGAAAGGACTGTTATAGCATCAAGAATAGCAAACAGGATTATTTTGAATTTTGTAATATGGGAGAAAAAAGCTATTCAAAAAAAAAAAAGAAAACTTTCCTAAAAAGGATACAATAGGCTTATTAATATAAGGGGAGACAATACATTTTAATTCAAAGGGATATAACAGGAATTTGATTTAAAGGAAATTCTAGGTGTGGACATGTTTTAATGTTCTGCCTTGATGTTTACGAGATTTACCTTTTAGTCAGGATTGTTTCACTTGATAAAGCCATAAAGATTTATAAGAAAGAATTTTGTATTTTCTAGGAAAAAGCAAGTTTGAAGAACAAAGTAGACCAGAAACCACACATTTTAGCCTCCAGTCACATGGATCACAATTTGAGACCAATTTTGATTGTCGAATTTGTAATAAAAGATTTAAATCTGAAATCGAAGTGCAAAATCATTCATCAGAAATCCATGGAAGGTTACATTTTGCCTTCTGTAATAAGTGTAGCAAAGGTTTTTTATCTGCTACTGGCTACAGAGAACATCTTGCCATGGTTCATAAAACATTGCGCAATGGTCCTCAATGTCACATATGTCATAAATTTTTCATGCATGAAAGTCGTCTAAAAACGCATATGAAAAGCCATAGAAGTTAAATAGAGCAATATATTATAGAGATATGAATGATATTTCCTGTTTTTGCATTCCAAATTTTGTGCAATGCATTTGTAAAATTGATGAAATATCTAAAATTTTGAATTGTATAAGATTTATATCTGTACATTGTTCGATGTATGCATTGGAATATCTTATAATTAAAAAATAAAGTATTAAAAGGTCATATTTTAGATACTTGACAACACACTGTTATTACCTGTTTATGGGGGTAAAAAATGTTTATATTTATAACTGCCTGTCATTGTTTCCCACAAAACTTTTATGTTGATTTATGATGAAGGATTATTGTTCTGAATGATTGAAATCTTTTGTTTCACAAGTACAGATGTATTATGTTGATAGTTGAATTGTAAAATAGGTCGTTGGATTGATTGATTTTCTTTTCTTTTTTGTCTATGTAAATCGTGGTAAATTAAAATGATTTATAAGAATGGGAGATAATAGATACACTGAAAGCAAAGAGAGATAATGGACATTTGTAGTAATTAAGGATACCGTTGTTTTAATTATGTAAAAAAAAAATAAATCATTTAATGATTCTGATTTTGATAATTTCAAGAAATTAACAATAATGATTTTATTTTTTCTATTAACTGATGTTCATTTTTCTCTGATTTTGAGAGATAATTTGAAGGGCATTTTAAAGCAAAGATTTTTTGTGGTTGAATTAGACAGAATAGTCTTAACAATGCGTCTTTATGGTATCCAAATACATGTTAATATTATTATTATTATTATTTTTTTTTTTTTTTTGGAATTAAAATTTGTATTATGTACTTTGATATTTACATTCAGGTAGTTGATGTATTCCAAATAAAGAAGTATTAAGTAAAACTGATTTAGATTTTTATTTATTGAATGGCGTGTTAGGTTTTCATCCCTGATAAACATATTCTAATGGGAAATTATTTTAAACTTTCAGGAACGGAGAAGAAATTTAAAATACTTACTAAATCCGAGATTAAAGTTGAAAAATTTCCTGGACCAAAGGAAATGGAATCTCCAACTACAATGATTCAACATAACCTTGTTCGTTCCGGGTCAACATATGCAAAGTCGTGTGCTTATTGTCGAATGGTTGGTAGGCGCCAACCAAGTGGTCGTATAGCACAAACATATTATATGTGTGCAGAATGTGATCTACCTTTGTGCAGTGGAAAAAGAAATTGTTTTAATTTATATCATAATATATATTCTGATGACAACGCTGAGAATGTAGACCTCTCTTCATTTCCCGTCAGTTGAAATTTTTTTCTGCATGGACACAGTCCTAATTTATTGAGATTGAAAGACTATTACAAAAATCATTGATAATATTGGGAGTTCATGTTTTATAATCCAAGTACTTAGTTGTGTTCAAGCAATGTAGAATAGCTACTTGCGTCAGTACATTCAATACTTTGATTAAATATAAATAACGAATGTCACAAATTTACTTGATTTTACTGCAATGATTTGTATGTTATGTATCTTTAAAATTTCTGTTTAGAGCTCTGGTTGTAAGCTTTTTACATGATTTAGATTGATTGAAAATGTGTAAAACTTTGATAAGGTTAAAAAATTGTTACATTGAAACTAAACATGTGTTGATTAATAAATTTTTAATGTGAGAATGAGCATTCAATAAAAAGTGAATAAGCTGATTTATAATATATTTAAAAATAAGAAATGTGGGAAAGGTGAAAGTACAAGGCTGATCCCACATTTAAGATGAATTTTAATAAAAATCTTGAGGAAAATATAATGTCCAAAACAGCCTCTTGGTAACAGTCTTGTCAGAAACATAAAGTGATGTATGCACAGCTTAGAATATTGCAGATATCTGATAAACACCTGGAGGCAGGACTTGTCTAAACTTGCTCTCAAAATGCCAAATCTTGTGTAGAAAGCCTGTCAAAATTGAACACTTTGGAGTAAAGATTTTGCTCCAATTTGGCTCATGTTCTGTTCAGAAAGGTTTTCCATTTGCACAGGTTTCGAGTTTTCAAAAGATTCACTAGTTTTATTAGTGTGCATGCTAAAGTTTGGTGGTTTTCTCCAAAACTCTGGTTTACTCAACAATCCCAGTTGACCACCGTTATAAAAATGAAAGAACCGTGATTGAAAGATAAGTCCACTGAACTCAACACGTTCAGTTTGATAAGACAAAATAAGAAAGTTGTGTATATCTTTTGCTAACTTTTTGCTTATATGATAAAATAGAAAATCACAGTTGGATGACTAACTTCAGTAATTTAAATAACAAGATTGAAAATTTAAGCCATTGTGCAAGCCCAGTAACTTTCCAGTTTGAAATGTAACATTTGGTAAATTCCTGTATATGTTATTATAACAGAAGTCATTGGATTTACATATTGGCGAGTTGAAATTTCAGCAGCATTTTTGATTAAAAGTTATTAACTTGATACTGAAAATTTAACCAGAAGTTAATGTAGTTCCATTATCATCTAAAGTTAGATAATTTTGACAGCTTAGTGTCCAGAAATGCTTAATGTTGAGAAATGCTGTTATATGTGTGTATGAGAAGTCCATTTCAAGATGTCTTGTGTTTTGAAACTCGGAAAAATCCAGCAGAGTTGAATCCACAGTTTACAACATAATAAATACCTCATTAATAAAAATGTTTAATCACAGACTCATAAAATATCTTACATTTACAAGAAACAAACTGAAATTTTATATGGAAAGTGATTTACTAAGAAATATGAATGATGTAGATGAAGAAAGAATATGTCAGACATGAGCATGCAGAAAAAGAGGCAAAATACAATTGACATGTGCATGAAGAAGTTTATAAAAAATTTCATTGTCCTGGTTACATTTGTACGGAAAAATAACATAAAGGATATGTTAAAAATAACAGTTAAAAAATCATCATTATCTAATTAGAACTTTCTTTACCCTTTCAGGAGGTCCACATACATTGACATCATCAAAGCAAGTTGTTAATTATCCTGAAAGACCTGATTTAAAAATAGGCTTCAAATTTCCAAACCAAGATATGCTTGAAAGTGAAGAAAATTTCATGACACCAGAACGAACACAGTTATCGTCTACTGTTTATGAACATTTACTTTCTCAAAGTTATGAGGGTCATAAATTAACCCGCATTGAGTTGTCTTATGCTAAATCTTGTGTGTATTGTCGTAAAATTGGAAGACGTGTCCCTTGTGGAAGATTCGTACAGACTCATTATAAATGTACTGTATGCAATGTGCCTCTTTGTATAAGTAAAAGCAGAAATTGCTTTATTCATTATCATGAATGCTTAGAAATGTCGGGGATGGCAGGGGTTAAATTCTATACATGATTTGATATATTTGAAATTTGGGAAGACCTTAGCTAAGCAATTAGAAACATGACAGTTGTATGTATGTAGTGCTTTTTCATATGATAAACAGTATCAGTTTTTGTCGACCCTGGCATTGCCATAAGACGAGAATTGGCTGTTACTTTTCAGATGCTGTAGGCACCAGTGGCAGTGGCATGTCAAAATGTGAAAGTTTATGTTAAATTAATGTATTTTCTACTCAATCAAAAACTAACCTGGCGAGACATTTAAATCTGTGGAATTCTTGTTCTGTTGGATGGGTTACTAAAGGAGTGAAGCTTCATGGAATTTCTAATTTTGATATGTCACAAACTGTCAGGTTAGATTTGTCTTTGATGACCAGAAGAGCTGACTTTTCATCATGCCATTCTTTGCAAAAATTGCTTGCTGTTCTGTAAAATACCATTTAAAACTTCACTACCATGTATTTTTTCAGTGTTTAAGAATTTGTTTTAGTTAAATGAATTATTGTGATTAGAAAAGTGTTATTTAAAAAAAAAAAAAACATACATATGAAGATGTAACCTTTGCGTTTCTTTATCCTTTCAGAGCCCTTGTCAGAGGTCAACTTCATGTCACTTCAGGGTCGTGTGGAAAATAATCCACAAGCACCAGTTGAGCACAAATTAATCTATACAGAAGGAAAAATGCTTAAAGGATGTGTTTATTGTCAAATAAATAAAGTGAAAACTAGTTGTGGTTGGCGTATAAAGACATATTACAAATGCAATGTGTGTAATATACCATTATGTCGCGATACCGGCCCTAGAAGCTGTTTTGCACATTATCACCAATTAATTAATGAAAGTATGGGGAATGTTGGACACTATAGCTCTAAAAATACCTAATGTTTGAAGTTGGTGGATAATGAATAAAAAGTGTAGCCTTTTTTCAGAAGTTAAAATAGGCAATTTTGGTAACAATGGCAGAATTTTTTTTTTTTTTTTTTTTTTTTTTTTTTTTTAAAAAAAAAAAAAAGGTAGTCACAAAAGATGTGAAAGTATGGCTGGAGTGAGGAAATATATTAAACTTTCTAAATACACAGATAAGATGGTGAAAAATAAAGACAACAAAACTTGAAAACATGAGTTTTTTTTCAGATTTTGACATGTTTGTTGCTATGTTTCATTAAGGGATTCAAAGAATGGTAAAATTCTGATGACAGAGTGTTTGATTTGACTTTTTTAAAAACAAGGATAAAAGATGAAGCCAAGGATAAAAAAAAAACAACTAACATTAAAATGTTTGAACTGATTTAAACTGAGTATTAAAAGGCCTTGTTTTTCTTTTGCCTAAATAAGCTCTTTCCCCACTTGTTTAACACTAAGCTGTTGCAAATTGGTCTTGACAGATGTTTTTTTTTATTAACCTTCAAGCTTTCTTGAATTCGCCAAAATTTTCATCCAGGTTTAGTTAAAATAATATGGTAATTTTTATTTTGGGTTTAAAATTATTATCTGGTTTAGTTAGAGGAATTGAATTTTAACTGGTCACATCCTAACATTAAATTTTGTTTCCACTTTATCCTTTCAGAGGAGGGACCATATGGAAGGAAGAAATTTACTATAGATTATCCCCAGGGTACACCTTCTTATTATGTACCCCCAGGGCATAAAGTGGATTACACTGAGGGAAAAATCTTAAAAGCTTGTGCTTATTGTAAAATTGTAAATAACAAAACGAAAAACGGTAGAAGTATTCGAAGTTACTATATCTGCCAAACATGCAAAGTGCCACTGTGTAGGGGACCTAGGAATTGTTTTGTATTGTATCATAGACTGATGCACGCAGACGAGAAGGTGTCTTTCCCTCATTACAGTGATTATCCATCAGAGGGTCATTAATGAATTATTAAAGATATATGTTTCAATGTGTATGCTAAATTTATAAAGACAACATTGTTTAAGTGAAATTTGTGAGGTGTATGTTGCCATAACAACAGCTTAAACTGATAGTATTTAAGAATTTAATTTTCATAACTTTTGAATGTTAATGTGTATAATATGGGTTTAATTTTATTAAAATAAATTAAAACCCTGTAAATTTTATTATTGTACAAATTTGTGTTTTGTTAATAGAGTAAGTTGAAGTTTATTAAGTGACTTAGAAGTTTTCCAATTTACTTTTTCTTGCTAACAAAGCAGGGACAATCAGATATATGAATAAGTATGATTCTAATGTTGCATATATTGTGTTTTTTTACCTCTGTTTGTTGGGTTATGCTATGGATGCCTGTGTAAAATGATAGCTTTATTTTCAATTTTTTTGGTTTGTGTGCATCTCAAAAGAGATATTTGTGGTTCAAAGGAAGGTAATTTATTTGGAGTTCTGCAAGGTGAAATGATAAACTATTCATTATTTTGTTTGTTTTGTTTAATTATTTGTAACATTGACTTGTAGAAAAACAACAATTGCAAACTATTTTGTTACTTAATATGATAATTTCTGGAGATTGAAAAAATTAATAAATTTATTAAAAGTTCAAAAAAGTATTTTTTTTGTTTAATTGGAGGAATTAAAGACTGGGAATTAATCACATTATCCGTGTTAAATGGCATCCTTTGGTGTCCTGATGTCTTATATCATGGTAAAATTATCACGTGATAGAAAAACTTTATCACTTATGGATAAAGGTATATTTTTTTGATCTAAATTTATGGCTGGTTATATTTTGATAAAAGTGAAATAACATAACTCCCAAGCAGAATCTGTGGAAGATTGATCAAACTATTAGAGTTCCTCTTACTGCTTAGATTTAGTAAATCCCACTCAGGCAGGTCCTGAAGTAAGAAAGGTTTCAGTTTACTTGCTAAAGGTTGGGCCTAACTTAAAAAATTCTTTGTTTGCTGTTTTCCCACTCATGCTGTCCACATGTGGGTAGGTAGGTAGGAAAAAAATTTTATTTTATTTTTGAAAACTTAATCTATTACACGTTTGAAAAAGGTTAAATTGGTTGCAAATGTCTCTTTTAAATCACATTTTACATTTTTTTTTTTTGCTAACTACAGTCTTCTTTGTTTCTCCTTGTGTTTTCTCCCATGGAGAAAGTGGAATTTCCTCACTAATGTTTAAACCTGCTCACAGGTTGCTTGCTTGGGTTATTGCCCTTTCATACTGTTTTTTACTTTGTATGAAAAGGGAAAAAAAAAAAGAAAAAAGGAATTGATGGCAATAAAATTTTTTGGGTAGGGGCATTTCAAGTGGGTCGGGCGGTCAACAGCAAACAGAGTTTATTTTATTATAGGCCTTGGTAGGTTTCTTTGGATGTTTTTGGTTTACACCACGATTCCAAAACTGATTACCTTGATATAAGTGAAAGATTTTTTGACTTGGACTTGAATACTATTACTCTACCTTATTTGGAATTATATACTGATTGTTTGCCTAATTTAATCAAACATCTGTTTAATTCTTGTAAATATATCTATTCCATCATGAAATCAGCAACAATATAGAATAGATTTTGGTTCTTTTGTTTTTACAGATGCATGAAAAGGCCCACCATTCTATGCTTAATGTTGAGGCCATGAATGAATTTTGTATTAAGTTTTCTTTATTTGTCCTTTAGACACAATAGACCCATTGGCTTCATGTTAATGCCGAGGTTATGAACCGATTTTCGAACTTTTGAGTAAATCTTGCTTCCTTTGTGTTTTCAGGGTCAGAGGACTCCATGATGCCAAAAGAAAGTCGAGATTTCTTTGTTTTTGGAGGTCACCATCTTGTCAGTCTGCCTAAAACAAAGAACTGTGTAGTTTGTCAGGCTAACCGAGTTAAAACCAAGTCTGGTTGGGGTGTTAAGACTAGACAGATTTGTTCTCTGTGTGACGTTCCTCTGTGTAGTAACAGAACTGACAGGAACTGCTATTATATCTATCATGCCAGTCGTCAAATCATTGATCAGAATACGGAGATGAAATATCAGATAATCGATCATGACTGATTTGTTTTTGAAGTATGTTTTTTTTTTTCAGAAGTAAAAACTTGGATATTTTTTCTGTGAAATGGTCATGTTTTTTAACCATTATTAAAAGTATATAGAGTATGCAGTAGGGGATGACTCAAAGATAAAATTAAATAGAATATGCAGTAGGGGATGACTCAAAGATATGAATTATATAGAGTATGCAGTAGGGGATGACTCAAAGATAAAATGTATATAGAGTATGCAGTAGGGGATGACTCAAAGATATGATTATATAGAGTATGCAGTAGGGGATGACTCAAAGATAAATTAAATAGAATATGCAGTAGGGGATGACTCAAAAATATGATTATATAGAGTATGCAGGAGGGGATGACTCAAAGATAAAATTATATAGAGTATGCAATAGGGGATGACTCAAAGATATGATTATATAGAGTATGCAGTAGGGGATGACTCAAAGATAAAATTATATAGAGTTTGCAGTAGGGGATGACTCAAAAGATATGATTATAAAGAGTATGCAATAGGGGATGACTCAAAAATATGATTATAAAGAGTATGCAATAGGGGATGACTCAAAAATATGATTATATAGAGTATGCAGGAGGGGATGACTCAAAGATATGATTATATAGAGTATGCAGTAGGGGATGACTCAAAGATAAAATTATATTGAGTATGCAGTAGGGATTGTCTTAAAGATAAAAGTATACAGAGTATGCAGTAGGGGTTCACTTAAAAAATTGAAGAACAATCCCAGCAATTTGTTGTTTTGCCATACTGTATGTTATGTGGTCTTTTGAATTATGTTGATAGTTTTTGCAAGTCAAAGGGATCTTAGAGATTACTTTAAAACTATAACATGAAAGCACCTGAAATATAATAGGCACTCAATGTTTGGATTTTCCATTTGTGTGTTGTATTCAAATAATTGTGTAAAAATTATTAAGTTTTCTTTGAACATAAATAAATCAGATGTAACACTTCATTCCTTTGTCCTTTTCTTTCAGGATTGTCAACAGACTCCATGATGATCGAAAGATATGGATATTGGAATGAAGCTGTACATGTTTTCAAGGGACATAATCTTGTTAGTCTGTACAAACCCAGACATTGTGTTGTATGTCAAGCTAATAAGAGAAAAACCAAGTCTGGTTGGGGGGTCAAGACACGTCAGAAATGTTGTCTGTGTGAGGTACCTTTATGTAGCTACAGAACTGATAGGAACTGTTATTATCAGTATCATGTAAATCAGATTGAGGAGGGAAAGATTCAAATAAAAGAGGATCTAACCAAAGAGGAAACTATTAAACAAGATCAAGAAAACTGAAAATGCTGTAAGCAGTTATGTAAATCAAATATTGGAATTTTGCTGTTTTTGTCAACAAGATAATGATGATCTTTATGAACAATTTAAAAAGTTAAATTATGAATGGTTAAAAATTGATTAATATCTATTTTCAATCCAACATCTAACAAGTTCAATCGATAAATATAAATTTGAGGTGAAGACCTACAATAGTCTTTAAACTGGTACTCTATTTGTTTTTATTTTATTTAAACTTTATTTCTTTTACAACGATTTAGAAACAAGTTGTGCAACTTATATTAATCTAGCTCGTTGGCCCGAATTGTAGCGCGCGTGAGGTCTTATTGTGGGAGGAAAACCGGAGAACCCGGAGAAAAACCCACATGCTCAAGCAGGTGACCTCATACCTTATCACATACGACGCTGGGAATCGAACCCCGGTCGCATTGGTGATAGGCGGGAGCGCTAACCACTGCGCCACTTGAACTTGTATTTGTTTTTATTTTAACATCTTGATTAGAAACTGATTGACCAAGTAAAGACACTCATTTTATTTACACATACAAGAACAGAGAGAGAGGGAGAGGGAGATATTGTGTTGTAGATGAAAAGGAATGCAATGTCCTATTATTGTGGAAAGGGAATTTAAAGTGTTTTTGAAACCTTATTTAAGTGTATTTTGTGAACCCTTACTGAAAGTACAATTTTTTCTATGGTATCATTTGTCAACTAGTTAAAATTGATGATTAAAACTTGTATTTTCATTCACTTTTTTGAAACAGGAATATAGTATAGTCATAAGTCTTAGACACTTGGAGGAATGCTTTGTCATTTTAATGCAGTTAAACCTGTCTATAAAGGCCATCCATGGGAATTGGTAAACAAGGCCTTTATGGACAGGTGGCCTTTGTATACAAGTTCAAATAATATGAATAAAGAGCAACTTGGATATAATTTTATTGGCTTTAATAAGCAGGTGGCCCTTATAGAGAGGTGGCCTTTAAGGCAGGTTTGATTGTACTATAATTATAAAATCTAGTTGTTGTCACCACACTCAGAACTGTAATATTTTGTCCTTTTCAGACACCTCCTCTCATATGGAATCAATGAAGATGCTCTGGGATAGACAGTGGCATAGTCAACAACATAGTCTTGTTAGCATGACTGTATCCAAGTATTGTGTTATGTGTCATCGTAATGGAACCAAACTGAAATCTGGATTCGGTGTTAAAACCTGGTCCAAGTGCTCGGCCTGTGATGTGCCTCTTTGTAAAAATAAACGGCTTTGTTTCTATCAGTATCATTCTGAACAATTTCCAAATAAAATTGCTGAGTGGATGTCTCAAACATGAATCCTAGTTAATATGTAGTTGAAAAGTTGATGTCTAAGACATGGATTCTGTGTGAAATTGTAATTGCAAAGGTTTTGTAAATAAGTGGCATAGTGGTTGTTGTGGATTGGACTTGTTTTAGTTGACTTAGTGTATTTGATGCTTTTTGAAAAGGTTGAATTTCGAAAATAAACAATGATAATGAAAATTTCAGATTTATCACGGACAAGAACAATTTGATTAAAATCTTTGTTTTTTTTTAAACTGGGAGTATCAGTAATAGGACTGCCAATTATAATGTCAGATTATATGTCTGATGTCACAATTTTTTCTTCTTTCATATTTTAAAAAAATTAGAAGAAAGCTAAGATATTATAAAAGAGAAAAAAGAAGTGATCAAATTCATTTATTGATTTTTCAGGGGTACATTTGGAGCAAGTATTGATGAATCCCCAGCATCAAGATTTTGGAAATGGATTGCCCCCAGGTTTGGAAAATCATAAATCGATAGGAATTAGCAAATCCAAATACTGTGTTGTGTGTCTTCGTAATGGGACAAAAACCAAGTCTGGTTGGGGAGTTAAAACTTGGTCCAAATGTTCAGAATGTCATGTACCATTGTGTAGTAGAAGGGGAGAGAGGAATTGTTTTTATGAATACCATTTGCATGCATTTGGACTTGAGGATAGAAGTACAATGCTTTGACAATCCATGTTGGTTAATATAAAGCATTTTATTGTCAGAGCACCTTGTAATTTTTCTTATATCCAAAAAACCATAAAAAGGTGTTTGAAAAATATAAAAAAGTAATAAATGGCAAGTTGTAATATGCATTTCAAAATCACAAAAACATGTTGGTAAATATTTATTGGGAAAGGTTTCTTACAAAAATGGATCGCTAAAACAAAGTTTCTCAAAAATGGATTGATAAAAGCAGGATTTCTCACAGAAATGGATTGATGAAACAAGGTTTCTCACAAAAATGGATTACTAAAACCAGGTTTCTCACTAAAACGAATTGATGAAACCAGGTTTCTCTCAAAAACTGGATTACTAAAATAAAACTAGGTTTCTCACAAAAATTGATTGTAAAAACCATGATGTTTTACAGAAAAGATCTGAGGAGTTGAGATACTGGAAGCTATGAACTTGTAAATGTGAAATTATGTTTATCTGACTTTACATATTTTATGTTAGATATTTGTTATTTGTTATTCAATTAATTTATGTTGTTTGAGAAAATTAGCTGTCAGGTTTGACATGTGACCAATTACCCAAATAGGCCAAAGGTGATCTGAACATTCCTATTGTAGGCCCTCATTTATAATGGTAATGTTTCTGTTAAATTGTCAATAAGACTTTAGTCAAATTTTATTAAAGAAAAACTTAACTATCCTGTATAAATGGTGTCCTTTTAGGCATGTTGGACTGTAATGGTTAATTAGCAGTATTTAGTTCATTTTTCAAATGTAGATAATAAATTTGTTAACATTTGTACTAATTGCTACTGTATAAGTGTTGTTACTGGATTCCTTTCCATTTTCAGGGACAGATTTCAGAGCACCTGTTGATAGCAGAGAGGTGATGCATACACCGATTAGCATCGATAGAACAAAGTATTGTTTTGTTTGTCTAATCAATGGAACAAAAACTAAATCTGGTTGGGGGGTCAAAACGAGGTCAAAATGTTCAGTTTGTGACGTTCCTTTGTGTTCTTCGAGAGCCGATAGGAATTGTTTTCGTTTATATCACGACTTCTATCACTCTCAGATGAATAGATATGCTGGGATTAATACAGAGCCAAACTAGAACTTTCAGGGTGGTAATTTTTGTAATTTTATTTCACAGGGTTGGGGAGACATTTACTCCAGACCTATAACTTTTTTAAGTTGGGTTCCTGTATTTTATAAATTTTATTTTAACTGTATTTTAATAGAAAACTGTGAAATTTAACAGAATTTCAATATAGATAAAAATGCAAGTAGATTTTGCTTATTTTCTGCATAATAGGATTTTTTTAGGCTTAAAAAGTCTTTCACAATTATAATGATGTCCTTAGAGACATATTCTGCTATCTTATTGCCAGACATTTGAGTTCAGTTGATGTATTATTCGCAAACATTTTTAAAAAATGTGTTAATTTCAATACAGAACTAGGGAGATAACTCCCATAAATGTATATTTTGAAAACTGTTTGGTCTTGTAAGTTTAAGATGTAGATTATCATTAACAAATGTCATGCTCATGTAAAGATCTGTGTACTGACTTTATCATCATAGATGTAAAACCGACAGAATTATAAATTTTATATTTGATTATATTTATATATGTTATTTGAAATTTGAATGTACATGTATATAGACAATTTAACGATTTGTATGTATATATATTGTTTTGAAAAAATTTGATTTTGGATATAAATTTACTTAATGATAAAAAAATGTCTTGTGTTTTATTTTTCTTGTTCTCTCGCAATTAGCAAATTTTTGTTTTCAATAATAGTACTATAGCAGGAGATTGTTGTGTGTACTATAGCAGGAGATTGTTGTGTGTTGGCTCCTTAATCAGGGGTAGGAGATTTGAATTTGAGTCTTGTTATTCTTACGGAATCATGAAGTAATGGAGAGTGAACATAGGTGTTCTTTATGATGTGTTTATTGCATAGGTAGCAGTTTGCACTATATTACCTATAGCTGATGAAACATTTGATAAATAAGTCTTTGATTTTGATGAAATGAATTCCAATAGCTTTACTTAAATATAGAATAATATAAGTAATAGAAAGAACCAAACATATAATAGTACCACTTTGACTCTTCACTTAGGACAAACACTTGATTTAGATGAGGAAATGAACTTTATAAAGTGAAATGGAATACTTGTGGTTTTAATGCTTCAGGCAAAATTTTTCACATATCAAGCAGTTATTTTAATAATTGATGAAGAAAATTAGGTACCTAGAAAAGACCAGTAATAGATATTGGTACCATTTTAACTTTGCACAAGCAGTTGATTCAGATGACAAACAGAACTTCAAGAAGTGAAGTGGAATGATAGTTTCCACCAGACAAAATTTGCATTTAAGATTGCAGATTGGTTGTGATCATTTTTGCACTCTCCTACTTCATGTAGCACCTGTCACAAAAGTTGGGGTTACTTTTCTTTAGACACTTTTGGAAGGATTGAAGAAATAGAGTATTTTTGCAGACCCAGCCTAAGCTGCCGGTAAATAAAAATGTTCTTGTACTAGAATCTGTAGGTTTCAAGCTAGGCAGTGAGAGGGTTTATTCTGGTGCTTTAGACCACATGGCCACCAAAGCCCCCTTCATTTAAAAGAAAAAACAAAAAAAAAACAGCAAGTTCGAATATTCTCAAGACATTTAAACTTGTTCAAAAAAATTTAAAGAAATTGAATAAAGCTGTGTATGGTAAAGTATGGTATGTTGAAAATGCAGTCCCAAGACTTTGCTAGCTTGCCAATAAGTCTAATGAAGAATTTAGTTTTGGAGTTTTTTCCCCATCTTCTCCATCATTTGCAGTCAGCAAAGACTTAACCTATTGCAGGGGCTGAATTGGGTTCACTCATTGAGCTGAATAAAATGTAAATAGATTTTTATGCTAATTAAATGATAATTAGATTGTCTAGTACTATGGTAACAATTGTCTAGTGCTATGGTAACAGTTGTCTAGTACTATGGTAACAATTGTCTAGTGCTATGGTAACAGTTGTCTAGTGGAAACGGTACTTTTTTATATTGTCTTTCCATTCCAATATCTGTAACCAGCTGTAGACAAATTGAAATAACAATAATCAACAACAACATCAACAACAAAAAATAATAAATAAATATAAAAATAAATAAATTATATAAATATACAAGTAGACTTCATTGGTTGATGATAAAAAATAGTTTTGTTTGTGAGCTAGAGGGAGATTGTTTTTGAGATAATTTTTAAATGGATAATAAAGTAATTTATGTCTAGTACTCCTGATATATAATTTGATGTGACTACATGAATTTTATAAATCAATTATTTTGAATTTAGTTTAATCTCAATAAAACCTGTTTAAGTTTATTAACTCTTATTTGAGTAAAACAGTAAGATAACCAATTTATTTACTCTTTTAATTTTGCTCAGTAACTAAATGCTAAAATGTGATCATTTTATGGTTATGGATGATGATGGCTAATGATAATTTACCACTGCATGGTCGCTGTCAGATTTCAGATAAAACCGCATGCACGACTGGCACCATATGCTTGTATCTAGTGTAGAATTTGTTCATGTGCTAAAAGAGATAAAACCAATAAGTTACCTCCCTTTTGTTTTTCAGAGATGTTTAGGGAGAGTCTAAGTGCCGAGCAGCGGGATCCCTCTGACCATTCTGATGGAAATCATGTTGTACAAACATTTTGTAATCACAGACTGATCTCTACTAAAGGGACTAAGTACTGTGCCATGTGCCGTATACAGGGGACCAAGCTGAAATCGGGATGTGACGTACGAACATGGTCGAAATGTTTGGACTGTAACGTTCCTTTGTGTAGTTATAAATCTGGAAGAGAGTGTTTCTATCAGTATCATGTTGAATTTATTGGATTTAGCACTGACAAAAAATAACGGTTGGAGCTAGATTTTGACAAATTTAGATATTTGGAAAAGTAACTTTCCATAGAAATGTGAATAGTAATATGATTTGTTTCTGAATTAAGCAAAACAAGGAAACTTTGCTGTGTGTATTGGGGTTAAATTTGCCAGAATATTGCTTGGCTAAACTTGTAAAAAAAATTAATTGTGGCTGACATAGTAATAAAGAATATAACATGGTTGTATCCAGAAATAAGTTGTGGAGTGAACCACTGAATCTACAGCTAGTTACTGTAGAAATTTTTGACAAAGTGCATTGGAGTTCCAGTTTGATTTCAAGGTTTAAGTAGCTGCATTATCAAATTCAGAAGAATGATTTTGAAAAAAAAAATATTAGACCGAATAATTACCTCCTTTATACATAGGATTTATCAAAAATTTCATATATCAATTATCAATTTATCATTGACTTATCTGAATGCTACTGTTCAGGGTATATAAAGAATAACAATCACAAGACTTAAAGTCTTATTTCTGACTAAATTATGCTTGAAAAGGGCCCATGTAGAATGTTTATATTTTACGTGTTGTCTCCCTTGAATTAAGTGATTCAAGGGAGGCAACTCATTATCTGGTAACAGTAGTATATAAAACAAATCTGTATGTGCATTTTAGTAAAGACTGTTTTCTTACTTTAGTGTCTCTTATTCTCATCTGAAATTGTTGAAATTCACTCTAGATGAAAATTTTTCCTGGAATTGGACTTCAGAAGACTAATGTAATCATGATTCTAATTGGGCCAATTGTTCTTGTAACTAAAAATAGTAATTTATGCCGGTCACATGACAACACTCACAAGATATTTTTTATGAATAATGTTTTGTGTGTATGCAGATATATATATATATATATATTTTGATTCCTTTTACATGACCTGATTTTAGATCGAGGAAACTAGAACAAATGAACAGGGGAATGAAAAATGTATTTGTAACTGCTGTATATTGGTTTTATGATGATTATCATAAATAAATTGGTTATACTGTAAATTCTGAGTATTTATTTATTTATTTAAAAAAATATATGTGCAGGGTAAGATGAAATAGGCTATTGAACTCATTGACATGTAATCATGGTCAAGTAGATCATCATCTTGTTAGCATAGAAAAAAAAACTTGATATTGTATCCTGTGGAGTAAATTGCAGAAAGTTGAAACCTGGGTGTTATGTATATAGTGAATATAAATGCTCCCTACACAAAGTGACACTGCATGGTTAGAGATTAGAAAGATGGTGTTTTACTCCATATCATAGAGATGTTTTAAGGAATGTGTTGTTAGTAAGGAATACTACTGTCTGATTCACGTCTGCCGTAGCACTAGTTTTTCAAGGTTTAAAAATGGTTAAAAAATTACCTTACAAAAAAGCAAAAACCGATTTTGTGAAGTTTCGACACAATTATTTTCAAGTATTTGACATTTTTATGTGACAATAATACAGTTAAATATTATATTAACGTGAAGGGAGATAACCATTGATTATTTCTGCAGTTGTAATTTAGTTCTGGAAGATATTTTAATTTTATTTTTCTATTTTGGGAGATAACCATTGATTATTTCTGCAGTTGTAATTTAGTTCTGGAAGATATTTTAATTTTATTTTTCTATTTTGGGAGATAACCATTGATTATTTCTGCAGTTGTAATTTAGTTCTGGAAGATATTTTAATTTTATTTTTCTATTTTGGGAGATAACCATTGATTATTTCTGCAGTTGTAATTTAGTTCTGGAAGATATTTTAATTTTATTTTTCTATTTTGGGAGATAACCATTGATTATTTCTGCAGTTGTAATTTAGTTCTGGAAGATTTTTTTTTTCTTTCTATTTTTCTAAGTAAAGTAGAAAAATGTTGTCTTACTAAACACTTCTATTTATAGCGGGATTCCACAAGCGTTTGAACATGGATGTGAGTTTGAGTTTTTGTTCACAGTATATGCGTTTATGGTTTTGTCATTTGATGTCAGGAGTTGATGGAATCTACACCAAATCGAACTTCTATTTACTAAAATAAAAATGCATGTCTTAATCTAATTGGTCTTAATCATAACATGGTACATTTTTTCTTTCACTGACATCTAAAAAATTTTTAAAACTATTTTATTTTAAAAACCCAAGTAAAATTGAAGTTTTTTGTTCCTTTCAGAGGCAGTAGTACATAGGAGAAACATGCAAAATCTGAACCCTAATGAGAGATCAATGTCTTTTGGAAATCACATGCTTGTTGGAATTCAAGGACAAAAAATCTGCCTTGTGTGTCAGAAAATGGGTGTAAAGACCAGGTGTGGAGGGGTCGTTAAAACCCGAGCAAAATGTGACATATGTGACGTACCTTTGTGTAACGTAAGAACGGCTAGGAACTGCTTTTACTTGTTTCATCAGCTAATGGCAGATCAGAAATATGGAAATTCTTAACTCGGATTCTCCACCATTTCTTGTCTAGTCTTCTTGGAAAGCATTGATAGATAACATAGAAAATATTCACCACAATTTGATCTCTGAGGAAAAAACAGTTACGCCATTTTAAAATTGGTCTGTGTCTTCTGGACAGTTTTTTTAGTTGTTCATATACCTGGATAGTGTAAGCTTTGAAGCTGCATGTCACATGATGCAACTTTCAGAATTGATAGCAAAAATATTGTAGATGGACTTCTTGGGTTTGTTTTGACAGGATTTGGAGTGTTAGATATCATTAAGAGCATTTAGATCAGTGTTAAGATTTTAATTGGCATGATGTTATATGTAGTTTTATTTCTTTTTTTTTAATCATGAAAAATGTTTTTGTAATGTAAATTTTGTATGGTAGATTACAATCAGTTTAGGTAGTTTTTTGAGTGCAACCACAAAAAATTAAATGGAATTATTTGTCATTTTTTCAGACTCCTTATCACAGATAATTCCAAAAGTAGACACCTGCTGCACATTGCCGCCTAGTTCTGGTGATCACAGACTCGTTGGTATTGAGGGACAAAAATATTGTGTACTATGTCAGTTTAACAGGACCAAAAGCAAATCTGGTTGGGCTGTCAAAACTCGATCAAAATGTTCAGCTTGTGATATACCACTGTGTAATCCAAGATCGGAGAGAAATTGTTTTTATCAGTATCATCTTATGATGTATGGTCAATCATCTGGTTCTACTGAGTGATTGTGTTTTAAAGAGAAAAAAAAGTGGTAATGTGAAAAAAGAAATTTAATGTGTTCCCAAATAAATTGTGAAAAAGAATTTGATTGGTTGGCAAGAAGGTGGCTGTGTGAAAAGTAAAAAAAAAAAAAAAAAAAAAAAAAATGATTTGTTCCCAGAAGGAATGTAAAAAAGAATTTTATTAGTTAGCTTATAAATTGTAAGAAAGAATTTGATTGGTTGATGGATAAATTGTGTAAATAAATTTTATTGTTAAGCTAGTTTGGTTGGCTTATAAATTGTATACAGAAATTTGAAAAGTTTATTGATGAAGTGTGGAAAAAAATTGGTTAGTTAGTAAAATGATTGTGGGGTTTAAAAGAAGAATATGAAAAGGGAAACATTGTGAGGGAATTTTATTTTTTGTAGGGAAAAAGGATGTGCTGTTTCTCTGCACATGTAGATTCCTCAAACAATAAAATTTAATTAACAATTTTATTTGTAGCATTATAAAGCTGCTGTTTGTACAATTTTGTGCTTTTTTTCAACATATTAAGTTGTCAATTTCATATTAACATATTGGAGACATAATATTTAGTGCAATCTATAATTTGTAGAGGTATAAAGGTGATTGTGTACTTCTTTGTACATTTCAGAATCAGTCTCTACTCAGCCACCCGAAATGCTATGGGGTAATTGTGATGTCAGAAACACCCAGGATTTTAGTAGTCAAGGGCCACCAGTACATAAAATTGTTAGCATCGAGGGGAAGAAGTACTGTGTTATGTGTCAGCATTATAGAACAAAGACCAAGTCTGGTTGGGATGTTCAAACCCGCACTAAATGTTGTATATGTAATGTTCCACTTTGTAGTAAGAAGTCTGGCCGAAATTGTTTCGCCCAGTTCCATAGTTTAGGGTTTGGAAATGTTCAAATTTGAGTTTTCTGTGGAGCAGGTTTATGCCATTGGAGACATTTCAAGTGATTTTCAGTTTTAAATGTTAGTTGTTATTTTTTGTCAAGTATGGGCAGTGTTAAAATATTTGCATTTCCTGGTTTCTAAAAGTGAAAATTTGATTTTCATCTGTGACAAATATGACTTCAACTAAAATGCTTAAATTTGAAATGTTTTACCATAATTTGTGAGTGTGTATAGGTGCTCATTTCCAGTGTAGGGTTAAGAAAAGTGAGATGTCAGTTAGCAGTCTGGTGACCTCAGAGACTTTTTAAAAGCTTTTTAATGTTGGATAAGTTTGGAGTTGATTTTACAGGAGCACATTGTTTGTATATGTAAAATTATAATAATGTTTGAACAGTGCTGTACCATGATGCATTTTAGTCATTTAATTTTCTTTTATGTTCCTTATTTAAGTGTTTCTCAATGTTTTTTTTTTTTTCTTTTTTTAATTTGTATATACTGTGTAGAAAATCAGTGACACTAACTAAATACTTTTTCTGAATTATTTTTCTCCTCTTACATTCGTTTTATTTTTATGTTTTTAACTAAATCAATGGATTTAAAGAAGTCTGTTGTAACAAATAGTGTGTCCATAAGTCTACAATAGTGTGTACATGCATGCTTAAGCACATATGTCCAAAAGTCATGCATATGTGCCAAATTTGCATTGGTGCATAGGTACCATTTTCAGCATTTGTCATATGCATATATGTAAAAAGTATGTGAATATACTTGTACATGTACATAATTTTTGTTGTTGCCATTACAATTCAGTTTTAATAAATAAAATCATAGTTATATAAACCATAAAGTGATTTAGTTTTATTACATAGATGTATTTTTAACATCTTGATATAGGTGGTTTAATTCTACAAGGTATATATAATACTTCTCTCAACCCTTGTGGGTATATATAATACTTCTCCCATGCAACATTATCAACCCGTTGCGGGTATATATATAATACTTCTCCAAATGCAAAACATTCAACCCTGGAGGGTTTATGTAATACCTCCTTAGATGGTATAGAAATTAGTGAAACCTGTCTTAAAAGGCAGTTTTAAAATGGCAAGTGAGGCTTTATTAAACATCTTCTTTGCTAGTTTCTTTAAACTAGAGCTTTGAATAGAAGAAAGAAGTTTTTTATTGGAAACCATATACTAGACAGTTGACAACACAACCAAGAACAAAACACAATGCGAATTAATTTGGAAACAGTGTGACAAAGCAAGTCAAGAACACTGGGACTGTTAATTTAAAGCTTCCAGGGTAGGACAGCCATAAGAATTGACTGACATTCCTTGTCATATGGCTCTTAGTTTATCCGGGGCCTTGATGGCCGAGTGGTCTAAAGCACATGGTTACGGATCACAGTGCCTCTCACGGCCTAGGTTCAAATCCCACTCGTGACAGATCCTAGTGTGAGAAAGTTTGTCAGTTCACTTGCCGAAGGTCGGTGGTTTTCTCCGGGCACTCCAGTTTCCTCCACCAACCCAGAACTGACCGCCTCAAAATAAGCGAAAGATTCTTGACTGGGGCGTAAAACACCTATACTCGATTCCACTCCTCTTAGTTTATGGGTATGAATGGATTTACCTTAAGCTGCAGACATCTTGATATAAATGAAATTATAATGCTGAATAAAAAATTTACTCTTTGAACACTTCTCTCAGACTGGAAAAAGTGTTGAACACTCCTGTAGGACTGGAAAAAGTGTTGAACACTTCTGTAGAACTGGAAAAAGTGTTGGACTGGAAAAAGTGTTGAACACTTCTGTAGGACTGGAAAAAGTGTTGAACACTTCTGTAGAACTGGAAAAAGTGTTGAACACTTCTGTAGAACTCGAAAAAGTGTTGAGCACTTCTGTAGAACTGGAAAAAGTGTTGAACACTTCTGTAGGACTGGAAAAAATGTTGAACACTTCTGTAGGACTGGAAAAAAGTGTTGAACACTTCTGTAGAACTGGAAAAAGTGTTGGACTGGAAAAAGTGTTGAACACTTCTGTAGGACTGAAAAAAAAATGTTGAACACTTCTGTAGGACTGGATAAAGTGTTGAACTTTTCTGTAGGGCTGGAAAAAGTGTATTGAAAGTATTTTCAGTAACAAAAAAGTATAATGATAAGCATTTAACAATCAATTAAAAGACATTAAATAATAACTTAGATACTCACAAATTGGTTGAAAGATATAGCGAAACTTCAGGTGTAGTGGTTTTTAATTTTAACTTGTAGGCAAACTTTCATAATGATCTTTGAATTAACCATTCAAGCTATCAAAGATTAATGTAGAATTTACAATATATGTAGAGTCATCTCCCTTTTTTAATAACAAATAAAACTAAAGTGAAAAAAATAAGCTGTGATAGAAGAAGTTTTATAGATTGAAACAAGCATTTGAAATAATAAATATATATGTCATGGGAGTTATTTAGCATATATTTTGAATTTTTCAGAATCCCAGGGTTACGAGATGATGGCTACTAGTTATGATTATGATCACACCGATGTCCAGAAAACGTGTGCTTACTGCGGTAAAAAATTTGAACAGGCCCGGTACTTAAAGGAACACTTAAAACAACATCAGCCCCCTAAATACCACTGTGTTGTGTGTGGAGAGAAATTCCGCTGGCGAGCAGGACTGAAGCGACACGAAGCTAAAAATCATAACAAAAACCAATTCATGTAGTAATGCTTTCAGTTGACTTAATAGACGAAAATTTCATACTTGTAAAAGAAATTGACGCTACCTCAAAAATATTCACAATTTATAATGAAGATGAAGATATTTGTGCTGAGACAGGAATTAATTTTATTATTTTTTATTTTTATTTTGGTGACTTGTAAAAAAAAAAACTGATGGATATTGAAATGGTTAGATTTTGTGTATTGTTTGGTAAGGAATAGATAGAGTTGGCAATAGTTGTTACTGTAAATAAATATGGGCTTGATTAATATTGTCATTTTCATTAGCAATTACTTACAAATTTCATCCTTGCTGTGATTAATTTTGTCAGAAAAGTTTTTAAACTATTGTGTTTAAATTGGCTGATAATTACTCGGATGGATGTTTTTGAAACTGGTAACTGGTTATATATTGTGTTCTTGGCTATTGTGGCTGTTGTCAAGTTCATGTTTTGTCGATGATGCATTTCTTCTATACATTCATTTTAATTAAGTTCATAAATGGAGATTTTTTCGTAACAACAAAGCTGAAACTGACAATTAGATTTTTAGACCATTGTTCCTTTATTTTTCAGAGACAAAGATTACCCCGACAATCCCGACAGACACTTTCGGACAATCCCAGGGAAGGAATGTTTGTAATATCTGTGGTAAATTGTTTGACCAATGGAGATATCTCCGTGAACATATTAAACGACATAAGCCACCACAGTATATGTGTAACCATTGTGGAGAGAGATTTCGCTGGAGACAGACCTTGAAAAATCACTGTCTGAAAGTCCATACTGTCCATACTGTTTGTGATTAAAACTATTTGACCAATGGTCATTTTTCTTCCTGAATAAAGTTTTCCTAATATCTAATGCTATTATTGCCGAAACAGAATTCTCTGGAGGCATGACCGTGATAAGTCTTTACTAAAACAGTGCATATGTTCAAACATTGAAGAGATATCTGGCCCTGAAAATAATGGACAATAATTGTCTCCATGTACATGTATGTATTCACCTTTACAATTGTTTTTCCTGGAGGCAGACCTGAAAAAGCGACTTTTAATTTAAAAGTCCACAAGTTTGATTTTAATTGTTTGAACAATATGGGTTAATATTTAATGCTATCAAAATATCAAACGGCATAAAATGCACATGCTATACAGTATAGTGTACATAAATTCATTGTAGACAGACTTTCTCTTTAGACAAAGATAGAATTATTGAAACTTATCGTAATTTATCATTAACAAGAAATACAGCAATCTGTGTCGTCTTTAATATGAAGAGAGAACAAAAAAGAAAACGTGCATTATGCAAAAAATAATAACAGCTTGTAGTCAATAACGGTACCAGATATTAGGGTTAAGCTTTAAAAATGTTTTTTAAAGAAGTGATTTTAAACAAAGATATATTAGAATTAATTTTGTAACATATTTGTTGTATTTTATGTTTCTACAAATCTTAATCTTGTACCAAAAAACTTCTTAATTTGTACATTAATTACAAGATTTTTATATGCCCCCCTCAAATATATTGAGGTAAATATATTTATATTTACTTCATAACTGTTAAATGGGAAGGGATGTTAAAATAGGTCTAGTATGGGAAGATTATGTGCTAATTACAAATTATTGGTTGTCACGGTCACAGAAAATGGTGAAGGAGGAACGGCCTGGCCTGTCTAAATGATAATTGACTCTTATTGAAATGATTTTCTAATTCCCAAAACATGGAAATAACCAATGATAAGCAATGATACTTACCATGCCATCAGTGCTGTTCTCGTATTTACTGACTATTATAGATAAAATTTACATGCTTATATTATATATAGCCTTACAATACCATTAATGCATATCCTGATTTGGGAAAGCATATCCTGATTTGGGAAAGTTTGTCAGATTGTTCAGTGACTTTTTTCTGGCTACACATCTAGACTTTACTTACACCATGTTCTCTCATAATCTCTAGTATCAGTAAGTGTAATAATAAAACTAGAAAATCTTGCCATTTTTAGCTCACCTGGCAAAGCCAGGGTGAGCTTATGTAAGGTAAAGCGCGCGTGTGTGTGTGTGTGCGTGCGTCCGTAAACTTTAATCTTCTTCTCTGAAACCAATAAGCCAATTCAAATGAAATTTGGTATGAAAGGTCCTTAGTTGCTATAGATTAAAAATTATATCTGACATGTCCGTTCTAAATCCAAGATGGCTGCCATTACTATAAATAGCAAAAACCTATAAATGGCCATTACAGGTTTATTTATGTACTGATTTTGTTGACATTTGAAATAGGGCTGTCACGATTACCCGGGTACCCGATATACGGGTAGGTTAGATGCTGTAACCGGTTACAAAATCATTAACCGGGTAACCGACGATATACTGCTGTCAGTGCAAATTCGATGTATCTTGATAATTTAGGATTCAACAGTGACACAACTGTAAGTTCAGTGAGTTTTTTCAATGAAAATAAATACATAAAAACGAGTATACTTTCAGTTTGTAAGTGACTGGTCCTGTTGACCTACATCCAAATGTATTTGTTCCGAAAATTCTAATTTCTAAACCGAACACGTATGCTGTCTTTGCAGGGATTCTGAAAAATGCCTGCGACAATTTGGAAATTCTTCAAACTGTCGGAAGACAAAAAGCCTGTACAATTTTTCATTTTTGCAATAGTTTTGTAACATGAAAATAAGGTTTATTTCAGCCTAAATCTTCTGAAAGTACATGGCCAATTGAAAGGAAATTTATGATAATTAGTGCTTGAAATAATAGAAAATAAGGATATTGCTAGTGAGTTTGTTTACTTTTTACTGATTGAATATTTAAAAAGAAAAAGCAAAGAACAAAATAAGGGTATGCCAGGTGAGCGATACAGGCCCTATTGGGCCTCTTGTTACATGTTGTATGTTGGAAAAAGAATCTGTCGCTGTCTGTTGTGTGTTAAATGAGTAAATGAATTTTAACTGTTTAAAGCTCCATATCATATGTATTTATTTGTGTTGACTTTACATGTTTATGATTGATTTCAACCTTTAGTTCATATTCGCCAAAGAACCTGTGAAAATCGAATCCTAAGTGCGGACTAAAAACCTGTCTCATCTTTCTTCAGAATGTGTTCCTTTTAGAAGGTTTTTGTCATATTGCTCTTTTTCATATTTTGGATATCTGTGATTTAGATTTTAAATAATTTATTTAAATATAACTATATTCAAATATAATTATTTAAATATTTATTCAAAAATGTTTAAATAGTACTTTGTATTGTACTTTCAGAGTTGCATGGGAAACCGTATGTCTGCTTTCAGAAGGAGGGCGAGTATAAATGTCATTTGTGCCACAAATCATTCGATGTAGCTCGTTATCTTAAAGATCATATCCGGATTATACATAATCCGCCTCAGTTTGAGTGCAGTACATGCGGAGAAAAGTTTAAATGGAAAAGAACTTATTCTAGACACATTGAAAAGTGTCCTAATGTTGGGAAATCGAAAATGTATAATAGATACTTATAGTAGGAAATGATGATCTCATACTTGAGTAGTGCCCTTGTGTTGAGAAGTTTGGCAATATGTAAATTTAATTCATAGGTATATAGTGAGCCTAAAAGTTTAATTGAACAAGCATAATTAATAGAATATCTAGTTTAGACAGGTTTTTTAATGTACTCTGGGTTCAGTTTTTACAGGTTCCACTGTCTTAGTGAACACTACCCTTTCAATGATATCAAATTGATTATAACTTTATTGCTAGCTTGGTGCTTAGTATGTTATTTTATAAGTAATTTTATAAGTTGCAAATACTGTTGTAGAAAACTTAATGTAAAGCTGACTGGTGGATAGTTCACTGCCAGTAATTGGCACATGAGTTCAGTCTTGTGTGATGTGATTTGTGTTAACTTAATAATGCCACAGTGCAATAATTCTATAGGTGTAGATAGTTAGACACAAGAAGATAATTTGTTTGTACATACAACATTTATTTATTGCAAGTTATGAATGTATAATATTTGTATATTAATAAAGTATGCCATTAAAGATTTAATGTAATTAGTTATACATTGAAAAATAGAAAATGAAACAAAATATTGTGAAACTGCATCTTTAAATAAATGATATCAAAGTTTGGAGAATACATATTGAAAAACATGATGTCTTATATGTCATAATAGAGACCAAGTTTTAAGATCAAATAGGCTGGATTTTTTTTTTTTTTTTTTTTTTTTTTTTTTTTTTTTTGATTTAATGGGGTTTTACATCCCAGTCAAGAATATTTCATGTATATAGAGATGTCACCAACTTTAGGTGAAGTGGTAGAAATTTTGACTTTTGCAGTGTGCTTAGGGCAGTGTGCAGGAAGGGTTCTTTAGCGTGGTTTTTAAGTCTCTTCTAAAGGACCCCGTGTCTTTCATTTCTTTATGCCAAGTGTTTAGCGAAAGAACAATTACTTCCAATTTTCATGTATTGGTCAGACCCAGCCAGGTATCGTACCTGCACCTCCCACATTCGAAACAAGCACTCTGTGAACTGAGCTACTGTAGTGGTTAAATGGGCTTCACCATTTAAATTTGTATTTCTAGTTAAGACAGTTCATATTGTCAGAAGTTTATCAGCTTGTGTGCTGAATGTTGGTGATTTCTCTGGATTAGTGGTTAACTGTAAACATCCAATTGGTCTAAATTACCAGCTGATGAATAACAGCACTTGTCTCTACATAAGTTTGAATACTTAATATTAGATAGTCATGTAACTTAAAATAGATCCCTTTCATCTTTCTTGGACCTCAGTGGCCAAGTGGTCTAAAGCCTGGGCTTACAGATCACACACTGCTTGGGTTTGAATCCCACTTGGGTAGATCCTAGTGTTAGATAGTTTGTCAAGGTGCTTGCCAGAGGTTGATGGTTGTGACTGAGCACTCCAGTTTCCTCTATCATCCTAGAACTAACCAATAAGAAGTGAAAGAATCTTGGCAGGGGTGTAAAACATCATTTTTCCAATCAAAACCAATTCTCTTTTCTTACTCCAGGTTCACCAACCTTGGTTTTTCTTCACCATTCCATGTCTGACCACCCGGATGACTTATTTTAAATGGACAATAGACAACATTGAAATAATCAAACAAAGACTGGTTAAATATTTTGATTTATTTCCAACATGGAATAAAGCATACTGAGCTAAATAAAAATCTAAAAATTTGACCCTGCTAAGATCTGTCAAGTCTTTAGCATGGGTTTGTTACCTGTTATCAGTGTGAAGACTTTACCTGTAATAAGAAAATTTTATTATTATTGCAGTTAAATAATGTTACTTTCTCAATATAAAACCTATTGTTACTATAAGAATTTTTAAAAATTTAGATAGCAAACCTAATAATAAAATAAAAATCCTTATTTATTTCAGAAATGCACAATTATCAAGACACTTTAATGGATTCCCTTCAAAGACAAATGACGGAGAATGAGAATGACGGGACATCTTTGACTGCATGTCCTCAGTGCGGTAAAACATTCCAACAACCCAGATATTTAAAAGATCATTTAAAATTACATGATCCGCCACAGCTGTTTTGTCAAATCTGTGGTCGGAGATTCAGGTGGAGACAATCGCTTCTTAAACACACAAGGAGATGTAGAGGACAACAGGAAGAGATGTCTTGATAAGCTTTTTAAAATTAGGAGTTTTTTCCCCTGAATTTAGCTATAAAGTTTTCAGTCTCCCCCAGCTTTATATTTGGAAAGGATGAAAACATTTGAGGCCACTTTTTAAAAAGTCAAGGGAAATGTTCTTCTTTAAATGGAATTAACAATGAATATTAAAAAAATAACTTTATTTGTGTCGAAAGTAGAGTCATTGCTTGAAAGTGCACAAATATTTAAAATATGACATTGAATAAAAGATGCCACAAAGTGAACATAATTTAAAAAGACTTCTTGATTCTTGATTTTCAAATACAACGAAAGCATGATGTAAATAATCTTAACACATGATGTTTTATTTATTGATTTTATTTTGGTGGAAGGAATAGAAACAATTAATCGCATAATTTATCAATTTTTCTGTGTTGAGAAGAGATGACAAGATGGAAGTTTTAACATAAACAATGAATGTGCAGTAAAACTTGCACATATTGCATGATTAGTACGTAATGGTTACCACAATATGAGAGAGAGAAAAAGTTGAGTTGAGTAATGGTGTTTAACGTCCCAGTCAAGAAAATTTCACTTATTTTGAGACGTCACCAGCAATAGGCGGAAGTGCAGAATTTTTGCCTTTGCATTGCTCTGATGGCATCATACAGCAGAGTTCTTTGTGGTGCCATGCCTGCCATGACATGGGACCTTGTTTATTTAAGTTCACATCCAAAGGAACCATGACTTTCGTAATGTTGAGTGCTTGACGAAAGAACAGTCACTACCCACCTTCAAGTGTTGGGTCAGACCCAGGAGAGAGAGAGAGAGAGTGAGAGTATATGAGAGAGGAAGAAAGAGAGAGAGAGAGAGAGAGAGAGAGAGAGAGAGAGAGAGAGAGAGAGAGAGAGAGAGAGGATAATGCAATTGACAAATGCAGGAAACTTAAAGCATTAAATGTGATTATAGCTACATAAATATGTCTTGTGTTCATCCATTGGCAGAATTTTCCAGATTAGTAATAATGTGAATAAACTACCACTGAAATAGCATGTTTTTATGTACAATTTTATTACTATAGTAACTGAATAGATATAAAAAACGTAACATGTAGATGTAAAGTCAGCAAAGTGTTTTAATTTTGAACCCTGATTTATGTTTCAGAAAACTTCTCGTTCAACCAAAGCGGCCATTTTAGTGACGTAGTACCAACACCAGAATTAGTGGCCTCAGCTAATGTGTCTTATACTTGTGTGGAATGTGGCAAATCTTTTCCCAGAAGAGACTATCTAAGTCAACATATGCAGCTTCATAAACCACCCAAGTTTCAATGTAAAGTGTGCGGGAAAAAATTTAGATGGCTTATGTCATATAAACGGCACTCTAAGATTTGTAAAACACCGTTTATACCCTGGATTTCTGATCAAAACTAGAATCAACAACTCAAAATACTTAGAAACTGTAGAAACCGATGCTTACTCAAAAATTGTAGAAACCGACGCTCACCCAAAAATTGTAGAAACCGACGCTCACCCAAAGCACAGTTGGGCTATTTCAACTTTTTTAACTTCAATACTTATTTTACAGAAGAGTTCCTCAACTTAACTACTTTAAAGCATTTTTCATTAATGTTAGATAAATGTAACTAAAATGAATGGGTTTTAGAGGCCAAAACTCTTGGAATTATCTCGGCTTAATTTTTTCTAAAATAGTTGGATTCTAGAGGCCAAATCTTTGTGACACATCTCTGTGTAAATTGTTTACAAGACACCTTAAAATTACTTCAGCAAAGGAAAACAACAGCAAATGATGGGGGTTGGGTAAAATAACATGTGATACCTTCTTTACACTTATGTGGAATGATTGTTTCAATAGGATATGAAATAACATATTGTCTTCCCTTCAAAACAACAGTAAGCTGGGAAATGAGACAGGGAGAATGAGAGTAAGAGATTGAGAGAGCACTTTTGTGAGGAAAATCGAAATCTCAAAACATATTGCAGAAAAAAGTGCATTATCTTTTGATTGTGGTACTAATATCTGCAAAAAAGAAAGAAAAATGTTTGATTAAATCAGATTTTGTTGTTAAAAGTAATGAAAGTTTTCTTATTATAAACATTTCTTAAAGGAATTCTGGTATTTTTTTCATTTGATTATTATCAAACAATCAATGTATACTATTGAACAAATTCATGGTTGTATTTGTCAGTCTTGACAATAATACACTGATTTTTTTTTTTAGAATTTTTGTTTTTCATGTACATAGCAGTGTTTATTAGGTGATGGTTACTTTATTAGTAGCTTTAATTTCACAATATGGAAACCTTTTCATCCCAAATGGACTTGGCTTTCAGTCAATTTGAATTTAATTATGGCCAATTGAATATAAACTGGATATCTGCATCCTGATGGGTAGTTTAATGTTGTTTTAGTGAATTGAATTATTTCAGTGTATTGACATCATTATAAAATGACCTCATTATTTTTGTGTTGATGTCATTATTGTATTATGACATCATTCATCATTTTGAGTTATGACATTATTTAGTGTTGTGACATCATTATTTTTGAGTTTAGACATTATTTAATATTATGACCTCATTAATTTGAATTATGACATTATTTAGTGTTGTGACATCATTATTTTGAGTTATGACATTATTTAGTGTTGTGACATCATTATTCTGAGTTATGACATTATTTTTGAGTTATGACATTTAGTGTTATGACATTATTTTTGAGTTATGACATTATTTAGTGTTGTGGCATCATTAATTTGAGTTATGACATTATTTAGTGTTGTGACATCATTAATTTTAGTTATGACATTATTTTTGAGTTATGACATTATTTAATGTTATGACATTATTTTTGAGTTATGACATTATTTAGTGTTGTGACATTATTTTTGTATTATGATATCACAATTTAAATGTTATTACATTTTTGTATTGTAGATATATTAATTGAACTTTGAGAACTCAGATTTCATATTGTCTTGGAGTTTGTTAATTACAGTTTGTTATTTAGTTTAGGAATAAGTTGAAATAGATTGCATTTAATCAATAAAATTGATTATCAAATTGAATTTTTGGTCTTTGAGTTAATTGAAAGACATGGTTCTTATTTCAGAGAAAGTTGGATTTCCTCTAGACCCAAGTCTTCAAAACTATGTTGAAGATCAACTGCAAGGAGATATGGAAAGCATGATACATTCCTGTCAAAAATGTGGAAAAACATTCCAACGAGCTCAGTATCTAACACAGCATCTGAAGTTACACGAGCCACCCCAGCTTCAGTGTAACACCTGTGGCAAAAAATTCCGATGGGAAATGTCTCATAGACGTCACATAAAGAACTGCAGAAGACCTCACATTTGGTGATAGGAATTTCACAGAATCTAATTTTTCTCAATATTGAAGTGAAACATCATGTTTCATGAGCAACTTATAGCAAATCTGATGGGAAAGACTTAGACATTTCTGAAATTTAAAAATGAAAATTTTACAGAATCTCATTTTGAAATGGAACTTCATTTGAAGAAATACATTTAGCAACCACAGCTTATGGCAAAACTATGAAATGTCTCGTAGATGGAAAGGTTATCATTTCAAGAGATTTAGATAATTTTGAGATTTGATGATGTAAATTTAACGAAATCTCATTTTTCTCATTTTGAAATGCAACTTCATCTCAGATTAGATGAGCCACCAAAACTCCAGTGTACAACTTTTGGCATAGAATCTTAGTTGGAAATTTCTGGTAAATTAAAGATGATAAAAGATCCTTCATCAGATTTGATGAAAAGTAGTTTGACAAAACATCATTTCTCAGTATTGAAACTATAATAATATGAGTTGATTGCCACAGCAAAAACTTCCTTGCAAAATATCTCATCAATGACATCAAATAAACTTTACAGAATCTCATTTAACTCCATATTGAAATGCAATTAACATGCACCACTGCATGTTCATTTAAACACATTATTAAAAATTATAGATAAGAAAGGTGATGAACAAGGTAGAAGATTTTCAAAATTAACTGTATATAATTGTTTAACAAAAGTTGCTGCCTAGGTTTCTAAAGTGGTGCAAGGGAGGCTATCCCTATATCCAGCAAGACAGATTTGATTTATTCTCTCCCTTAGACCATCAAACATTTTGTTCGTAAAGCTAGTTTGTTCCATCTTGAAGGTGCCCTGTTTTAAAATGTATCTAATTTTAAGTCCAGAATATTGGAAGCTGTTTGTTTAAAAAGATAATTTTAAAAAAAAATGATGTAAATCTTGCTGACTTGCTGACACTTTAAATTTTTCTAAAGTGCTTGTTTTAAGACATAAGTAGTTGATAAATGTGAATGTGATTCTTGAAAAAACGTCTATTTAGATAGGTTAATGTATATGAACATCAAATATTAATAAAAAAGAAGTGTATGTAAAGATATTTATTATATGCTTTGCACATTTGTAGATTTTATTATTTTGATATTCTTAACTGTTAAGGATTATTTAATACTGTATGTTGTTCTTATATATGATGGGAAAAAAAAGATAAACTCGGATGAAGTAGATTTGATAAGTACCTTCAGGTGACAAGCTTCTATTTGTGGTTTTCAGATACAAGAATGATGTGAAAAATAATGGTAAGGAACCATGGCAATTTAAGTTGTTAGTTTAACACAATCAACAACAACACCTGTTCTTTAATGTCAAAAAAGGGATAGAAGCATTTTCATATATAGGTGCTATAAGATCGTAAGATTTCAAAGACTTAGTGTTACCATAGAGACAGAATAAATATACCTGTTGTCATTGATTCAATTACAAGAAAACCTGTCACAATGCTCTTGAATTACAAGAAAACCTACCTTGTCACAATGCTCTTGAATTACAAGAAAACCCGGTCACAATGCTCTTGAATTACAAGAAAACCTTGTCACAATGCTCTTGAATTACAAGAAAACCCTGTCACAATGCTCTTGAATTACAAGAAAACCTTGTCACAATGCTCTTGAATTACAAGAAACCTTGTCACAATGCTCTTGAATTACAAGAAACCTTGTCACAATGCTCTTGAATTACAAGAAAACCTTGTCACAATGCTCTTGAATTACAAGAAAACCTTGTCACAATGCTCTTGAATTACAAGAAAAGCCTTGTCACAATGCTCTTGAATTACAAGAAAGCCTTGTCACAATGCTCTTGAATTACAAGAAAGCCTTGTCACAATGCTCTTGAATTACAAGAAAGCCTTGTCACAATGCTCTTGAATTACAAGAAAACCTTGTCACAATGCTCTTGAATTACAAGAAAACCTTGTCACAATGCTCTTGAATTACAAGAAAGCCTTGTTACATTGTTCTTCTGTAACTTACCACCTTGCTTATTGCAAGAGTATTTTAAATCACCAAAATTCCTTCTCTTCTTTCTTTTTTACCAAAAAATAAACTTCAACCAATTTATCACAATTCCTCATTATAACATAAAAAAATTGAATAAGCAAATAGTGACAATAAATCGAGTTGTTGTTGTTTCGCGTGCGTGTGTGTGTTGGTGTGGCTTAAGGACTATGTGAAGTTGGGAAGTGGATAGTGTCAAAAATTTATTTGTTCATTATTTTTTTTTCACATGGCCAGTATATGCATGTTCTGAGGAGTTGATATTTAAGGTATTAAGTTGAACACATTGGTTATAACTATAGAGATAAGTTGATTTATGTGGAATGGTTTTGACAATTTTGTCATTATTTAAGTATTGAACAAAATGAAGTTGTTGGGGTTTTTTTGTTGTCAGTTTTAAGTGATTTAATAAATTATTCAATCCTTCATTATACCTTTATTTTCAGACTTTGGAAATCAAGGATCATACTTCTTCACCAACGCTTTGTCGTCATCATCAACAACAACACAGTTGTCTAGTTTTGCTCCTCCAGTTTTGAAACAAGAACCATATTATTGTAATATTTGTGGCAAATCATTTCCCAGAGCCAAGAACCTAAGTCAGCACAGACGACTTCACAGTCCACCTAAATTACAATGTAACGCTTGTGGACGTAGATTTAGATGGAAAATGTCACATGCTCGACATGTGCAAACGTGCAAAGCAAATCAGTTAATATGATTAAAAATTCTCCAAAGTGAACCGTCTCAACATATTGTTAGACTGAAAATGTGACATGTTAGCCATTTGCAAACTTATAATGCATTGTAACTTTAGTGGTTTACCAGAGCCACACAAACGATTTCACAGTCCACAAAATTGCAATCTGAACACAGAAAATAGGTTGAAAATTTTGTATGATTTAACAGGTCAAAAAGCAAGTAAAAATAAATAATAGACAAATAAATAAATAATATAAAATGGAAAATATGTGGCATGTAAACCATTCTAACTTATAAAACAATACAGCTTATCTGGTTAGTAAGAGCCATACAAATGACTTCACAGCCTTAAAAAAAACTTTATTTATTTGATGCTTGTGGGCACAAATAAGTTAGAAATGTGTGTTTTTCACATGTAAAAAATGTTAAAGCAAGGAAATTTGTCCAAGTCTCATTTCTCAGGTTGATAATTGTGGTTGTAGGTTTAGGTTACATTACATGCTAAACAGGCAGACATTTAAAGTTAAACAGTTTATCTGATTTTTAACGAGACAGGTTTAGGTGTCACAGGTTTATCATTTACAGATAAAAACAATTTCTCTGAATTCAACTTGGCAAGGTTTTAATTCTCCAGGATTTTTGGCAATACTATAAATGGTTGAGCCAAGGTTCAATTTCTTTAAATGAACTATTTTTGGTTGATATTTAGAGTGACATTTGTAATTCAAGGATTGAGCAAAGGTTCCATTTTGTTATCCTGACTGTTAATTAAAATTGTACTGACATTGATATTTTTAAGATTGGGCCAATTATATTGATATTAGTAATTGAAGAATTGAGATGCAGATGTATAGATAGGATTTTGAAAAGTTTTTCTGCTTGTTTGTTTGCTTTTTTTTCTTGTCTTGTCATTTTAACTTTGATGTCAATCAGTAGAGATTTTGTTTGGTGTATTTGTGCTGGGAATTCAATTTTCTAAAACTAAAAAAATGTTGTTTTTTTTTCTAGAAATTAAGAAAGTTATATATAGAATGCTCAAGCCTAATTGAGAATGAAATAGGTAACTCATGATGAAATGCATTAGTAAAATTTTCCACAATAAGATGAAATATCAAACCCCCAAACGTCCCTCCCCATAACATAAAAAAAAATTTTTACTAGTCATTAATGTGAGTAATATTATTATTCCTATTACTATTGTAAAATAAATATTAAGAATATAGATACTTGCATACTGATAAAGAGTCCAATTTGTCCTTTTCAGCTCAGATTCCACAATCGGCAAGAAATCTTGGCACGAGTGACATATCCGCATCTTGCGCCACAATAAATCCATGTGGCTCCTCGGAACACAGATTGATTCTTATTGATTTTGGTGGAAGAAAACAATGTAAAGCTTGTCAGATTCATGGTCAAACAACTAAAGGAGGCTGGCCCGTCTTGACTAGCTTTAAGTGTTCTGTCTGCAATATTCCTCTATGTAGCCTGAAATCTGGAAGGGATTGCTTTAACATGTATCACAATTTACTAAATTATACAAATTGAAATCGTAATGTACACATGTGATTAATTTCATTCATGAGAAAGCAGTTTAGTTTGAAATTTAACCCAGATAATAATAATAATAATAATTATTATTATTTTAGCAAGAAAAAATTCAAGTTTATTTATGAGACTAAAATAAGGTAGATGTAAATATTCATAAAATAGTTTCATAATTTGCAAGTGTTTTTGTTTGTTGTTGTAAGTTTTGTCCCTTACTTGATCATATTATACTAGCTCTCTGAAGCATATTTATGTGTGGTTAAGATCTAAATGTTGGATAAAAGTTGGATTATCTCTTGATTGTTTTGCAGATGCTATAAATATGACATTGTACACGGGTGGAGTGCATTTTTTGTTGCCTAGTAACATACTATAATAACGTTTATATCAATGGTTTTAGTGCAAAAAATAGTGATGTTAAAACTGTTTATGAATTTTAATTGTAAAAAAAAGTAATAATAAAAAATGTATATTTTAAGTTGATGTGCAAATAATTAAAAATTCAAAGTGAACTGTTTAGCAAAGATAATGCAAAAATAGTTTTTGCGACCAAGAAAGATCTTTTTAGCAATGTAAGGAGCATTATTTACGTAAAAAATGGGAGTTTTTCTGCATATCACATAATTATTATCCAACAGTATCGAAAAATGTTTACCTCACATATTCCAAGAATTTTGTGTTTTATGAAAAATTCCAACTAATTGTTCTCGATTTTCAAAAAAAATCCTGAATGTATGGAAGGATTTTTGGGGTATTACATTGCATGATGATTAATCCATTGTGGCTGATGTAATGGCAGTAATGTAAAGTATTGATTATGAGATTTCATATATACTGTGTAGTTTTATTTCATGTTTAGTTGTTGTTTATTTCTTGTTTAGTTCTACATATTTTTCTTTACTTTATTTAATTGTTCATACCTATCATATATATGTATTTGTATATACAAGATTCAAAAGAAATAAAATCAATTGAATTTATCTCTATAGTTAATATTTATTCTTGAGTGTAGTGAAGTAAAGTGGTGTGATGATGTTTTATGCCTCTGTCAAGATTCTTTCAATCAGTGATGTAATCAGTTATTGAATGGTGGGGAATCGGAGAGCAATCAGTTCTTGAATGGTAGAGAATCGGAGAGCAATCAGCTTCTTGAATGGTTGAGAATCAGTGAGGCAATCAGCTTCTTGAATGGTGAAGAATCAGTGAGGCAATCAGCTTCTTGAATGGTGGAGAATAGGAGAGCAATCAGTTCTTGAATGGTGGAGAATCAGTGAGGCAATCAGCTTCTTGAATGGTAAAGAAAACAAGTGACCTTCAGCATGAAAACTGATGCTAAAATCTGGCAAATGTGGGATTGGAACTGAGCCTGTTAAAGGCACTCTGGTCTGTAAAACAAAAACACAAACATTAGACTTAACCAATACTTGTTATTAAAAATATTGGTGTATTAGAGTTTGGTTCAGGGCTCCACAAACGCCGGTACGGTCAATCGGCGGTAGGCAAAGGGTATATCAAACCCCGATTCGGATATTTTTCAATCGGCTTTTTTAAGTTTGAATCGGTGTTTTTTGCCAAAAATCGGCGTTTGTGAAGGCCTGGTTTGGTTGTATATGTATTAATATAATAAGAGTTTGGTTATACATGAATTGGTATAATAGAGCTTGGTTAGATTGCTTTAATAGAAAGAACATAAAAAATTGTTTCAGAGTGCTTGTAATTTGACATTTTAAAAACTTACATGCATAATTAAATTCAAATATTGTTATTTTGAATAAGGAAATTTTTTTTAAAGTGGAGACTTTTCCAAAAAATTTCAAGCAAAATGTTCAGTATAAATGAAGGAGAAATACTTATATTAGGTAATCAATTCCAGCAAGCTCTCTGCCTTGAGAATTGTAGGTCGTGGTTTCAAACCAAAGCCAGATCATACATTTTACTTAAAAATTTCAGATTTTGATTCCTCGCCTGGCACTCGGCATTAAGAGTACAGAGTATCAAACTTATGTAGCAAGTTTCAAAATAATGAACAGCTTAAGTGGTATGCTTATCTGTAGCATACTGATTTGGGGAGCTATCATCGTACCAAAGAGTTGCCCTGAGTGATTGCTAAATAAAGACAGACCACAATGCACACTTGCACATCTTGCATATACACAAACTTGTTCCTTATCTTTGCTCTTGTTACGAATGGGGAAAAATTGCTGTTGCAATATTAAACAGCATTAATTACAACAACAACAAAATAAGATTGATTAATCTCTGATAGTTGAGTATATATATGAGGTTATAATATGGGGCGTATAATATGTATTATACAGTATCTTCTTACAAATTATAAATGTTTTTTTAGGGAACACATGATTTAAAAAGTGAAATATTTAAGTTATTCTTCCTTTTAAAAGATGTTAAAATTGGCACTTGATTATTTTTTCAGAGCAGCAAGGTCAAGGATATGGACATACATTTGGCACAGTCCCCGAGGAAACTTCGACCTCCAACAACGCTACCTCTTATTGTTGTAAAGTGTGTGGGAAGTGTTTTACCAGATTGAAATATCTCAAGCAACATAGTACAAAACATGATCCTCCCAAATTTATTTGTTCGAAATGTGGACTAAAATTTAGGTGGAAAATCACCTATAATAATCATGTTAGGTTGTGTAATGGCAGTAGGGGAAAAATGTGGCCGGAACCTTCATATTTGTCCTCAGGCAATAATTATCACGGCTTTTCTCAGTGAACCTACTAGTCTTGATTGCAAACCCAAATTTAACAAGGATGTTACCCATAGTAATCATGTTGGATTGTGTAATGGCAGTAGGAAAAAGTGTGGCCCAAACCTTCATATATATCCTTGGGCAATAATTATCATATTTTTTCTCAGTTAACTTGCTTTTCCTGTTTGCAAACCCAAATTTAACAAGGATATTGATTACTTGTAAAAATTATGATAGTTTGTGTAATAGGAAAAACAGCAGGAAAAATGTGGCCAAAACCATCAGAATGATGTCATCACAAAATGATTATCATGACTTTTCACAGTAAACTTGAGTGTCTTGTTTGCAAATCCAAATTTAACAAGATTACCTGAAATGATCATGTTAGTTTGTGCAGTAGAAATATGGGAGGAAAAATGTGGTCAAAACCATCAGAATAATTATTCAATTTTGAAAGGAAAATTATGTAAGCAAAAATGTTGCCTAAAATATCATAATTATGTTATCACGGATTATCATGACTTTTTACAGTGAAACATTAATTTTCCTATGTAATAATGTAATACATGTAATTTTGTAAAGTGAGAAATATTTTATTATTTGTAATCTGTAGGAACTACAAACCATATGGCATATGGTAACGCATCATAGATGTATGATTAATCCTTGAGCATATATATGAGGTTAAAATGCAGAACCTATAATTTGTATAACATTGAAAATCAATCAGTAACAGTATGTTTAAAGATGCACAGTATTGTCCCTCCTTTTTTTTTTTTAGAGGATTTCTCATGTTTTATACATAAGGGTTTGTTTAGAAATAGTAGTTACATAATAATAAAGAAATATATGTTTAAAGTGACGCAGGTGACCTATTTTTGAGAATATTGTGTTGTTCAGCAGCGATGGTTTAGAAATAGTAGTTACATAATAAGAAAGATATGTTAAAAGTGACATGGGTGACAAATTTTTAGAGAGTATGAAATGTGTTCTTGAGCATTGTTGATTAAAAAAAAGTAGTTTCATAATATAAAGAAATATATGTTAAATGTGACAGAGGTGACATATTGTGAGTATGAAATGTTTTGTTCAGCAGTGTTGGTTAAAAAATAGTAATAACATAATATAAGAAATATATTTTAAATATGACAGAAGTGACCTTATTTTAGAGAAAATCGCATCCGCATGGCATGTTGAGCAGTGAAGGTTTAAATATTGTATGAAAGTTGTGTAAAAGAAGTGAATTTGATTTAGAAAGTGAATACCGTAAAAACCCATGTAATTTACGCACTTTTTTTGTAAAAATAAAGTTAAAATATAGGGGGTGCAGTAAATTGCACTGAGTAGATAGTTTCCACGTTTTTTTTTTCAATTTTTTCCCTTGTTGATGAAAGTGTTCAAAATGTAAACATTTGTACTGGAAGTTGACCTATTTATTGTTTGTAAGATTGCACGGAAAATTAAAGCATGTGAAGAATAAAAAATGATGTCTGGGTGTGTTAATCATTAATTTTAGGCTTACTTTCTTCATACAACTTTTTTAATTTAATGAATTAAATAGTTCACTACTGTTTGGAAGTCTAATGTGCATTGGTCCGGCTACCATGTGCTTTGATTGAATTTTCCACCGATCGTGGTGTTAACGATAATCTTGACTGGATTTGTGATTTGAGATGATTTCTCTTGACTGGACAAAACTTTTGAGATTTAAATTTGCGGGACGTTTTATAGGTGTGAAAGGGATTAAAATATTAAAGGTTTAGACGCAAATAGGCCGAAATCATAGCTTGGGTCATGAAGACGCTCTCGACCAATCAAAATCCTGTTTACATACACAATAAGGTTGGTTTCTTCCTTCTGTCAGTTGAGTAAAGTGTCATGCAAGCTGATGTAATTGTTAATTAAATTGAATTACAACATGTGTGAGTAATTGCCTGTTTGTTTTCATTGATAATTCTACCTGTGATTATGATTTTGGAAGGCATGCAGCAATACGTAATGATCTGATAAAACCGTTAAGCTACTTTGTTTGCAAACCAAAACAAAAACGTTTTCTTGTATTATGATTTTTGCCATAATTTTTTTAAAATGAAAAATAATAAAATCTTATCTAATATCTAAGCTAATTAAAACATCAGCGATTCTGGAAATTTTTGAGTGCGAATTTTACATGAGTTGAAGCTTTTTTCATAAAATTTTAGCCTGAAAACCACCTGCGTAAATTACACGGGTGCGTAATTTACATGGGTTTTTACGGTACTTTTTATCTTAAATTTACAATAAAGTTTTTGTACATAAATACAGTTGTGTGCCCACTTTTTTTTTTTTTTTTTTGGAGGGTGTCACATTTTATGTTGATAGCATTGGTTTACAAATTGTAGTTAAGTAGTTGGCTTTTTATTATTAAAGGATGTTAAAAACTGACAATTAATTGTTTTTCAGAGAGACAAGGATATGGACCCAGTGCATTTGGTGGTGTTCACGACCATGATGACATACAAACTACTGATAACTCTGCTGATTTTCATTGTAAAGTTTGTGGAAAGCGTTTTACCAAATTGCCATACCTCAAACAACATAGCGCTAAACATGATCCACCTAAATTTGTATGTTCTAAATGTGGACAAAAATTTAGGTGGAAAATGACCTATAATAATCATGTTAGGTTGTGTAGTGGAATGCAAGGGAAATTGTGGTAATTGCATCCATCCAATTTACCCTTACACTTACATAGTCAGGGATTTTTCTGGCCACTCACAGGGTCCGGTAAAGGGACCCATTCCCAATGCCAAAAAGCATACATTTTTCCCAATGTTGTAGGTAAAAATTCCCAAATGATCCTGCTTTGAGAAACCTTAAAAAAAGTGAAAAAACTCCATATTTTTGGTGTTACTTGTATATCTTTATAAAAACATGTATTTATGCACATTTTGATTTATACTCAATGAGGATCTGGTAGAATGGGAGCAACTAATGAAACAACTTTCTCAGATGTTTGTATTGAAGCCAATCTATGAAGATATTGTGTTAATGTCTGAGTGATTTGGTACAAATGAGTGACAACCAGCATGTATCAAAATAGTAAATATTCCAGGCAAAATATTTGATGTGCTGACAATGTGAAAATTTTTAAAGTTTAATGAAAATTTTTTCCAAAATGTCGATTTTGTCAATGATTTTCCCAATTTCATCCCAAGGTCCCTTTCCCAAAATGGCCAGAAAAATCCCTGTTAGTTGTATTAATGACTGGCTTTTTTGTCCATTGCTGGTATTTTTTAGGAAAAACTGTGGACAAAAATTTAGGTAGTTAAGTAAATGACTAATAATAATGATATTTAGTTGTGTATAGTGGCATCAAATTTGCCCTTAGTACTCATGGCTTTTCTCTCTACAATAAGACAACATTGAAAGAAAAGGAATGTCTTCTGTTATGTAATGAAAGAGGTACAAAATGGCCAGATAACTGATAAAATTTGTCTTTGATTACTTATAATCACAATAAAAAACAATACTGCTGATAGTTTTGCAAAATTCAGTGTTTGTTGTGTAATGAAAAGATATATTATATATTATTTCGATTCACATATTTTTGGAACTTTAGATTCATTAATTTGCAACTGTTTGGCGTATGTTTTTTAATCTATCAACTTTTTCGGCCCCTAGTGTCACTGATGAGGAATGATTTTCCGAAATGTGCACATCTGGCACATCAAAATTTAGCAGGTATTTGTTATATATTTATAATAATTCTAATATTTCAAAAATGAATAATGAATGAATGAACCATGCAACATTTAGTAGCAAAATGTGACTGCAGAAAAATGGCATCATAGGGTATTTCAATAAAATAATTGAATGATTTTCAAAGAATTTATTTGACATGAACTATTTTCTGTTATCCTTACTGGTTATAATGCCTTTTAATGCTACAGATTATACTTGTGCCTGATACCACTGTAAATACTTTCATCATTATTGTCCTGGTTATTGATGGGAAGAAAATGAAGTTATTTGCCAGAAATAAGTATAATAGACCAATCAAACGACAATCTCACATGTCAAGGGAATAACTCTTAACAACAAAACAAACAGATGTTGGGTAGATTATACACACTGACTGCAATCTCATCTTTGCTAAATCATTGTCTTACATCAACATTGTCTGAACACCAAGATAAAAATAAAAAACAAATAAAAATAAATAAATAAAAAAATATGTAAACCAGATCATCTTGAGAAGAACAATAATGGAAAATGTTGATTCCTATTTTGAATAAAAATTTCAATTATTCATAAAAACATGTAATCTTTTTTATGTTAGTAAGAATTAGATGAGATAAGTTTTACAGATTTTTTTTTTTTTTTTTTTTTTTTTTTTTTTTTTTTTTTTTTTTTTTGAAAAAAATAGTCTTATGGGTTTAACAAAACTAGAATTAATGTTCTGATAAAGATACTTGTTTATGCTTTCAGAATCTGTTCAGACTATTGAAAATGTTGGTGGTACTGCAGTGGCCGTGAACGCTATCCGAGAGCATAAATTGGTCAGCTTAGAAGGAAGGAAACACTGTTTAGCTTGTTCTCTTAGTCGAACTAAGACACGATCCGGCTGGTGGGTCAAGACTAGTTTAAAATGTTCAGTCTGCGATGTTCCTTTGTGTAGTCAGAAATGCCGGAACTGTTTTTATATGTACCATAAAATGGTGTTCGAGAATCGTGAGTCGCTGCCCTTGCAGTATCATCCAACTGAAGTGTATAGTCAGGAGGATCAGTGATAATTGATCAATGTTGTGGATATAAATGAAAACTTAAAAAAAAAAGTGTGATTTCTTAAAAAAAAAAAAGTAGTTTTAAGGGTTTGAAACTTAAAATGAAAACAAAAATAAATTACGCTATGATGTCTGTTGGAATTTGAAGATCTTATTTGTACATATTTTATTTGGAATTATTGATTTCAATGGAAATATGACAAAAATTTATTGTTATTATTTCTTTTTTTAGACTTGACAATTTCATTGTAAATTTAAGAAAATTTCAAGGGATAATAAATTTCATAGGAATTTTCAAAATCTGAAGGATAATAAATTTCATAGGAATTTTCAAAATCTGAAGTTCCACACTTGGGAAGCACTTTCAACACTTAAAGTATCAATTTTTTGCAAGAAATATTTGAATGTTAAAATAATTAACTCTCAAACAAAAAGTATTCGCTGTCTAATAATGTAACACTTTCATGGTTAATTCAGCCTTATAACAAAGAATAAGAAGCTAAATAATATTGCATACTGTACAAAGATGCACATAATAAAATTTCTTTTTTTAAAGGGATACTGGCACTCCTTGAGAGAAGACTTGTAACAGGTGGGGCTATTATAGAAAGATGTCTCTGTAGGGATAGAATAATCTCTATATTAAAATCCCCATTAATATAAGCAAGCCTTTCATTTCATTGAATGGTTGTATTGTCTTTTGTTTTTCAAATTTTAACATCAAAATTTTAATAGAGAGTTGCACTGGACAACTGAACAACTGTTTCTCAACAACTTTACCCGTCTTCTATTATCTCACAAGGGGGAAAGCTAAACTGAACTCCTGAGTCCTCTATTATCTCACAAAGGTAAACTTTCAACTGAACACCCGAGTCCTTCTTAATCTCACAAAGGTAGACTCTCAACTAAACACCTAATTCCTCTATGATCTCACAAGAGTAAACTCTCAACTGAACACCTGAGTCCTCTATGATTTCACAAAGGTAAACCCTCAACTAAACACTTGAGTCCTCTATTATCTTGCAAAGGTAAACTCTCAACTGAACTCCTGAGTCCTCTATGATCTCACAAGAGTAAACTCTCAACTGAACATCTGAGTCCTCTATAATCTCACAAAGGTAAACCCTCAACTTAACACCTGAGTCCTCTATTATCTTGCAAAGGTAAACTCTCAACTGAACTCCTGAGTCCTCTATGATCTCACAAGAGTAAACTCTCAACTGAACATCTGAGTCCTCTATAATCTCACAAGAGTAAACTCTCAACTGAACTCCTGAGTCCTCTATGATCTAACAAGAGTGAACTCTCAACTGAACATCTGAGTCCTCTATAATCTCACAAGAGTAAACTCTCAACTGAACACATGAGTCTTCTATGGACTTTTTTACTTGCCTGTCACTTGTGAAAAAAGGCATTTGAACAGTTGACCGGTTACAAAAAGGAGTATTGGAAAATATGGTTTAAGAAGTCATTGAAACATTCAGTATTGCAAAAGGCTATATACTCTAACTCTAAACAAAGAACATTTCTGTCTTAAAAGTCAAAATCTTCTTACAGTGTAATACAGCATCATTATAAAAAATTTTGGTCAATATTTTACTAGAACAACTAAAATTTTAGTAGTTATGCATGTTTTAACTGATGCATCTATCTGTTTATTCAATTGGCTGAAATGTAACATTTATTATCTTGTTTGTGTTGAAGATTTGTATTGGCTAAATCTGTTTAATTAGGAAAACAAAGATTATGGCACATGTGTAAATTTCTTACTTTTTGATTTCCTTTCAGAAATTCTACCTACCAGAGCAAGAGAACTAGTATCATCGACTCTATACAGAGATCATGTTATAACCAACAATCCCAAACGTGGTCCATGTGCCATGTGTCGAATAAACAACATCAAAACTAAGTCTGGAAACTTTGTTATACCCAGATGTAAATGTTCTGTTTGTGAGGTACCATTATGTAGTCCTCGGCAAGGTCGTAGTTGTTTCATTGATTACCATAAACTAGTTTTAGGAGAAAAATCGTTTTATACCCAGTAACGACTGGTTTAATTAAACTTTGAAATTGTTTTTAAATTTAAATATCCTAAACTCAATATAAATTATTGGTTCGTCTTTGTGCATATCTTAGTGCTTTAACCCCATAGTATTTTCTTGTTATGTTGTTGCAATAATCCTGTAGTAGTATTAGCTTTTATTGTAACTCCATAGTCTTTTGAGTTTTGACCCTATTTAGATGCAACACCTCCATAGACTTTTGGCCATATTTTGAAACAACACCTCCATAGACTTTTGGCCATATTTTGAAACAACACCTCAATAGACTTTTGACCATATTCTGGTGCAACTGCTCTGTAAGCCTTTGTGCACATCTCGGTTCATCAAGTCCATGGACCTTTGTGCATATCTCGGTGCAAAAATTCCATCAACCTTTGTACATATCTCAGTGCAACAACACCCAGAGACCTTTGTGTATATCTTAATGCAACAACTCTATAGATTTTTTTTTTTTTTTGCATATCTAAGTGCAATAACTCTTTAGACCTTTGTACATATCTCAGTACAACAACTCCATAGACCTTTGTGTATATCTAATTGCAAGAGCTGTATAGATTTTTATGCATATCTTGGTGTAACACTTCAAAGACCTTTGTGCACATCTTGGTGAACAGACTTTTTTCTGCTACATTTTCATTATGCTTATTCAATAACTCTGATGACTTTTATGCATTTCTTGGTGTAAAAACATAATATATTACTTTAAGAAATTCATAGAATTTCAGGCATATCTTTGTAGAGTTTGTTAATATATTGACTTTAGTGCATATTTGGTGTGACAACTCCATTGATTTTGTGCAAAATTTTGATGTTTCATTGCAACAAGTCCATTGTGCATATTTTGTGCAAATCTACACACACACACACACACACACACACACACACACACACATTCAGATAGTCCTATAATTGTACATACATGTTTATATTTAGATGAGTTTGTATATAAAAGTGTAATGTGCTTTAATAAGATAAAATGCTTTGAAATAGTGTTTGTTATGAAACCATATAGTCATTATCCCATAACATTTTTGTGGAATGCTTTAGATAACTTCCTTTATATTTCCTGGAATAACAACATTAGTACAGGAAAAAATCTATTGTTACAAAATTTTATAGGAATTTTCATTTTATTTTCATTTTACATTGCTGAACCCAATAATAGAGGTATTGCATGCCATGTAAATGTTAAAAAAAATATTATCCTAGATAATGATCAGATTTGTGAATGTCCCAGATTGGGACTCATTCCCACAACCTCACATGTCAAAAACATGGTACAAATGAATGATTACATTTTAGAAAAAGGAGTATGCAGGTCTATTTTTTCTGCAAAATAATTAGATGCATTGTAATTAATTGAATGTTGTAAAATTTTGTACTTATAAGATTTTTTTTCATACTTGTACTTACAAAGTATGATATTGTTTGTAACTGTTTCATGTGTGTCCAAGCTAAGTGTGAAAGATATTCATTTTCATTGATTTGCATTATTAATTGTTGGTGTGATACTGTATTGAAAAAAGTATAAGAGTTTCTTCAGAGTTTTCATTAGTACTTATATATGTTTTGTAAATACTATTTTAATAGGGAGTAGAAACCATATACTAGTTGATGTAACTTTTTTTGTGAGGAAAAAAATTGTAAATACCTATATCAAGTTTGAAGTTTGGCAAGACCCATGCACAATTGATTAGCAAACTACAATCCGATCCAGTTGATTATTTTGCAATATTGGTTAAATTTTGGTGAAATTGGGTATTGAAATGCCTTAATAAGTTCTGAGTTTTGACATGATTTGGTGTAATTAATTAGCATACTTCAATCTGATTGGTAGATAGTTCCAGGATAGTTATCCTTACAATTCCAATTGTTCAGAGAGTTCATTATTATGAAACCTCAGTGAGTTGCCTTGATGAGTGACAAAAGTCAAGCATTATTGAGGCATGCTGCAATCTGATTGTTCGATGGTTTCCAGGTGGTATCTTATGTAATTATTGGATTTTTTTTTATTAAATTGATCTAAATATCTTAATCAAACTGGATGCATGTGGAAGTTTCTAAAATTAATGAGGATGCAACATTTTTGTAATTCATATTTATTTAATAAATCCTGTAATATTTATCAGGTATGGTGACAAGTCCATGTGGCATAATCTGTTGTTTATATAATTGGGAAATAATTTGTAGAGTACTATTTTAAAAAGTATTTTATAATAAGCTTACATTTTCTTATTGTGTTATTGCTTGCATTTGTAATATAAAATGCTTTAAATGTTATTATTTGCTTAATTTGCTTAATTATAAATAAATGAAACACAAAAAAAGTTTTTTGATATTATTGTTGTTTGAAAGTCACTATCCTTCTAAGTGCATATCTTGGGGATCAGTGATTGAAATGAAGAACTGGTTTACAACAGTCCCTATTGAGATGGGACATCAGCTCTTTGATATTATGGTTTGGAAATTGGTTTCCTTCATGGAATTCTGTCTTCATTTGCTAGTATTGAAATAGTAGCTGGATGAATTGGACTAATGTAAAAATTAAATTTCTTGCTGCAGGATTGCTGGGGTTCAAAGCCATGACCCTTGATATGATGATTTTACAAATTTCACTAGTTGACTATATATTTCTGTGGTGTTACTTTACCTATTGTTAAAGGAAAGCATACCAAAAGGATATTGTTATAAGTGGACAAATGGACCCATATTGAAAATACATTTCTCAAACCTTGGACTCGAGGCTCTGTTGTCAGACAGTATAAGTTCTTTTAATGTTGTTTAATGTCACATCAGCAATTTTTCATCTATTCGCAATGAGAGTAAGGTTATTAATATTAATTGTTATATAATAGTCTAAGAATAAGATTATGTATTCATGAGATGTGCAAGTGTGGCTGGCCTGCCTTCTATTAGCACACATTTCCTCCAACTTTTTTGGTAAAGTGCTAGCTCACTGAGTCAGTATGCTGTAGGTAAACACACTACTCCCCCAGTCCATTATCCTGGCACCAGGTGAACCAGTCTATACAATATCCTCCTCCATGATTCCAAATGCCAGGAGTTGAAGTAGAAAGCTTAAGAACTTACTATACAATTGCATTGTACAAAATGAAAGGTTCAAGTAAGTGTAACTTTTGTTGCTTTGGCACTTAGTATTGCATTTTTAGAAGTTGACTAATGGTGTATTTTGTCCAGTCAAGATTCTCACTTATATCAAGATCATTTTAGGGATTGTGGAGGTAACCTGAATGCCTTAGAAAAAAACCCTAAAGCAATTGAACTGACATATTTTCTCATCTGCCTGATTGGGTATGTAACCTCCTAGGTTATGAGATGTAATGTGATCCAGAAGCACATGCTTTAGACCACTTTTGCTTCCAAATAGCTAGAAAATGGAAGAATTGACTAAACGACTTTAAGAACAGTAGTTAACCTTGGAGTTTCTTAAATGATATCCTTATTTGAAAAGCCTTCAAATACTTTCAACCCCGTATTCATATGATATAAGTTTAATTTAACTTAAATCTTTTTTTGTCAAGTACTTGGAATTTAGAAATGAAAATCACGGAAACATCAGAGGTGTCTTCCAGTGTCAAAGCAGGCGTTTAACATTAGAACAAACACTCTCAAGCCTGTATTTAAATATGATATTAGATGAATTTAACTAAAATCTTCTGTATTCCAGAGCTGAAAATATATATTGAAACAAAATCTATCTGACCTGTTGACAAAAATAATTGAAGTGTATTGAGTCTTCAATCTTGATTGGGGCATAAAACATAATTACTTCACTCCACTCCGATCCTTAACTTGTGACAATTTTTCCTCCAAAGAATTTTTGTTGGAGTCTATACAATAATCAATATGTCCCCTGATTTAAATGTGCATGAATTTTTGTTTTTTCACCACTTAAATCATTTCATTTGTTTTACCTAGCATGTTTTTTCACCTTTGCTGATTAGAACGAGTGATATTGGATTGATATGTAGACAAAATATACTTTGTATAAACCCGATGGAGAGATTAACAAGTCGCTAAATTCTCAATTTTTTTATGGAATAAAGAGAAGATTTGTTATTTATTTTACAGATAAATGTAAAACAGAATATACATATCCAGAAACAGTAGATGCTATAAAAGACAGCCATTGTCAGCCATTGGTTGCCATGGATACGCCTACCTCTGCATCAAGACAACGAAATCGTGGGTCTAGTATATCCTCCAATGAAATTGAAAACAGTAACAGTAGTTACATAGGAAGTGAGAATATAGCAAGCGAATTTTCTGAAATACCCCAGTCTGTTCTTACACACAAAATCAGACCTGTATCACAAATCCCACATTATTGGGGTAGCAACAATCAGCATGGAATTGGAGGTCAAGGTTCAGACCAGTTTGGAGTCAGAGGTCAAAGTTCAGATTTGTTTGGAATTGGAGCTCAGAGTTCAGATGGGTTTGAATGTGATGTCTGTAAGAAAACATTTGCACATAAGGGAAGTTTAAAGATTCACATGAGACTCCATACAGGAGAATGTCCATATCGATGTGAGGTTTGTGGAAAAGCTTATCCACAGAAAATACAGCTGACACTGCATATGAACCATCACCAATGAGAACATAGTATGTCAGGTTATAAATGGAAAGCTTAAATTTGTGTAACTTCCCTTTAAAAGAGTCACTATGGATATGTCTGCAACTGACTTTGTTAACATTTCAACTTCACTGTATATATTTTGAGTCGGATGTATGGGGACTTCATGGCATTGTGATCCACAGTGATTTAGAATAATTTTCATCTTTAGAGCCCTTTTTGGAAGGAATGATGAAATGTTTTGCTTCTGAATTGTCACACATATTCAGCATAAGGTTTTAGAAATAATGAATGATGATAACATATATTTGTTGAGATAGTGCTGTTTTGGTTCTGAGAAGGTTGTTTATAAAGTTTTACAGTTGACCGCTATCCAAAATACATCAAGATGAGTGGAGTGGAGTTGAGTAATGGTGTTTTACACCCCAGTCAAGAATCTTTCACTTATTTCAAGGCGGTCAGTTCAGGGATGGTGGAGGAAACGGGAGTGCCTGGAGAAAACCACTGACCTTCGGCAATCGAACTGACAAACTTTCTCATACTAGGATCTGTCCCAAGTGGGATTCGAACCTAGGCAGTGAGAGGCACTGTGATCCGTAACCACTGCACTTTAGACCACTCGGGCACTGAGGCCCCTATGAAGATGAGCTGTAGTTTGTAGATGCTTTATCAATTGTATTGAAAATTTTACAGTGTTTAATTAGTTGAGTTGAAACACATTGCTTATTGTTTGGTGAATTCTGTTCTTGTTAGTACATGAATACATAAAAAATGATAATGTTAAATAAATAAATAAATGAATAAAAGAGATGGATAGAGAGATAAATAAATAGATAAATGAAATAATAAATAAATAGAGATAAATAAATGAATGAAATAATAAATAAATAAAATATTAAATAAATTTATTAGTTAATTAATTAAATAAATTAAATAGATAGATATATAGAGATAAATAAAATACATAAATTATTTAAAAAAAAACAAACAAACAATAATTTCTTTGACTAAATGATATGACACTTTTTCTAGTACCAAAAAATAAAGATGTTTATGCTGCTTAAAAATACTATTTATTATTTAAAAAAGAATTATTGTAAGAAAAGATTGTCAGTTGGCTTCCTGAAGATCGAGAGTTGTCTCCCTTATTCCATAACTTACTGCCTTGATATACTTTAAAATATCATTACTTCGCTATTAACACTACTCCACTAAAACAAACCATATGATCTTGTAAAATACGTCCTTGTATCTGATTGATTTTATGTTATTGATGAATATGTATAGTAGAAAGAACAAAAACAATGTGTTGATTGATTGATTGATTTATTGATTTTTTGGGGTTATATGTCCCAGTCAAGAATATTTTATGATATTGAGATGTCACCAGCTATAGGTTAAGTGGCAGGAAATTTGTCCTTTCATTTTTAAATGCAGAGTGATTTGCAAAAGAACAGTCACTACTTATTTTTAAGTCTTGGTCAGACCCGACTGGAGTTCTAACCCTTGACCTCCCACATATGAAACCAGCACTCCACCAACTAAGCTACTGTAGCTGTCACAAAAACAATGGGATTGAACTATTCTCTGTAGGTGGTCTTTATTAAAAAAAGCCTGTGCCTGGTTTTAAATCCCACACAGTAAAAAATTAAATCTTAGTGGGGGGGATTTTGTTTGTTGAACGATTTTTTTCCCTCCCATGTCAGGTATTTTTGTTCCACCATCCCTTAACTGACTGCCTTTATATATAAGAAAAAAAATACAAATGTACCAATATTGACAAAATTCCACATCTACTGGATAGAAAAATTTTTTGTGTAGAAAACAAAACAGTAGGAGGTAAAGAAGTAGACTATATGATGAGGATGGTTACTTTATAGGGTTTTATGTTAATTTGTATAAATGTCTATTATGTTTAAAAACAGTTGTTAAGGTCAGCTGATACAATTTAACTTTTTATATTTTTTTGTATAAAAAAATTAAGAGAAGAGTTACTTAAACTTCAACAACTTACAAGTATATTTGCATGTAATATTAAATTCTACCAAAATTAATAGAAAAAGAGAGTCAATTTTAGTTATTTAGACAAATCTGTAAATCATGGTGCAGAAGAGGTGCATATAAGAGGTGTGCATGCATATAATATATATATGCACATGAGCCTGACCACATGTACCTAAATACCTCTATGTAGTAGTTAAACCCTTTTTAAAATATATTTGATATTAAAAAAAACATCGTCAATAACAACATCGGTGGTACGTTTTTTTGCTTTACACAGCATCGTTGGTACTGGTTGCTTTGAAAAAATGTCAGACACCCCAGTCAAAGTTTTCCAGAGCCCTGGCATATATATATATATATATATATATATATATATATATATATATATATATATATATATATATATAATGTTTAATTATCATTCATGGACAGTGATGGATGATAAATATTTGACTGCAGTTCTGAACAATTAGATAACTATGACAATGTCACCATATACAGATGTATAAGTACATATTTACTGTAAAATGAATTATATTTTATTGTTATCATTTCATCATAGCATCATTGTCAATCAATGTCATTTTGAACTTCAAATCATTATAATTTCTTACATACAATTATGTATATACAAAATAAACCCTAAATCTATTATTTGTTCAAATTTTGGCATAATAAAGACAATAAGAGAGAGAGAGAGAGAGAGAGAGATTTGACTTCAAAATAGTGTGTCTATAGTCAAATTGACTACTTTATTGAAGGGCATTATAATGAAGTTAATGAAGAAAATTTCAGTTTGATTTTTATAATCCATTGCATTGTGGTATTCATTTTTGTGTATCATAACAGTCATATTTCTGATGCATGTATTCATGTTGTTTTTTCTCCTATAATTGTCAATAATAATTAAATACACAATAGATTTAATCTTTCTTGAGTTGTTTTGTTGTTAATGAAAGCTATTTCCTTCACAGAAATTTGTTTTTGCTTTCAGAGATGAGTGAAAGGAAACGACATGGGAACATTATCGCGTTCACAGATCCATTGACCGGACATGTTCTTGTTCAAAACCCAAAGCGAGGCATTTGTGTATTCTGCAGATTAACTAAAGGAAGAACTAAGTCTGGACTGAATGTCAAAGTCAGACACCAGTGTTCAGAATGTTTGGTTCCATTGTGTAGTCCGAAATCTGAAAGAAACTGCTTCATAGAATATCATAAAATGTTCTTTGGAAATTAGTTTAGAGAGAGAGAGAGAGAGAGAGAGAGAGAGAGAGAGAGAGAATTTATAAATATCAGGTACTAGACTCAAAGTAAAGGATTTGACATTATCATATCGGCAAAAATGGCAAAATTTCCATCAGTATGAAAATGCTTTGTTCTGTCTCTCTAAATGAACAAATGTGACTTGAAATATTAAATGTAAGTGAGTCAAGTAGTCTAAGGCATTGATTTACAAATCTCAACAGTCCAACCACCTAGGAGTTAATCATAATAGGTAGATAATAGTATGAAAAAAATCATTTCCCTTGCCTAAGGTACTACATTTCCAAGGTACTACAATTATCTTTGTCTCCATCACCCTTTTTCCCCCAAGAAATAAGTTAAAAGTTATTAGAGTATAAAGCACCTGTCTATAGATTAATTACTAATTAAGAAAAAAAAAAATGTAATGAAAAATGTTCTTCAGTTGATTAGAAGGATGGCTTTTATGTCCCAGTTACCTGGTTTCTATCACTTTCATTCCCTGCACAGACACAGACATTAGTGACCAAAATGTAATAAACATGACTGGGTGTTAAAAACAACATTTTAATTTTTTTTTTTTTTGACACTTTTCTTGTTCCTAACTGTTTTCTTATCCTGTACAGAAGGAAATGCCATTTAGGATAATTTCCTGTTCTGTTTTGCTGTGGGAGACTAAAACCCAAAGAGGAGAGCTACATTATTTTGTGCAAATGATGGAGTGTTGTTTTTGTTTTTTTTTTTTTTTTTAAATATAATATGGTGGTAGGAACTAGAAAAGCATAGGAATCTGTATTTTAAATTTGCCTGTTTGAAATTCAAAGAACATTTTGTTATGTTTACCAGCCTCAGTATTGACATTTCAGTGTCAAGTTAATTGACTCATCCTATATTGAAATGTTACAATCACACATTCAAGAATTTTGATGTCTTTAAACCTTTTACGGTTGATTAATTGAATGTAGCTACATATCACCAGTCTTTTGCTGTCTAGTTTTGAATACAATAGGGGATCATAATGCTGGGAAATTTGTTAATTTGCTTACAAGTCTTGTTTTCTCCATACTGCATACTGGTTTTCTATTTGTCAGTTTACTTGCAGAAGGTCATATGTTTTACTTTGATTCCCCTGGTTTCTGAAAGCATTGAAGAACTTTTTTTTTTTATCTAACTGGAGATTTGTAACTATGGTGTTAAACATCATTTCTCCACTCAATTCAACTCAACTCCCAAAATAGGTCCTCTGTTAAAATCAGCTTTTATTGTAGAGGATACGAGGTTTCGCTGTCAAGTTAAACAAACATAAAACATGTCTGTTGCTGGTTTATCAAAGTGTGGTTATTCCTCTGAACACTTGTTTAAAATGATTAAAAATATTGAATGTAAACTTGTACAGTTGTTCTTTTCTTTGGATACTGTATGAGAGATTAAAGATAATACTGTTATGTGCTGATTTTGAATGCATTCTTTTAATAGAAATATAAAATCAGCACATGACAATACTGTCCAGATCAAAAACATATTTATTGTTGAACTCATCCCCCAAACCCATTATTATGATGTTATTATTTAGTGACTTGGTGACATTGTGATGTTATTAGAATTGACTTGGTGACATTGTGATGTTATTAGAATTGACTTGGTGACATTGTGATGTTATTATTTTGTGACTTTGTGATGTTATTATTTAGTGACTTTGTGATATTGTGATGTTATTATTTAGTGACTTGGTGATATTGTGATGTTATTATTTAGTGACTTGGTGACATTGTGATGTTATTATTAAGTGACTTGCTGACACTGGATGTTATTATATAGTGACTTGATGACATTGTGATGTTATTATAAAGCGACTTGGTGACATTGTGATGTTATTATATAGTGACTAGTGACATTGTTGTATCATTTGAATTGACTTAGTGACATTGCGTTTTTTTAAGAATTAGACTTGATGACATTGTGATGTTATTATTTAGTGACTTTGTGACATTGTGATGTTATTATTTAGTGACTGTGATATTGTGATGTTATTATTTAGTGACTTGGTGACATTGTGATGTTATTATTAAGTGACTTGCTGACACTGGATGTTATTATATAGTGACTTGATGACATTGTGATGTTATTATAAAGTGACTTGGTGACATTGTGATGTTATTATATAGTGACTAGTGACATTGTTGTATCATTTGAATTGACTTAGTGACATTGCGTTTTTTTAAGAATTAGACTTGATGACATTGTGATGTTATTATTTAGTGACTTTGTGACATTGTGATGTTATTATTTAGTGACTTTGTGATATTGTGATGTTATTATTTAGTGACTTGGTGACATTGTGATGTTATTATATAGTGGCTGGTGACATTGTGATGTTATATAGTGACTTGGTGACATTGTGATGTTATTATATAGTGACTGGTGACATTGTGATGTTATTATATAGTAACTTGGTGACATTGTGATGTTATTATATAGTGACTTGTGACATTGCGATGTTATTATATAGTGACTTGGTGACATTGTGATGTTATTATATAGTGACTGGTGACATTGTGATGTTATTATAGAGTGACTTGGTGACATTGTGATGTTATTATATAGTGACTAGTGACATTGTTGTATCATTTGAATTGACTTAGTGACATTGTGGTTTTTTAAGAATTAGACTTGATGACATTGTGATGTTATTATTTAGTGACTTGGTGATATTGTGATGTTATTATTTAGTGACTTGATAACATTGTGATGTTATTATTTAGTGACTTGGTGACATTGTGATGTTATTATTTAGTGACTTGGTGATATTGTGATGTTGTTATTTAGTGACTTGGTGACATTGTGATGTTATTATATAGTGACTGGTGACATTGTGATGTTATTATATAGTGACTTGGTGACATTGTGATGTTATTATGTAGTGACTGGTGACATTGTGATGTTTTTATAAAGTGACTTAGTGACATTGTGATGTTATTATATAGTGACTGGTGACATTGTGATGTTATATAGTGACTGGTGACATTGTGATGTTATTATATAGTGACTGGTGACATTGTGATGTTATTATATAGTGACTGGTGACATTGTGATGTTATAATATAGTGACTTGGTGACATTGTGATGTTATTATATAGTGACTAGTGACATTGTTGTATCATTTGAATTGACTTAGTGACATTGTGATTTTTTATGAATTAGACTTGATGACATTGTGATGTTATTATTCAGTGACTTGGTGATATTGTGATGTTATTATTTAGTGACTTGGTGACATTGTGATGTTATTATTTAGTGACTTGGTTACATTGTGATGTTATTATTTAGTAACTTGGTGACATTGTGATGTTATTATTTAGTGACTTGGTGACATTGTGATGTTATTGTTTAGTGACTTGGTGACATTGTGATATTATTATTTAGTGACTTGGTGACATTGTTGTATTATTTTAATTGACTTAGTGCCATTGTGATGTTATTATTTAGTGACTTGGTAACATTGTGATGTTATTATTAAGTGACTTGGTGACATTGTGATATTATTATTTAGTGACTTGGTGACATTGTTTTATTATTTTAATTGACTTAGTGCCATTGTGATGTTATTATTTAGTGACTTGGTAACATTTTGATGTTATTATATAGTGACTAGTGACATTGTTGTATAGTTTGAATTGACTTAGTGACATTGTGATTTTTTAAGAATTAGACTTGATGACATTGTGATGTCATTATTCAGTGACTTGATGACATTGTGATGTTATTATTTAGTGACTTGGTGACATTGTGTTGGCATTAGAATTGACTTGGTGACAATGTGATGTTATTCCTGTATTGGTCTCCCAGATAAAGTAATCAAATATATATTTAATAAATAAATTCTTTTAGTGAAAAACAATGCTACACATGTAACTGTATTACTTATGTATTGGTTTTTAAAATTTTTATTTTGTGTATATGCATTCTTGTTCTTGTTCTCAATCATATTAATGCTAGAATAACTATGTCACAAATATGAGAATTCTTGTATGCTCCTTATCATTTAAAAACTATTTTATCTTGGGAAACAAGTTACAATAAAAAAATTGTACCAAAATCTATATGGGTCAAAATCCACAAAATCCTCTCAAGTACCAGTTTCCTTTAAAACCAATGAGAATCCAAATTGTATACTGACCATCACCATTCTATTTATTTATTTATTTTTTTATTTATTTATTATTACTTCTTTCTTTTTTTTTTTTTTTTTTTTTTTTTTTTTTGTTGACGAAATCGTGAGGTTTAAGGAATTAAGTTTAGAACATAGACAAATCGTAGACTCTAAAATGACGGTTTATACCTATTTATTCTTTCAGAAAACATGTTGATGAGTTTGCAGAACTTTGATAGTAGTACAGGCCTACCATACCCCTCATCATCACTTCATAGACAAGTTGGTAGTGGCGGACGGAAAATCTGTGTGGTTTGTCACTCTAAACGAACTAAAACTAAGTCTGGTTGGTGGGTTTATACCAGGGTGAAATGTGGAGAGTGTAACGTACCACTTTGTAGTCTGAAATCCGGAAGAAACTGCTTTGTTGAATTTCACAACTATTTCGCACAACAAATGCAAAACAATCCCCAAGCTGAATGATTCAGTTTGTTAGTTCTTGTAGAGAAATGCTTTGTTGTTTCATAACTTTCATAAACAATATATCCAAGAGATTTTCAAGCTGAATTGAAATCCTGTAGAATTATTTTGACTTGCATTGAGAGACTTTGTTTGGGGATAAGTGGGTTGGTGGAGAATATACCAGGGTTTCGAATTGAAAGTGTAATATTTTAAATCCGTACTTTGTTCCTGTCGCAACTATTTTACATATTAAATGCAGAAAATTCTAACTTCTGAGATGGTTTTGTTTTAATCCCCATCACATTCACCTCCTGTTGTTAAGACCAGCACATGCATAAAAGGCATAGGCATATAATAAGTATAGATATAGTAGCTCTAGCTGAATGGTGCTATTGGTTTAGAATGAAATATAAAAAATATGTTGCAGTGCTTTATCAATTGGTAATAACCACCTGATAAATGATTGTTTAACAGACTTCATTTATAATTTCTTTGAATTCTCATGTGAGCAAGTAAAAATACAGTTTTTTTATCATCATTTCATTGTAAGAACACTGTAAAAACACAATGTAGCAAAACAAATAGAGCATTGGTGATAGGACTAGCTGTGTTTAAGTTGATTGAGCTGTATTGTGTAACTTTGTGTGTTGCATGAAGCACACAATACTTCAACAACCTGCATATGACCGAACTAACTATTTGTGTGTTTATAGCGTGGTATACGTGTGTGCGTGTGTTCATGCGCCTATCCCAAAACTTTTATCTTCTGTGAAACCAATAGGCCAATTTAAATGAAATTGGGTACGAATGGTTTTTGGTTTATAAAGAATAAACTTTGATTTCCACTCAGTGTCTGTCCAAATTCCAAGATGACTGTCGTTACTATATAAAAAATTAATAAATAATAATAAAAAAAATAGAGGTGCTGAAGATGAGTGATGCAGGCCCAATTGTACACAATATCTGTACACATACATCCCGTTGTGCTTACCAAGATAATGTGATGTCTGATCATTGAGTGACATAAGTAAGATTCGAATTAGTGCTGATCAGTTTTGATAAAAAAATCAAACTCCTTAAATGTAAAATAAATTTCATTACAATAATTTGCTGTAGATCATTTAACTTAATGATGTTATTTTGTGTAATGTATATATAAATGTATTTTCATATCGTTCTACGTTCCTGCATTATGATTGTAAATACGTTGATATTTTGTTGTTCGTTTACTTAGTGTAAGAAATACTTCCTTTCATTTTCTGTATTTGTTATTAAAGAAAGGTAATTATTAAAAGAGTTTCTATTTGACAATTTTGTTTACTGTATTTAGGTATTCAAACTACACAGGGTTTTGTAGTTCTGGAAATTGTAGGAGCAATTTTAGAATGAAGTAGAGAAACGAAAGTCATTTGAAAAGTGGAAGTATGATGCTTAAGCTCCCAGTCAAGAGTAACTCATTAACATCGAGACCGTTACTTCTAAAATGGTGAAGAAAACCAGAATGTCTATAAAAACCACATACCTTCGACAAGTGGACTGACAAAATGATCTGTCCCAGTAAAATTTATTTATAGACAGCGTAAGGCATTGTGATTTGTAAGCTTGCACTATAAAATCACCCAGTCAAGTTGATTGAGCTTGTAGTTTTATCCTTAACCATTTTTATAGGATTTGATTCATGGGATTGTAAACCCCATTTAAGATTCTTTAAGATTATTTCACTTATTTGAAGCGGTCAGTTAAGGAATGGTGGAGGACACCGTAATTTTTTTTAGACAATTTTGTTTGAATTGAATTAGTGGTATATTGCGCCTTATAAAGAATCTCACTAAAATCGAGGTTGTCATTTCCTGGATGATTGGGGAAACCTGAGTGAGCATCCGGAGAAAAGTTTCAAAACACTCGATCTTGTTTAAGCGAACCGAATTAACACAAAGACCAGGAGAGTTGTATTGAAGTTAAGCTTTTCAGGTGATTTTCCAAACAATAGAGGTGGTTAGAAACCCATACAAATGACTTTATTCAGAAATTGATCATTGAAAATGAACAGCTTAAGAAAACCAGACAAAAGTTGACAAACTGAGTGCGCTAAAACCAGCATTTCAAGAATATCCGGTCTCGCAAAGTGTGCTTTTGGACTTCAAATAGTGTGGCATATTGAGTAGTACTTTTAAGCTCAACTGGCTATAGCCAGCTGAGCTTATGGCATGGTTTTCCGTGTGTCTGTGCGTGCGTGCGTGCGTAAACTTTAATCTTCTCCTCTGAAACCACTGAGCCAATTGGGACCAAATTCGGTGTGGAAGGTGGAGTAGACTAAAGTTTGTACCAGGCGACCCCGCCCGACATCCAAGATGGCCGCTGTTACTATAAATAGCAAAAACACATAAATAGCCATTGTTGAGTCAATTTTTAACCGTTTTTGTTCAAATTTGAAATGTTTAAAGTAGATAGCGGGGCATTCAATATATATAACGGGTTTTTCTGAGAAATTTTTCGTTGACCCGATTTTTACGAATTATGCAAATGAGGTGTAATATTTAATCAATTCTTTGAAAATCTTCTCTCCTGAAACCACTGGGCCAATTGGGACCAAATTCGGTGTGGAAGGTCCTTAGGTGGAGTAGACTAAGGTTTGTACCAGGCGACCCCACCAGACATCCAAGATGGCCGCTGTTACTATAAATAGCAAAAACACATAATTAGCCATTGTTGAGTCATTTCTTAACCGTTTTTGTTCAAATTTGAAATGTAGAGAGTAGATAGCGGGGCATTCAATATATGTAACAGGTTTTTCTGAGAAATTTTTCGTTGACCCAATTTTTACGAATTATGCAAATGAGGTGTAATATTTAATCAATTCTTTGAAAATCTTCTCCTCTGAAACCACTGGGCCAACTAGAACCATATTTGGTGTGGAAGGTATCTAGGTGGGGTAGACTAAAGTTTGTACCAGGCGACCCCGCCCGACATCCAAGATGGCCGCTGTTACTATAAATAGCAAAAACACATAAATAGCCATTGTTGAGTCATTTCTTAACCGTTTTTGTTCAAATTTGAAATGTAGAGAGTAGATAGCGGGGCATTCAACATTTGTAACAGGTTTTTCTGAGAAATTTTTCGTTAACCCGATTTTTACGAATTATGCTAATGAGGTGTAATATTTAATCAATTCTTTGAAAATCTTCTCCTCTGAAACCACTTGGGCAATTTGAACCAAATTTGGTGAGGAAGGTTGGACTGACTAAAGTTTGTACAAGACAATCTTGTCCAACACTCAAGATGGCTGCTGTTACTATAAATAGAAAAACACTAAAATTGCCATTGTGAATCCATTTTTCAACTAATTAAGCTCAAATTTAAAAATATACAAAGTATATCGTGAGGGATTCAACATATTTAACCAGTTTTTGTGGGAAATTTTTGGTTGACCTGATTTTCAAGAATTATGCATAAGATGTAATATTTAGCAAAATCTTTGAAAATCTTCTCTTCTGAAACCACTGGGCCAATTGGAATGAAATTTTGTGTGGAAAGTCCAAATGTCGGCCTGACTAAAGGTTGTACCAGGCAACCTGGCCTGACATCCAAGATGGCCGTCATAACTAAAAATAGAAAAAAAAAATTACCATTGTTGATCTTTTTTTCACAAATTGAGCTCAAATTTTAAATATAGAAAGTATACTGTGTAGGATTCAAAATATATAATGTTTTTTTCTGAGAAAACTTTTATTGACCCAAGCTTAAGCTGATGAACCAATTATGGTAACCACATTACATTGTCTTAAAGGCGCCACAATGGCCGAGTGGTTTTAAGAATTCGATGTTACGAATCACAGCACCTTTTACCCCTGACATTGTGCATTAATGCCAAGTGGCGCTAGCACTTCATCTTTGAAAGTTTGTCAGTTAACTTGCTGCTTGGTCGTGGTTTTCTTGGATACTCCAGTGTCCTCCATCATTTCCAAAACTGACAGTCTCCGTGTAAGTGAAATATTCTTGAGTTGAACGTTAAACAGCATTACAAACAAAAACAAACATTGTCTTACATATGCAGCCAGTTGAGCATCACAGGCCCTATTGGACCTCTTGTTTACTAAGTATAAGGTTCTTTAATAAATTACAAGGAAAAAATCTGTGAAAAGTGTCCGATAGACCTGAAGCATTGATTATTCTTCAAAGCAAAAAAAGTTTACCATCCCCTGCTTTATTGGCGAGTTTAATCCAGTCAGTCATTATGGAATTTTCAATACACTTATATATATATTGCATAGCAAACAGTTGGACACCCTTAGCCATGCAGTATTGTAAACGCAAAACATACTAACAAAACTTTGTAAATACATAAAAACACCTGAACAGGAGACAGAAATGATTCAAGAAATAGTAGGCTAACATTTGTTGTATGAGAATATTATATTTGTACAACCTGATTGGAGGGCGGGAGCTAAAAGATAAAACAAATGGAATCGACTAAAGTGCCGATCAATCGAAAAAATGTAAGTGACAGAAAATAAAAGAAGCATTCAAGCAAGACATCAACTAAAATACTTGGTCAATTATTATTATTATTATTATTATTATTATTATTTATTATTATTTTTTGAATTTATTATTTATTTATGTATTTGCTGTTATTTAGATTTTATTTATTTATTTATTTATTTGGTTTTATTTATTTATTTGGCATCTTGAACAAAAACATGTTGAATAGAATTTAGAACAGTTATATGGTATCTGCCTTTCAATTGTTAGTTTCCAGGTCGTAAAAGTAACATTAAAAAAGAATGTTTTCAAGTTCCGTTTTATTTCGGTAACTGTGTAGAACAGGTAAATGACATTCTTTGGGGGTTTCATACTGTTATTACGCCACGGCACGGGATTCACAAATCTGGTGTTTCGATTTTAATTTATCGGTATCTTCTATAGTTAAGGATAGAATTTTATAAAATTTTGGCTAAATTCATATTTAAAGACTAAAAATTGTCAGAGACTACAATCTTTACAAGAACTCTGCATTTATTTCAACATTACTATTTCGACTTGTTTAAGAAGAATTAATTTCATTTTTTTTCCCCTAATTTTAACTTTTTCGACAACAGTCTTGATGTTGCTATAGCATTTTATTTTGACCAAAAATGTGTTTTTTTGAGAAATAAGCCACGATACATTTGTATGGATATTTTAAAAAAAAGTGACTGTTAGCATTAATTAATTGAGAGACGCCGAAATAAAATATTGTAGAATATTGTGTAACACATTGTAGAAGTTTAAGTTTTGTTTCAAGTCCATTCTTGGCATTGCAAATAATTACTGGAATAAATCTGATGCTGATTTTTACCTTTCAGACTACCCGCCAGTAATTCGCAGAATTTCACGTCAGAAAGAGGAATATCAAACTCTAGATTTACAAATCCACCGAGCTCAGCGGTTGATAAAACAAGGCTATTGTATTGTTTGTAACAGGAGGAAGACAAGAACGGCGGCCGGGTATCATGTTAGAACACGTCAGAAGTGTTCCATCTGCCAGGTTCCACTATGTTGCGGCGATACGGATAGAAACTGTTTCCAGGAATATCATAGGTTGATGGATATTGGTGGTTTACCATTTAATGCCGTTAACATGCCCAGCAAAGGCACTTAATTACATACGGCATAAGCCGGAATGACAGCGGGATATCACGTCAGAACATTCAAGGAATTCATTGGTCATTTACCACTAGACAGTTCTCCTGTCTCCGTGGGTTTACCCTACCGCAAAACTGCTCTCCTGTCATCATCGGTTTATCCTTGTGACGTCATTGAGGACCAGTTATATATTTCACTATGTTGCAATTGTACAGATAGGAATTGTTTCTTCAATATCACAGATTAATGCAGATGGCTTATACATAAATGATACTTTATTATCCAATCCAGACTCTTTTGAAATGCTACTATTTTTTTTTTATCGAATTAAAACACTTAAATGTGGAACTTGCCCATGTTGGGACACACCAAAAATGTTTCTTTAATAAGGTGTTTTTTTTCTAAAACAGCAGCACCCTCAGTGATAAAACATGTATTTGATATTATTTAAAGTTGCTAAGTTTATATAGCAAGAAACATTAAGGACTTTGTGTCAGACATGCTTCTGTTTTCTTTAACGTAACTTTTTTTTTGCACATGGTCAGACAATTTTTTTAGATAAAAGATTTGCGATCAATATTCCTATTACTACATTGATTTTTTTATTATTGATTTCGACTCAATTTAATGATTTATAAGAACATTGCGAAATAGCGCTTGCAAAAACTACATTAATTCTCGAAAAAAAAGTTATTAACATGTTTGTAAACGATAGGTTAATAACGTGTTTTGCATTAGATAATCTTATGTTCAATGAAAAATCTTGTTTGAGCTTTGTGTAAACTATGGATAGAAATTAACGAGAGAGAGAGAGAGAGAGAGAGAGAGAGAGAGAGAGAGAGAGAGAGCAACAAATTGGATTGGTGTTGTGAAGTTTTTTATGTTTATTTCATAGAGACAATCTGTTTGATCATTGAACAATATTGAAAAATTGAAGTTCAACAGTTTGATTGTATTGTGGTTAAATTTAATACGAATCAATAATATTGATTTGATGTTGACATTTAAGACTTTTGAATCAAGGTGATGGGATGTTTAAGATTTGTTTCAGTATTGAGTTTTAATTTGATAATAAATTTGATACAAAAATTCAGAAAAAATGACTCGGAGCCTTATTTTATAAAATGAAAAAGCTTGCATTTCTTTTGATAAATTGAAGATGTTCATCTAGTTGCTGCATTTCATATCTAGCGACAAGAAGCCCCCTGAATATTACGTAGTATGATTGTTGTGTGCAAGAGAAAACTTATAGATACTTATGTGTGTCGTCAAGATTTTCTGATCACATTCATAATATTAACTGAAACCGTGTCAGCGAGCAAAGTCGGGAATAGCTTTAAGATAAAAAGTATGATTATTACTGGTTGTAAAGGGTCAAGTGTACTACGCAGTACTGTTGCTGAAATTTTTAAATGTAAGTTTTTTCAATGAAAATAACAGCAATAAATACTTTCTTTAAAATATTTAAAATTTGAATAAAAATATAAACTACCATGGCAGTAACTGTAACATCATATAATAATCTCAAAGATAATCCTATATACATGAACTGGTGCATTTCGGGAAAGACCATCAGTGCCCTCTAGTAGTGGATTAAACAAGGAAGTAATGGGTTGGGCTATTGAAGTTTTAACTTTATTATTTCTGAATTAAAATGAAATAAACTTATCTGTTGAAAAAATGCGCATTTATGCACTTTAATAATTATGGTATAATTACAACTAAACACGTTGTAAAAAAATTTAATAGTTATAATATATATTGCTGCATGGTTTCAGAAATACAGAATTGCTTTCGTTACTCACGCTATTTTGCCTATTTTTACCTTTCAGAAAGAATAGCAACCCCTATGATTGTCAATGGAAAGGAAGGCTTTTACTCGGAATCATATAGAGAACATCGAGTGGCCAGGATTAAAGGGCAGAAAAAATGCATGTTGTGTGCAGTTAGACGAACCAAGACCAGGGCTGGAAATAAGATCCGATCTCGGCACAAATGTTCCGTTTGTGACATCGCTTTATGTTGCGGTACACGAGGAACCGATCGGGATTGCTTTCAGGAATACCACATTATGCAGTTTGGAAACCCTGGTCTAGTACATGCGTCAAATGTTGTTACAGGAGAAATGTATCCACCTCAAACCGAGACCATAGAATCTTTAGCAACAACATCAACCTCAACGAATTTAGGAAAATCTGAATCGACGTCAGACAGATTCAAATTACCGGTTTTGGTACAATACCCAAAATGTGAAAGTCAACAAAAAGATACCGAGTAACACAGAAGAAATATCCTGATCTATTCTAAAGGAAAGTTCTAAGAAAATTTCCGTCATACTTTCCACATTTCTTAGACACAACTTAGTTCATTCGTATGGAATTTCATACAATTAATAGTTGGTTAATGTTGATGTGCTCTTCACTAATGTTTACATGGCAACTGGTCACATGACCTCATAAAGCACTGTCATTTGTTGAAATAAGAGATATAGTTTTAAAACATTGATTAATTTTTTTTTGCCTTTATTTTATTTTATTTGACATTCAACTTTTGTTGTCATGCTTGAGTAATTTCGGGGATGGTTTGAGATTTCTGTAATTGTGCTCGACTTGTTGTTAGCGCTATGAATTTGGTATATTCTGAAAAGTTTTACAACCGATTGGTAATACATTATTTTATGCACAGATTCAACGGCCATTACGTAAAATTAAACTGTAAATAATGACGCAGAAATTGTTAAAGAATATAAGACGGACATAATATCATTTACATGAATAGTTTATTGCATTGATGCTTAACAGAATGAAATAAGTGGGTGAAGGCAGAGATTCGGCATTTTCTGCAAGAACGGAAAATATATCTTTATTGTCAGTCGAAGAGATTGAAAACGAAATCTGGTTGGCATGTATTTACAACATACAAGTGTGACACGTGTGACGTTTCTTTGTGCATCAATGAAGGCTGTTTTACGTTGGTTCATGATGAAAAGAAGGAGATTGGGGGAATGCTGGTGGGAAAGATTTAAAAACAACACACACACACACACACACACACACACACACACACACACACCTCTTACCTGTCGGAGTTGGACGTTATTTGAATTTGTTTTCGTTTGTAGCACTTTTCAATCTATGTAAATAATTTTACATTTCAGTGTATATAGATGTTTGATGGTATTTGAACACTGTAGTTTCATATTTTTCTATAAAAAGGCATGATGTAACGTTGTAATCAAAATAAATCGAAATTGTGATATCTATAAGGGATTATTATTTGGATGTTTATGTATCTTGCTAGCTTAGGATGGTTATAGCTCCACTCCTTTATAGCATTATCATGTCTTTTAGTCCCCTAATTTAATTGGGCCTGGGGGTTTGAAGTGTTGGTATAACATCTCTCGACGACCAGGTTCGAATTCTGTTTAACGAGTGTTAATTCAAAGAAGTTTGGACAGTTTGCTTGCTGAAGGTTGGTGTTTTTTTTTCGGCCAATTCTCCACCATCTTAAACTGAATGGAATGACATTATATACCTTTACATGATTCCGTTCAATCCATGCAAATTACTCATTTGTTCATTAAAAAATTTGTTCTTCTAAAGATTAGTTATCGCTTACATAAGGTAGGTGGTTTTCTGGTTTTAGTGGTATACACTGGATTTCCCAGAACTAATAACCTCCTCGTTGTACGTAAATAAATCTTGACTGATATGTATAACACCGATACTCCACTCCATTCAAACATATCTTTACACATGAACAATTTTTAAGCTGTGGTTGTTAACAATTACTGAACTACGTTTTGATGTAGCACTTGCTTTAGGCGGCATTTTGTTGAAAAGATTGGTTGGACGTCATTGTTGAAAGAGTAGCCAAGATCGAGTGGTTGGTTTTTCGTTAGGCAAGATGATCCTTTTTTAACCGAAATAGCTCGCCTTTATTTGTGACCAATCAGTATTACAAAATACATCTCCCCCCTGATCACAGAATGCGTCTCATCCCTCCATTTTTCCCGACTTGTATCAATGGCAGCAAATTTTTGTTTTAGCATCAACCATTAAGCGCTTCTCTCATTTCTTTGAAACAGTTCAATATAATAGTTAATAATTTGGTACAAAAGTGAGTTTGAAGAAATGGCTGAACGAAGTTTACTTGACATTAGCTGAAACAGTCATTTCACTTCACAATCTTAGTGTCAGTTAAAATTCTTAAACGATTTTTTTAAAAATTCTGTTTACTATAAAATTTTAGCTAGCGTCAGTTTTTAATCTCTGTTTTTTGTTTTTTGTTTTTTGTTTTGTTTTTTGTTAAGAAAACTGAAATATGTACTAATATTTTGTTTTGTGTTTATTCGTTTCGCTAAAGTTGTTTCAAACTGAAAGCTATTTTTAAGTTGTTGACAAGAAAACTTGCGCTTATTTTTTAATTCTAGTATTGTGTTTATTTCTATTTCGCTGAAGTTGTTTACAAACACTTAGCCATTACAGGGAAACTGACGCCAATTTCAACACTCTAGAACATCTCGCCTACTCAATCACAACGGGTGGTTCTTATCTGTTAATAAGACAAATAAATAATTTATGTAAACAAGGCAAAATAAAAAAAAAACATGTTTTGACTACTGACAATAAAATATGTTTTTATCTGTTAATAAGACAAATAAATAATTTATGTAAACAAGGCAAAATAAAAAAAAAACATGTTTTGACTACTGACAATCAAATATGTTCTTATCTGTTAATAAGACAAATAAATAATTTATGTAAACAAGGCAAAATAAAAAAAAAAAAAAAAAACATGTTTTGACTACTGACAATAAAATATGTTCTTATCTGTTAATAAGACAAATAAATAATTTATGTAAACAAGGCAAAATAAAAAAAAAAAACATGTTTTGACTACTGACAATCAAATATGTTCTTATCTGTTAATAAGACAAATAAATAATTTATGTAAACAAGGCAAAATAACAAAAAAATATGTTTTGACTTCTGACAATAAAATATGTTCTTATCTGTTAATAAGACAAATAAATAATTTATGTAAACAAGGCAAAATAACAAAAACAGGTTTTGACTACTGACAATAACTTATCTACCATAAACGGGCTTTATATACCGTAATGGTACCCAGAAATGTCGTTTAACCAAGGCCTATGTAACAAAGCGATGCCTAACAATTCAGATTGAAAACAATGCCAATACTTGATCTGCAGTAGCCTGGTTCCTCGTTTAAATCTTCTGAAGTGTGCTTTGAACATTGTATCCCATCAAGAGAAACACCAGGAAAACCGTGATTAGTTAAATCAGTTGAGTCTAAAGCGCGTGGTTAATTAAACTTTATGATAAATGATTTTTACTTTTGTTTTAAATTTATTTTATTCATTGATTAAAGTAATCATGCTTCGGACAACTTGGACCAGGTCCCTGTTTTCAAGCGTTCTTTAACCAATATGTTCTTTTTGAAAATGTTTGAGGTAACATCAAATATTTTTTCAAGGCTCAAATACAAATGTCCTTTGCTTACAATGATATTCAAAATGACAGCTTTAATTTCTAGGTATCTTGCCTATATAAATAAAAGCACGCAAATCCAATGAAATTAAGAAAGGCCTAAATTGAGAGAAGATTGTGAAAGAATGGCATGGTAACTAAACTTGTTATTTCAAATTTGGAAATTTAGGAGGGAAATGAAAGAAGTTGGAGACGTTTTAAATTTATTTTTGATATTTATTTAACGCCAATCTTTGCAACGATAAACATTTGTCTGATGCATTGTTTTAAGTTCTATATTTTCCGGTAAAGAGTCATTCATTTGTAGTGTATTGATGTGCTAATGAAAATATAAAATATTTTTAAAAATGGTACACAGCACAGATAATTTTAATTTAAGTATATTGTAGTATGTAGATATAGGTTTTTCGAATTAGATCTGAAAGACGAATTTGCCAAGTAATTATTTAAAAATGCTTGACCTTTTTATTCTTGCAGATCTAATACGACAGAGCTATACCCAGACAAGAAAACAACCCCCGGAATTGCCTTCATCGCCAGTTTTAAGAATGATGGGTCATTATCCCGTACATACTGTCGAAAGCAAAAGGAAATTGTGCGTCCATTGCCAAGCCAACAAGACGAAAACGAAATCTGGATGGCTTGTTTATACCACATATAAGTGTAATGCTTGTGATGTCCCTCTTTGTACGGTAGAGAGAGCTTGTTTTGACAACTACCATCAAGAGCTTAAGAAATACTATCTTGATCGGAATTTTAAAAGAGAGGAACAGTCTAATTCTTCAGATGGAACTTCAAAACTGTCATAATTTAGAAGCTAAAATGTATTGTCGTTCAATTGTGTTTGTATTGTAATATTTACATAAATGGCATTTACTGGTAGATAACAGCAATATCATTGGACAGGATTACATCGAGTTTTTAATTCTGAAGTTAAAATTTTGAATGGCTAAAAGAAACGAATCACGTAAACCATGGATTGAGCATTCGCTGTGCCAATAGGAGAAAATTACAGTTACCTCCCTTGATAGTGTTATTGTTCCGTCTTTGGCTAATTATTAGAACTGGATGTCTGTAAGCTGGCGGATTGTTAAGTCGACAGCTTTAAATATCAAACATCAAACTGTTGTTAGAACCGTAAAACATGTATTTGTATGATATATCTCAGAAAAAAACCCAACAAATGTATGTAATTGATCTTAGAAAACAAAGTGATAAATAAGGTAACAGATAGAAATGAAAAATCACTAAAATTAGTTCTTTAATCAGCTTTTTATCAAGGTCTTGACTGAACGACATGGACTGTTTAATGTTAATATACTTTCGCTGCATTTAAAAGAGGGATTTTTTATGAATGTGGAACGGAAGTAAAAAGATTAATTCTGTTAAGATCTTTGAATGCCAGTACCTTGTTCAGTACAGACAGAAGTCTGTTAACGAAATATTTTTTATATACGTAAACATTATTTTAAATATATGTTTGTAGAACATGTGCTAATTATATGACATTTGAAACAATACAGGGAAAACCACCATACCATCCCCTCAAACCCACCCTCGAAAAAAAAAAAACACGTAAGGATTTGACGTGTTAGATACGAGTGAAATTTTTAGAAAATATGAGTACTTTTGATTTCAATGGACTGATGAATGATATGGACGTTGATTTTATTTATCTTTGCAGATTTTGGCCAAATAACATCTGTGAGGTCGCTGAAACATCCAGTAATTCGTGATAAAGTCGGTATGACTTTCAACACAAATTGGGAGTCGGATGATGGAGTTACACATAAAGCGGTACACAATATGAATCATAAACGGAAAATATGTCTATATTGTCAGTTGAAAAAATTAAAAACGAAATCTGGTTGGCATGTGTATACAACATACAAGTGTGACACCTGTGACGTTTCTTTGTGCATCAATAAAGGCTGTTTTACGTTGTATCATGATGAAAGAAAGGTCGGAGATTGGGGGAATGCTGGGGGGATAGAATTAGGCTAACACACACACACACACACACACACACACTGTGTAGAAATAAAATTTGTAAATGGCAAACCATTTTATTGGCACTGGAGCTCTGGAGAACCTGGTTGCAAGTTGATAGCAAAGTAGTAGTGTTCTAAACTGTGCTTGAAATTGTACCTTTACCGCAATGAAAGGACCAATTCCAGGTCATCCGACTAAAGACGGTTGTGGATTTAGATTAAAGAATTCCAAGTGTGTTGAACAGAAAATTACTTTTTAGTGGCGTATATTTTGGTTGAGTTTGCATGTCTCCAAGTTGAGGTTGTTGCCACAAATGTGTTTATATATATATATATATATATATATATATATATATATATATATATATATATATATATATATATATATATAGTATTTGCTATAAAGAAGTGAAAATCGCGCATCTCTGTACATAAGTATTTGATAGTTTTGAGAGAGAGAGAGAGAGAGAGAGAGAGAGAGAGAGAGAGAGAGAGAGAGTGTGTGTGTGTGTGTGTGTGTGTGTGTGTGTTTCTTATTTTGCAAGTGTTTTGTGTTTGATTTTGTTTTTCAACAGGGTTTGATAGTTTTTGTGTTTGTATGTAGATTTTGCATGTATATTTTGATAAGCACGAAGACATGTACTTTTTAAGTTAAATACGTTCTGTGTAGGCCTATATATTTCGCGCCATTTCTTTCGTTACTTGAGCTGTATTTTCAGAATTTTCTAAAATTGAGATTGGTATTTGTATAATTATGATCATTTTAAGAGGTATTTGCAGTTAGAACCAGACTGATTGACTGAACTTTTTGGATATCATATGATTTTGGTTTTGATAATATTAGAAAAATATGTTGAGTGCACGTAAAAAATCAAACTGGTAGTTAATAAACAATGAAGAAGAATGAACCACGTGGTGCTTGGAAATCTCCTTACTTGCAAATTGTACGCTGAAATGCATTTAAATATACTGTGTGTTCAGAAAATATTTTGGGTAATGAATACAAAACGTCTATAAAAAATTAGAAAAAATTAAAATGTTTTTGAAAATACAAACAGTGAAAATAGCATTGGTTCGTTTTTTAAATTGTTTGATCGAAATAGAAGATAAGACATTTATTCATTGTAAAATCATTATTTTGATACTAAAATTTAGATTGTAGAAATTAAAAAAAAGTAGTTATATACGATTGTTTTCAATATGTTTATTTTATATCGCTATGGAGAAATCCGAATCGCATTGTTTTTACCGATAACGTCAAATACAGTGGTCGGTTGATCAAGTTTTTTCTCTCCTCGCAGTGGAGAATGGAGAAACGGAATTCAATTCAGATTGCTCGTCTAGATTTTACTTCAATTGCAGTACTAAAATAGTATCATATGTTTATATACTTTTGCTTTTAAGTTAACAGAATCGAACTGCGTTTTAGGATGTATGTAAAATGAAATGTCCCAATAGATAGTGATAGATGTTTATATTTTATCTCGTTTGGGAGTAGACCATATCTAATTGCTTGTCGAGATTTTACGCCATATGCAATGGTTAAAAGATAGTATCAGGCCCCAGTTTCACAATCATTCACTCAATTGAGTGTACACTCAACTCAAATTATGGAATATTTCAATGTCAATTTTAAGACATTACACAGTTAAAATTGAGTATTTGGTGTAATATCTAAATTGTTAAGTGTAGTTTTGTTGAATTGAAAAATATTGCCTCATAAAACTTAATTTTTTAAAATATTGATGAGAGAAAAATAGGAATATTTGAGTTGAGTGTACACTCAGTTGAGTGAATGATTGTGAAACTGGGGACTTGATGTTCATTTAATGTCGCTATGGAGTAATCCGAATAAAATTGCCTTTCTGGGGGTAACTTTAAGTGCAGTGCTAAATAGATAAATAGTCAAAAGTTCATTTGATCTGGCTTTAGAGAAATGCGAATTTTCTAAATTTTACGTCAAATACAGTGTGTGGAATGTTCGTTTAATCTCGCTATGGAGTAATCCATTCTAGAGTACTCGTCAAATTCAATGCTCAGTGGATCCATGTGTTTAAATAATCTCCCTATGAACGAATCAGAATCCAGTTGCTTGTCTACAGTTGACGTCAAATGCAGTGCTAATAGATAGTGACAGATATCCATTTTATCTCGCGAATCCCAGATGTCCCTCATCGCCTGGGTTCGAATCCCACTAGGACAAATTCCTTGTGTTGGAAAGTTGATTAGTTGGCTTGCCAATATTCGGTGGTTTCTCCAGGACACACTAGTCTGAACTGACTGTCTCGATATAAGTGAGAGCTTTTTCGACAGGACGTAAAACATCATTTATCCGATCCAATGTAGCTTAATCATTTTATCTCGCTATTGAGGCATTCAAATTGAATTGTTTGTCTCGATATGAAGCCAGATACAAAGTATAGTAGATTGTGTTCATATTATTCTTGTTTGTGTTTCAGTTAGTTATTGGCTACCTGATTTTTTTAATGGTTATACGTCGCATTTGTGTTGACTATAAGGAACAAGACATTTTTTGTTTATTTTCGTTGAGGATTAACCTAAACACATCCATATGATGCTTGAGTTGTTTGTGCAAGTGGTTTAAAATGTGAGGAATTGACACCAAACTGACTAAACTTCATCACATTAGGATTTTACTGGGGTTCGAATGACGGCAATAAGTGGCAGTAGTGAAAAGTAAGTTGAAGTTTTAGGCCGCCCGGCCGTCGAGGCCCTCAAAGTTGGCAATGACCATTCACAGGAAGAACACAGACTATCAGAACTATCATATGCTGATTTTGAATTTTCGTTAAATAAAGCATTCAAAATCAGCACATGACAGAACAGATCAAATAAAATATACAAAATAATGATAAACTTTTGAGATATCTATTTTTCACTTCATACGCTTGACTTGCACCGGATATAATCTAGAAAGCGACATCTAGTAGCGTGGTTTAATAAGTTCCTGTCTACTTCTGTAGTATAGCCATTCTTAATATAATCCGAAGTTGGGCTAACATTTCATTACTTATGTTTCTTTGACTAGGAATTGACGATTATAGTGTATATTGTATTTTATGTATCAAAAAATAACAGAAATAGAATATATTCAAATGCATTTTCATGTATAAAAATAATTGAAAACGGTTTGACTTTTCATTGAAAGGTGAAAATATTTCTTTTAATGAATAATTATTAGTTCTTTTTGATGAGATGCATTGTGCGTCTTAAATCCAATTGAAAGCATGTCACGAGTGCCATAGAATGAAAATAAAAACCTTCATATGCAAAAGAATGATTGGAACTACCAAGGGTCTATTGAAGGAAGGAAGATCTTACTAGAAGTTTAATTTTTTTTTTTTTTTAAACTTTGAATATATTCTGAGTTTAAATTAAACAGTTTCAAACTAGGAGATTGGGTAATCACTTTTATAAGGCAATCCACCCGTTCTGATATAATAATTTAGCGAGGTATTTGCATGTCTTTTAAGAAAGCATTAAGTATGCATTACAAATGATTATAGTTTAGTAAGAAATTTTGCCTTCTGTGTGTTTAATCTGTTTTTTGATCACACAAAGAAACAGCTAATTATTGATCTTAGTTTTTGACCTGTTATAGTCTTTTACGTATACAGATTTAGTTTCATTTTCATTTTTTAAATCTTTACAGGGTTTCAGTTATTCCGAAACACAAAACTGGAGAAGGAATTCTACAAACAAAAATCCGAAATGGATCCGGATTCTGGCGCCGCAGATGATACTAAAGTCGAAGACGAAAGTGACCCAAACATGAAGGAATTATACCACCCTGTAGCAAGAGATGTGAGCGAAGTCGAGTTTTTGTATAGACAGCATGGCGCAAATGTTCCTTTTCTGTTTGGTAGTCACGGGGTCAAATTTCCCTTGTCACCGGGTGAAAGAGCAAAACATGTGATAGTGAGAAACGAAGGCAATAAATACCGTCTCTGTAGCCTATGTCAGATGAACCAAATAAAGACAAAGTCTGGACACAGACCTAACACTTATTTTAAATGTCAAGCTTGTGATATACCACTTTGTACGGGACAGAGGGGATGCTTCGAAAAATACCACAATTATTTGTTTAGTCAGTAATGGTTGGATACTATGAAGCAGACTAGACTAATATCAAGTACCGCTTTTTACGACCAAAGACAAAAGCAAAGTTGGCGAAGCCGATGGTGGAAAAGTTGCTTTTTTGTCTTTTTGCTCTTAAAATAACCATCGTGCTTTAGCTACGTTGTCTTTGTGTTAATGTTTATTTAAATGGAGAGAGAAAAGACGTATTTTAAAAATGGCCAAATTCGATACCAAAAAAAAATTTGAATTTGAATTTTTTTCTTTGTGTTTGTATTGCATTGAAATTTTAAACAGAAATTTTACCACCATTTAAATTTAAAAATAAAGGTATACAAAGATAATTTAACAACTTCACAACGGCTTATAAACTACAGCACTTGTATTATATTATTTTGATCTTTTAATATCATTGAATGAATCATGGGTGGGTAAACACTAGAAGTGCAGTGTGTATATTTTCAAAATTCAAAATACACATTTTTCACAGTTGAATACCAAAAAACTCTACAATATCTCATTTTTTCTAGCGTTAAAACTTATGTATTTTAGAAACAAGTTATGGGTAAGACAATGGGTAAGACAATAAAAATCAGGTCAAAATCTCTTTTGGGGCCGGGCGTCTGCCTTGAGAATGGGAGGTCGTTGGTTTGAAACCCGGTCGGATCATACAAAAGACTTTAAAATTGGAGAAAATATTTCCTTGTCTGGTGCTCTGTATTAAAAGGACAGAGTATTGACCGCTTTACCCGATGCCAGAATAATTTGACTGGGGTATTCTTGTCTGCGTTATGCTCACCTGGTGAACTATCACCTCAACAATAAGTCGCCCTAAGTGCGCCCTTTTAAAAGGCAAAACATAACACACACTCGCACATCACACGCATAAACGAACTTATTCTTAGTTAATTGTAAGATATAAATAAACTTGCTCTGGTCGCGAATAACTGACAAATTGCTAATACGATATTAAACGATATTAAACAACATTGCAACAATCAACCAATCATTTTAGGCGTCATATTTGTATTTGATATATGATGTAGAACCAGGCTTTTTGGGGTCTTTGTCAAATGTGATTAAATAAGCGTTAATAAGTGGTAATTCTCTCTCTCTCTCTCTCTCTCTCTCTCTCTCTCTCTCTCTCTCTCTCTCTCTCTCTCAAATCAATTTCAACATGTGATAATGATGACATGGAAGCGACTTTCAATCAACTGTTACTGCTGATGTTACCCAGTAAAGAAAACGGGTGTAGGCTTTCTTGCATTTATAGGCCTGTGTTAAAAAGGAGGATTTAAAAATCTTTTTCATTTTGGCTTTATGATTGTTAATTAACCCTTTTCTGTTGTTATTGCTTACAGGAAGTTAAACGGAGTTTACTGTTAACTTCATATTGATCACGAGCGGCAAATTTAATACCGGAAGTCCTATTTGGAGTGACAGAAAGTTCAAGCAGGACTAAGAAAAATAAAAAAAAAATTTCCCGTCTGAAAATATTTATATCTTGCCATATAACTTATATGCCATGTTCAGACTTATTCGTAATTTTTTTCTATCTTTCTTTTTTCTTTTCCTCTACATTTTTTTTCCCAAATTTCTTCACATGGTAGTATAATTGTTGAGAAAGTTTCCGTTTTAATTTGTGTAAAAGTTTATATTTTACATGTTATTTAGTACTTAATTTCTTATGGTTGTGTATAGGTAATTTCATTTATAGGTTCTGTTTCATTTATTTTGATTTCAACACATCTTTAAGGAATATGTGTGTTTTCAACGTTTATTATTGTCAACATATTTGGATGTTCAGTAATATAATTTCATATTTTAACGGGTTTTATGTTAGAACATTTTTCAACTTGTTAAGAAGACTGTCAGCTTGCCAGCATACCGCGCTATCGCGATGACTTTTCGCGTTTTGCGGTACAATCATCAATTGAGTTGGATGGGAAAATCGCACGAGTCTACGTTATTTCTTACAACAATGTTTTTCCGAGAATTAGCGACGTGAAACTTCGGAAATGTTCAGCGTTTTTGGAACGGTTAGACAGATTTTATTGCGGTACTCTGGTGAACTGACGAATGACATTGTTTTGTACATATTTCACAGTATATGAATGACCGGTTTCTATATGTAAATGGATTTTTTTTTCAATACTATCAATATTAAAAAAAACAACAGTTTGTTTATAATTTTGCTTAGAAATTATCACACTTTTTTAATGTTGCCCTGTAGGCAATCTGTAGTTGGCTTTTAGTGTATCTTAAATCGGTGCTATTTTATTTTGCTTATTGAATACAGAGATATTTATTGTTTACACGCACATGTATATCCTGATGCATTATGAACCATTTGTCAATCTGTTGTTTACAAAATTAAAAAAAAAGTTGTGAATATGCGCAGTGGGGAAATAAATGCTTAAAGATTTGTATTTTTTTAAATTCACAATTTGTATGTTTCTTGTTGCCAAAGTTTTGTGGATAAATTGTTTATCATTTATGTATATTCTTTGCAGCATTGGCAATTAGAAACCAGAATTACTATACACAGAATAAGTAATAAATGTTAAGAATAGCACTGTTTAGTTTTAGTTTTTAATAATAATAACAACACAATAAATAATAATAATAATAATGATATTAATAATAAAAATAAATAATAATTCACAGAAAATCCCAAGTCTATAGTTAACGCGGTATATATATATATATATATATATATATATATATATATATATATATATATATATATATATATATATATATATAGTGTGTGTGTGTGTGTGTGTGTGTGTGTGTGTGTGTGTGTGTGTGTGTGGCAAATTATCAAACTCCGAAGACATGATGGTCATACTGAAGCGTAATAGGGCGGTCGTAATTGAAAGATTCTTTGTTAGCCTTGCATTATATTTCATGGTTATTTCAGAACCCCGGCCGGATTTTACATATAATTTTTAAAAAATTGAGACACTGCTTCCTCTTTTGACGCTCGAAATTAAAGGGAAAAGATGGTCGACAGGTTCACGCTGTGCCAGGATAATGCATCTTGGGAGTGGTTTTTTTCTCTGTGTGATACTGAATCGGTTAGCTAGCACTTAAACAAAAAGTTATCTTGAGTGCGCGCCAAAAAAACCAAACCATATACATGTACTCACTCGCACATCTTACCCATACACGACATTCTTCGAAGATTAATAACCTTTGCTCTCAATGCGAATAGCTGATGCAACGTTAAACAACATGGTATTTGAGGTATATTTGCATTTACTTGCTAACCATATACATATAAAAAATCTAACAAGCCAATTTCGCAATAAATTGAGACCGGGTGTCACTTACGGACCTTGATGCCCTATAAGTCGCAGAGTTATGCCAATTTGCAATTACTGAAACGAATTTGCTTACATACAATGATCCTCTATTTGATGCAGAGTTAAGCAAGTTCGCAATTACTATTTTGGGGTGTTATTCTATTCGGAAAACATTAGTTATATAACATTATAACGTGTTATTGGTGCCTGGCTTATTCAAAATGTGCATGTGAATTCATAGAAATAGTTTGATTTCTTTTAGGCATTATGAAATAACACAATGAATATGAATAACAAAATATACGTATGCAATTTTCTGTTTCAGGGCAGGAGTATTTGCCGTTAGCTATGTTAGAAAACAAGATGATGGAATATCCTATAATTGACACTAGCATCCAGGAACGAGACCCAAACCAAGGTCGGCTTCTTCGACATCGGCCAGTGAGAACGGACGGATATAAAACCAAACTCTGTGCTTATTGTCAACTGCATAGAACTAAAACTGCTTCTGGATGGAGGGTGTCTACCCGTTATAAATGTGAACTTTGTAACGTTCCTCTCTGTACACAGAATAGGGATTGCTTTCATGCTTATCATAAATACATTTTTCAAAAATAATCCTATTATAAGGACATGTGAAATAAAGGAAGGAGGGGGGGAGGGGTGAAAATCACTAAAACAACACTTTTCGAAGCAGAATATGACAAAATGTTTGGAGATTGTATGTATGTCCCATTTCAATCGGGATATAAAGCATCCAGCATAGATTTTATTTGTCAAAAAATGAACATTGTTGTTGTATTGAAATATGATGTTTGTATTTAGAGTAAATAGCATTTGTAAAGAACACAACACAAGTCGGGTTCCGGAAGAACGTCTGCTTGCTTATTCCGAATGACAAAAATACAGAAATGGATATTGTATTTGCGCATCACACAATAAATTTATAAAAATAATCTAGGTCTATTTGCTGTAATTTTACTGTAAATATTCAAACTTGTGATATTGATTCGTGATATTGATTCATAACTTGAAATATATACCTTCATACAAATATATATATATATATATATATATATATATATATATATATATATATATATATATATATATATATATATATATATATATATATATATATATCATGCTTGTGGTATTTATGCAGTTATTTAATGGAACTTTGATTTAACAATAACTGTTTAGGTAGTGCTTATACAGAATTGGACATTTGATTCTGTTTCTTTTGTGATTATTTACAACAAACTTTGGTAGGGTATTTTGTGACTGTATAGATCGCCGATATTGAGAAAAATGTATGGCTGTACAGCGAATAAGAAAAGCAGTTGATTTAAGAGAGAGAGAGAGAGAGAGAGAGAGAGAGAGAGAGAGAGAGCGGGAGAGGGCGAACAAATACATGTCAAATTATTTATCAAGGTTTTTGACAATTTATGTTTTGCAATTCATGTATACAATGTCTTAAACAAAAAATCGTTGAGATATATCAATATATCAATTTTGAATATTAAGTAATTTAATTTAAATTTACAATAGGCAAGAATAGCCTCTCTCTCTCTCTCTCTCTCTCTCTCTCTCTCTCTCTCTCTCTCTCTCTCTCTCTCTCTCTCTCTCTCTCTCTCCACCATCAATGAACTGACCGCCTCAATTAATAAAATACTTTTGATTGATGAGGCGTAAAACAGTGGGAATATTCTTTGTTCTTTTTATGCATTATTCTGTCATTGCACCTGTAAAATGCTCCAGAAATATGTGTCCTGTTTCCATGGCGCTATTACAATAAGCCAGTTTGAGGCCAGTCTTGATATTTTATAGGAACAAGATGAGACTCTGATGCAAAATCAGTACATACACAAGATTTAAATGATATTCAATTTACAATGTTCATAAATTTAGCAAAAGTCAAGTTTTAGTTATTTAAATATTATATGTACTTTTTTTTCAATGGGGAAGTACAAGATACACGAAACACCGTGCGGACGTAATTGTAGACATCTATTTCAAATAGAGGTCTAACGTCTTATTTGTAGAATGAAACCCATTGAGGACTTCATTGTAGACATTGGACGTGCTATGACAGTCTGAGAATATGTCGAATATATGGGTGATATGGAAATGGCAATTACTTCTGGATTTTAGGTTTTAATAGTTAAGTATGCAGTTTTACATTACTGTAGAATTGCACGTTATCTACCTTAAAGGGTTAAAGGCCAAACATGTTTGTGGTAATAGTTGACGATTGATTTAGGCGTTCAATCATAATTTTTTTTTTTTTTTTTTTTTTTTTTTTTTTTTTTTTTTTTTGACACGACTTGGACGTTACATTCTAATCTTAAGACGTCATCACTTTGGATGAAAAATAGTCTTGGAAAAGAAATTAATTTACTTTGAAACTTGTATGAAACACACTTGTATCAGTTTAAGAATAAAAGAATTAAAAAGAAGTAAATTTAAATGTGATATTAAAGAAAAAATCGATAATTAAAAGTTAAATAGTATTTGAGAATTAACAAGAAATGTTGCGTGTGATGTTGGTTAATATTTATAAATTATTTCATTATTTCTAAATTTGACATTCAATAAATTGTTGAATAAGTGTAGTATGTCGTATACAGAACAGTATTAATTTTATTTATTTTAAAAATAAGAAAAAATATATTTTCTAGCACTTTTATATTTTGCATGCAGTGGCAAATAGAAATTCCGGTAATTTATCAGTTTCTGCTTCTCTTTTTCAGAACATAGTGGCACAGGTTCCGTCATTGGTTACAATCAGGTCCGTGAGTTGAAACCGGAAGTCGGACCATCCATGGATCTGACACATAGGCTTGTTCGCGTCCCGGACTACCCTAAACCAAAACTCTGTGTATTTTGTCAGTTTAGCAAAGTAAAGACGAAATCTGGCTGGAGACCGTATACACGGCATCAGTGCTCAACTTGTCAAGTTCCACTATGTAAAGGAGAAAGAAACTGTTTTAGGTTTTACCATGAAATGTGTATGGAGCGGGCCCGTCAAATGGATATTGGAGACCTAGTCCCAAATATGGAGAATGATTCGATGTCATAAGTGTCCATTTCATCTTAAATAACAGTATGAAGTTTGTTGGTATATCATGTCACGTGTGAAATTTACATTCAACTTAGAATTTCTATTTATGTTTTATTTCCGTTTTATAAAACCAGCATGATTACACCATGGGGTAGTTGCGCAATGTGCAGGAATGTAAATTTTTTCCAACAATTCTTGACAGTTGTCATCGTCACCGTTTTATTTTGGGAAAACCCGAATTAGAGAGTACAGTCACAAATATGGTTTTGAACCTGTTCATTTTATCTATTAGTCGATAAACCAGAGATAATAAACTTTTTGCAGAGTGTCAATTTTACAAGACAAAAACGAAATCAGATTTGAGATCCGATATATAAACTTAACTTGTGCGAAACTTGTAAACTAACGCTCATTATAAAAAAAGAAAGATTGCTTCAATATGCATTATAGCAGGTTTATCATCGTGTTGTCTATATGCTAAGCTTTAAGGGACAGAATTAATTGACTTACCAAACATTGTATTATCTATTTAACCAAACATAACGAAACATTATTAAGATGTGTTTAGATGTTCTGTATTGATATATATATATATATATATATATATATATATATATATATATATATATATATATATATATATATATATATATATATATATATATGTATATATATATATATATATATATATATATATATATATATATATATATATATATATATATATATATCTGGAATCACTTGACCCTTTCTGGCGAAGGTACATATTACAAAGAGCATGTGACTTAAAAATAATTTATGTGTGATATTTGATGTGATTGGACTTAATCGCTCATCATTCAAGCAGAAAAAGGATGTTTTAAGCGGAGGTAAAAAATTTTTGAAACTAAAACTAATGTTTTGACTAGAAATACAATACATGTAAGCAGAGCAAGGGTGTTTTAAACAGAGGTTGAACATTCATAAAACTAAAATACACGAACATGTCTGGAATTGAAACAAATTAATTTAAGCAGAGTAGGGATGTTAACAAATATGGAACTTAAATACATTATTGGACTTGAAACTTAATTTATTTAGGCAGAGCAAGAATATATTATGTAGAGGTCAAAAATTCATGGAACGTTCAAATCCCGGTTCCAGTTTCTCATTAACTAAGATTTCCCTTAACTTTTATCTGGCAAATTTAAAATCTTGATTATTTAGTTCAGGAATTCAATGTGTTAATTTGACGATCACCTCAAGCTTATAATCTGTATTAAGTTTTATCCCAAATGTTTATAAGCTATTCACAAAGAGATTGTCAGAATTGCTAAATTTAATTAAGGAAAATTTTAGTTAAGGAATGATTGTGAAACTGGTTCAAGATCATATATTAAGCAGATCTTTATGTATTTGTTTTTGTTGCAAAATTCTTATGCTTATGAAAGAAAGAAACAAAGAAGGAAAAAACACCGCCTTATTAAAAACTACCAAATAAAATGTGAATTCTGAAAGCTTGAACAAAGCAACTGATATTCATTCATTCATTGCACTTGATCTTCCAGTATGTATATTTTATTAGAGTTGTAGATTTCAGTGTTTGAAATGCCTTTTGTTCCTTCTTGATAAGACAATTTATATTATCTTTCATAGTTTGTGTTTGATTTGTTGCTTTTTTTTCAATTCCGTTTTGTGTTATGGTGGCTGGGCGAAATTAAAATATTTTTACTTTGCATGAAAAATGATGTTGAACATTTTACGAGAATATGCATATGTATTGATAATTAAAGATAAACCAAATATTTATAAAAATTTAATGTGTTTTTGATAAGGAAGCGGTGGCACTGCACCCATCCACAGATGAAATGATAATTCTGGTTTATATAGGTCCAACAATAAAAGTTATTCGGAATAAAGTAGAGTAATATTGTTTAAAATCGCATCAGCAATTTCACAGCGATTTATAATTTTTTATGTTTGTGCTACTATAGTAATGTTTTGGGAGTATAGTACCTGGGTTGCAGGTTATAGTGCAGATAGCCGTATTTGACAAATATAGAAGACAAATTATTCCCATGGAAATCAAAAATCATATCTTGCTCTATCATATCTTTATATTCTTATCTGTTAGACGAGATGCCATGTTGTTTACAAATGTCAGACTCTTTAAAGGGGACATAACCGTTCCTAATGTGGCACCCGTCAGAGTATAGTATGCGTCTGGAAAAACAAAAGCATCATGCTGTCAAGGGCACTATTGTTGTTGTCAAGAATTGCTAGAAACTATAAGAAATAAAACTCATGTAAGTGACCAGTCAGTATTGTGCAAATTATTATGTGATGAACTAAAAGTTTTTATAAATCTTTGGGATTACTCTAAGAGCATGTTCGTGTATGCGCGAGATATGCGAGTGTGTCCTATTATCTGCCTTGTACTAGCGCGCACTCAGGTTTTTGTTCAATGAAGTTTGTTTGCCGCAAACAAGCATTCCACCACTCCCCCAGTCGTCACTTTATCCTAGCACTGGAAGAACAAGTCGACACTTTGTCCTTCTTATACCGAGCGTGAGGCGAGGAAGCTGTATCTCAAATGTTAAAGTCTTATGTTTGATTCCGGGTTTCAACCCACGACCGACGTGGTCTAAAAATAATGTCACGAATACGTTTCATAAATAAAGAGATTCTTTTATTTTTCCCTCTTTTAAAACAATAACTTGCCTTTGCAATTACTTCGCTTTTAAAAATTGTTTGAATATTAATAAAAGAAATAATAATGGCGATGATGATGATTATGGCGATTGAAACCGGTACAAAAAAAAACCTCAACGTCCAATGAACACTGGACGCTAAAAGTTAACAGTCCAACCAAAAGGCACAGTCACTAAATCGTCACATGTCTTGATTGTATTGTCATTGTTGATGCCACTATCAATTTTCGCCATGGCGGAAAAATTGGCACTCTTAATTAATTCAATTCTCATGAGTTATTGTTTCAGTATTTTATTTGCTAGTTATTTTATTTCTTTGATTTCTTGAACTTATTCCCGAGTGAAAAAGAAGGTCGTTGCTTTTGTAATCCTTGAAATTGTAGTTCAATATAATGTACGAGAGAGAGAGAGAGAGAGAGAAAGAGAGAGAGAGAGAGAGAGAGATTTACTGCCTCACATGTCTCAATTGTATTGTCATTGTTGACGTCACTATAATTTTCGCCATGGCGGTAAAATTAGCACCCCTGATTTATCCAATTCTCATGTGCTAATGTTTCAGTACTTTTTTTAGTTATTTCCTTCTTTGTTTCCTTGATATCATGGTTGTTTTGAAGGCGTTTCCGTAGTTGACATCTGCCTCTTGGCTGTTTGATGATAAAATATCTGAAACCCGATAATTAGTTATTCTGGAGTTTATACCGAAATGATACCCTTTACTAGATATTTTATTTCTGAACTATTAGAACATGAATTTTGTATTTAAAAAAACTATTGGAAAAATGGTAAAATCTTTGCAAATCATAGCTTTATAATGTCCTAATGAATGAAAAAATAATGCAGAAAGGAAAACAAATTGGTGCACACAGAGAGAGAGAGAGAGAGAGAGAGAGAGAGAGAGAGAGAGAGAGAGAGAGAGAGAGAGAGAGCTTATTGGAAGATAGCGATGTTGAAGACTACCATTTTTAACGTTTTTGTTAAAACACGCACCCAGATATATATATATATATATATATATATATATATATATATATATATATATATATATATATATATATATATATATATATATATATGAGAGAGAGAGAGAGAGAGAGAGAGAGAGAGAGAGATATTCTTGTGTTGATATTGCGAAAATAAAATCTGTTAAAAAATGAGAATCATTACATGATAGCAGTTGTTTTCTAAACCTGATCGAAATAAATTCATGTCAATTTCTGACATATTTAAATTTTAGTCATATAAAACACTAAATGCAACAAACTAGTTTGTGTTGCAGGATGTTTACCTGAATATTAATGATAGCAATTATAATTATATGTTTTTCGAACTCATTACATTAATTGGTTATAGCAAAAATAAACAATGATACAACAAACATGATAAAAAGTAATCGTGATCAATTGATATATATATATATATATATATATATATATATATATATATATATATATAATATATATATTTAATATTTGATTTTAAGCTGCATTTAGAAAATTTCGTATTTCGTATCTAAATTTATTCAGTTATACCGTTTGACATTATTTAAAATTTGAACTTTCTCTTTTCTCTTTTGAAAAGAAGGTGATTTTTAAAAATTTGATTGACGAGAAGTGACGAATGAATTTTTTCAATAACAGTAAAGTTTGTGTGTGTGTGTGTGTCAATTAGAATCTCGTTTGCGTTTCTCAGTAATGCTTTATTATTGTTGCATATTATTTTTTATATGTTTTCTGATTTTCAGAGCAGACGACATTTTCCATCCCTCCGTGGATTCGCCAAGGCGATGATGAAAATACCGGGGATAAACGTCACAGGCTTGTTCATATTCTGGATGAGAAGACGAAGAACAAACCCTGTGTTTTTTGCCAGATGACCAAAGTCCGGACTAAATCTGGATGGACAGTTTATTCGACTTACCAGTGTGAAGCTTGTGATGTACCACTCTGTAAAGGCCGAAGAAACTGCTTTAATCTATATCACCAAAATGTTCTTTTTAGGAAAGGAACAAAAAGTGCCATCGGACCAGGACCTGTAGCAACACTGTCCTCGACATTTTGATTTTATTTACTTAGACTAGAGGTATATATATATATATATATATATATTGTATCATGTAAGTAGGTCACATGTATTTGTATTCCTGTACAAAGTGCAGTATAGTTGAAGTAAAATTAGGTTACGTTTTAACATACCAGTACAAAGTGCAAGTGCAAACAGTTAAAAGTAAAATCTAGTTCACATTTTATCGTACACGTACAAAGTGCAACATAGTTAAAGAAAAATCTAGGTCACGTTTCAGCATACCTGTACAAAGTGCAACATAGTTTAAGTAAAATCTAGGTCACGTTTCAGCATACGTGTACAAAGTGCATCATAGTGAAAGTAAAATCTAGGTCACGTTTTAGCATACCTGTACAAAGTGCATCATAGTTAAAGTAAATTCTAGGTCACGTTTTAGCATACCTGTACAAAGTGCAACATAGTTAAAGTAAAATCTAGGTCACGTTTAAGCATACCTGTTCAAAGGGCAACACAGTTAAATGAAAATCTAGGTCACGTTTTAGCATACCTGTACAAAGTGCAACATAGTTAAAACAAAATCTAGGTCACGTTTTAGCATACCTGTACAAAGTGCAAACAGTTTTAAAAAATGAAAATCTAAGTCACGTTTCAGCATACCTGTACAAAGTGCATCATAGTGAAAGTAAAATCTAGGTCACGTTTTAGCATACCTGTACAAAGTGCATCATAGTTAAAGTAAATTCTAGGTCACGTTTTAGCATACCTGTGCAACATAGTTAAAGTAAAATCTAGGTCACGTTTAAGCATACCTGTTCAAAGGGCAACACAGTTAAATGAAAATCTAGGTCACGTTTTAGCATACCTGTACAAAGTGCAACATAGTTAAAACAAAATCTAGGTCACGTTTTAGCATACCTGTACAAAGTGCAAACAGTTTTAAAAAATGAAAATCTAAGTCACGTTTAAGCATACCTGTACAAAGTGCAACAAAGTTAAATGAAAATCTAGGTCACGTTTTAGCATACCTGTACAATGTGCAACATAGTTTAAGTAAAATCTAGGTCACGTTTTAGTATACCTGTACAAAGTGCATCATAGTTAAAGTAAAATCTAGGTCACGTTTTATCGTACCTGTACAAAGTGCAACATAGTTTAAGTAAAATCATATTTAAGCGTCTAGCAGTTTAATCTTTTATTAATTTCTATTTCTACTGTTGGAAGATATCAGATTTAAACTAATAGCATTTGTGGATTCATGTGGGGGGGGAAGGATTGTGAGGGTTGCAACTTCTCTTTTAAAATTCAGAGAGAAAGAGAGAGAGAGAGAGAGAGAGAGAGAGAGAGAGAGAGAGAGAGAGAGAGAGAGAGAGATGTGGCCAAATGGTCCCCAGAAATATCAAAAAGATATTTTTCGTCGGGGCTTTGCCCATAGACTCCCAACAGGGCTGTGCCCTGAACCTACTGAGGGCCTTTGTCGGCCCAAAGACCTGTTGCCGCTGAGAGCTTGTGCCTTTGACGCTTTCAATATCTTATGATAAACTCCCCTTTCATAAAGTTCATCCGCCCCTGGATAGTCTCCGTATTTTTAATTTAAGCTACCCAATTTCACTGTTCATCAGCCTTTTTGCTCTGCTAGTCTGTAAGAAATGTTGTGACTTTAAAATTCACTACCTTCACATCACTTTGATGTATTTTAAAAAGTTAATTGGATCTATGGCAAGTCTAGATGTTAATCAGTGCTCTCATATTGAATTATGTCTTTTATGCGTTTAGAGAAAGGAAAAAGTAACTATTATTTTTATAAGTACTTAGGTGAGACAGGGTTTATAGATTATTTGAGTACAGATGTTGTGTCTTAATCAAAAATTTTTTTTATCGAAGTGAGTTTTTTTTTTTTTTTTTTTTGAATGGTGGTGGAAACCAGAGTACTAAACCACCAAACTTTGTCTAGTGAGTCAGGAAATCTCAAATTTAGATCTGCCTTAGTTGGATTTGAACCTCCACGATGAGTTGAGTTGAGTAATGGTGTTTAACGTCCCAGACAAGTATTATTTTACGTATATCGAGACGTCGCCAGCTATAGGCGATGTGCAGAAATTTTGTCTGTGCGTTGTGCTGATGGCAATTATACAGCAGGGTTCTTTATCGTGTCAAGCCTACCGTAACACGGGACCTCGTATATTTTTAGTTCCCATCAGAAAGGACCTTGACTTTCATTTTGTAACGCCGAGTGCTTGGCGAAAGAAAAGTCACTACCCACTTTCAAGTCTTGGGTCAGAACCGGTCGAGGTTCGAACCCACGACTTCCCATTAACGGAGCGAGCACTCTACCAACTGAGCTACCGCAGTGGGCCTAGGCGATGAAATATGCCTTTTGGGATTTTGCCATATCCAACTAAAGAGACATATTTGCCTGCTTCAGAAAGATGTTTTGTCCGTTTTATGTATGATTTGGTAAACTCGGTTTTTAAAAAATTTTTTTTTTTGGTAGAACGAAATAATAATTTTTTTTTATTTCAGTCTTTGATTTTTTCATCACGTTTGATGTTAATGCTGTTCTTTTCACAAAATTTTCACAAGACTATTTCAGTTCAGGATAATTGGCAAGTGGTATTCTTCTTTGCAAGGTATTAAATTTAGCAGAATTAAAGTGACCCTGAATGTACGCTGGTACAAATAAGATCATGTTACACACTTGTATACCACACACAGTCATGAAATTGTTCTCAAATTGAACGTGAAAGTGTTCTTGTCGCTAATAGCTAAAAATGTTGCTGATGCGACGTTAAACAACTTCACAATCCACCAAGCAAAAAAATATACAGATATGATCTGAAAGTTTTGAGGCACTTAAATTAAGCTTAATACTAGGCGTCAGCTTGTCATCTATAAACCATTGTAATATGTTTTGTCAATGCTATTTTAACGTGGCGAAAAACCAATAAGAAAAAAACAAAACGCAACTTTTAGTTCTAATCATCAAATTCAAAAGAAATAATTATCCACCTTTTTTACAATTCAGATAAGGCGAGGTGTCTCGCTCGTCCGGTGCTTTGTCCTTGGGTAATTTTTTTTCAGAAACTTAAGAAAATAATAAAGGATTTAAAATTTCTTAAGTCTTTTCTTTTAAAGAAAATGCTACATTCCATACTTGGAAAAAAGACTTAATTGTTATATGGGAATAATGCAGACCTTCAAATTTTTAACTTAATTAAAAAGTAACGAAAAAAACATGTACATGTATTTGTAATATATATATATATATATATATATATATATATATATATATATATATATATATATATATATATATATATATATATATATATATATAAAATAAAAGAAAAATGTTAGTATCGTACTCAAACAGTTGTTTTGTAGTATTTCACATAGTTTCTTAAACAAGAAATGTTTTAAAGCATTTTATTTGTGTTTTCTGAATTAAATTGTCACATGTCATGGGATTATCATTTCGCTTTGCGTCAAAACATGCGTCAGGTAGATTTTTTATTTTGTCGTGGGTGAAATGTGCGTCAGGTAGATATTTTACTTTGCTTCAAAACGTGCGTCAGGTAGTATTATTATTTTGCATTGCGTTAAAACATGCGTCAGGTAGATGTTTTATTTTGTTGTGCGTCAAAATGTGCGTCAGGTAGATCTTTAATTTTGCTTGCTTTAATGAGATGTAAAAATGCATTGAAAAGTATGTGATTTATCAAACTGATGTCTAGATGTAGGCTATATTTTTCTAGTTGGGTCTGTGTGAACTGAAAACGGTGAAGAAATCTTCATCCTAATATTCTATGCCTTCGGATTTTTTTTTACGGTTTCTATTTGTGTTGAATATTATAACTCCAACTGCTTGTTAATGTACATGTAAAATGTTAAGTGAGTGAAATAATGGTGATTTATTCTCCAGTAAAGGATTATTTTCCTGCTATCAAGGTGGTAAGTTTAGAAAGGGTGGCGAAAACCGGAATACCCAAAGAAAACCAACCACCTTTGACAAACTTTTCGTCACATTAGGATCCGTCTTTGTGGAATTCGAACATAGGCGGTGAGAGGCTCTGTGATTTCTCAGTGCGCTTTAGACAACTCTGTCACCGAGGCCTTTTACAAATTATATAGATACCAACACACGACAGTTTGTATTTTATAATTAAAGAATAATTTGAGATTAAAGATTTACATAATCCCCTTTAAGTTTGCAATTGGGGACCCGTTTGTCGAATGTTCTAAAGCATCAAACTAGCAATTACAACGCCTACCGCCCTCTGTGTAAACATCCTGCTCGGACAGGGTCCAGCATGCAATATTTGTGAAATCGCTTATAGAAGGAAGGTCGATGGTTTTCGCTAGACACCACAGTGTTCGCCACTGACCAGTAATGGAACCCTAATTCATTACTCCACCCCACTTTCCCTGTCCTTCTTAAATTCTTGTACTTTTGTAGTTATATATACATGTCTTAGTTATTTTAATGCTATGAAAAACAACTAACTAATTACTGAAAAGTTGTAAGAATGTAAAAGAAATGGTTTCGTAAAAAAATTACTTGTAATACTGAAATCATTTATTGTTCTTATTTTTTTTTTATTTCAGATGTTCCCCATTCATCGTCTTTTGAAAATAGGCTACAGAAATTCTCCTCTTCAACATATAATTCAGCTAGCCAAGGTGGCGGGAAACGACACAGGCTTATTCACATAACAGACGAAAAAACAAAAAATAAACCATGTGTTTATTGTCAATTTTTAGGGGTAAAGACAAAATCTGGATGGAAGGTCTACACAACGTATCAGTGTGAAGCGTGTGACATCCCTCTGTGTAGAGGATCACGTAATTGTTTTTTGTTATATCACAAACAATATGTTGGTAAGAATGACGACCCTCTATACGCAACTGATAACCTATAAAGTGTACAAGAACAGAAGTTTATTGACGTAATGCTCAAAAATAAAGACAATGTCCAAAAATGACGACGAAGATTTTTAAAATGATGACGCAATTTGTTTTGATTGATGGCAAAAATAACGAAAATAATGACTAAAATACACAGATAAACATTCAAATATCAGCTGTACGTGTATGTAGCAGTGGTGTAGGGGGGTAACTAAACTTGGTTTATCACCAAAAACATCTATTTTTGACTTTTGACTCATGTAGGTTTATATATATATTTATACGATATATCAGTCATAAAGTACTTTACAAAATATTACTTACGATAAAAAGAAAACGATAATCATTTCTATAGAAAAATTAAATTTATTTACATCAATAGTAAATAGCAAATACAATTTCAATTACAAGGAATCTTTACTTACCGTTTCATAACGTCATGCGACTTGAATAAATTTGGGATTTCCCACAAGAACAGTCTTTTTTTCGAAATAAACCTCGTTTAATGTAATTGATCAGGTCTAACCCTATAAGGTTTGTACAGAATGTTTTGAAATAAAAATATATCGCAAATTTGAAGTAGTGGCTGGTTGTTTTGGAATTTGAAATGATGTTCATACAAACGAAACACTACACGTGAATAAACAGCGTTGACAAATGTTTTAGGGTTTACAGCAAAAATTAATTACTGTCAGAGTCACTGTTACATTGTGACCGTGAATTAAGAAAAATTCACGAAAAATAAAAAAAATTAAAAAAAAATCAAATTTAAAAACCGCAGAACATTGTGAAAAAAATTTTGCTAGTTCGTTCGATGAAGGTTGGCAAAATTTGGAACACTTTTGCTTTCTGAACTATCTTAGAACCGACTACTTATGTATATAAGAAAGAATTACCACATTTTCCCGTTTCACTCGGAAATTTTCCAGTAATTGATCTGCTGTTAGTACCTGTATTTCAGTATCTAACACGGGGACTTAATATAAGGGTTTTATCATATGTAGTGTAAGACCTTTAAATTAAATTTGTAAACTACATTTACGAGTTTTATTGGACTTTTTTTATTATTCCGATTGTAATGAGTTGAGTATGGTGTTTAACGTCCCAGTCAAGAATATTTCACTTATATCGAGACGTCGCCAGCTATAGGCGAAAGTGCAGAAATTTTGCCTGTGCGTTGCGCTGATGGCATTATACAGCAGGGTTCTTTATCGTGCCATGCCTGCCATGACACGGGACCTCGTTTATTTTAAGTTCCCATCCGAAAGAACCATGACTTTCATTTCGTAACGCCGAGTGCTTGGCGAAAGAACAGTCACTACCAACTTTTAAGTCTTGGGTCAGACCCGGCCCGGGTTCGAACCCACGACCTTCCACTTATGAAGCGAGCACTCCTGGTTGTAATGGATCTGTTCTTCTATGCTGTCGATATCGATAGAACTGTCATTTGTGCCCTCCAAAATTTAAATTGCGAATCAAAAACCTAATAATGACAAAATTAGGCCATTTGTGACGTTTCAAGCAATTTGTCAAGAATCCTTCTTAGAATTAAAAAGGTGAGACTACCAAAAGTTTTTACCCGGTAACTAAGAATTGCAGCCTGTCTAGAAATGTAAACAAATGATTCAGTTTTCAAATTTATAGGTGGTTCGACAAAAAGAAGTTCTTCCTTGGTTTGTTGGTTTTACTGCCTGACAAGAAATATTGGGAGCAGATATAGAAACTATAATCAATTGTCAGTTAAAAAGATAGGAGCTACAAAAGGAAGTTCCTTGGTAACTAGGGTGTCCTACCTGACTAGAAATGAAACATTGAGAAACTTGATTTCATTCTCATTGTGATAGGTAAGGTCACAAAAATAAGTTTTTCCTCGCTATCTTGCGTATGCTTCCTAATCAAAATCGTTCAATCGTATGGAAGCTTGATTTTATTCTCGGAACAATAAGAGGTGCTACAAAAAGTTCTTCATTGATATCTTGGGTTTGCTGTCTCAAATTTTGTAAGAAGAAACTTAAATAATTTTTCGGTTGTAATTTTATTCATTGACGGTAGATTATCTTAACTAAGGCTTGTTAGTTTCATTTTTCTTAGAGTATAAAATATTTTTTCAATCGTACAAACGATTTTTAAGTCGTAAAACCGAATTTAAAATCGTTCAAACCATTTTTAGAAACCGTTTGAACGAATTAGACAATTCGATTGAACGATTTAGAAAATCGTTTGTACGATTTTTAAACTCGTAAGTACAATTTAAAAATCGTTTGTTCGATATATTGTTTTTACTTTTAAGAATGGCACTTACAACCTTTCATACGAAATTAATTGAAGCACAGTATAAGATGAACATGTAGAATAAGGCTTTTTATAAGTTGTTTAAGTGTTATAGTTGCATTATAACAATTTACCTTTTTTAATAAATTTTAAATTGAAACTAATAACAGGATTTACTTTATTATTATAGAAAGCTCGTTAATAAAGTTACTGGCGTTTAGAACGAACTCAAACTGTTAAAATGAAACATATTTGGTTTTACTGCCGTGATATGATCCATTATGTTATATAACGCTACAACAACAATGACAATAAATTTTATTCAAGATAGCAGTAAGTTGCAGGAAGATTTTAGAAGGTTGGAGTTGATGTAAACCAATAGTTTCTTTAATATCAATTGTATTAATTTTATCAGTTCTTGCATGCTAAAGTACCAATGAAAAAATCTCCGACTTTTGATTGAATGTACTTTAAGAAAAGACCAGAAATAATAAAACCACGCATTATGTATTTTAACGAATGGTACCCACAGCTTTTGCATACATCTAAAATACCATATATCACCTCTTATTGAAACATCTTCATAATGGCAGGCATATACATGTACATGTACAGGCAATAGTATTACCGCGGCGACCTCATCTTTTGGTCACTGTATGCTAAGTAAATATTTATTTTTGTCAGATTTGCAAGAAACTTGACAAGTGTGTTTATTGTTACATTTTGGTTATCTTCAACACGATTCTGTCAATACGCTTAAATTTCAATTTTATTTTTCGATTGATTCTAAACAATAACGTATATTATATTGACCGGATTTTGACCTAACTTGTTCAATATATTTGTTGAAATACCTCGATTAAACTCGACATCTTGTAAAATCTATGCATAACAAATCAAACATATTGCTTTGGATTATTTTTGGATGCTTATAATTTCTATAGTATTTATCGGATTTTTTAGCTCACCTGAGCTGAAAGCTCAGATGAGCTATTGCTATCCATCTCCGTCCGGTCGTGCGTCGTGCGTCGTGCGTAAACTTTTTACATTTTAATCTTCTCCTCCAAAACCACCAGGCCAAATTAATGAAACTTGGTAACCATCATGCCTGGGTGAAGCCCTTTCAGATTTGCACAAATGAAGGAGTTATGTCCCCTTGGGGCCCCACAAGGGGGGAAATAGTAAAAAACTTTAAAAAATCTTCTCCTCTGAATCTACAAGAGATATGCCTTAGTTATTTCATTTATAACATCCTTAGGTCGTCTATTTTCAGATTTGCACAAATGATAGCCATGGGGCAAAAAATGGGGAAATTGTAAGGCACTGAGTGGGGAAATTGCTAGAAATTATATATTTGTCACAATATCTTCAAAGCTATCAACTTTTTGTATAGGCATGTATATTAGAATATTGTAGGTATTGACATGACAATCATTTTGATATATAGTTCAAGGTCATATGTTGAAAGGTCAAGGTCACAGCTGCAAAAGAAGACTTAAATTGCCAATTATCTTGAAAACTATTAATTTTTTGTATAGGCATGTATATTAGAATATTGTAGGTATTGCATCAACGATCATTTTGATATATGGTTCAAGGTCAAATGTTGAAAGGTCAAGGTCACAGCTGCAGAAATAGACTTAAATTGCTAATTATCTTGAAAACTATTAACTTTTTGTATAGGCATGTATACTAGAATATTGTAGGTATTGAAATGAGAAACATTTTGATGTATGGTTCAAGGTCATATGTTCAAAGGTCAAGGTCACAGCTGCAGAAGATGACTTAAATTGCTAATTATCTTGAAAACTATTAATTGTTTGTATAGGCATGTATATTTGAATATTGTATGTATTGCAACAACGATCATTTTGATATATGGTTCAAGGTCATATGTTGAAAGGCCAAGGTCACAGCTGCAACAGAAGACTTAAATTGCTAATTATCTTGAAAACTATTAACTCTTTGTATAGGCATGTATATTCGACTGTTGTAGGTATTGACATGACAATCATTTGATATATGGTTCAAGGTCATATGTTGAAAGTTCAAGGTCAGAGCTGCAAAAGAAGACTGAACTTGCTAATTATCTTGAAAACTATTAACTTTTTGTATAGGCATATATAGAAGAATATTGTAGGTTTTGCAACAACGATGATTTTGATATATGGTTCAAGGTCATATGTTGAAAGGTCAAGGTCACAGCTGCAACAGAAGACTTAAATTGCTTATTATCTTGAAAACTATTGAGTTTTTGTATAGGCATGTATATTAGAATATTGTAGGTATTGACATGATGATCATTTTGATATATGGGTCAAGGTAATATGTTGAAAGGTCAAGGTCACAGCTGCAGAAATAGGCTTAAATTGCTAATTATCTTGAAAACTATTACTTTTTTGTATAGGCATGTATATTAGAATATTGTAGGTATTGACATGACGGTCATTTTGATATAGGGTTCAAGGTTATATGTTGAAAGGTCAAGGTCATATCAACATAGGAATACTAATATTATTAATTATCTTGAAAGCTTTTAATTTCATGCATAGTCATGTATATTAGAATATTGTAGGTATTGACATGACAATCATATATGGTTTGAAGTCATATATGTTCAAAGGTCAAGGACATAGCTGCATAATTATACTGAAATTGATTAATGATTGCACTACAGTTACTTCATGCATATTTTATAAGGTACTTATAAATGAAAAGTTAGTGGATATATTTCTGATTAAGTTTTGTGGGAGTTCTTAACTTGAGAAAACTTGTAAAGTTTCTGTACTTAACATATTGTCTATTGCACTTTGCAAACAATATTAGACATATCTTCAGGTGAGCGTTAAGGCCCATGGGCCTCTTGTTTCAAACTTAGTATGTTTTTTATTAAAATCTTTCTATGTCAGCGTGAGACAAATAATCGCATAACTAACAATACAATGTGATTTGTTGACAGTTACTGAATGGTTAATCTATAATATTGATTTGATTTTTACTAAACTGGACAACAAGTTTGTTTTGGAAATACCATTTGTGACGATTGATAAAATTTACACTTGATTAACATAGTGCTTTCTAATTGGTTGATGATTTTTTGGATGGTATCTTGTACTAAGGGTTGTATTTGGCTAAGACTGCAATCTGTTTTGCTTTTTGTTTATTTTTTAATGGTACTCTTTCTAATCCAAAAGTATATGTATTATTAAAATAAATGTACACAGCTAAATATGCTGCAATATTTGATTAATAATGACTTTTAAGAGTAATGGTTGTTACGTTTTTGCAATAATTATACCGTTTTCGAAAAATTTAGTGGGACAATTGTTACAATGCCTTCGTTACGTCTGAAATGTGTATCAGCATGAATTATTAATGAGCTGTTATAATCTGATTTGTATATATTTTTCAGGATAAAACACTTAATCTATTTTTGGGGAATGTCTGATTTTTAAAATTTGTTAAATTTAAAATAAGACAAAATGTGAGGCATTTGAATTAGCATTCTTACATATAATTAGTTGATGATTTACGAATACCATTATATGCAAATTTTCTTTGGAAATGATTATTATTACTTTAAGTTCAATTCTCTTTATTTGCAAAGAGCATGCAATAGTACAATAGTATTGTTGGATAAAAGTTAATGGCTGAGCCAATTATTATCTAAGTTCCTGTGTAAAACTAATAACAATATTTATTAATAACAATTAAAATGAAAAATGGATTAATAGACTATTAGCCCTCTCGCAAATATCCGAAACGTCCTAAAATCCAAAATAATCGACAGTTTACTATATAAAAAAGTAATCTGGCCCTCATAATAATGACGGATTTATTCATAAACCCGTACATATAACATTGAAGTTCCGATATGTGTCAGCTTCCATAACAATTTTGAAGGGTATTGAACTGTTGTATGAAATCTCTTAGAAATGACCGTTGAGTCAGGGTGATAAACAAAGTATATCGAGCTTCTCAGTTGTAGGATGGTTCATAAAACCGGGATACCAAGAGAAAACCATCTGTCCTCTGCATACAAACTGACTTTCTCATACTAGGATCCAATTATCGAACGTAACCGGTGAGAGGTTCGGTGATCCTTTCGTGGAAGCTTTGGACACCATAGCAACCGAGGCGGCTTTATTAGTACTGCATAGCTATTGGCATTAGTTATATATTTTTTGTCGTTCATCGTCATATTTTTAATTTATAATAGAAATCTATATTTAAATATAAGCAGCCATATCTACATGTAAATGAGAAGAGTGATTTGCATGAAATTATATAGTTATAATTTTTGAATCCTGGCTTTTTGCTCCTGACAAAATGCCACCGATAGGTTTATTTCAAAACCATTATGAAATGGAACAGCATTTATATCAAAACTTGTAATTTGTTTTCTAGAAAACGACCTGCTCTTTATGTCAGAATGCACTCAGTGCTCGTTGGATTAGAGTGATTGCTTAGTCTTGGTTTACATAAAACACGGACAGATTCCGCTATGAAGTTGTCGGTTCAGTTGCCGAAGATAATTAATTTTCTTCTGAGACTAGAGGTTTCCTCCACCTGGACTGGCAATCTCAACTGAAGCGTGAAACTAAATTGTTTTACACCTCTACTAAACACGGAAATTTGATTGTTCTCTGGGGTTCAAATTTGTTCGGCATCGGTTCTGATCCTGTCTGACACAAATATAGTCGATGGCAGCAATGGGACTCACGGTATATTAAGTCATATTGACTTTCATTTTTCTCTGCGCTCCTAGGATGAACCATTTTCGGGCAGATTCTAGTATGAATTTGTAGGTTCGCTTGACGTAGATGATTTGTTTCCATCTTAAAACTCTGGATTCCTCAACACGAAACTGACAATCTCGATATTTTAAAATTTTAACCGAAGCGTGAACTGCAATGTTTCAGTCCTCCCCGAGAACATGTAAATGGGATTGTTTTGTAGGGTTATTATTTGGTCGGGCAATACTTCTGACACGTTTTATCTCCCTAACCTAATAAAACTCAAACGTGCGTTGGTTGTTGTTTACTGGAAAATTCGTTTGTTTTTTGGGTTTTTTTTAATTTCACTCATCCTTTAGGTGATATTGGTAATTTATCGTGTTCTGGTAAACTACAAACTGAATTAACTACTTATACCTGTTCACCTGTCTTTACGGCTTTAACCCTCGAATTAAGTGTAGATCATTCCAGTACTGAAATTTTGTCATCTGAAATTATTGACGTTAAAATATGCCGTATGTGACCAATGAAAGCGACAGAGGCTTAAAATGTATTCAATATATTTTTTCAGATTACTACAAACCTTCATCTCATATGTGATATAATTGCCTTCCTGTTTTGCATCCTTCAACACTTAGTCATTTTATCTTGTTTGTGTATATGTTAATTTATGCCCTTGTTATAAATACGATTTAAGAGGTCCGTTATTCCACCTTCCTTTTGAAACATTTAAAAGAAATTGTGTACATGTTTTTCGTGTCTTTATTTGTAAAAACGCTTTGAGAGACCGTACATTCTCCTTCATATTGAACTATTTTGGGATGTCATTTTTCTTGTCTGTGCCTATTTTGTAAACATGCTTTAAAAGATCCATCTTCCTTTTTAATCATTTTGGAACGTAATTTTGTCTATTTGTGCCCTTATTTGTAAACACGATTTAAAAGGTCCGTTATTCCACCTTCCTTTTGAAACATTTAAAAGAAAATGTGCACATGTTTATTCGTGTCCTTATTTGTAAAAACCGCTGTGAGAGACCGTTAATTCTCCTTCGTATTGAACTATTTTTCTTGTCTGTGCCTATTTTGTAAACATGCTTTAAAAGGTCTGTTTATTCCATCTTCCTTTTTAATCATTTTGGGACGTAATTTTGTCTATTTGTGCCCTTATGTATAAACACGCTTTAAGAGGTCTTTTATTCCCCTTCCTTTTGAAACATTACCTCGACCCCCGCTTGTTAGAGGCTGAAAATGTATTCAATTTATTTGCCGGATTAATACAAAATTTTATCTCGTATGTGATATAATTGTCTTGTCCTGATTTGCAGCCATCAATAATAAGTCATTTCTCTTGCATGTGTAAATATATATTTATGCTCTTTAAGAGGCCAGTCATTCCACCTTCCTTCTTTTGAAACATTTTTATGGACGTCATATTTTCTTGTTTGTGCCTGTTTTGTAAACATGCTTTAAGAAGTCTGTTATTCCATCTTCCTTTTGAAACATTTTGTGACGTCATTATTTTTTGTTTTCGTGTCCTTATTCGTAAAAACGCATGAAGAGGTCCGTTATCCCACCTACCTTTTGAAATATTTTGGGATGTCAATTTTATTTCCTTGTTTGTACACGTATTTCAAGACGCCATGCGTTGATATGTTTAAAAACGTTACTCAGTCCTCAATGTTCTTAGAATTTCTCCAATCCCCGCTTGTAATGTTTTCGTTACTCATTTTCAATCCTATCTTATAATCATTTTCATACGAGACTAAACTCATTTGTCCATCCTTGTACATGAATTTCTCCAATACCCGCTTGTAATGTTTTCGTTACTCATTTTCAAGCCTATCTTATAATCATTTTCATACGAGACGTAACTCATTTGTCCATCCTTGTACTTGTATACTAGTATTTGTACTATAATTAAGGTGACACTCATTTTTCATCCCTCGTTTGCAAACAATGTTTGAGACATTACCCATTTTTCAAACACTGTTTGAGACGAGAGTAAACTTCTTTCTCAATCCGTGCTTTTAATATAATTTAGGCGACACTATTTTTTTACCCCGCGTTTGAAAACAATGTTTGTGACGTAACTCTTTTTAAAACACGGTTTGAGACGAGACGTAACTCATTTCTCAATCCTCGCTTGTACCGTATTTATGCGACACTCATTTTTTAGTCCTCGATTATAAACATTTTTCTAGACGAGTCGTAACTCATTTCTCTATACTCGCTAGTGCTGTATTTTTGTGACACTCATTGTTGGTCAGGGACTAAGTCTCTGAACCTTAGCAGTCACACAGATGAATTGATGAATGGTTTTTGGGAAAAGCCCTTCTTTTAACCAAACAACACCGGAGCAAACCGATATACTTGGTAATATTATCTGATTTAAATACCCTTTTCACGAAAAAATTTTATGTATCTATTTGTGTAACAAGAAAGGAAAAAAGTAGGGAGTGGAACACGGGACTTTCTTAATACTAATCCTCTACCAACTGAGCACAAGGCCACCTTTCAGGCACAAAAAAACTTTAGATTCCTTAACCCATAACTAACAATTTCTATATTTAAATATCTCTCTCTCTCTCTCTCTCTCTCTCTCGATCAAGTAAACGGGATTGGTTTTTAAGGTTCATATTTGGTCGGGCAATGGTTCTGACCCGTTTTATCAAACGTAATGATACTTATTGACGTCAACAGAAATCACGGGGTGTTTAAAGGCATGTTGACTTTGTATCTTTTGTTCTGTATTTAAACAGGCCTTATTATCGCTTATCCATGATGTGATATTGGTAATCTGTCTTGTTCTGGTTAACAACAAACTTAATTAAATACTTATACGAGTTCATCTGCCTTTAAGGCTTTAACCCTTTGAATTAAATCTAGATCATCCAATGACAAAACTTTTGGGTTCTGTAACTATTGACGTAAAATATATCGTATATAATAAATAAAAAAGACAGAGGCTTAAAATATATTCAATTTATCTTCTGGATTAAAACAAACATTGATCTTGTTTGTGATATAATTGTTTTGTCCTGTTTTTGTGGCCTTCAACTGTTAGTAGTATCTTCTTGTTTTTATTTTATGCAATTTGTCCTTGTTTTTAATGCGATTTAAGAGGTCCGTTATTGCACCGTCTTTTTAAAATTTTTAGGGGTAATATTATTTTCATTGTTTCTTTCAAACATTTTTTTTTTGAGACGAGACGCAATTCATTTCTCAATCTTCGCTTGTACCACATTTTAGGTGACACTCATTTGTCATCCCTCGATTGCAAGCATTGTGTCATTACTCATTATTCAAACATATTTTGAGACTAGACGTATTTTGTTCTTTGATCTATGCTTGTAAACATGAGATTCAATCGTTATTTATTACTTAATTCATTTTTAGCTCACCTCATGAACTTTCATCTTCTTCTCTGTAATCAATAGACCAATTCAAATGAAATTTGGTATGAAAGGTCTTTGGTTGCTATAGATTAAAAATTTTATCCGGTATGTCCGTCCTAAATATAAGATGGCTGCCTTAACTATAAATAGCAAAAACCTATAAATGGCCATTACAGGTTCATTTATGTACCGATTTTGTTGAATTTTGAAACATAGAAAAAAGAGTCGGGGGATTCAATATTTCGTTTGTGCAATAATTAGGTAATATGCAAAAAAGGGCTATTTTTAGTCAAAATCTTTGAAAATCTTCTTCTCTGAAAGTACATGGCCAATTGAAAGGATATTGAGTGTGGAAGGTCCTTGGGTGGTATAGATTCAAAATTTTATATGACATGTCTGTCGGAAATCCAAGATGGTTGCTATTACTATAAATAGAAAAAAAAACCTGTAAATGGTCGTAGCGGTTTATTTATTAACTGGTTTTGTTGCTTTTTAAAACACAGAAAATAGATGTCGGGAATAAAACATATGTAACGGGTTTTCTGTACAATTTTTCGTTTGTGCAATAATTACGTTAAACGCAAAAACGATCTATTTTTAGCTGAAATCTTTTAACATCTTCTTCTCTGAAAGTACCTGGCCAAATGAAAGGATATTGAGTGTTGAAGGTCCTCGGGTGGTATAGATTCAAAATTGTATCTGCCATATCTGTCGGAAATCCAAGATGGTTGCTATAACTATAAATAGAAAAAAAACCTGTAAATGGCCGTAGCGGTTTATTTATTAACTAATTTTGTTTCTGTTTAAAACATCTAGAAAATAGATGTAGGGGATAAAAAATATGTAACGGGTTTTCTGTATAATTTTTTGTTTGTGCAAAAATTATGTACCATGCAAATAAGGTCTAAATCTTTTTCTCTGAAAGTACATTGCCATTTGAAAGAAAATTAATAATAAATATTGCTTGAAAAAGTGGAAAATAAGGATATTGCTAGTGAGTTTGTTTACATTTTACTGATTAGATATATTTAAAAAGAAAAAAGCAAAGATCAAAATAAGGGTGTGCCAGGTGAGCAATACAGGCCCTTTTGGGCCTCTTGTTTTCAACGTTTTTCTCAGATGTTACTCTTTTTTGAAAAAAATGATGGTATTTCCAACGTCTTTTTTCTCGATTTTTGTTAGAAGTTATATCTCTCTTCATTGCTTGACCATAGGATCGCGGTGGTGGAATGGTAAAGGCGTTAGCCATCATTGCGCCTCACCTCTGAGTTTTATTCCTGTTTACCCCAAGTGAAAGGTTTTTTGTGGCCTCTACTGATTCGGCGCTAGTATAACAAAGTAGTTGGACATCTTTATGTCGCTATAAGTACGCACTAGTAAAAGCAGATCAAAATCACTTGCTCAAAGTCACGCACCACTTGTTACCATCAATCTATTAAGATTAACAATTGCTTATGTGACCAAAAACAACATTCAACCAACCCACTGGTTTTTCATAAATCACATATATAATTTGTTTACCTGCTTATCAATTCTGTTTTGTACAACCTCTTCCTCCTTTTGGGTTTTCATCGGTCTGAAATCGTAATTAATGGATTTGTCACAGACATTTTTTCCGTAAAGAGTGGTGATCCAATAGTCTAAAGCGCATGATTTAGGATTACAGTTGCTCTCACTGCAAAGGTTAGAGTTTTACTAGGAAAAATCCTTGTGTAAAAAGTTTGTCAGAAAGCTCGCCAAAGGTCAGTGTTTTTCTCCAGTTACTCTGGGTTCTCTCACCATCCTAAAACTAACCAACTCAATATAAGATTATAAATGTTTAAGGAGGTAAACTTGATTACTCCATTAATTCTACCTTTATTTTGTCATTGAAGATGTAAAGATGTAAGGAGATGTTTATTAATTTGTCTGTAGATCTATAGTTTTGTTAAAGGTTATATGCGTCTGTTGTTTTGTTTGTTTGTTTCGGTATGTAGTTGATAGCCTTGGATATACAAGTAACAAGGACATCTTTTTCAGCTTCCACATTGTAACTGAAACCAAACAGTGCCGTTTTTTGTTTTTGTTTTTTTTTTTTTTGTCGCTATTATTAAGTGAACTCTTCAAAAATGTTAGTTTATGTTATTTTTCGTCTTATTTAAGTAATGACGCCTATATTGATGGCATAAAATAAAAAATAAAAATTAAATTTTAGTTAATGGAATTCTAAGAAAAAGAATTTTTCATTTTCATTTTATTTTTATTTTTCAGATCCTTCATTTATGTACTCTTTACTTCGAGGCAGCCATGAGGTCTTCATACCCGACGATAAAAACGCTACGACGACTAAACACGTGCTTGTTAAAATGACACAAAACCGCAATGTAAAGCGACAATGTGAATATTGTAAAATGATGAATATACGGACACTTGGCGGATCAAGGACAGGTACCCGGCATATGTGTAACGTTTGCTTAGTTCCGCTTTGCAAAGGATGGAGGGCCGAAAGAAACTGTTTTGTGATGTATCATAGGTTGGTTTTTAATGATGAGCAAGGGGAACTGAAATCTGGAACCCTATATCATCCTTCACATGACCAGCAAGGGGAACAGGAAATAAGACAATAAAGGTGGCTGTGAATAATGAATGTTTATAGAAATTCTAAATACTTACAAAATGTAAGTTACAAATCCGATAAGATTGTACATAGAAATATCAATGGTAATGTGTATATATATATATATATATATATATATATATATATATATATATATATATATATATATATATAGCTATTTAATTACCGCTGTCTTCGTTTCTATTTATCTGGCTAGGAAAACACATTATTTGTCATATAGCCTGTGACATGTTTGTTTGCAATTTATATTTCTCAATTTTTTTCTGTTATCATTTCAATTTTGCTTTTTCGAGTAAAAGATGCTACTTAAAATATACATTTTTCAAATTAAAAAAAAATTACTTGTCTAGTTACTTGCATACAACTAAAATATCAGCCCCAAAATCCTGCCAAAGGGGTTAAAGCAAGCTACATGTTCAATATTCCTCAACTTTTGATCTGACTGTTTGTAAAGTTTACGTCGCATAGTCCCGGAATACAATTTTTACGGGAAAACGTCATCTGGTGCAATTCAGTATCCGACGGAATAAAAAATCGCACAAGCGTTATAACATGGCACGGTTGCGTAATCCATAAATACTGTGAGTTTATTTTAAAAGTGGAACTTCTTGGGGCATTTATATTGTTTTTTTTTTTCTTCTGCTTTTTCGTTTTTAGCTCACCTGACCGAAAGGTCATGTGAGCTTATGGCATGGCGCGGCGTGTGTATGTGCGTGCGTGCGTGCGTGTGTGCGTCGTTAACACCTATTTTTGACTTCTCCTCCAAAACTGCTGCACAGATTTCGATGATACTTGGTCAGAAGCATATATGGACCAGTGCAATTCAGATTTGTTCATGGCATTGCCATGGCTACCAAAAGTAGGTCACTGTGACCTAGGGGTGCAAAAATCTTTAAAAATCTTCTTCTCCGAAAGCGATGATGGGAGAAAAAATCTGATGTGATATTTGGCTTCTCTAGGGTCGTAAGCCTATAGTTTGTTCATTTCGTGAAATTCGGTCGAAAAATGGGTTACGCGTTTTTGCGTTTAATTTAAAAAATTTCGTAAAATGGCTTAAAATTGTTATAACTAGACTATTGGAACAGATATTGACATGGGGTTTTTAGTTTTAACTTTTTCTTGAAATGACCTTCGAAATGGGGTCAAGGTCAAAGTTCAAGGTCATGACCTAGTTTGTAATTTTGCAGTTTAAGGCTATTTTCTTCAAAGTTTTAAAGATATTTAATATCTAAAACATTGTTACAATGTTCAGCACGACAAAATTTAAAAAGATACAAAGTTTCGTAACTATATGGTAATCCATGTAGGAGTTGTTGCCCCTGAAATGTTATTTTTTGCTCATAAAAACTAAAATTGTGCATTAGCTTAAAAACTATTAACTTTTTGTATAGGCATATATATTTTAATATTGTAGATATTGACATGAAGATCATTTTGATATATGGTTCAAGGTCATATGTTGAAAGGTCAAGGTCACAGCTGCAAAAGAAGACATACATTGCTTATTATCTTGAAAACTATTAACTTTTTGTATAGGCATGTATATTAGAATATTGTAGATATTGCGACAACGATCATTTTGATATATGGTTCAAGGTCATATATTGAAAGGTCAAGGTCACAGCTTCTGAAGAAGACTTAAATTGCTTATTATCTTGAAAACTATTAATTTTTGTATAGGCATGTATATTAGAATATTTAGATATTGCGACAACGATCATTTTGATATATGTTGAAAGGTCAAGGTCACAGTTGCAAAACAAGACCTAAATTGCTAATTATCTTGAAAACTATTAACTTTTTGTATAGGCATGTATATTAGAATAATGTAGGTATTGACATGAGAATCATTTTGATATATGGTTCAAGTCATATGTTGAAAGGTCAAGGTCACAGATGCAAAAGAAGACTTAAATTGCTTATTATCTTGAAAACTATTTATTTTTTGTGTAAGCTTGTATATAAGAATATTGTAGGTATTAACATGGCGATCATTTTGATATATGGTTCAAGGTTATATGTTCAAAGGTCAAGGTCATATCAATATAGGAATACTAAAATTATTATCTTGAAAGCTATTAATTTCATGCATAGGCATGTATATTAGAATATTGTAGGTATTGACATGATTATTATATGTGGTTCGAGGTCATATATGTTCAAAGGTCAAGGACATAGCTGCATAAGTATACTGAGATTTATTAATAATTTGGAAATTATTCATTGCACTACAGTTACTTCATGCATATTATATAAGCTACTTATAAATGAAATGTGAGTAGATATATTTCTGATTAAGTTTTGTGGGAGTTCTTAACTTGAGAAAACTTTTAAAGTTTCTGTACTTAATATATTGTCTATTGCACTTTGAGACCAATATTGGGTATATCTTCAGGTGAGCGTTAAGGCCCATGGGCCTCTTGTTTAAAAAATATTTTGTCATATAAAATAATGCAGTCATAAGAAATTTATCGAATGGGTTCTATCGAAGTGCATACACTCTTACAGTGGTGTGATTTTAAATCAATCCTTGCTGTATAGACTACCTGATAAGCAATCTCTTATAGCTCTCTTATTGTTTTATATACCTACCTATGATTGTTGATTTGTGGCATTTCATCCTCCAATCTTCCATTTATTTGCGTGGCGTCATCGTGTTCTTTTCTTTTCATTACCCCTTTTTGCTGGTGTTTTTTCTATTCCTTTTGTATTCATATACCTATTTATTTATTTATTTATTTATTTATTTTTATTTATTTTTATCAATTATTTTTATTTATTTATTTTTATTTCGACGTTCCAATCGTTTTATTCTTCTGATTTTTATCTGTTTTGATTTTTAATATTGTCTTATTTGTCACAAAATGTTATTTCGTCTTTCCCTTTGTGTTTTATTTATTTATTTATCTTTATCTTTGTGTGCTATTTTGTCCTATCATTTGGAAGTTCCAACTCTTTCCTGATTTTAACCTTTTGCATTGCTTCTTGACTTTATTTTGTTTTTTTTTTCGCCCCTTACTCATGTATTTAAAATCTAATATATTTGCCACAAATTGGTCTAAAAGACGAAATGGCATTAATCAGCTTTAAATTTTATGTATTTTTTATATTAATTGATTTTGTAAATGTTGCAAAGTATAATCTTTCACTCTTTCTTTTGCATCTTTGTTAGTTGTTTTTTTTATTAAATTCAGTTTTATATTTCAAACACCCTTGTGGTTATTTATTTTTTTATTCATCTCGCCATTAAATGTTGAATTTTGTATTCTTATATGTATAATAAAACAAACATACCAGTCCTTGTCCAAATCACAATCCCAAAAACAAAGTAAAAACTTTGAAAGCTGGCAAATTTAGTAATACACGTGAACTTCCATCAAGGAAGTGAGGCCGGGTGCTCAGAAAGGGTAAGCACCTCATGTTTAGCTAGCTACACCCGTCACGCGCAAGTCAATTTTGAGAATGAAAGGAACAAAGAACTATGGTAAGTCAAATATATCCAGTATAAGTTGGATACATTGACTTCATACTTATCAACAATTTTGTGATGACGGCCATTAAACTTTTAAGGGCTTTAATTAGCCTAGGCTTGTATCTTGTTCTTTCACCGCTGTATTTGAGGCCTAGAAATTAAGATGGCAACGATGGATGTATCGATGTATAGCCTTTATTTAAAAATAAATAAATAAACAAATAACAAAAAACAAATAAAATGTTTAGTTTATATTCTCAGGTTGTAGATTCTACTATAAAACATTAAACAAACCGACTCATATAAAACCACAGTGATATTTCGGCTTTATACTCGGGTAAAGGGTTCTATATTTTACCTCAATAATAAAATAACACAAAATCTTTAAGATTCTACACAGAAAATGTAGAACAATGTCACGCAAATAAATCTGTCGCGATACATAGCATTTATACGCAAACTGTTTTAGGTTCGATGTCGAGGAAAATACAATAACTCAACGCAAATGGAACTGCCGCGATATATAATTGAGTAACGTGCTTAAGATTGTATTTGGGGACAATAAACAACACGAAGCTGCGAAGTATTGTTATATTACACAAACTTTACAGCGCCAAAAAATAATCAAACGCATGTTGCAATAATCTATCAAAAAAAAAAAAAGAAAAAAAGAAAGAAAACACGGCGAGACCAATGGGTATTCGACTGTCGAATGGGTACGAGGTCATAACGTAACCTTTGGATACTTGGTGAAATGCTTAGTCTTTTAGCCAGATCTCTACATTAACTTATAGTGATAAAAGTGATAGTGTTAAACACCCAAGTTAAGATTTTTTTAACTAATATTGAGGCGGCCATTTATGGGAAAGTGGAGGAAACCGAAGTACCTTTGGCTTATACTTGAATCTGTTCTATCAGGATTCGGACCTAGGCGGTGAAATGCAATTGATTATATTATGCCATCATCAGTTTAGATCTCAGTTTAGTGTGTATACCTATATAGAAGTCTCATCAATACCGGTGGTCGTGAAAACTCAGTTAAATGATTATTAGAAAATCCACATAGCTTTATTCGTTTATTTGCTCGTCAGAGGAAAGACATAAAACCAATAAAGTGTGTTTACAGTTATGTGCTGAATATACGAGCAATGGCTGCTAAGACAACCATACAAGGACATGTTGTAAGGCGTGTTTGGTGTCCTTGTGTTTTGGAGGGTCTTTGTTCACCGTTGGTTACATCTCTACACATTAAATGATACTCGGAACATGGAATCATTCTCAATACAAGCAAAAAAAATCATTAAAAAAACATCAACTTGCTTTCTCATTTGTAGCGTTATCACTGTAGAACTGTTTTATTTATATATTTTTTCAATTAATTTAAGTCACCTTAATTGTGACAGTATATTATTCAAAACTTTCATAGAAAATTAGAAAATAAAATAACTTGAATTAAGTTTGGTTTTATTCTTTTGCTTTAGTCTTAACTAAAATGGCTATACAATTACGACAAATCATTTCAGTAGAAAGAGGACTTGCTGCTGTGAGGATTGCGGATCAAATTCAAAAGGAAAGATACAATTGTAATGAAAGTCAAATATAATAATGCAGATTAAACTACTTATTGAAAAAATCAGGTTTGTTTAAATACTTTTAAAATGCAGTATTGCCGAAATAAAAGTTTTCCCAAAATTTTTTGAATTTGTGTTTTAAAAAATATTCAACACAATTTAGAGACCCTTCAATGCCACTTAAATTTCTCGAGAGATATATTATTTTTGGTCTCCGTCCGTTAGACTATGTTTTTTCAGTACTTATTCAGTTGTTTTTTTTTTTTACAGGATTACTTTGTTTTCTAAATTTTATCAATGTAATATTTCTTCTACATTGAACATTACCTTTTCAAAGACAAAATATAAAAGAAGAACTTTAATTAATGCGGAATCCGAGTTAAAAACATTTACACATGTACAAATAAAAGTCTTGTATTATGACTCATCAATAAATGAAAAAAGTGATCAAGGAGCTTTAAAATTGAATAAGAAGTATGTTAATTGATAACATTTAAATGTAAATTATGCTTTTGTGTACACAAATATTGTATTAAAGCACATAATTCGTTAAATGCATGACTTTTTTAAAATGTACAGTAACTTTGAAAAAATCCTAGTTCCGTGTACGTAAAAGAAACAACGAAAAACAAAAAGGTCAAAGACACGAAAAGTAATTAAGTGAAAGAAACAAAGAAAAACAAAGGTCAAAGACACGAAAAGTAATTAAACACTTAAAGCCATCGTTGTCGAAAAAAAATTTTGTCATTGTATATCCGGTCCAAAAGTCTCTGCCTTTATAAACTAAAGAATACAAACAAATTTTCGAAAAAAAAACAACAGACGGTCCGAGCAGTTAATACAGCAGTTAACTTCCACGGCATTCGCAAAATTTTAGATTTTTTTAAATAAAAAATTCAAATTCTGCAAAACCAACATTATGCAGATTCACATTTAAGGTTGTAGGTCTGCTCATCATTAAAACAGTTTGTTTAAGTACTTTTTATGTCACTAATTTCATAAAAGGGAATTTTGTTGTTGGTCGCACAATCCGTTTGTTTATTTCTACTCGTTCAAATAAGATTTAGTAATGGTAGGCTGGTACATGTACTTTTTTATCAATATGCATGTACTGTTTTTCTGCCTTCTACACTTCTTTTTTTCAAATAAAAAATGAACAGATACTTTGTTTTTAGCTCACCTGAGCAAATGCTCAAGATGAGCTATTGTGATGGTCATTTGTCCGCCGTCCGTCGTCCGTCGTCTTTCGTCCGTCGTCCGTCGTCCGTAAACTTCTAACATTTTAATGTTCTCCTCCAAAACTACTGGGTCAAGTTTAATAAAACTTAGTGATAGTCATGTCTGGGTAAAGGCCTTTCAGATTTGCACAAATGAAGGAGTAATGTCCCCTGAGGGCCCCAGAAAGGGGAAAATAGTGAAACTCTTTAAAAAATCTTCTCCTATGAACTTACAAGAGATATAACTTACATATTTCAGGTAAAACATTCTTAGGACACCTAGTTTCAAATTGCACAAATCGTAACTGTGAGCGCCAAATCGGCAAATGGCAGTGTACCTCAGGGTGAAATTACTAAAATTTGTATATTTGTGAATATCTCTTGAAAACTATTAACTTTTTGTATAGGCATGTATATTAGAATATTGTAGCTATTGATATGAGGATCATTTTGATATATGATTCAAGGTCATTCATATAAAGGTCAAAGTCATAGCTACATAATACACCTGAAATTGTTAATTATTTTAAAAACTATCAACTTTTTGTATAGGCATGTATATTAGAATTTTGTAGGTATTTATATGACATTCATTTTGATATATGATTCAGGTCATACGTAAAAATGGTCAAGGTCATAGCTACATAAGACAACTGAAATTGTTTATTATCAAGAAAACTATCAACTTTTTGTATAGGCATGTATATTAGAATATTGTAGGTATTTATATGACAATCATTTGTATATATGATTCAAGATCATACGTTTAACAGGTCAAGGTCATAGCTACATGTTTAGTAGATTATTGTAGGTATTGCGACAGCGGTCATTTTTATATAAGGCACAAGGTCGTATGTTGAAAGGTCAAGGTCTCAGCTGCAAAAGAAGACTTCAATTACTACTTGAAAACTATTAACTTTTTGTATAGCATATATATTTGAATATTGTAGCTATTGAATATTGTAGGTATTAACATGATGATCATTTTGATGTATAGTACAAGGTCATATGTTGAAAGGTTAAGGTCACAGCTTCTGAAGAAGACTTAATTGCTAATTATCTTGAAAACTATTAACTTTTTGTACAGACATGTATGTTAGAATATTGTAGGTATTGACGTGAAGATCATTTTTATATATGGTTCAGGGTCATATGTTAAAAGGTCAAGGTCACAGCTGCAAAAAACAGACTTTAATTACTAATTATCTTGAAAATTTTTATAGGCATGTATATTAGTGTATTGTAGGTATTGCGACAACGATCATTTTGATATATGGTCTAAGGTCATATGTTGAAAGGTCAAGGAATATCAACATAGGAATACTAAAATTATTAATTATCTTGAAAGCTATTAATTCCATGCATAGGCATGTATATTTCAATATTGTAGGTATTGACATGACAATCATATATGGTTCGAGGTCATATATGTTCAAAGGTGGACATAGCTGCATAAGTATACTGAAATTAATTAATGATTTTGCAATTATTCATTGCACTACAGTTACTTACTTGCATATTACATAAGCTACTTTTAAATGAAATGTGTCTGGATTTATTTCTGATTACATTTTGTGTGAGTTCTTGAGAAAACTTTTTGAAGTTTCTGTACTTAATATATTGTCTATTGCACTTTGAGCCCAATATAGGACATATCTTCAGTTGAGCGTTCAGGCCCATGGGCCTCTTGTTATTAACGCAATGGGTATGAGGTCATAATGTTACCGTTTGGATACGTGGTGAAATGCGTAAATTCTTAACCTGATCTTTTGATTTACTTGTAGTTAGTAGAGGGATAGTGGTTAACACCCAAGTCAAAAAATTTTCACTTATATCAAGGGGGTCATTTATGGGATGGTGAAGGAAACCGAAGTACTTTTGTCTTACACTAAAATCCCTCCGATCAGGATTATATTATGCCATCATCAGTTTGGATCTCTGTTTTATTTATTTATTTTTTACAGCTATAAAGCAGTCCTATCAATACCGGTGGCCACAAAAGGCCAATTAAATGGTTTTCTGAAAAGGAACATAGCTTTATTAGTTTCATTGCTCGTCTAGGGGATAGAAATGAACAAATAAAGTGTGTTTACCGCAAAATACTGAATATAAGACCGATGACTGCAAAGTTAATCATAGCTATGGAATTTTGTTAGCAACAAAATCATTAAAAAAAATCAACTTGCTTTCACATTTCTAGCGTTTTCACTGTAAGATTACTTTATTTATTATTTTTATTCATTTATATAAGTCACCGTGTTTGTGACAGTGGATTATGCAAAACGTTCATAGACAATTAGGAAATCTAATTAACTTGATTTGAGTTTGGTATTAATACTTTACGTCAGTCTAATAGTAACTAAAATTGCTATGCTGTATGATCAATTTTTTTTGTAGAAAGGGGACTGTTACTGCTATAGGGATTGAAGATTGAATCCACAAGGAAAGATACAATTGTAATAAAAGTTAAATATCGTAATGCATATTTAACTTCTTATTGAAAACAGTTTTGTTTTCGTACTTTTAAAGTACAATATTGCCGAAATAACATTTTCCCGAAACATTTTTAATTTGTTAAGTTTTCGAAAATATGCTACGCACTGTAGAGACCCTATTATGCCACTTATATTTCTAGAGTTGCATAATGAGTGTAGTCTCCGTCCGTAAGACTCCGTTTTTTAGTACTTATTCAGTTGTTTTTATACATGTTTACATTGTTTTCTTATTTTTATCCATGCAATATTTCTTCTACATGTAACATTACCTATGTAAAAAAAAGAACTTTAATTAATGCGGAATCTGAGTTGCAAACACTTACACATGTAAAAAAAATGTCTTGTATTATGACTTATTAATAATTAATTAAACTGAAAAATGATCAGGTGAGCTTTAAAATTGAATTAGAAGTGTGTTAATTGATAACATTTAAATGTAAATCATGCTTTTGTGTACAAAGATATTGTAATAATGCACAAGATTCGTAAAATGTATGACTTTTTTGTAGAATGTATAAAAACTTTGAAAAAAATCCAAGTTCTCTGTAAGCAAAAGAAACGAAGAAATACTAAAAGTCAAAGACACGAAAAATAATTGAACACTTGAAGCTTTCATTGTCGAAAAACAAAAACTATTTTTGTCATTGTGAATCCGGTTCAAAAGTCTCTGCTTCTGTAACAAAAGATTACACAACAAAGATTAACAGACGGTCTGAATAGTTAATATTCGTGGCATTCCCTAAATTTTAGATATCTTTTAGATTTGGATTTGGATAACCTATGAATTAGAAGGTTGTATACATAAAAGGAAACAAATATTTTAAACCCTTCTTTGCTTCAAAACCAAATTTTTTTTCTTTGTCATTCTGGTCCAAACGTCTGTTGTTCAAAACAATTACAAAGCAAATTTTTGAAAGAAAAACTGACTGTCTTAACAGTCATGACATTTGCAGTTATATAGATATATATATATAATATATATTCTTAGGATTAAATTAAAGGCAGTAGACATAACATGTCACTTCTTGAACCCTTCTTGAGCCCTTCCTTGCTGCAAAACAAAAATTAATCTTATCTTATTGTCTGTCTAGTCCAAACGTCTGTTGTTGAAAAAAAATTACAAAGCACATTTTTGAATGAAACTCTAATGATCTGAGCAGTTAAGAGTCATGGCATTCACAAATTTATAAATATTTATTCCCCTCCGTATCCTGCGTTTTCTCCTCACCATCATCACATAAATATTGAAATAATACATAGAAGTTGACATTACAAATTAAAATTTCAAAAACAAAGTAAATCAGTAATAGAAAAACTCAATTTTCTAATTTGCTAGACGCTACCTATGGGGTACAAAATTCAAAAGAATGGATTAATTGACTCCAAAGATCAGTAAACAGGTTCAAGATGTTATGTTTAACCGATAAGGTTTTACATTTTTCATTTGAACGTTTGCTTGCTTTTCTTTAAGTTTGTTAAATAATAAAATTACAATGTTCAACATGCGTTTGTGCCTACAGATATTGTATTAAAACGCATGATTCGTTTAATACATAGCTTATGCATTAAAATTTATTTTAACTGTCACAATCTGTTTGTTTTTCGAATTTTAAAAACGGGACAAGAAAAGAACAACGGCTCATAACAACCTATGAAACAAAAATGATTAGACATACAGGGTGTCCCAAAACATGTGTTACACTTTTAAATTGTTGTAAAATTTTAATACCTTCAGTTATATTTATGAAATTTACAAAATATAACAAAAAGGTTTTAAATTTTGTGTTAAGCATACATTTGTCAGTTTTCTTATCAATCACCAAAAACTTTCATTGGAGAAAAATACAAAAAATGTATGTCATTTTACAATAAATGTTCCAAATGACGTCCTGTTGCCTTCAACATTGTTTGAATTCTTGGTGGAAGGAAAGTACACTTTGTCTTTCAGGTAACCCCACAAAAAGAAATCAAGGGGGTTCAGATCGGGGGAGTGCGGTGGCCAAACATTTGCGGTATGATAAGAAATGTATTGATCACCAAACGTTTTCTCAAGCCACTGAAGAACACAACCTGCAGTGTGTGGCATAGCACCGTCCTGTTGATACCACACATTATCCAAATTTACAACTTTCCGTCTAAGGGCTGGCAGAAATTTAGACTTCATTAACCTTTAATATTGTTCAGATTTTACGATCAGTGCATGACCTTCGGAGTCTTAGAAGAAAAAAGGGCCAATTATTCCGCTTGAACTTAACGCAGCCCATACAGTAACTTTCTCACAGTTTAGAGGTTTTTCCACATAAAAATTAGGTTTCTGGGAAGCCCAGAATCTAAAATTCTGTTTATTGACAACATTATTAAGATGGAAGTGGGCTTCATCGGAAAACCATATGGAATTTGTTAAATTCTCGGAGTCGGGTCGACTTGAAATCCAAAGGCCAAAGTCTAAACGACTTCTAATGTCCGTCTCTTTTAAATGCTGCATCACACTTATCTTGTAAGGAACCAGTTTTAAATCAAATTTGAGAATTCTATGAAAATTAGATTTGCTAGCAATGATATTTAGTTCATGCAATACCCGTCTAACTGATTTTCGTGGAGTTTCAGTAATAATTCTGTCAATGGCATCAATGTTCTCTTTGGTGCGGGCATCTCTGGTCTGCCAATGCCAGAATTGTGCCTTCTGTCATTTACCGTGCCTTTAACTTCAAACTTCCTCACAAGTCTGTTAATTAGCATTCTGTTAAGCGATGTCGTTTTCTCATGGTTCTGATGACTACAGCAGCAGATTTATACTCATAGTAAAGTTTGACAGTTTCTGCCAGCTGATCACTTGAAGGTTCCATCTTGAAAATGTGATGACGTCATTATGACGTTATAACTACCTGAATGTTTACAGATTTTCCCGAAATTTTGTGAAAAAAATTTATACTAATATAGTAGATGTTGGCAAGATACATTTGTAATTGCTTTTGATTTGACAAAGTTATAGATGATTAAAAGTGTAACACATGTTTTTGGACACCCTGTATAAGGTAACTTATATCTTGAACCTTTCCTTGTCGCAAAACATAACATTATGTTATGATGGTTTTCTTTATTCAAATGTCTGTTATTAAGAGAAAGTACAAAGCAAATTTTCGAAAGAAAAACTGTCGGTCTGAGCTGTTAAAAATCATGGCTTTCACAGATTTATAAATATTTCTTGAGATATAAATTCCGAACTCTACATAATCTGCATGATTAAGCTTGTGTGTCTTCTTATTTAAAGAAGAACAGTTGGTTTAAGTAGTACGTGTTATGTCACTAATATTTCATGAGGGGCATGATGACTCACGATGACATATGAACCTTTAACCCTTTTTTGCTGCAAAACAAAAATTAATTTTCATCATTGTTTGCCTGATTCAAACGTCGGTTTGACAGCAGCTTACAAAGCAAATTTTTGAAAGAAGAACTGACGGGTCAAATCAGTCATGACATTCGCAAATTTTTAGCTCAACTGGCTATAGCCAGCTGAGCTTATAGCATGACGAAGCGTCCGTGCTTAATTTGTAAGTTAAATTGTACTTTTTTATCTTATATTTATTCATGTACTGTTTTTCTATTATTTACACTACTTTTTAAAAAAAAAAAACAAATAAAGAGATAATTTAACGTTAATTTAGGCGAATATTGGATTTGGATTTAATAAAAAGAGAGAGAGAGAGAGAGAGAGAGAGAGAGAGAGAGAGAGAGAGAGAGAGATACAAGTGTAAAATCTTGTAATTTGACCCTTAAATAATAAAAATTACTAAAAAAAAACGATCTGGTGAGCTCCAAATTGTATAAATAAATGCAATGTGCAGTTTGCATTTGTTATATCAAATATTGTATCAAAACGCAATATTAGTTTAATGCATGGCAAATACATTAGAATGCATTATTACATTAGAAATTGCCTGTAAAAACTGTCGCCATTGCATGTTTGTTTTTCGAATTCTCAAAAGATATAGAAAAAGACCGAGTGTTCATGACAATTTATAAATCAAAAAGTGCTAGACATAAAAATTAAATAATTTCTTAAACCCTACATTGTCTTAAATAAAAGTTATGTTTCTCGTTATTCATCCGGTCCAAATATTACGTCTGTTGTTGAAAATAACAGCTTACAAAGCTAATTGTTGGAAAAGCGCCTGACGGTTAAGAGCCACGACATTCGCAGATTTTAAAATTTTTCTTTAGGCTAAAAATCACAAGTTTTGCAAAACCTGCATCATGTAAATTCAACCCATAACCAGATTTTTCGCTCAGATAAGCTATTGGTATCCATCTTCGGCCATCGCCTGTCGTGCAGAAACTTATATCATGTTAATTTCTCCTCCAAAACCACTAGACCAACTTTAACCCTTTCCCGTTCCGGATAAAATGCGAATTTTACATGGGATTTCTGGAGCAGTCTTATAAATGTAAACAACTTGATGAATGTAAAAGACAATGCTATGATGCTTGGTACTATTGCAGAGTATATTTTCCGGACAAGATTTTAAAATGTTTAAAAATAGAAAATATGTCACGTGATCTTGGGTCAGAGGTCAACATAAATCATGATTTTAAGGGTAGAATTGGTCATTTTCGTAATAAATATCTTATTTCTTTCTATCATTTGTACAAATAGTGTAAAGTAAATCGGATTCTTGATGTCTATTTTGTTCTTTAAACAATTTTTTTAGATTTTAAAATTGGCCATTGTTAATAGCAACCAGAAGGTCAAAGGTCAAAAGCACTTTTTACCAAATTCTGTGCTCAAAAAGCATTATAATCAACATTAAGTTACCTGTTAACAGAGCCAGAAAACTGTAGTAATAAACTAACACAGAAATGAAAAATTCTAGGAATAAGACGTTCTAAAAATAGCATGAAAGGTCATGTGACCTTAGGTTAAAGGTCAACCTTAATAAAAAAAATTGAGAAAAAATTGATCTGTTTTGCTGCTTATTTCTCCATTTTTGCATTTATTTGTGCAGATAAGGTCCGATGACTGTAATAAACTAACACAAAAACTAAAATTTTAGGATCAGCACTCTTTTATGCCGAATCAGACGTTTTTAAAATAGTATAAACGTCACACGACCTTAGGTCAAAGGTCAATCTTAATCAAGAAATTGAGGGAAATTGATCTGTTTTGCTGCTTATTTTTCCATTTATTGCATTTATGTGTGCAGATAAGGTCCGATGACTGTTAGAGTATTACATAACTGGTGACAATACATAGGTTCAGAATTTACGATCAAGTAAGAAATATAAAAAACAAAATATCGTTAATTAAACACGGTAGAAGGCTTGTAGTTGCCAAAAGAAGTATAGGCACAAATAAGGTTCTTTATTGCATATTCTTGTTTTTGTTACCTTTTGTATTTCAAATTACAAGTTTTCAGATATACATGGTCCCTTCTTTTTTACCAGAACGTTTCAGTAAAGATTTATTGTCCCTTTACGGACCGATCTGATTAATATATTCAGAGAAAACTAGATTTGTAAGGAAAATATAGTTCTCGAACCAGGAAAAAATGAAGTCCTTAGCACGATCGCACATTATTTATTAACAACAGTTCAGTAGTATAAGCCAAACACTGATTGAATACTGTGAACAGAAACGATTGGACAATATATTACAATATATAATTTGACAAAATTTAACAGACTTGCAACATGAAATATATTGTGTTCAATGTTGAATTTTTTATCCAAGTTCAGTTATTCATTTAAATAAATGTGCACGCTGATGTTTTATGCTGACAAGAGAAATGCGTAACAAGACTGGTAGCAATTTTTTCCTAGACTTTTTATTGTGTTTCTAAAGGTTTGATATTATTGAAATTATGGCAATTTGCAGTAGAAACTGCCGATGAGAAACTCTCTCTCTCTCTCCCTCTCTCGTTATTTATTTATTTATTTATTTATTTATTTATTTATTTATTTATTTATTTATTTCAACACATAAATGTGAATAACGAGACGTTGAAACTTGACAATGCCTTATTCCTTTTTTTTTGTAATGAGTTCAAAAATAATATTAAGTCAAGATTTCGGCCTTTGAATGTATTAACGTAACAATACACAATCATGTGGTCAAAATTTGTAATTTTGTTTAAAAATTTGTTGTAACTATATCTGGATTGTAAATTAAGGGACTGTGACTCCATGGTAAAGTTTTTTTTGGTATCTATCAGTGGCGTGGGTGGTCACGAGGCGGTCAGTTATGGGATGGTAGAGGAAACTAGTTACAGTTTACAGTTAGGCCTCTTCGTGCCAGGTGGCACATAAGGCAGCCACACAGTCCCTCCACCCAGTCCTATCCTCCACTGAAGAACCAGGTAATACGTTTCTCTGTGTGTCTGTTTCTGTAGTCAGTATTTACCACAGAAGGGGTGACTGGCCCCATGCTGCAGGCGTAGCCCCGTTAGCCGGCATGACCCGTTTCCACCTCCTACGACGGGGACGTGGGGCTTAGACTTCAGGAGGTAGAGGAAACTATAATGTACTATAAAAAAGACTGTCGACATATCAACTGACAAACTTTCTCAGAATTGGACCTGTCCCGAGTAGGATTTGAATCTAGGCTGAGAGTCACGCTTTACACCTCTTGGACACCGAAGCTTTTACTTTGAATTGAAGATACTTGAATCATGAATAGACACTATTTTTAAAACTACTTGTTCATATATCTCCATCATTTATCTATGACATAATGCATTTTTAAATTTTATCGTTAAATACATTGACAAAGGCATTATGACAGTTACATTAAAATTCTGTAAAGGTAATTTTCAATTTTTGCCCATTTTTTTTAGATAACAGTTCCTTAAAATAATTTTCAATACAATTGACTCAATCAAATATTATTGTAATTTTATTGTATTATTATTTCACCGATGAAAATATTTGTATTTCACTGCTGTGAAAATATGTGTTTTATCAGTTAAATATTTTCCATTATTTCATTATTGATATAATGTGAATATTTTGGTATGCAAGCTTTAAATATTTGTTGCTTAATTAAGAAATAACGATGACGTGAATAATCTCTTTCAAAATCAGTGTTAAAGTACGATTCTCTTTTGAAAAGCGAAGGAAATATTTTGTCGTCGGCGTTTTAAGTTGAAGATATTTTATTGCAGTTTAATATTTGCTCTAAGAAAAATTTATCATTATTATTAGCAAGTGTAACTGATTCAAATAAAATATGCGACGAAAAAAATCGCTTCAGAATTACACAAATTATTGGAATTTTCCGATGACACATAGGCTCAAAGTATGCTTACCAGTGCAATTGTACCGGTTGGAACGGGAAGGGGTGAATGAAACTTGCACATTGAGGCCCGAAAAGGTAATCTCCTTTCAGATTTGCACAAATGGTAGCAATGGGGCTCAAAATAGGAAAATGTCAAAGCACTTAGTCGAAAAAATTGCTAAAATTATATATTTGTCAATATATCTTGAAAAGTATTACTTTTTGTATTGCAATTGGCAAGAATATTAGAAATTGTAGGTATTGATATAATTATCATTTTGATATAAGGTTCAAGTTCATAAGTTCAAAGGTCAAGGCCATAAAAAGAAAACTGAAATTCTTAATTATCTTGTATTTACTTTTTCTATAGGCATGTATATTAGTACAAAGGCCCATGTTTTCCGTTTGTGTAGAATGAACTTTTTGACATTTATTTAGACGCAAATGACGATTTAGATGCCATTTAACGACGCACTTACAAGAAATTATTTTCTGCCAAATGTTTGCTCCGCTGTCCTTGGAATAAATCCTCAATAACTGAAGTAATATTTGAAATTAATCCTCATTGCCTCTTGCCATATAATAGTGAAAATCAAGTTGTTATGACAGTAATTTTCAGTTAATCTTGGAAAAAGCTAGGTTGTTAATCTCTAATGATAAAACTAGGAACAAGTATGCGTGACATGTGTAATTGTATATTATGGTTTGCCTTATAACAACGCACGCACAATTTAATTTTTGTAAGGAAAAAAAATGACCTGGTTAGTACGCCACAGATAAGCATACCACTCCCCCAGTCCATTATCCTGGCAAAGTCTGATATATGACCTTGCTTTGGTTCACTCTTGGGGCGGATGTTTTACTACTGAGCAATTATGCCGCATACATACCACTCTTCCGGTCACATAATCCCGACACCGGGTGAACAAGTCGATACGGTCTTATTTTTGACTTCATCGAGATTCGAACTCCGGCTTACTACTAAGCAGTCTGCAAACAAAATGCTTCTTGCTTTTTTTAGGTAGACACTGTCTACAACCACGTGTATTTATCATGTAATAATGTTATAATAATTCTTAATTGCTTAATTTCAGAAATTAAGACGGCTGAAAATTTTGCTAAATGGTATATTTTCTGACAGTTCAAAATACTGTTATGAATACCCTCGGGGAGTTTACTAAAATAATTATTTATCCAGCATATCATAAAACGAAACACATTTCATTTCATGTGCTCTCGCTGATCTCCACAGTAAAGGAACAGTTTCCTAATTGATGCACACACACACACACACACACACACACACACACACACACACACACTATCATCTAAATTTTAGTTAAGTTGATTAAGTTTAGAAATATTGTTACGATGTCAAGAATATTTATTTTTTTTATTATTCTCTTTTTTTAGAATTTCCGGAACATTTTCCTATGGAATCTTCGAACAACCCAAGAAAAATCCACAGACTAATACCAACACCAGGGAAAAGAAACAAGTTATGTTGGTATTGCCAGTTCTTCTCTATAACAACCAAGTCAGGGTGGAGACCCAATACTACTTACCAGTGTGAGGCTTGTGACAAACCACTCTGTAGGGGTTCCAGGAACTGCTTTAATTTATTCCACAGGTTACTAGCCGATGGATATCAGTTTAATGACGCCGATAGGGATAAATACACTTGTTCACATTAGTATGAAGTGTATTTGTTTTATATAAAACTGTATTTTTCAATTTAGGATCTTTCAATTTCAACTTCTCATATTTTTTTTCTCAACTTTGCAAACTGTAACAGAAAGTTTATTATTTGTTTGATAATAAAAATAAATTGAAAAAATAAGCAATTATCTAGGCACCTCCTTTCATTGATTTTGTTATTTAATCAGATGAGCTATTGCAATTTACCCCCCCCCCCGTCCGTCGTGCGTCGTGCGTCGTGCGTCGTGTATAAACTTTAATCTTAAAAATAATTAATTTTTGTATAGGCATGTATATTAGAATATTGTAGGTATTGACATGACAATAATTCTAATATATATTTCAAGGTCATATGTTCAAAGGTCAAGGTCAAAGCTGCATCAGAAGATTGAAATTGTTAATTATCTCGAAAACATGACTTTTTGTATAGGTATGTTTATTAGAATATTGTATATATTGACATGGCAATCGTATTCATATATTGTTCAAGGTCAAAAGTTCAAAGGTCAAGGTCATAGCTGCATAAGAGAACCTAAATTGTTAGTTATCTTGAAAACAAGTATTTTTTTGTATGGGCATGTATATTAGAATATTGTAAGTATATGTACATGCTAATACTGTTGGTATATGGTTTGAGGTCATAAGTTCAAAGGACAACGTCAAAGCTGTATAAGAAGACTGAAATTGTTAATCATCAATAAACTTTTTGTAAAGGCATGTATATAAGATAATTGTAGGTATTGACACGACAATCATCTGGATATATTGCTCAAGGTTCAAAGTTCATGATCATAGCTGCAAAAGAAGACTGAAATACTTAACAATTCTTTAAACTATAAGATTTTTGTATAGGCATGTGAATTAGAATATTGTAGGTATTGGCATGATGATCATTTTTATATATGGTTCAAGGACGTACATTCAAAGGTCAAGGCCATAGCGGGATAAGAGAACTTAATTGCTAATTATCTTTAAAAGTTGTGTTTAGGCATGTGTATAAGAATATTGTAGATGTTGATATGACAATTATTTTGATATATGGTACAAGGTGATATGTTCAAAGATCAGGGGCATAGCTACAAAAGTATACTGAATGGATTATTGATTTGGAAATTATTCATTGTGCTACAGTTACTACATGCATATTAGCTACTTAAAATTGAAACGTGAATAGATATTTCTAATTAAGTATGGTGACAGTTCTTCACTTGAGAAAACTTGGAAAGTTTCTGTACTTAATATATTGTCTATTGCACTTTTGAAACATGTTTGACATTTACTCAGGTAAGCGTTAAGACCCATAGGCCTCTAAACATCTAATTATTTAAACATTTTTAGAAAAATTTATTTAAAGATTTATTTATCTAAATTTATTTTGCAAAAATATACAGCGTAACAATTTCTTGTCTATGTTTCAATAACTTTAAAAAAGGAAAGAAAGACTTTATTCTAACAGTTGATAGCCTGCAAATAAAAGATCAAATGACAAAGTTAAAGAATATTCTTCAACCTTTTAAGCAAACTGAATAACACTATTTTTCAGTTATAATGAAAACCGTTAACATCGACACACCTTGGAAATGATAATAAATGATTCTTGACAAATCATGCCATAAAATTAAAAATAGTAATAGTTTTCATCTTCTCATAATATCAAACCTTTTTCCTGTTTTGCCAACACACCTGTCTCTATTTGTCAAATACTTGAAAAAACAACAATATTAATAATTTTTGTTTTCACTTCAAGGACCTTTATTAACACCTTGCTTATTTATCAAACATTTCAAAACAGTCTTCATTGTTCCAAAATGTAAATCAACAAAAGAAAATATTAGTAACTATTGTTTAACAAAATCCTGAGATTTTAGGTCTTTGGTGACAAATTTTCTTTTTAGTAAAGTGATAGTTTTCAATATAAATGAATTGTTCATTGTATTAAAGTATATTAAAGTAGTGACAGTTTTCATTATAGAAAATAATTAATTGTAAAATTTAAAATTTAAGATCTTTGCATTCAAGAATAACTGGTTATAATATATGTTGATTGTATAGAGCTGAGCAATGATACTTTAACCATCACACCTTTAGTTCTTTATCAAAATTCTTTTTTTCTGATATGCAACTTTTTAGCTCAATTTTCTTTTTAAAAATATATTTTTTGCATTTATTAAGGTAGTCCTTTATATTGAAAGTATTGTGTCAATTATTTTAAAATAGACCAGAAACAATTTTTATTCCAACAATTTATAGCCTGCAAATAAAAGTAAAATTGGCTAAGAAAAGAAAACCCTTCAATCTTTTAAGCCAACTGTGTAACACTATTTCTTACTTACAATGAAAACCGTAAACATGGACAGCTGTGATTTAAACACCTTGAACAAGTGTTAAATTGTTTTGAAAACAATGATGATTCTTGACCAACCGTGCCATAACGTTTTGAATATTATTTCGTCTTTGTCTTCTCTTAATACCGAACCTTTTTCCTCTTTTACCAACCATCAACTTGTTTTGTCAAATACTTGAAAAACAACAATATTAAATATTTTTGTTTCCATTTCATGGACAAATTAATCTTTATGAAAACCTTTGCTTTTTCTTCAAATTTTTTAGATTATTCCCAAATGTTTTGCTATTTTGTATATATAATGTAAAACAAAAATTAACAAAAGAAAATGATAAAGACTATTGTATAACAAAATCCTGCAATTTAAGGTTTTTTGCTGCTAAATTTTGCTTTGGGATAAAGTGATCGTTTTAATACAAATAAATAATTCATTAAATTTAAATAGTGATAGTTTTTAAAATCAAAAATAATTTATTGTACTTCGGTCGTTTTAAAATTTAACATCTTAGTCTTTAATAAGTTCAGCAATAAGTCAAAGTGAAAACACAATTAATTAATCAAAAGACTTTCTTTTCGATTTTCCTGACGAAACGAAAGCCAACCATAGAGAACAAAATTCAAAGGAACGGCTTAATTGCTCCAAATTATCAGTAATCGGTATACAGGTATTGTAACTGATTTAGTTTATTTATCGTATTGGTGATCGCAGTTGTCCACCAAATAGGACGTGTGTGTAATGATTTACAACCAAGCCTATAAAAACCCAATGGAATTTCCACATTTGTTATCTCTTGAACTAACTTGTGTTTACTGTTCTTTTTTCAGTATCAAAAATACATTGACTTTTTATAAAACAAATTAAAAATAATATAATAGACAACAATTTGTATTCTTTTTGCAAAATCTAAGATACTTCTTTTAAGATAAAAATTTTTTAATGACTGTATTTTAATAATAATAATAATGATAATAATAATAATAATATATTATTATTATTATTATTATTATTATTATTGTAATTTAAAAATATTAATATTAATACTTTTTGCAAAGCAAAAACAATGCTATAGCATTACAGAGTACAATAAATTATGACAAATGATTAACAGATGTGGATTAGTTGTAATCCGAGTAACCAGGTTTGGATAAATAAATACACAGTTTCTTTGTCAGAGATACAGAGTCCGCCTTTAATCATGTTCGAAATTTATGGATATTAGGCCAGACACAGTAATATTTTGGTAAGTATTTACAAGGTATGGAACGGAATGCAAGGCATATCAGTAGAAACTGATACTTGGCCTCTTAACAGTTCGAAGCAAAAAACATCAACAAATCCTCATTTCATTTGAAATGTTAGTATAGCGGCCAGATTTAACTTTTTATAGCAATGTTAAAATTGAAGTTACAATTGCAAGAGTGGGTTTTGCTATGCGTTGTTCGGTTAGAAGTTATTGAAAACGTAAGTTGCATTTAAACCCGTTTTTCGAGACAGTCTGTTTTATCTACCAAGAAAAATTCCTAAATTATAGCATGGGGACCTACCTTACTTACAAAGCTAATTAGTTTTTAAAAAAGAATGCCATTCTTATTGTTCTCTACGTCGGCGTAAAAGAGGATTCGAATGGCGTGATTTTAGAGATAGAATTACCTGAGGTTTTCACGAACTAAATTTTTCATTGAGTTTCCATAACAACAAAAACCTTATAATCTTAGACCTGATATAGCTCAGATCTTTTAAGCCATATCTTGAATTTTATAGTAAATGTAAACGGAAATAGAAAAAAACAATATCCCTGTATGACTTGATGAGGGTCAAACCTGCTCGCGTTATGGGTTCACATGTGATCATAGTTTGTTCTGCAATTAAGACGCATGTATTTTATTTTTAAAAAAGGACTATATACATTTAAAAAGGCCCCATATTTTTTCTTCTCCGGATCCTGCGTTTTTCCCTCAAAATCATCCAATAAATATTGAAATGATACATAGAAGTTTGACATTACAAATTAAAATTTAAAAAAATAATAAATTAATAATAGAAAAACTTAACTTTTTATTTAGTTAGACGCTACCCATGGGGTACAAAATCCAAAGGAATGGCTTAAAAATCCGGACCAGAAAGTTTGGCAGTAAATCACTCTATTATATCTACTATATACAACATATCAACACCATGACTAGCTCAGCCCCGCTACAGTTTAATATTGAAAGAAGCAATGGTCATAATTGCTCTTTTTGTATTATTACAACTTGTTTCTAGGCAGATAAATGCTTTAATTAAATATATATATATATATATATATATATATATATATATATATATATATATATATATATATATATATATATATATATCTCAAAAGAGTTCAAATTTTGGATCAACAGCTAAGATTAATGACATACCGAGGATGTTATATGCAGTTTGTGCACTAGCACTTTTTTATAACCTTAAAATACGTTTGATCAAAATTTGTAAAAATAACACACTTATAGTCATAAAGATACAGGATCTTCTTTTTGTGATTAGAAAATGTTAATTTTCCGCTTTACGATTCTTTCGAGAAAAATTGCCCTTCAGTTTTAAAAATCTGAAAGTCCTGTAAACAATGCCGAAATAACTTTGTCAAAGTAGCTTGGGATATGAAAATACAAATATGGAGAATTAAAGAATACATCGCAATAGCTATTTTAAACTGTGGATGATTTTATTTAGTATTTGAATGGAAATAATAGCAAAAAAATGTCACAGTAATTTGTTTCATTCGTATATTAAGAAATAACTAATGGACCTCAAGTTTAAGTGTTCAGCATTCACGTATTACCTTGTCTAGTTAGACATCCCTATCAACGTAGCTTTTCTTTGATTATAATGAATGAAAAACTAAATACACTTGTTAAAAACTCATATTTCAGAACCCTTTGAAACAAACAGTGATTGATATTTGATTGAATAAAACCTAGATTTGTTGTAAATGTTTTTTATAAACTAAAATTGTCTAAACACCTGTATCCCTATCCGTCTTATGTCATAAACGTAAAACGTTTAGAAGACACTTTTTCAGTAGTGAGTTTAAGCATTTAAATAATTTTTAATTTATAAAAGAAAATTCTGGGGAATTTAATTGTACAAACTTTCAGTGGATATTAATTTAGTTACTTTTTTAACAAAAATTATTAAAATATCATTGAATCCTTAATTATTTTTTTTATAAAACTAACGTATTTTGTTTATCTTACTCTTAATTCACGCATTGGTGTATGTTATAAAAACTTAAACTTAAATAATTTTAAAATTCTGTTAAATCTGTTAAAATGACATAAGAAGCTATATTGTTACAAATATGTTTCCGTCCAGATTTCAATTCTGAAAAAAGAAATTGAAATGCACATGAGCAACAAATTGTAAAAAGAGGTTTGAGAATTTTCAATTTGGTCTGTTTGCAACAGGTTTAATTTTAAATATGTGTATTTGTATTCATTTATCCCTTAAGCTTTTTCTGATTTTTAACTCCCTCCTAAAAAACATCGAGGCAACCTCATCTTAGTTACCTTCGATATTATAGTATTTTTTGTACTTTTTACCATCAATTTATTGCATTTTATATTTATCTTAGTTGATATGTCCAATTCATGTCTGTTCCGATTATTTACTTTCATATCAAATTTGGTTCAAATTGACTCAGTAGTAACAGATGAAACATTTTCCAAAGAAATGTCTAAATATAGCTCCTTATTTGCATATTCCGCAAAAACGACAAAAATGTATCCGAAAAACCGTTACATAAATTGCCATACAGTCTTCTGTTATGTAGTGATTTGAACAATTTCAGTTAAAATATACCTGCATCAGTCTTTTTCTACTTTTTCCTTTTTATAAAAACCGACGGTCCCTTTTGTTGATTGTGTATTCTTCCACTAGAAGCCTTCTACGATAAATTTTGTTCACATTGTTCTAGTAGTTTAAGAGAAAAGATTCTCAAACAACTGGCTTATTATAGCACCTAATGTGTATATTCTGTTTATAATGACTATATGATTTTTTTTTTGGGCTGGGGGGATAACATTGGTAAATGGCTAAGGATCTTCTTTTTATATATCGAATTTGAATCAAATTTATTGATAAATAAATCTGAATTGGCCATCTTCACTTTTTAAGTATTTATAGTAACGACGGCCTTCTTAGTTGCTCCATGAAATTGTGCAAACTTAAATCCCTTCCATCAAGAACCTTTTATATCAATCTTGGTTCAATTGATCAAGAAATTTTTAAAAGAGAAGACTAAGGAGCACATTCAAAACAATTAACTAATTAGTCAGCTCTTTAAACACATTGGTCCTGTATTCTTTAGCTAGCGTTTCCTCCGTGAACCTTTGCCATATATGAAAGAGGAGTAAAACATTTCACTGCTCATGATTGAAAAACGAAATAGCTCAGTGGCTGTGAAGTGAAGCGTCTGTCGTGAGAGTGGGAGATCGGAAATCGACTCCAGGTCGAGTCAAACATCAGACATCAACATTTGGGATACTATAACAACGCTTTGTTTACGAAGATAGGGTATCGACTGGCTAATCTTGCATCAGGAAAGTATTACTTGGATGTTTCTCATGCTCGTTTGCGGCAAAATTACTTTGTAAGCTAGCACATTCACAAAAACTAGAGCTAAGTGTACACTAGTTCACCTCACGCATACTAAAACTTGTCCTTAGACAATTTTTAGCGATTAAGAATCTTCCTCTTGTGAAAACGTAAAATTTGCTGATGTGACGTTAGACAACATTACAACTAACCATGATTAAAACGCTGGTATGAATTGATAATATCAAAAAGACGTATCAGGCTACCGTGCAAGATAATTACATTGTAGCTTCTTTCCATAACGATTATATTAATCAACCTTTTCTACTTTAAATCAAAATTTGCTCTCTCTCTCTCTCTCTCTCTCTCTCTCTCTCTCTCTCTCTCTCTCTCTCTCTCTCTCTACCACTACGGTAGCTCAGTTGCTCGCTCCATAAATGGAAGGTCGTGGGTTCGAACCCCGGCCGGGTCTGACCCAAGATTTAAAAGTGGGTAATGACTGTTCTTTCGCCAATCACTCGGCATTACGAATGAAAGTCACGGTCCTTCGGTTGCGAACTTAAAAGAAACGAGGTCCCGTGTCATGGCAGGCATGGCACGATAAAGAACCCTAATGTATAATGCCATCAGCGCAACGCACAGGCAAATTTTCTGCACTTTCGCCTATAGCTGGCGACGTCTCGATATAAGTGAAATATTCTTCTTGACTGGGACGTTAAACACCATTACTCAACTCAACTCTCATTCTCCCCCTTCTCTTTCTCTGTGTTTGTACATGTGTGTTATCCTTTATCCTTTCGTTTCCTTTACTTCGACCAAAACAGGTAACTGACTTAAGTGAAACAACTGCATACAGTATGAATAATACAAAACACCGATTTTATGCGAAACATTTTATTTCTAGAACAATATCAACTAAAATTCGACATATAAAAACTTCAATCTTTTCGTAAAATCACAAGAAATAATAAGAAATGCAAAAACGATAATCTTTTTTTTTTGTGCTTTCAGATAATTCGAATTCACAGAATTCGTGTAAAATAATCATTCATTGCTGAATTTCTGATTTATTTCAGGGACGTTATTTAATTTAAAAAATAAAATCAAAAAGTAAGAACAATATATATTTCATCGATATTAAAGTGAGTGAATGAGTAACTGAGGGTGAGTAACAAAGGATTTGATTTAATAACAAAACATCAGATACAAACTTTTTTAATATAAAAAATACTTTTTTAACAAAGTAATTTAAATTTTGTTACTTTTACATTTAACAAAATGACAATAAGAAATGTGAAATCGATTATCCTTTTTTCTGCTTTCACAATATTCGTGTGAAATATTTATTTTGCAAGTTGAAATGTCTTAAGTACTACAAAAATGAAAGTTACATCGAAAGAAAATGCGTGTTTGAAGCACCATGTGAAACGTGAAATAAGGCGGGCGTCTTTTTACCTGTTGGACTAACTTTCCTCATTTTATCTGATCGTAGTAGAAAGAAAGTATATGCTCTTATTCTTAGCGCTCGATAATAGGAAGTACAATTTTTATTATTCATTGCTGAATTTCTAATTTCTTTATTTTTTTAAATTTTATTATTATCATTATAATAATTTTTTTTGATTTATAAAATGAAATCAAAAAGTAAAAAAAAATATAATGAATCGATAATTGAGTGAGTGACTGAGGGATTGAGTAACAAATGATTTAATTTAATAATAAAACATCAGATACAAACTTTTGAATATAAAAATGCTTTTTTAACAAAGTAATTTAAATTTTATTACTTATACATTTTTTTATTGTAAAGCTTTGTCCTAAAATGATTGTTTTCATACATATATTCAAGACACATTAGGAAAACATGAAAATGGGATTGAAAGAAGACAACTGTCAGCATTCTTTTTTTTTCTTTTTTGATAACGATAGTTGTTTTTCATTATGTATCTTTAAAAGGAAAAAAGCGTCACCAACTCAAATGTTAAATAATGCAAGCACTTTAGAAGCTTTCTGTCGGATACCCTATCACACACATTTAGAAGAAGCGAGTACAGTCATCACTAAAATGTAATTTAACTTGTAATATATATACGTTATATTTTAAAAAAAGTTCAGCACCTTTGATAGTTTCATTCATGACAATCTAGCAACTAGGTATGTGTTCTGGTTGCTAGGTTACAAACGAGCAAGCGTTGATAACGTTCAATAGGAAAGCACTTTTGAAAAGTCAACTGATTACTTCACCAATTCTCACACATATGTTGTCGGTGTTATATGGCTGACTGGCCAGGCACTCCTATCGATATGGACGGATCTGTTGAATGTTTTACTAGGCGAGTCAATTGTGCTGTTGTCAGCGGTTTCCATAACACCGACATGATTTTTTCTGCCAAATGTTGAAGTATTTGTAATAGCATAGGTATTGCTTCTGTTGCACCTCATAGCTGACATACAAAACACTTCCTTACAACCTCGTCTAAAATTCGAATTGCACCACATGTATATCACAGGTTTAGCAAGGGAAGAAGTAAAACCTATCCACAAACAGAAAATAAATATAGTTGGCGATGCAAAAGGTGGCATCATAATGCAGTACCATAACTGCTGTATATACATTGGGGCAAGTAAAACCACGGTGATAACTGACAAAACCATCAACATTTTGACCATTTTGACCTTCGTCCTTGGAACAGAGTTCATGGTTCGTTGAATCCTTCTCAAAGGCTTATCAGTTTTCCAAATATATCTGAAAAGCCTGGTATAAACAACAGCCATTATAATCATAGGTGCAAAAAACTGTATCAGACACAATGCAAGGGTAAATGCAATCCCTGACCAATCTGACGGCAAAGCATATGTCGGACAAATTGTTTTGTTTGACCCATTCTCGGATCTGACAGTTTTTTCGGAGTAGAAATAAAAACACAGGCAGGAGAAAAGACATGCAAAAACCCAGCAACATGCTATCATGCGTTTGGCTGTTCCTCTTGTAATCTTGAAACTAAGTGGGTAATTAATCGTATAAAATCGATCAACGCTTATTGCAGTTAAGATAAACATTGTAACATTTGGCGAGAAAAAATGAATGAAACGAACTAATCTACACATAAAATCTTCAAATGGCCATGAGTCGGATATCACTTGGACTGCCACCAAAGGTATCCCAGCAAATGCCAAAATCAGGTCCGACAATGCAATTGATGCAACAAAGTAGTTTGTCGTGGACTGCACTCGTCTACTTCTTTGTATCACAATGCATACTAATACGTTACCGATTATTCCCATAACCCATATAAAAAGCAGAAAGAGGATTTCTACAGCGATCTGAAATTGCGATCTATCTTCCTCAAGTCCTGCTGGTAAGAAAGCCGCGATGCTATCCGTGCTATTAGAATTATCGCTAGATGCCATGTTGTGTTTTCTTGTCAAGACACTGCATATAGAAATGGTGTATATACGGTGTCTGTTGAAGTTTTCTGCAAGTAAGAAAAGTTTCTGAATAGTTTTATAATTATTATGAAACAATTAAATTTGAGAGAGTATGTAAATTGGTTACTTTAAAGAGAGTTTGTAAATTGGCTTGCCAAAGATATATGGTTTTCTCCAGAAACTTCGGTTTCCTCTACCATCCCTTAACTTACCTCTTTAATATAATTAATAGAATCTTGACTGGAGGATAAAACACCATAAGCACTATTCAGTTAAAGACCAGGATTTTTACTATTACAGATCATAATTGTGAAATACCGCCTGTTGTTAACACACAATGCTTTTGTGTTTACCATCTTATAATCTTAATCCATAATCAAACGGTAAGTTAAAGTTTTGAAAAAAATCATTCAGTTGTCCAGAGCATGTATTTCTAAAAACAATCATATTTGATCAAATTCAATCTTAACATTACCAAAACTCCGAATTCTTAAAACAATAAAAAAAATGTCATTTCCTTTTTTTAATTTTATTGAAATAAAAGATTTAAAAAATTGCATACGACACCTTTTTATCCTATTCAAATTTTTTAATATAATATTTAATAAAAATTCAGAAATTTGCATTTGGTAATATTTACGGCAAAAAAATCATATAAAGATATTTTCATCAAATTAATGTTTTTTTTTTTAAAAAAAAAAATATCAATAGAAGTAAACAAATAAATAAATAGCCTTGTGAAATATATTTGACAAATAAAAAATAAAATGAAATAGAAAAAGAAAAAAAGTTTCTTACCTCACTCAGGTATATGAATATTTTTTTCGATTTTTATGTGGATTAATATTCAACGATAATTTTTAACATGTGCTGAAGATTATCTGTCATAAACAAATGTTAGAAAAAAATGACGAATGACAAACAACCACAAGGGGTCGGCTTTTTATACTATCTCGTGTATGCAAACAGCCAATCAAAACAAAGGACCCACCCTTCATCATAATGTCGTGAAGAAAGCATCAATCCCATTGAAGCAATTTTGTAGGTCTTCTATTGTGACCTTTAGGTTAAAAAGGAACCCGCCCATTGTTAAGCACAATAAGTGATATGAAAAAATACTTTTATTTTGTGAATTTCATAGTTTTTGCCTAGACTTGCCTAAAATGACGGTACCAACTAAATCTGCACATTTGTGTAATTGTAAAAATTCTGATTTTTACAAAATCTGTAAAAAAATTATTGTAAGGATTACAGAAGAAGATATGTATCCTTCTTATTACTAGGAAGTGTACATTTGTTCTTGCAGACCATTTATACATTGATATTATTATTAATTAAATGTTGATTTGTCTCGAAGGATTGTTTTTAATAAAACCAACTGAATTATTAAAAAGTAAACTATTTTCTGTATTTTATATTTTATTTCTCTGGATTGGTTGGAGTGTCTCATCGTCACACTCCTATTTCCATTGTGATGTAAATTAAATAACAGGAAAATGTTATTAGCACATTACAATAATTTAACAGCATATTGAGTTTGTAAGATAAATAGCAAGAAATTGATTAAGGAATACAAACTCCAATCCAGTGCTTCTTATTTTTAAGTAATAGCAACATGATTAGAACATGAGACAGAGGTTACTCTAGCTCACAAACTGTCATTCTACACAAAAACGCTAAAGATAATTGTTACACAAGTTAGCAAATTTCAACAACTAACAACAAGTCAACATGTTTAAACAACTTATCTTAGAGCAGATATCTTTTTTCTATCATGCCGGATGGTCAAGGAAGAAACAAATTCTTCGTCGAAACACAAAATGGGCGTTTTTGCAATAGGCAAATTGAATAAATTGTATTTGCGCTTAGTAGTGATATCCAACCTTTCCATGTATTTCACTTTGATCATGAAAAAGGCCTAATGTCTAGGGGTTCTCAAATACTTGAATATATATATATATATTTGCATGCTAAAATCATTATCTAAAAAGCATTGATTAAGACACAATGTAAAGTTGGATTGTAATCTAGATTTAAGGTAAGAATTGCGTGTAAGACAGAGTTTTTGTTCTCATAGTGTTAGATTGGCTTTATGTTTGATGTTTTCTAGCCTTAAATCCTCATTATTGGTTCATGATTTGGTTGCAGTGAAGATAGTTTAAGAAGAAAAATTTAACTTTTTTTTCTCAGTTCGCTTGCCGAAGGTCGGTGGTTTTCTACGGGCACTCCGGTTTCCTCCATCATCCCACAACTGACCACTTCGAAATAAGTGACAGATTCTAGACAAACCTAAATTAAGAATTGAAATATAACATTACATATTCAATTTTAACTGCGTAATGTCTTGATTTACATGAACATTTTTACTAATTTGTGTTGAGTCTACACTCAATTGAGTAAATTGCGAAACTGGGACCGGGCCCCAGTTTCACAATCACTCACTCAACTGAGTGTACACTCAACTCAAATATTCCAATTTTTCTCTCATCAATATATTTTTAAAAAATTGTTTTACAAGGCAATCGTTTGTTTTTTTCAACAAAACTACACTTATAAATTTAGATATAGCATTAGATACTCAATTTTAACTGTGTAATGTCTTAAAAATTGACGTTCAAATATTCCCAAATTTGTGTTGAGTGTACACTCAATTGAGTGACTGATTGTGAAACAGGGACCAGGTCTTTTGCATAGTTAAAAAAAATATGATATTCTAAAAGCAGTTAGACTAGATTCCTTCATTTTCTTATATTTATATTAATTTGTTTTTTGCAGTACTGTGATATATATATATATATATATATATATATATATATATATATATATATATATATATATATATATATAGTATCTAAATCATCCTGTAGCGACAAATTCAGCTTGGATTTCATTCACATGTCATAAAAATAAATTAAATTTGAGACGTTGGTCAATCGATGACGGGTTGATTAACAGTTTCGACAAATTAAATAGCAAGGATGGTCTTCAAACGCACTCGATGTATTAGTTAAATTTTGTGCGAAAATCCACTCTTTACTGAATAATACAAGTAATATAAATCCTCATGATTTGATTCGTGATAATAAGGGTTTCTGTATACGTAAATACTAGCAAATGTTTATTTATTTATTTATTTTACTTTTTAATTAATAAATAATTTTCATAAAACCACACATTATCTTAACAATTAGGAAACATTAAAAACATCATTATCATTTTTATAACACTGGTTACTTCAGGACACGGGGCGTTTGTGGGCATCCACTTTGATTGTGGCAATTGATTTGTGCAATCACTAATCTGCTTAAGCTTGAAGCCTCCTACAACAAATTTGGTCCACATTGACCAAGTAGTTTCGGAAGAAAGATTTTCAAATTCCTGGATTAATATACAGCACCTTATGTGCATATTCTGTTTAAAATGACTATATAATTTCTTTGGGGAAAAAATTGGTAAATGGCTAAGAATCTTCTCTTTTTGTACCGAATTTGAACCATATTTATTGATAAATAAACCTGAATTGGCCATCTTTACTTCTTGGTATTTATAGTTACGGCGTCCATCTTAATTACTCCAGAAAGATGATTTGTGCAGGCTGTAATCCTTTCCCAACCATTTTACATCAAACTTGGTTCAATTGATCAAGTAGTTTTAAAAAATAAGATAGAGGTGCATAATAAAATCAATTAGCTAATTTAAATTTGAACAACTTGGTCCTGTAGTTTTGGGCTAGCACTACTTCTCTGAACCTTTGTCATATATGAAGAAGAGTAAAACGTTTATTTGTCATGATTGAACAGAAAAAAATAGCTAAGTGGCTATGTAGAGTCGTCTTGACAGTGGAAGATTTGGGAATCGACTTCTGGCCTTGTCAAACATAAGACATCAAAATTTGGGATACTGTACCCAAGTGCCTTGCTTAAAAGGGTATGATATCGACTGGCTGGCTAATCCTGTGTCAGGATAGTATGACTTGGTGTTTTTCATGCTCATTTGCGGCATAATTACTCTGTAAGCTAGCACCTACTATCCGTGAGTGTTCGGCAGTACGCGGATGGCCATATACACACTCCAATCCCACTAGACTAGAACGTGTTCTTAGATTTTTTTCTATTAAGAATCTTTATCGTGTGTGCGAGAAGGTAACAACTTCTGATATAACATTAACAACATTACAACTAACCATGTTTGAAAACCCTGGTATAAATTGTTAATGTTAAGAAAGGGTATCAGGCAACCGTGCAAGATAAGTACATTGTAAGTCTCTTGTATAATTATTTATATAACGATTTTTACTACTTGAATCGAACATTGTTTGCCCCCTCTCTCTCTCTCTCTCTCTCTCTCGCTCTCTCTCTCTCTCTCTCTCTCTCTCTCTCTCTCTCTGTTTTCCTTGATCCTTTATTTCCCTATAAATAGTTTTTCACCAAAACAGCTGCAGGTGACCGGACTTAAGTGAGATAACTGTATATATTATAATACCAATGCTTTTTATACGAGACATTTTTATTTTTAAAACAACAACAACAAAATATGACATATAAAAACTTCAATCTTTCGGCAAAATCACAAGGATAAAAAGGAATTTGAAAGTTATAACGCTTTTTTCTGTTTTCAGAAGAATTATTCATTTCATTCGTGTAAACATAATTTGTTGAAGTCAAATTGCCTTTAGTGCTACAAAAATCAAAGTTGTATCTGAAAGAAAATGCGGGTTTAAAGCACCAATGGAAACGGGAGTGGGGCAGTGTTTTTTACTTGTATGGAAAACTTGCCTCATTTTGACAGATCTTCGTAAAAACAAAGGTTTATACACTCAGTTAGGTAACAGTAAGTACATTTTTTTCATGGTTAAACTTTTGATTTTTTGAAGGGCTGTTTTTTTTTATATAAAAAGTAAAATCCCAAAAAGTCAACAAAATTATGTTGATTGAGTAATTGAGTGAATATACCATGTCTAACAAAAGCGACGTACATTTCAGAATTCCGTGTTGGTGAAAGCTTCGGATTTTATAGTACCAATGATATCACGGACCCCACCCCACCCTCACCCCCCCAAAAAAATATGGAGAAGATCATACTGTTATTGTATATGACATTATAGCAGTCCGCCCAAAAATCCTTTACCTATAATATTTACCACATTCAAAGGTTTTTTCCTCTCATCTTTAACGAATCATTTTTGTTGGTGTTTTTTGTTTTACATTTGCACTTTTGAAAGTTGTTTGCTTAAATAATATTTATTTATTTTTTATTTATTTATTTATTTATTTATTATTTATTTATTTATTATATGAAAATTAAATGTCAATTCAATACACGTGTTTTTAAAATAATCTTATAACAATTATTTATTTATTTATTTACTTTTATTTATTTACAGGACAAGTGTTTTTAAAACTTCAAATGAATAATGCAAATTATTTACTTATGAATTTAACAATTTATGTTTTTTTTTATAGTGATGCACATGATAATACCTTTTTTTGCGTCACAGGAAATCATATTAACCTTCATTTTATTAATCATATTGGTTAACGAGAGTAAATTTTAGAAATAATTTTCAAAAGACACACAAACGCATACACGTAATAAATCTTAAGTATCCAAAAGCCAGTTTCACAAATATTCTTTAACTAATATACTACTTCTACATTTTTGTCAATGTGAAGCTAATGATGAATGTAAGGTGTCAGTTGAATATTGTTTTAAGTTCATAACATTTGTCTTCAATTTTTTTTCAGTTCATAACATTTGTCTTCAAAGTTTTAAGTTCATAACATTTGTCTTCAATGTTTTAAGTTCATAACATTTGTCTTCAGTGTTTTAAGTTCATAACATTTGTCTTCAATTTTTTTTTCAGTTCATAACATTTGTCTTCAATGTTTTAAGTTCATAACATTTGTCTTCAGTGTTTTAAGTTCATAACATTTGTCTTCAACACTTTTTAAAAATTGTTTATTCATAGTTTTATTAAAAAAAACGTAAATTTAAGGTGTACAAAATCTTGGTGAGAAATGATTGTGAATCTGGGGCCAGAAAATACAACACGATTCCTTATGTGCATTTTAAGAAAGTGTACCACGTAATAAATAAAACACACGTTAGACTTTGACCTCTTCCAATTTGTATATTTCTCGCGATCGTTTGTCGCGTGTCGCGTAATGCCAGATCAAAACACTTAGTTGTTTCCTGTTAATGATAAAATAGGTTTATCACTGAAAGTGTTATACGAAAAACTAGTATGACTTTCTGTGACTTTCTCAAAAACCTGAATATAGTCTCATTTTCTTTATAATTAAAACAGTATTTTATTTGAATTCTTCTTTCCCAAAATATATTATCTAACGTTTATATTGAAATAAAAATTTCAGAATATGTAGATACAAAGAAATTTAGAAATGATGTAAAATACGGAAAATAAAAGCAAATCAAACCATCGCCATTCGAATATATTTTACCAGGTTTAACAGTAAAATTTAAAGAATTTAAATTTAAAATAAAGAAAAGGATTTCCTGGTTATCACTTTGATATACTACCGGAAGTCGAAACTTTATACGGAAGTATCAATAATGGAATTCGCCAGCGTACCACGTTATCAATACCTCTTAACGTTTGTGCGGAATGAAATGGATAACGTCTACGTCAAATATTCCCGAAAAAATGTCGTTATTACGGGAAAACGTACCTTTATGCGATTCTGTTGTCAATAGAAATAATTGTCCCGCACAAACACTATGAGGTATCACGTGATACGCTTACGAATTCCATTTCATTATGGAGTGTACTTTATTTGTATCTAATAAACTCATGCAAATATATACAGTAGGTTGAAGAGAGTCCATTGAAAGATAAATATACAAAGGTTTGTTAAATATATAATACACATACCTGTTAAATTTTGATGTGCCATATGTGCATATTATCTTTTTTTTAAAGCTGCATTAAGTTTTCCAACATTCTTAATCTTTTTTGATTTTCTAAAAATATATTTTTTTGAAATCGGTGTCCTCTAACCACGATCCTTGAGATTCATTTTCTAAAATTTCATTTCTTTTAGCTGTAAATAAATGGAATCCTCTAACCGGTTGGTCAATGAGATTGTTATTGAGCGGTTATTGAGATACAATTGCAACCGTGTAAAAACTTGAAGTTTGTAATTATATTATAATAATATTTTAATTCATCATCTTTTCAGTTTGATTCATTATTTGATTCATCAATTGTTGTTGTTGTTGTTTTCATCATCATCATCATCATCATTATTATTGTCATTATTATTATTATTATTATTATTATTATTATTATTATTATTATTATTCCCCGATACCAAAGGTGGGGAATCATATTGTTTTCGTTCCATTTCTTCTTCTTCATCATCTTATTATTATTATTATGAATAATAATAATATTATTATTATTATTATTTACAATTCCATTATTACTACTTCGATGACACTTTTATTGTCATTATATGTTATCCGCCGATAACAACAAAAGTAGTTCAGGCTTTGTTGACAATCTGTGTGTCAACGGGTTTCCAGATCCGCACTTTGACGTTGCGCGTAACATTGAAACTGGAAAACCCAAAGATTTTTTTAGACCATCGAACTCACCAACACTTTTTCCTCAGTTCAGTCGGGTATCCTAACAAATTCAACTTTTTTCAAACTGCGCATTCAATTTTAACATGAAAGTGTAAACAATTTGTAATGATTCACTGAAAATAATAAAGAAGCAGAAGTTTATTGTTCTGTACTATTAATTCACGTTGACAGTATCATCAACATTTTCATCCGCCATTTCCGCTGCTGGACACCCGTCGAAATGTATACATTATATATGTTTGTTACATTTACCGTTGAAAATATTGAAAATATAAGAAATAAAGACAATTGTATTGTTAGTTATCGTGGTATAACTATGAATGGCCATTCGCAAATTGAATAAAATGCAAAGCATTTTATAATTATAATATATATATATATATATATATATATATATATATATATATATATATATATATATATATATATATATATATATATATATACATATAATTTAATATTAATTATTTCTTTATTATTATGATGATTATTATTATTTATTTATTTATTTATTTATTATTTCAAGACCTTGTACGGAACAGATTTCGGTAACGGTATTATGGATTTCGATGACATATGGTACCAACAATCTGCTATCTTTGTAGATGTGCATATTTTTGAAAAAATGTGTGTGTAAATTGCGTAATTTAATTTCAATCATCTTCCTGTCAAATACATACAAAGAGAGATAACTCTTACACAATCATGCTGGAACAAGTGAAAATTTTCTAATATTCACTTAAAGCAAATACATATTGTATCAGACATCGTCTGTTTGGTAATTACCAATGACAATGTACCAGCCCATGTCCAAATCACAATTCCAAAAACAAAGTTAAATCTTTGAAAACTGGCAAATTCAATTATACACGTAAACTTCCATCTGGGAAGTGAGGCGGGTGCTTCGGAAGCGGAAAGCACCTCCTGTCTGGCTAGCTACGTGCAAAGTCAATTTTTAGAATGAAAGGAACAAGGAACTATGGTAAGTCAAATATATTAGTCTGGATACAGTGACTTCATACTTATCAACAACATTGTGTTGGCGGCCATAAAACCTTTTAAGTGCCTTGATTAGCCTAGGCTTGCAATATCCTTGAGTCAAGAATTTTATTGTAAGCAGTTTGCTTCGTTATATAATTTTGCCATAGTAAAAACAAGCTCTACCATAACGTATTTACCGTGAAGCATATACCCAATACGCAGGAGAAGCAGGAATATTACTGCAAAGAAACGGAAAGTTGACAATAAAAAAATTGAAGTCATCGCGTTTGTCCTATAGCTTCAGATGTAACCTTTCCTATGTGTCTTAATGTCGGTATAAGTCCAAGTATGAAGCAGAACATGACGAATTCGTCGTGTCTTTTATTTCAAGTTCACTTAGATAGATGGCATTTATATATTCTTCAAATTTGGTATTATTTAAAGATAGAACGTCGTCTATATATCTGTATGTGTAAATGAATGAATTATATGTGGACGCTGAGCAAGAGCAGGTAAGTAGAGTAAAAATATAAGGAAAAGTTTGTTATAGTTAAAAGTTTTGGATGCAATTGGTTTATTGTAGAGTAGAAAACTTATGTTGGCGAGTTATAGTTAAAATAAGAAGGGACTTTCGATAGTACTCGTTTATTAAGTAATATTTACAATCCAAATCAAATTCTCTGTAATAAACTATTTGACAAGTGATTCGATCTATCACAGCATAGACAAAAAGCTTCACGTGCGACCTTTCGTATTCTGACGTCATGGTTTTGCATCACGGGAAAGTATGATGCGTTGGTAACGGCACTACGTTACAAAGATGTAAACACAAATACACGTGACAAGTCGCGGAATGTAAACAATTCATCGTGTCAAGACGTAGAAGTAAACAAAACATAAACGAAAAAGTATACTACATTTTTTAGTGATTTTAATGGCCTGAATAAATAAATTTGTAAAAGATATTTCAATAAAACCTTGACCCGTTTATCTGTTGTTGTCATTTTTTGAAAATGACAACGGGTGGGCGGAGCTAACCCAGTTTGATGCAGTTAAAACCTGTTTGGTATTTACAAGGAATGTTCACGAAAATTATGAATCGATTACAAACAAAGTTTAATGCTTAAGTATATTAGAAATATTAATGGTATCTATGCCCTTTTTTGTATAATAAAATATAAGAAATTGGCGACGGGTGCCGTTCTGTATATTATATTCCTAAACAGGTTTAAAAAACCTTTTAAATGTAATATCCATGATGATAAAGTTTAGTTTAAACTCTGGTGTATTTAAATCTGTAGAAGTTTTGTATATGCATTCTTCTTGGAACTGTCTAAGACCGGAAAGTAGTAAAGAGTACAGTTTGGTTCGGATATGGTGTTATCCGAGAGGTTTCTGTAGAAATAATGAAAGATTAGAAAACTAACATCATGGATATTGGGTTTGTTGTAACTTCGATGTCCATGACTTTTTCTGTCACGTGCAGTTTTTTTGAACAGGTGTAAAACATTAACATTCGGGCTAGAAAGGTTTCCCACTCTATCAATTTTATCATTGCATCCATATGGCGAAGCAGTGCTTACTTCTCTAATTTTATTTATTATCTTTTTAAAAATACATAAATATTGATAAATGATTTAGTTTGAAATATGTATTACCATTATGATGATCATGTTTTAATTGATTCAAACTTTTACATAGACATTTTCCTGGGATCTTCGAAAGTTATACATATATATATATATATATATATATATATATATATATATATATATATATATATATATATATATATATATATATATATATATATATATATATATATATATATTTCTGTGTGGGTGGGTGGGTGTGGGTGTGTGTGTGTGTGTGTGTGTGATGATTTTAGTAAGATCTTAGTAGTATTATATATAAAATAACTGAAATACAGCAGCTACTGAGTTCATACTAAAATCATCTCACGGAGTTAATCCCTTTTTCATAAGATAAAATGTAAGTGCAAATAAGAAATATCTAATCTAATCATCACAAGTACAAGTCTTGTCTTTTTACAGTTCCTTTACAATTTATAAATATTTACTGACACAATGAAGTCATTATTAACAAACAGTTTAAACTTTGCATTAAACTATTGTCTTATATCAATAAACTTTCTGTTTCAAAATGATTTTATATGGCAAGTTATCGAGAGTTGAAAACTTGGGTAAATACTCTAATTGTGCCAATTTTCATAAAAGGGACAAAATAAATTTAAAATACCTTTCTTTTGACTTATGGCTGATTGGTACGCTTTGATTGCATGGGTCTTATTTTTATAATATTTATTTTTTATAATTTTATTTATTTATTGAATCTTGCAAATGGTGACAATATAAATTAGATCATACATTACATTAACAGCAAATGTTTTTAGTATTTTGAATTTCAATTTCATTTTTATATTTTACTTTTTCGATTAAGGTGGCTGGTGTCAATCAATAAAGAACAAAATTCAAAGAATTGATAGATAATTGTACTTTAATATATGCTTAGATAGACTAATACAAAAGTAATCAAAATACTAAACACTGATATACAAGTAATTATAATTATAATCATAAAAATCAATGAAAACGAAGCACATTAATTTTGGTTGTCTTTTCTAAAACTCTGTAGTCTGAACATTTCTTCATATGAAGACCGACACATTTTTAAATTCAATCTTATCATTAAAAAAATCAAAGAAATGTAATTTAATATATTTTAAATAAAGATTCGCATAAATCAATTAAATCAACTTTAAAGAAAACTTGAATCAAAAAATTATAAATCCGTCTAAATTCCCATGACATTGTGCATATTTATAATTATTTTTATACAATTTAGAATATAAATATCATTATGCGTTAGATCATTAGATATACTGGGTTTTAAACCACTATCCCGGCTTATGTAAAATATCGCAGAATTGAATTTCAAGCTATCTGACACATGTTTATTGAGATAAAATTAATAGCACAAAAGAAGCAATCGCCCAAAAGAATCATTTAAATATTACAAGTAAGTTTTAATAATTGTTATGTAAAACCTGAAAATGTCAACACTACTATAAACATAGATCGATTCACAACAAAAACGTTGAAACAAAAAATCTTGATTATTTTAAAATATTTCATATTTGAACGTGTCCATATAGGGAATTGACGCAAAAATTAAATTCTTTAACGCTGAATTAAAATAAAAAAAAGAAGGCTTCATAATCAAAATGTACATTTTGTTAGGTATGATTTTAAATTTATAAATGAACAGTATGCTTATCAATTAATTGTCTTTCTTGGATGATACCAAATATTAAGTTCATAGTCTATATATCGATAACAAATATGGTAATACTTTTATATCATATCGTAACTTGTAGGATACAACATTTACTATAAACACTCCAGTATCTTCATTTCTTTTTCTGATTCCTGTAACAATTGTTTTCTAAATCCATTGGAGCAGTCTTGTCATTTTTTGTTTTACCTGGAATGTTATTAATTTAATATTATGTTATTAAGTTATTTATGTTTTTAAGAACGTATTTAAGGAGAATTTTTTTTATTAATTTGGTAAATTAAACTTAAACCACAAATACCTATGTAATTATAGGCAAGGTAATAGATACAATTTGATAAATTATCTCTCATTTTTATGTTGTCTTCTTACATATATATTTGCCAGTTTTCACAATATTTACTTTGTTTAGGGGATTGAGATTTCAACAGACCGAAATGTTTATTTTGATTAAAAGTTGTGAATATAATGAAACTTGCTGATGCGTCTTACAAAGTAACTTATATAAGTGCGTTTGACTTGGCTTTATTAAAGTCTACTTGACAATAGGCTTAATATTACATTCAGACAAACTATACCTTTACTCCACTTAAAAATAATTTTATCCAGCATATGGTAGTTCTTTTGATGTCGATGGTTCTGACACAGCCTCAACCGTTTTCTTATGGGGAAAAAATTTCCCTGACAGGTCAGTAAAATTGGCCTCTTTCTCGGTCAACTAAAATACATATAAATGATTTGTAAAAGGGTCTCTCTCTCTCTCTCTCTCTCTCTCTCTCTCTCTCTCTCTCTCTCTCCTTTTTACACACACACACACACACACACACACACACACACACACAATTTTCTTGGGATGAGAAAAACTCCTTATAACAAATTATATAAACACAATCTAAACGTAAAGTATTTCTTTTTCGATGATACCTTTTATACTTTGAAGCTTTGTATTGGATTTAATAAATTACAGTTGTACGGTATACTTTTATTGTTTGTGATCTTTTCCGAGAGAAAAATCAATCATAATTTGTTTTTTTATTCCTATAGTTATATTCTTTTTAGAAAATGTGAAACGTTCGTTTGCGTAGTATTTACAAAATTGCAATGTGCATTGCCGTACCTTAAGATTCATCTCATTACTAGTTGTAATACCTGATTGATTACGTTTCTTTATCTCCTGCAGCTGAAATAGGAAAACATAGTATGAGTCCCTGTTTCATTTTTGAAAGTAACAAAGGCAGTCCCGAAAATGCAACAGATTTGAACTATATACAAAGATACAAAAGATATATATTTTAAATGCATTTGTATGTGAAGGCATCGATTGTTATCTTAAATGAAAACAATTAACCTCAAATATGCTTATGTAAAAAGAATTTGTTTTAAAATAGACGTCAAATTTTGGCATAAATGAAACATTAATCTCAAATCTGATTATTAACATATTTAAAATAAGCATAACCTTTTGACCTTTTTAGAATAATAAGAGACTACAACACCCTGTTTAGGGTATGCTACCATCATTTCACTAGAAAAAAATGAAACCAATAAAAATTTTAAAAAATCAATTCATTTCTAAAATGTACCATTTAGCAAAATTTTCAGCCGTCTTTCATTCTGCAATTTATTTAAAACTAAGTTCTGTTCCCTCATGCAAAGCATTCCTTAGCTGGATTTGGATCTATAATTTTGAAATTTTAGATGCATTATTTTTAACCGTTTGGCTTATGTTGTTTATTTATCAAGCTTTTTTGGTCTAAGTGTCACTGATGAGGAATGAATTTCAGAAATGTGCACATCTAGCACATAAAAATTTAACTGGTATTTGTATTATATATTTAAAACAAGAAGTTGAAATGAAATAAACTTGTTTTCTAGTAATTACTTATTATTAGTAATTATTATTATTTAAAAAATTTAGTTTAATTTAAAGATATTTTTATCGTTTTATGGACGCTATTTAGTATTTAGCAAAACTTCCTGTTTAATTTGGTTGTGCCATATGTGCACATTTCGGAAATCAATTCCTAATCAGTGACACTAAGGGCCAAAAAGTTGACAGTTGAAAAAGTCTATAATTTAATCATTTGAAAATTAATAAATCCAAAGTTCCAAAATTATATAAATCCAAATCGAACTAAGGAATGTTTTGCATGAAGAAAAAACCTTAGTTTCAAATTTGAAAAAGGAAGACGGCTGAAAATATTGATACAAGTTACATTTTCTGACAGTACAAAGTATTATCACTGAGTAATGAATACCCTGGGGGAGTTTTACTGTTGTTAATCGCTTATTAGTTTAGTCATATACAAGAGGTAAAAACCCTTCTCATTTTGTACTAATTCAATCGACATTCGGTACCTATATATTTTACCGTTCTGGTGAAATTTTCTTATCTTACATTAATACTCATAATAACGTCAGACATAATTTGCTTTAGAACCGACATATTGAGAAACTGTTACTACATGTTTCTTTTTTTAGCTATATCAAAACCTGCGTTTTCATCATGAGTTATTATTATGAAAGCAAATGTGCGTGATTTTGGTTCAACGTCTTAGTAAAAATGCTAATATCGGACCGCTTGCATCTATCTAATACTGTATATCGGGTTATTTTGGCGGTCCTAAATTTTGGCGATTTTGATGAAAAAAGATCAGTTGTAAATTTTGACGTAATAATTTTGGCAATTTAAAATGTCAGTAAACATTTCTGACTACCTTTGCGTCATGTGTATAGCACTATCCTCATTTGGAAAAACTTGTATTGGTTTGAAAAACTTTAAAAAAAATCATCGTTAAAAGTTAGAAATGTGTGTGTGGCTCTTAAACAATAAAACATTTAAAAAAATTTAAATAAGAACTAATCGTGTAAAAACTACTTACTACTTGAATTCATGGTTGGGTACTTACGGAACTAAGACTATACAATGTTGAAACAATTATCAATTTTCTTTAATTTTTTGCGATTTTGAACTTATCGCCAAAATACGCCAAAATTAGCACCCCGCTAAAATTTCCCGCTATTCGGTACAATATTAACTTTGACTTAAAAAACCATTGCCCCTCACCACACATTAACATTTCAAGCAATATCTATAAATGGCATAAATGGTATATGTACATCAGTCAAAAATAAAACTGAATGTTTTGCGGTTTAAAAAATTAAAAATATTACATACTTTTGTATGTTGTTAAATTCCCCATCGTTAATTGAAGTGAATCTAAACGTTCAAAATAGATTTTTGTTTTCAATAAATTATATATATATATATTTTTTAAAAAATATGAATAATGAGTAAAATATTTTAGAATACATATTTTTCCTATAATTCTTCATTATTCAATAAATTTACAACACATAACGTACCATTCTTTTAATACTTGGTCCAAGGGTATAAAGAAATGGATTGATGGCAGAGTTAACTGGTAAGACAAACACTACAACCCAGGCATACATTACGTCCGGAACTTGAAAACCAGCTTGTGACATGATAACTACAAACATACGATCAACAATTTAATTTGACAATGCATTTACAAAAGCGAGTGATATTATTGTTAATATTGTAAAGAACTTAGCATTTCGGATACTAACACTACTAAAATTATCCAACTGATACTTTATGTTACAAACGACCAAATTTAAATTAGCGATTTTCTCAATACACCAGAATGAAACTTTGTTTATTACCTCTTTATAAATAGTTATTTCTTTTTTATTTGTCCAGTTGAATTTTAATACTCAATGCACTGTAATTATCTAGAAAACAGATTATTAACTACGATGTATTTACAATTTTCTTGTCTCTGCTTGTTCAGCAGTACTATTTTCGAATATATGTATCTCGGCTTGTGTGTTCTACCATCATTTAATCCAAACAGAAACAAAAGACAAAGGTGTCAAAACAAGTGATTATTAAAACCGTAATTCAGATGGCAAAAATATAACCCTAAATTAGTCTAATAAAATATAAATACTTACTGAGTATTCCGATCGGTAACCAGCAAAAACAATCTGTTATGACAACCATGAGCAGCATTTTTGCCACATCACGATCCCTGGAAGAAAGGGTGCTTCTAACGTTTCGTGATGATAGCTTGATTTCTCGGAAGATAAAATACTGTCCTAAAGCTATCAATAAGAATGTTACAAAACTCAGTCCTAAGAAAACAGCAACACTGTATTGTTGCCCACTATGGTACTCTGATGTTAATGGCAGTGCTACACAAACCCCCGAATAAGAATAATATCGATTATAAATTTGTCCAGGAACAACGGCTGCTACTAACGAAATAACTATTGCCAATAATTATGAGTTCAACGAGAATACTAATTCCTAGAAATGCATTCTGGTCTATTGATTCCAATGTTGTTCTTACTATAGTTAAATCAGTCAGTGATTGAAAATTGAAAAATGTGTTTTCCTCAAAAAAAGATACTTTAATTCCTGTTAGTTTCAACGACCTTGTCCAATTTACTTGCTGGAAAACATCTCCACCTACCAATTGTCTATATAAATAAGCTTGCCCACCGTAATTAATATCGAATTTCCTTTCCAATCCAAAGTTATCTATGTAGTCGCCTTTTATAGTGCAAAACGTAAATGCTAATATTTCAGATAAAAGTTTTGAAAACGGAAGTTCGAAATCCAAGAAAATTTTTGAACTATTTCCAAATAAAAGTTTGTTCGACTCTCCACAATGTATTTCAATATTTCTTATTCCACAAGAAATACTGGGGGCAGAACCATTACAGCAATAAAATTCATCAAAATCTCCATAACAATTTGAGTTTCCATCACATATCATTTCCTTTTTTAACAAACGGTAACTTCCGTCTTTAGTTTGGCATTTGGAGACATCACCTGTCCAATTCTCTAAATTATACAAATAAAAGAAAACGATGTTTAAACTTAAATCTTACACCTTCCATTTTTATTTAATGAATAATTCAGACTAAGGAGATAAAACCGCCTTTTTAATTTTAAATTACAAAGTATATAAAAACATATATTGAAAACCAAAAGATTATATCAAACAAAAAAAGTGAAGCATCGATAAATATTACAGTTTGTGGTCCGGATATTTGTAATCAAAAACTTAATTTTTCGTTAAGATAACCAATGTATAAAAACGCGTCACTCGCAATTCAGGGATTTTTAAAATCTAAATTTTCATTTTTAAATTTTTCATGTCAAAATTGAAGAGAAAAGAAGAAAACGCCTTCGTTGACTGCTCATTTTTTATAGCCCATTCCTGCTCAAACGATAGGGAATTATTTTAGGAATATCAAAATACCATTAAATAATCCTTTAAAGTGATATCATTTTAATATCACGTTAATTTGAAAAAAGGAATAAAGTAGTAAAGAAAAAAGCTTGTTACTTCAAAAAATTGTTTCAGGAGTTTTGACGAATTATAAGCCAATCAACCTTATATAGCTTATATAACTAAAGAGAGTTAAGATGCTCTTCTTTAAATTTTTGCTTCAAATCTTTTAGTTCCTTATTCACACACTTTAAAAGCTTTTTCGGATTATATATTTTAAAGATCCCTTAACATTTTTTTTTTTAAAAAGCACTACGTATATATTACACTCTTTTTCTTTGCTTGCGGTTTATAACATGGAGTTGTTCGAAAACACAATTACAAATGCACAGTTAATTAAGGCACGTTTAATGCTAGCTATAAAGAAACTTTTTGTCACAAATGTGTACAACAATTAATCAACTACTGTATATATTAAACATTCAATTCAGATTGACGAAAAAATTGTAACTAATATCTGTATAATAAATATAATTATTATGACAGATAATAACTTATTTTTCTTAGAAAGTTTAAATAAAACTCCGAAAATGAAACAACATTACAATATCACTAAATAGTGTCCAGAAAGATTATTACTATTTCAGTGCCCCTTTGTCCATATTTAGAAAATAAGTAATTGACACAAAATATTTATATCATATATATGAGGTATATACTCTAGGTTTCATACAGAACTTATTGTGTGGAAAATTATAAGCTATTTTGCCAAATGTAAATGATTTTCCGTAGATTCACTGTGAAATAAAAAATCATTATAAAATAATTTTTATATAGATAGATGTTAGTCAATACTGAAACAAAAATAATTAAAATAAAACAAACATACTAGTCCTTGTCCATATCACAATCCCAAAAACACAGTAAAAACTTTGCAAACTGGCAAAATAGGTGATACACGTGAACTTCCATCAAGGAAGTGAGGCCGGGTGCTCCGGAAGGGTAAGCACCTCCTGTTCAGCTAGCTACACCCGTCACATGTAAGTCAATTTTGAGAATGAAAGGAACAAAGACCTATGGTAAGTCAAATATATCCAGTATAAGTTGGGATACAGTGACTACATACTTATCAACAATATTGTGATGACGGCCATAAAACTTTTTAAGGGCCCTGATTAGCCTAGACTTGCAATATCCTTGTGTCAACAATTTAATTGTTAGTAATTTGCTTCGTTGCAGAAAGTTCCCATAGTGGCAACAAGCTCTACCTTACCGTATTAACTGTGAAACATATAAACCATACGCAGGAGAAGTAGGGATATTACTGCAAAGAAACGGAAAGTTGACAATAGAAAAATTGAAGTCATCACGTTTGTCGTATAGCTTCAGATGTAACCTTTCATGGGTGTTTTGACTTCAAGATGAATTTGTTATACATTTGTTCTTATTTGTCCAAGTTACATACGAGGAAAAATATAAAACTATCGAGTCATTGTTGGTGGCTGTGCTAATTTTAGTGTCTTTGAAAACTACTTAATAATTGCTGACACTGAATGTAATGAAAATAAATTACAACTGTCAAAACACCAACCAAGGAAGGTAGATCCTTTACATACATGAATTGTATCAATCAGATTTTACCTTTACTTATGCTATTTGTGTTACTGAAGGCGATTGTCGTAATTTTGTTCAAAAGCTTTTTTTTGTTCCGTTTGGTTGTTTTTCGGTAAGTTCATGATCCTATATGATGAATTTATTGCTGTTTCGACCCAAAACAAGTTGTCTCCTGTCGAATAAAAAATATATTGCAATTAATTATGTTTTACTTTATTTTCTCTAAACCTAAAAGTTTTTATGATATCATATTAAATTACAAAATATCAAATTTTTACATAATTCAAATTGAGATGAAATCTTTTAAATGGCAAGCTTTTAAAATTTTGATATTATTACACAACTTGGTTGTGTTATAAGTTAGAAATTGTTTTTCTGCTTTTGATATCCTTAAACACTTCAAATCGTTATTTTATAATAAACATTATTTGCATACCATCAAGTCACAAACTCTTGATATCAAGATAAACATCAAATAAATAAATAAGAAATTGTTTGGACTGGTATCTTTGTTTTTTATTGGCTTGAATTATTATAATTCAGGTCAACCTACAGAATCTGATTGCAATGCAGAATATTTTCTTTTATCTTTTCTCAACTATAGTCGGTATTTACAATTTAATTATTTTGTAATTGTCTGTCTCTGTTTTTTTGTTTGGCTTTTTTGTCAAAAACTCTTGCTTGAAAAGCATAAACAAATGACATGCAACTTTTTTTTATAAATTTTATATTCTTTGAATTGTCCAAACGGACATTTCGTTAATAAAAGAGAATTTGAAATTGTAATTCTGTTTTTTATGTCTTCAAACTATTCAAATCGGTATTTCATTTTTTAAAATAATAAACATTGTCAAACTCTTGTTATCAAGATAAACACCAAATAAGAAACTTTCTATACTTATAAATAAACGTTGTCTTTACTGTTTGTTTTTGAAAGCAATAAGACAGTACCATCCATGAAGCGTGTAAAACTTATTTGTGAAACTTTTTTATAAATATGTTGATTTTGATTTAAAAAATTTAAAAAAAAAAAAAACTTTGTCGATTAAGACGTGTGTAATTACAGTTTATGAAGTTGATAAATTTATACATAAGCATTCGCAAAGGAAACTTACGTTAAAAAATTAAAAAAAAAATATATACATTTAAAACTCTTAATTTTTATGTGTTATCTCTCAGATTCACTAAAATTTTATTTTTATTCAATAATTTAACAAATAGATTAAAACATATAAGTTCGGTTAGTGTGATATACCGGTTAAACAATCAATAACACTATACACGATCAAACATACCATTTGCAGACTTTTTCTGTATTTGATAATGCATCAACTGTCAACTAAACTTAGATTTCTCTTTTTTAAAAAGAAAAAAATATTGAGTTAAGCATTGGATTTTTAGAAGCTATCTCTTCAAGAAGGACAAACAATGTAAAACTATTTTTTAATAAATATTAGTCGTAGCAACATGCTTCATTTGGAATATTGCGTGATTTTGCAGATTGTTTCTGTATTTTGATTATACATCAAACCGCAAACTAAACTTTAGATTTCTCTTTTTTAAAAAGAAAAAAAGATTGAGTTTAGCATTGGCTGTCTGAAAAAGTATCGTTTTAAAGAGGACAAACGATGTAAAACTATTTTTAACAAATATTAGTCGTACCATCTGCTTCATTCGGAATATTGCGTGATGTTTGGTTTGTTGTGTGATAAATACTTTAGAATCTGTTTCTAAATTCTGATAGGAATTGGACTGTTATTCTTATTATTGAAATCAGACTTTTTTCGTTTTTTTATTTTTAACATTGTCTAAAAACCGCAATCCATGTTGTAGTATAAAAACTAGTTAAAACTTTTGCCGAAAAATTTTTTAAGAGAGACGGTTGTTTAATTGATACAAAATAGAACTACATTTCTTATATTCCGTTTTCAAGTACCTGTGAAAGATATCAACAGCATGGATATCACGTTGAATATCGGGCTAATACAATGCAGCTTTCATCAAAACATCTAGGATAATTACATTTCGCATCAGATCAAGATTAACATACATCAAACTTCGGATCCAGTCCACAGTTATTCCTTTAATGGTTTTAGCTGAAAGTATAATTGATATTAATCAAACAGTAAATATTTCTCCTAAAGATATATGATTTTATTTTTGATCTGAAAATTACCGTTAGCCTAGGCTAATCAATCAATGCCCTTAAAAAGTTTCATGACCGTCTTCACAATATTGTTCATAAGTATGTAGTCACTGTATCCAAACTTATACTGGATATATTTGACTTACCATAGTTCTTTGTTCCTGTTCCTTTCATTCTCAAAATTGACTTGTACGTGACGGGTTTAGCTAGCTAGACAGGAGAGGATTACCCTTACGAAGCACACGGCCTCATTTCCTTGATGGAAGTTCACGTGAATAACATATTTTGCCAGTTTCCAAAGTTTTTACTTTGTTTTTGGGATTGTGATATGGACAAGGACTGGTATGTGTGTTTAATAACATCAGCATTTATATTTGCATCTCCAGGTTATCCTTATCTTCACAGTCTAAGTAATTGTTAATGCCAGTTTGACAAGCCAAATCCGGACGTTTTTAATAGTTAAGAAAATGAAAAATCGTTTTGAAAATGGATAGCTCAGAATAATAATAATAGTAATAAATGACCTGAACATCAGCCCTGTGAAAAATGTTTTATATGTGATTATACAAAAACATATATTTGGATATACATTTTATAATATTTTAATATAATGTGACTTATAATAATATAATGGGAAATTAAAAACTGTTTACCTGAACAAATGCGTTTTAATTTCTGCAATTGTAGTTCTTGATTTAATTCATTAAAGACCTTAAAAGTGAAAACATTCTCTGATGCTGGCACTGATGAAATGGCTTCTATCTCTCTTGTATTCGATAGGCCAATACCGATGGTGTAGATATGTATATTTTTTCTCTTTACTAATTCCGCTTCAGGAATGGTTTTCTGATGATCAATATTAGACACACCATCAGTTATTAGTATTGCTATATTTGGTGCATCGCCACGGTCTCCATTTTTGAATGTTTCTTCATGCAATATACGTAGTGCATCAGCAGTATTAGTATTTCCGTATCTGTATTGAATTTTATTAATAGCGGTAAGTACTTCCGGTAGTGTTGTATAGTCCTTCAACTGGAATTCTACATTTGCAACTGTACTGTAAAATACAACACCAATACGGACAGTTCCAGAATCAATGTCTGCATTTTTTAGTAAATCGCTGACGAAATTTAGGAGCATGTTAAAGTTGAGTACTGTTATGCTGGTCGAACAATCGATAAGAAATACAAGATCTATTTTTTCAAGTGCACAAGCTAATAAATATTATTTAAGCAAGACATTAATATCGTCACAGCAGAATGCAATCAAGATGCTACATAAAGCATATTTATGAACAAAATGAAATCTAAACTACTTGCAAATAAGGTAACACTAAATATATTGCCATTATTATATAATTATAAGCACGCATCATTTATTAAACAAGAAATATAGAATTTATAGATATATAACTAAAACAAAAATCAAATGAGTCATGGTGTAAAATTTAAAATTTGAAAAATATTTATACAATTTCCATTCTTAATAACTTAGGTTTTACAATTTATACAAAATTTCTATGTACCACTTCTATTTTAACGAAATTTATTATGACGTCAATATGTATAATATTCGTTAAAACCCTCTGTAACAGATGTGTAAAGCCGAGAAAATGATATATATATATATATATATATATATATATATATATATATATATATATATATATATATATATATATATGCAGAGATTCGATACAGAATTTTCACCCCTTGCGTCAAGAAAAAAAAGATCGAAGAAAAAATAGAAAGTCTGGTTCTATCAATGAAAACAGAAATAACAAAAAGATTTTCCGAAATTATCCAGAAGAAATGAGGACGAAAAGAGAGAAGAGGAAAAATCAAAACAAATTTAGAACAAACAACAAAATAGTTATATGATTATGAAAAGAAATTTGGACAGGAATCGTTGTTGAAACAGAAATCAACAGCTGAAACAAGATAGAAAAATCAACATCCAGAAAAAAAACTGACAGGTCCAGGAAACGACCTCATAGTCTAGTCAATCTATGAAAAAATGGGGTCAAACCTCAAAGTAATTGCAACAGAAAATATTTTATATGATTGTTTTAAGGAATTGTGTTTTCATTTACCATAAAAAATCTACCAATTTCAATCCAGTGAAATTTGGGTTTTTTGCCAATTTAAGTTACCAATAGCATTTTCTAAAGAAAAGGGAGATAACTCTTTATTGTGATCCTAAATTTTACATAAAACTTTTCAAAAACTAAAGTTTTCTCTGATACTATATGAAGAACAACCTAGAAATTAGATGGAAATTTATACATAGACTTAAAATAGATAATTTAAGACAATATAGAATGTAATATGTAAATGGAATTTAAAAAAATTAAATAATTTTGTTGAAAGAATTTATGCAAAACGCTGATAAGGACATGTTGATGAGATGGAAAAAAAATTATTCAACTGTAATATATTTTGTTATACATAGAAATGAAAAAATAAGTATATCTCAAGTTGAAACATAACTTTTTTTATACTTCTACTTCATTACTTTGAGTACTCTGTTATGAATTCCTCATCACTACAGAAACATAAGATTGTAAAAGACTAAAAATAAAATGTACCTGAATGAAAATGGGCCAATGTTTTCACTTTAAATGAAATCAGAAATGTTGAATATACATATGGAATCAATACTGATTGGTTAATTCCAGGGTCTTTGCTTTACTTTTTGTTAAAATAGCAAAAAACATATGATAATTGGACTAAAACTCTACCCGTTTTACAGTAGTTATTTCCCTTGTCTATAGAAATCGCCATAAGAAATTAAAACTTCTCAACAACTTGTTTCCCCTTGTCAGATTTTGGTAGACTTTTTACTATAAACATTTCATGTATTTGAGAGCATATTAGTAACAGAATTTGTTCTGTTGCTATTAGTTTGAGGTCAAACCATAGACTCACTAGATTATCAGTTGTATATGGATGCATTTAAATATCGACCAAAAAACCAGATTAGTAACCTTTGGAAAAAATTACGCGTGAAACTAAAATCCAGATCAATTTTATTATAAGGATAACAGAAGACCATTCATTCCAAATACACAATATGAAAATTCATGCTGTAACGGGCGGTACAGGTACAAAGAAACAATGGATTTATTCTATTCAAGAGGTTTAAGATAATACAATTCCCCTAAATACGCCAATCGATCTAACGATTGAAAAATCGTCTAGTCAAAATTCAGAAAGTAATAAAATAAATCAAAATGTTAAAAGGACTCTAATTTCTTACAAATTTGAAATCCAACATTCTGATGGGAAATGAATTTCCGAGATACTCAATTAAAGAAATTTATTCATTTAATCATATTGTTATTGTCATAAAAGATAAGGACTACAACGTATAAGAAATCCTTGTACAACTAAATGATAAAGAATATCTCTGTTTCGTGTGTGTGTGTGTGTGTGTGTGTGTGTGTGTGTGTGTGTGTGTGTGTGTGCTTTTGTGTTTGTGTGTAAAACAAATATTTAGTGTTGAAGTTGATTTACAAAGCATCTTTGTAAATTTAAGCAATTTGGATCAATTTTCTAGACAACAGTGTATAAAAACATCACGAAGATTTTTATAACAAAAGTAGATAGTAATTTAAACAAACTGACGGAACTGCCAGAGTCTGTTGCTTGAATTGACTGAAATGAAAAAATAAATTTTTTTTTCAATCAAACTTTGAGCCGATAATTCTTTTTAACATGAATCAGCTAATGAGTATTTGATAAAAAATAAATAAATTAACGGACAAATTCTTCGAGAGACTCAAACTGTCTAAAATTGTAACGATTATTTTATATGCCATAAAGAAAATGTTAAGTTATCAGTGGCCAAAATTATTAATCGGATAACATCAGTATGTGATAAAAATTACTTGCAATAAGAACACTATTACATTTACATGATATAAAAAAAACAAAATTTTATTTATTTATTTATAAATAAACTAAGACTGTAATAAATAATTAATTGAATGAATCAATGAATGAATGAGAAACAAGTATTGATACAACTGTTAAATTCAAGTTAAATCAGTTACGAGGGGCACTTGTCAAGGCAAAAATATCAATAATATCTAGAGGGACTAACTTTTACTTACATGGCATTTCGATTTGCCAATAGTTTAAGCCAATATTATCGCCCCATATAATTGTTTTTTTCTCTAGGGTCAACAGTGACGAAATCAATCGAATCTGCCGTTGTGAAGGGTAGTTCTTGCAGGTTAAGTGTAGAATTTTGTTCATCAATCACTGCCACTGCGATAGGTTTTTCTTGTGGTGACGCAATATATACGAAACTGTCTCTAATCGTGTCTATAAAATACATTTTTATTTTTATAAACACAAATCGTATGAGCAATAACATTCAATTAAAATAAAAACTACATGCGTTTCTTCCTTCATAGAGTTAAATAACTACAAAAGCAAGTGTCAAAATTTTTCGGCAACAAGGTGCAGCAGTGCTACTGTAAAAGTAGATCACAGTTTCCTAATTCTTTTGATTGCACACATTGGGTTTTTTGTACTAATTTTATCACCATAGCTGAAAGAGTATTTAATCGATAGCATAAAATATTCAAGCTTAGATATTGTAGGAAGTTTTTAGTCACAGTGCAGAATCAAAAGAACAAAAACCCAAAAATTGCTATAGCATACTGTATATTAATAACTTAACTGTAAACTTAACATGATATTATTTAAGAAATAAGGTAATTTTTCATTGTCTTTATGAACTTGCAATTTATAATGGGCTGTCTCAAATTGCATAAAAACGTTGCCTTTACAATATTTATAAAAATGTTTTTATTGCTGTCCCATATTTTCAAGTAAGTTTGAAAACGGTTCTGAAATATACCGTTGTTGCACCTTCTCATAAAAATTGGGTCGTCTCCTGTCAGTCAAGAAGAGCATTTGACATCTGGCGTCGCCCACTGGTAACTTAAAGAAAAAAGTCCGATGAATCTATACAAATGATTTATTAAATTTGATAACATAACAACAAACATGAATTACATTTTCATATTAAAATTTAATGAACAATAATTAAAGGATGAATTGATTAAAAAAGATGGATGAATGAACGACATACAAATTCCATTTGTGGATTTACATTTGTAGTGCATGTAGATCGTTGTTATTTATGATATCCTTGTGTTTGATGGGCTTGCATTTACCACTGGCAAAACGTTCTTTTAAAACCCCATTTAATGCATTATTTGCGTGTTTGAAAACTTTGTCATTGACAATATCTATATCGTCTCTTTTAATCTCACTAAAATGTCTATTTGTAGCTCCTCTTTGACTCTTCATTGTTGTGTTTTAATATTCTTTGATTTTTTTCGCTGATATCTGCTTTCCAATTATCTTTTTTGGGGTATGGTTTTACCTCGGCATAAAATTTTGCAAGTTTATATGCAAGTTCATCAAATAGAATATTTACAGTATCCATTTCATGGCCAAACCTTTCCATATGCCGTCTAAAAAAACATATTTTTAGGAAGTAATTTGATGGAATTTATTGTATTTCTAACCTACCTGACCTAATCCTGTTGTCCCATGGTGGGGCAAAGGGCATCCACAACAGTCCTCCATACGTCTCAGTCTACGGCAGCTGCTTTGGCATTTGCCCAGGAAAGTTGGTATAGCTTAAGTTCCGCCACACTGGTGCGTTTCCATGTTGTAGATGGACGTCCTCTTTTCCTTTTTCCTTGAGGCTTCCACTCAAGTGTTGCCTTGTGATATTGTCTTGTGGACGTCGCAGAATATGCCCTATCCACCCCCACTTGCGCCTCTCTATGGTTTCCCCAATCGGTGACTGGCCTGTGCGCTCCCAGAGATCTGATGTGGATATTTTTTCATGTCATCTGATTTTAAGGATCTGACGCAGGCATTTGTTTACGAAGACTTGGAGATCGTGTTCATTTTTCTTTGTTTGTTTCCAGGTCTCGGATCCACAAAGGAGAACTATTTTAACATTGGTCTAAAAAATTCTTAGTTTAGTCTTAATTCTAATGTTCTGAATTCTCAATATTGGCCTAAGGGTGACAAAAGCATGCCTAGCCTATCCAAGTCTTGCCTTGATGTCCTCGTCAGCACCTCCATTCTTTGACACAATACTTCCCAGGTATGTGATATTGTTGACATCTTCACATGTTTGTTTTTCTATTGTTATGACCGTGTTGTTCGTTGTAGTCAATTTGCTGGACTTGGTTTTGTTGATGTCTATTTCTAGGCCTGTGGATTAAGCTGTTTCGTACAGAGTGAAGGTTTTTTGTTGAATGTGATCGAATTTTTTGGGATAGTAAGCTTACATCATCTGCGCAATCAAGGTCTTCTAGCTTGTTGGTTAGAGTCCAGTGGATGCCTCGTGGAATCGTTGTTGTTTTCTTCATTATCCAGTCGATTACAACTGAGAATATCAGAGGAGATAGAAGACAACCTTGGCGTAACCCTGTCTGTACTTTAAAAGAGGGCGAGAGGCTGGAATTATGGATGACCTAACAGTTGGTGTCATTCTAAAGACTCTGGATGATCTTAACTATTTTTGATGATAAACCATAGTGTCTAAGAATTTTCTATATGGTTTCTGTCAACCATGTCAAAAGGCTTTTTAAAATCTACAAAGTTTATATATAGTGGTGATTGCCATTCTAAGGACTGTTCGATAATGATCCTTAATTTGGTCTGTACAGCATCGTCCGCAGCGGAAGCCAGTTTGCTCATCACGGCGTTTTTCATCTACAGCTCTATTGATTCGTTCGTATACAACTCTAGCCAGGACTTTACTTGGTAATGAGAGCAGTTGGATTTCTTTCCAGTTCTGACAGTTACTCAGGTCCCCTTTTTTAGGAAGTTTGATAATGTATCCTGATTTCCATTCTTCTGGTACTTTTTCGCATTCCCGTATAATATCAAAAAGATGTTTCAAGATGTTGTGCTTCACCTCATCATTTATCTTCAATACCTCAGGTGGAATATTGTCAGGGCCAGGAGCTTTCCCATTTCTAATCTTCTTAAAGGCATATATAATTTCTTTATGTGTCAATTGGCCTGATTCAACCTTGAGGTCAACCCCAGGCGGCCAGTCAGTTGGATCAGATATTGGCTCTCCGTTTAAAAGCTCTGCAAAGTGATCTTTCCATTTGTCTTATGTTGATCGAGTCTTTTGATAATCTTCCCATCCTTGTCTTTAACTGGCTTTGAAGTGTTGGTATTTCTTCCAGCTAGTTTTCGGGTGATATTATACACTGTCTTGGTGTCATTTCTTTCCATTGCCTCTTCAGCTTGTGTGGCTTGTTGGTCAATGTAGTTTCTGAGATCTTGCCTCGCTTTTTTCTTTACTAGTTTCTTGGGCTCAGAGTGTTCTTTACTCAATCTATCTTTCCGTGATTTGGTTTTGGCTCGTTTCAGTTGTAGCTTTACCACTCTACGTTTCTCTATTGCCTCGATTGTTTCTTCGGAAAGCCATATCTTGTGCTCCTTTCTCGCAATGCTTAATTCTTCTCTGCAGGTTGTGATGAAGGTTGACTTGACTCTTTCCCAGTGTTGTTCCAGTGAGCCATCAACTAAGTCTGCTAAAGCTTGGAATCTATTGCTGAGTTGGATGCTGAATTCTCTACTTATGTTTGGGTCCTTTAGCCTGTCAATGCTGTATTTAATGTTCCTTGCGTGTTGTTTCTTAGATCCCCTTGCTATCTTGATCCTGAATTTGATTTGGCCATGAGAAGTTGTTGGTCTGATCCTATATCAGCACCACGGTATGTTCTTACATCTAACATACTTTTACTCCATCTTCTAGAAACTGTTTTGAAGTTAATTTGATTTTTGTTATCAAATATGGGGACAACAAAGTTGTTTTGAGGATGTCTGTATGTGAAAAAGTTGTGCCTCCAATGACAAGATCATTGTGCACACAAAAGTCTGCAAACAGTTCACCATCCTCATTGATTACTCTAATACCTTCCCCATTATGAGCTCTTTACCTTGTTATCTCTTCCGACGTTGACATTCATACCACCCATTAGTATCAGTATGTCACGTGATGTCACTTGGTCTATGGTAGGTTGGAGTTGACCGTAGAACTCCTCCTTGCTTTTATCATGTGCCACATTTGTTGGAGTGTAGCACTGAATGACTGTTGTTTTCTGTACCTTGGACATGAATCTTGCTACCGGAATTCTTTCACTAACAGGGTCCCATTCCATCAGTGCTGATCTAGCTTTTTTACTCAAAAGAAGCCCTACACCATTTAAATGGTTGTCTTTCTCATTTGGTGGTCCAGAATACAACAGGGTGTGTCCTGAAGACAGGGCTGCTCCTGATGATGTCCATCTGACTTCGCTTAGCCCAAGAAGATCCAGTTGGTATCTATCCATCTCTCTAACTGCTTGAGCTGCCTTCCCGGTCTCATACACTGTACGTACATTCCAAGTCGCTATCTTTGAGACGTTTTTAAGTGAGAGAAGATTATTCGGCTCCGCTTCATCCGCTTTCCCTTGGGTCGTTTCCGTGAATCCTTTAAATGAAACTGTTGCTTCAGTTTCTGTAGCTCCTGTTATTTTACGTGATGGGGTTGCTGGCCCCAAGCACAACCTTGTATTTCTAAAGGTTATCATTATTATTATTGAGTCTTTAATTGCACATTATTATTATTTTATTAATATCATTATTATTGAATATTTAATCGCACAATCATCGTTGCTAACATTATGTTAGATTATATTATGATTTTTCTGCATTTTATTACTGGCGCTGTATTGTTGCAGACATGCAACTTGAAAAATGATGACTCGTGGTTTTTTATCTATATATAACATATATAATAGGGGCTTTTTCGTAAAATACCATGTTATATTTTTAGACCCCATTTGGTATTTATTTTCTTTTCAGTTATTGAAACTACTTTGATCGGGCAATGGTTACAATATAAAAATACTTTGTGTTTAAAGACCCCCAAGAAAAACCCGAAGGATTTTTGACGCTCATTAAAAATATTAAAAGCAGAAGTAAAATATTAGTATCATTTTTTGATTATTTTTCTCTAACTTTTCCTAAAATATAAATAATTAATAACAAATAATTATAATAAATAATAATAATTCAACCGTTGTATTGGGGATCTCGTGATTTAAAACACCAGTTGATCACAGCACAGGCTAATTGTTATAGTACAGACTAACAAATTACATTATCTTTTACCTCCTAAGCTTTTTTAACGCAGGGGAAATCCTTCTGTGAGTTTATCAGTATTTTTTATCCTTAAGTCGATGGAAGTTTTATAATGACATGGTCACTTCTCAGAATGGAATGAAAAGGTATTAAATGGCATTTATATATCATCGTTGTTATTTTGTCTGCTCTAACTATTTGAATATTATGAGTATTATGCAACTATAAATGCATTATTTTTGTGACAAACTGTGATACAAATTATAGTAATTAAACGATGCCTTTTGAGACATAATAGGGCTTTAAACTACCTGATCTTTGAAATATCATTTTTAAAATAAATCATGTGTTTAGTTTATTCTTCAATCAAAACAAAATTGCTCTTCGTTTTTTGTTTGAAAATGTTTGCTTATCAGGACTATTATGACATTTGAGTATAGATTTTCGTCCCAAATTTTGATTGTCTAGATACAAGTAATAATTTCAAAATGTCTTAAAAGTATTCTATATATATAATAATTTTTGAAATAAAAAATAATCGTCATCGTTATTTACTATTTATAAATGAAGCACCCATCATTATAAAAACATAATAGATTTTAATGACCTAAAGTGTACAATTTTCATTTAAAAAGATGTTTGTATTCAAAATATTTATATCGTTTATATGAGCTATATAATCTAGATTTCATACAGAACTTATTGTGTGGAAAATTATTGCATTTTTGCCAAAGTTAAATGATTTTCTGTTGATTTCCTGTAAAAAAAAAATAAAAACTCCATATAAAATGACTTTTTTATTTAGACAGAAGGCTATATGCTTATTAAAGAAATTAATGTCATTCCGGTTTTGGGCATGCAAAAAAGTCACAGATAAAGAACCCCTCTTTGTAATTGTGATTGAAGATTTTCAATATTTAAATAATATCATTTTTCAAGATTCGTTTTTTTTTATTATTTTAACATTTAATATGTTTTTTCCAACATTTTATTCTTAAAGGAGAATAAAAACGGCAGTAAAACAGGAAGAACATGCAAATGCTTTTACTTAAAGTGTACAAACAAAGATTTTATCAAGACCCTGTGCTGTTTACGTGAGTCAAAAATCATTGAATTTTGACTTCAAGATGAATTTGTTACAAATTTGTCATTATTTGTCCAAGTTACATAATAAAAAACAAAAGAGTCATTGTTGGTGACTGGAGAGGTCTGTGCTAATTTTAGTGTCTTTGTTTACTACTCAATAGTTGCTGACACTGATTTTAATGAAAATAAATTGCAACTGACAAAAAATCAACCAAAGAAGGTAGCTCCTTTACATACATGAATTGTATCAATGAGATTTTACCTTTACCTATGCTCTTTATGTGACTGAAGGCGATTGCTGTAATTTCGTTATTAGATTCAAAAACTGTTTTTTGTTCCGTTTGGTTGTTTTTCGGTAGGTTCATGATCCCATATGATGAATTTGTTGCTGTTTCGACCCAAAACAAATCGTCTCCTGTCGAAATAAAAATATTGCAATTAATTATGTTTTACTGTATTTTCTTTAAACCTCAAAGTTTTATGATATCAAATAAAATAACGAAATATCAAATTTTACAGAATTTAAACTGAGAAAAAATCTTTCAATGACAAGCTTCTTAAATTTTGATATTACACAACTTGATTTTGGTATCAGTGAGAAATTGTTTTTCGGCTTTAAATGATAAACATTATGTGTATATCATAAAGTGACAAATTCTTGATATCAAGATAAACACCAAATAAACAAGAAACTGTTTGAACTTGCACTTGTATATTTTTGTTTTATTGGCTTTAATTCAAATACTTGAGGTCAACCTAGAGTATTTGGTTGCAATGCTGGATATTTACTTTTATCTCCCACTACAGTCGGTATTTACTATTCAATAATTTCGTAAATGTCTGTCTGTATTTTTCTTGATTGGCTTATTTGTCAAAAACTCTCCTGATTTGTCTTCTACATGATGGTTGTACATGTTTTCGGTTGAAAATTTCATACAAGGATAAAAATTTTTTTTTTGTTTTCAAAATTAAGTATTCAAACAATCTCACCATGACTTGTAAAGCTCATTACATTGATATGACTTTTTATTTCCAGCAATTTATTTGGATTTCCATCGGCGATTCTTAACGTATAAATTCTTTGGGGTACAGCTGTGATGTAATAAAGGCGATCATCTTTTGTATCAACTTCAACAGATGATATAACAATTCCATCTAAGTTGATTATCAACCTCTGTTTCTGTACTGAACCAAATTTGTCTATTGATATTCCATTGATGACTCCGGTGGTTGATGATGGAACCTGATACAACCTTCTTAATCAGAAGTTTGTAAAACAAAATACTTATTCTTTTGCCATATGCTCTTCATACTAATGCTATTCAACTATACGAATGTTATGCTGAAGAAAAGCATAAACCTTTGACATGCAGCATTTTAAAAAATTCATTTTCTTTGCATTATCCTACCTGGTATTTCGTTAATAAAAGAGAAATTAAGATTGTGATTCTGCTTTTAAACTGTCTTCAAACTATTCAAACCGTTATTTCTCTTTTAAAATAGTAAACATTATCATAAAGTGACAAACTCTTGTTATCATGATAAACACCGAATAAGAAACTGTCTATACTTATAAATATACTTTGTCTTTATTGTGTGTTTTAGAAAACAATAAGACATTAAAATACATGAAGCGTGTAAAACAATTTTGATTTTTTTTATAAATATATTTTTAAAAAGATTTTAAGAACAAAATTTACGTCGATGAGTCGCTAATAATAACAGTTTATGAAGGTGATTGATTCATGCATAAGCATGCGCAAGGAAACTTACGTCAACAAACAAATTAACAAAAAATACACATTTAAAACTATAAATTTCTGTGTGTTATTTCCCAGATTCACTAAAATTTAATTTTTATCAAATATGTTGACAAATCGATCAAAAAATATTAATTCGGTTAGTTTGACATATCGGTTAAACCATCAATAACACAATACACGATCAAACATACCATTTGCAGATTTTTTCTGTATTTTTATTATACATTAAAATGCAAACTAAATATATAACAAATATCTGCTAAATTTTAATGTGCCATATGTCCACATTTCGGAAAATCATTCCTCATCAGTGACACTAGGGGCCGAAAAATTTGATAGAGAAAACACATAGGCGACACAGTTGAAAAATAATGAATATAAAGTTCCAAAATTATATGAAACCAAATCCAGCTAAGGAATGCTTTGCATGAGGGAACAAACCTTAGTTTTAAATAAATTTCAAAAATTAAGACCCCTGAAAATTTTGCTTATGGTATATTTTCTGACAGCACAAAGTACTGCCTATTGAGTTATGGATACCCTCGGGGAGGTTTACTCCACCAGCAGCGGTACCCACTCAGGGTTGGTAAATATATAACAAATACCTGCTAAATTTTGATGTGCCAAATGTGCACATTTCGGAACATCATTCCTCATCAGTGACACTAGGGGCCGAAAAGTTTGATAAATAAAAAGCATAAGTCAAACAGTTGAAAAATAATGAATCTAAAGTTCTAAAATTATATAAAACCAAATCCAGCTAAAGAATGCTTTGCATGATGGAACAAACCTTAGTTTTAAATACATTTCAAAAAAAAAATTAAATTATTAAATAAAATAGATAAAATAGAAACTTAGGTTTCTTTAAAAAAAAAAAAAAAGATTAAGTTAAGCTTTGGTATTTTTAGAAGCTATCTTTTTAAGAAGGACAAACAATGTAAAACTATTTTTAATAAATATTAGTCGTAGCAACTTGCTTCATTTGGAATGTTGCGTGACTTTGAAGATTTTTTTCTGTATTTTGATTATACATCAAACTGCAAACTAAACTTCAGATTTCTCTTTTAAAAAAAGGAAAGATTGAGTTGAGCATTGGTTTTCTGAGAATGTATCTTTTTAAGAAGAACTAAAGATGTAAAACTATTTTTAACAAATATTAGTCGTACAAAATTGCTTCATTCGGAATATTGTTTGATGTTTGGTTTGTTGTGTGATAAATCTCTGGAATCTTTTCTAAATGCTGATAGGAATTGGACTGTTATTCTTATTATTGAAAACAGACTTTTTTCGTTTTTTTTTTAATCAGAAACATTGTCAAAAAACCGCAATCCACGATATATGATAAAAACTAGTTAAAACTTTTGCCGAAAATTTTTAAGAGAGAGACGGTTGTTTAATTGATACAAAATAGAAATACATTTCTTATATTGAATTTTCAAGTACCTGTGAAAGATATCAACAGCATGGATATCACGTTGAATATCGGGCTGATACAATGCAACTTTGATCAAAATATCTAGGATAATTACATTTCGCATCAGATCAAGATTAACATACATTAAACTTCGGTTCCAGTCCACAGTTATTCCTTTAATGGTATTAGCTGAAAGTATAATTAACATTTAACTTACATTAAATGTTTCTCCTAAAGATATCTTATTTTTAAATTGAAAACCGTTACATAGGCATTTATATTTGTATTTACAGATTATCCTTATCTTCACTGTCTACGTAATTGTTAATGCAGGTTTGACAAGCCAAATCCAGACGTATTTTATAGTTAAGTAAATAGAAAATCGTTTTAAAAATGGATGTCTCAGAATAATAATAATGGTAATAAATGACCTGAACATCAGCCCTGTGAATAATGTTTTATATGTGATTATACAAAAACATATATTTGAATATACATCTTATACTTATTTAATATAATCTGACTTTTAATTATATAATGGGAAATTAAAAACTGTTTACCTGAACAAATGCGTTTTAATTTCTTCAATTGAAGTTCTTGATGTAATTCATTAAAGACCTTAAAAGTGAAAACATTCTCCGATGCTGGCACTGATGAAATGGCTTCTATCTCTCTTGTTTCGATAGGCCAATACCGATGGTGTAGATATGTATATTTTTTCTCTTCGCTAATTCCGCTTCAGGAATGGTTTTCTGATGATCAATATTAGACACACCATCAGTTATTAGTATTGCTATATTTGGTGCATCGCCACGGTCTCCATTTTTCAATGTGAACATTTCTTCATGCATTATACGTAGTGCATCAGCAGTATTAGTATATCCGTATCTGTATTGAATTTTATGAATGGCGTTTAGTATTTCCGGTAGTGTTGTGTAGTCCTTCAGCTGGAATTCTACATTTGCAAATGTACTGTAAGATACAGCACCAACACGGACAGTTCCAGAATCAATGTCTGCATTTTTTAGTAAATCGCTGAGGACATTAAAGTTTGGTACTGTAATGCTGGTCGAACAATCGATAAGAAATACAAGATCTATTTTTCCAAGTCCACAAGCTAAAAAATATTATATAAGCAAGACATTAATATCATCACAGCAGAAAGCAATCAAGATGCTACAAAGAGCATATTTATGAACAAAATGACATTTCAACTACTTGTAAATAAGGTAACATTAATTATATTGCCATTATTATATAATAATAAGGACGCATCATTTAGTAAACAACAAATATAGAATTCATGGATATATAACTGAAACAAGATAAAATGAGTCATGGTATAAAATTTAATAATATAAAAAATAATTATACAATTTCCATTCCTAATTACTTAGATTATACTATTTATACATCATTTCTATGGACAACTTCTTTTTTAACGGAATGTAATATGACGTCAATGTATAATATTTGTTAAAACCTTTTGTAACAGCTGTGTAAAGCCCGACAAATATATATGTATATATATATTACAAACGACGGTCTTTCCTTCCCTTTAGAGGTTTTTCTGCATAGCTTTCCTAACAGGTGGGAAAATTACAACGGGCAAACTGGTAATGGCTTTGCGCGCACACATACGACATTGCTGACAAAATAAAATTTTCAATAATACCCTTTTACTCAATTTTTGAAACCAAAAATTAAATGAATGCTTGATGTGTATTTAAAATGAAAAGTACCCAGTACATTGACATCATCATAATCGAAAATATGTAATAGAAATATAATAGCATGACATCAAAACGATAAACATCGACTATCTATAGCAGCTTGGTCTTGAAAAAGACTCTCAATGGATGAAAGTGCTAGAATAAATGCAAGATGTTCAAAACGTTATACCCTGTCCCAGTTTTTCAATTATTGCAGGTGATACTTTATACCTTATTACAGATACTTTGGACATATCAATAAGGGAACACAAAAATAAGGTTGAGACAAAATTGCTGTGTGTAACAGAAACGAAAACTTTGCGGAAACTCTAATTGTTGATATCTCGAAAAGCTTACAAAATTGAGTAAATCGATTATCAAGACATTCAACACTTAAATAGAATATGTACCAACAAATGGGAACAGAAAAACAGGCTTTCTTTGGGGAGATTTTACTAAAAAAAAAAAAAGAGAGAACAGTTTAAAAAAAAGAAAAATTGATGATAACAACATCTTAAACGAAATGAGATTCAAATGTTATCGATAAATTGTTGAAAAAAAAACCGTTCAAATAACAGAAAACTAGCTTTTTGGAAGAATATTAACAACATTTATCAGAATTGGCGACTTAAAGACACAAAATACAATTTCAAGGAAGTTATTTATCACGAAATTCAAGGATATAAGGAACGATGAAACGGAAATACGGTTAGCTTTAGCAATGCAAAAATTTGATGCAGAATTTTTTTACTTCTTGCGTTAAGAAAAGATACGAAGAAAAAATAGAAAGACCTGTTCTATCAATGAAAACAAAAACAACAGAAACATTTACCGAAAATATTCAGAAGTAATCGATTAATCTGGAAGACGAGGACTGAAAAAGAGAAGAGGAAAAATTAAAACAAATTTATAATAATCTACCAAAATAGTTTTATGATTATGAAAAGTATTTTGGACAGAAATCATTGTTGAAACAGAAAACAACACCTGAAAAAAGAAAGAAAATTCATCATTCAGAAAAAACCGACAGGTCCAGGAAACGACCTAAGTCGTATGTGGTTGCTGTAAAAAATCGACGAAGAAACCAGATTAGTAAGCTTTGGAAAGAAATTGCGTGAGAAACCAAGATTCAGATCAATTCTTTTATAAGGATAAAAAAAAACATTCATTCCAAATAGACAATATGAAAACCCATACTTTAACGGGCGGGGCAGGTACAAAGAAACAATGGACATAGTCCGTTCAAGAGGTTTTAGATAATACAAATCCCGTAAATACACGCATCGATCTTACGATTGAAAAATCATCTAGTCGAAATTAAGAAAATAATGAAATAAATTTTATTGTTCAAAGGACTTAAATTTTCTACAAATCTAAAATCCAGTATTCATAATTTAAAAGCGGACAGTTTAAGTTTTTGTAAAACATTGCGTCTAAAGGAATTCTTTGACTTTAAATGCGACAAATAAATTCGAAATAATACTAGCACGTAATAAATCAAACTTCACTCAAAAATAAAACCGACATACTCAATAAAAGAAATGTATTCATTCAATTACGAAATTCCCTTTTTCAATCAAAAGAAACGAAATATTTCTAAATCAGAAAAACTTCCACTAGAAAAACTGCAACAAAGAAAAGTAAAACTTTTAAAATAGCTGACACAGTTTATTGTCATAATGGAAAAGGACTACAACGTACAAAAATCCTTGTACAGCTAGATAATATCTCTGTGTGTGTGTGTGTGTGTGTGTGTGTGTGTGTGTGCTTTTGTGTTTGTGTGTAAAACAATTATTTAGTGTTGAAGTTGATTCATATAGCATCTTAGTAAATTTATTATAAAAACATCACATAGATTATTTATCACAAAAGTAGATAATAATTTAAACAAACTTAAGGAACTCCCAGAGTCTGTTGCTTGAATTGACTGAAATGAAAAAATAAATTATTTTTTTCAATCAAATTTTGAGCCGATAATTCTTTTTAACATGAATCAGCTAATGAGCATTTGATAAAAAATAATAGATTAACGGACAAATTCTCCGATGGACACAAACTGTCGAAAAATGGTACTGATTCTTTCATATGGCATTAAGTTAATGTTAAGTTGTTAGTGGCCAAAAATATTAACTCAAAAATTTATTTATGTATTTATAAATAAACAAAGAATCTAATAAATAATTATTTAAATGAATAAATAAATGAATGAATGAATGAATGAATGAATAAATAAATCAATGAGAAACAAGTATTGATACAACTGTTAAATTCAAGTTAAATCAGTTACGAGGAGCACTTGTAAAGGGAAAAATATCAATATTTTCTAGAGGGACTGACTTTTACTTACATGGCATTTCGATTTGCCAATAGTTTAAGCCAATATTATCGCCCCAAATAATTGTGTTTTCTCTAGGGTCAACAGTGACGTAGTCAATCGAATCTGCCGTTGTGAATGGTAGTTCTTGCAGGCTAAGTGTAGAATTTTCTTCATCAATCACTGCCTTTGAGATAGATTTTTCTTTTCGTGACGCAATATATACGAAAATGTCTCCAATCGTGTTGTCTAAAAGATACATATTTAGTTTTATAAACACAAATCGTATTAGTAATAACATTCAATTAGAGTTAGAACTATATATGTTTGTTCCTTCATAATATTGTAATATAACTACAAAAACAAGATTTAAAGAAACAAGTTTAAAAAATGTTTGTGGCTGGTAACGAATTCGCAAGATGTTTACCAAAAATAAAATATCACTTTTCAGTAGGGTTAAATGCACTTTATCGGGAATGAATTTATAATGTACATAATCTACTGACTTATAATTCACGAATGATTTGGTGCGTGTAAACTTTTCTATACTTCAAATCTGTGACGATCTTAATAGTTTCTACATAACAAAAATAAGAGGAAAGTGTCCTTGAATAAACCAATAAGATATTAAGACACAAAATGAAAAAAATTAAAACAAACCGGTTATTAAAACTGATCGGGCATTGATTACAATATAAAAAAACTGTGTGTTTAAAGACCCTTAAGAACAATCATAAGGACTTTTTTTGATTAAAGAAATCAAAAGTAGAAGAAAAATATTAGTATCATTTTTTGATAATTTTTTCTATCTTTTTCTAAAATATAAATAATTTGTTTCAATTTCTAAAGTAATTACTCAACCGTTGTATTGGGGTCTCGTGATTTGAAACACCTGTCAATTGATCACAGGACCGCCTAATTGTTTATAGTACAGACTCACAAATTACATCATCTTTCACCTCCTAAGCGCAATCTAACGCAGGTGAAACCCCTACTGTGAGTTTATCAGTATATTTTTTTCCAAAGTTCAATGTTAATTTCAGGAACTAATATTTAACTTTTATTTATCCTTCGATTCGAGAAGCGAACGCCTTCACATAAGTGATATATCCTCTGGACTAGATACAAAATAATAACAAATGAAAAATTAACTTTTAAAAAACGTCTCCTATGTCAAATTTTTAGTGATCAAAGCGTAAATGTAGTTTTTTACCTTGATTGCCAAACAAGCCCAAGTACGAGTAAATGTGTCAACTGACCCATTCTAACGTTTTCCTCTGTGTCCTGGTTACAACGTTTATCCTAAGGTCGAAACAAAACGTTTTATAATGAAATGGTCACTTCCCAGAATGGTAATAAATGTAAGTAAATGACATTTTATATATTATCGTTCTTATTCCGTTTGCTTTGACTATTTAAATATATATGCAACTGTAAAATGTCATTATTTTTGTGACAAAGTGTGATACAAATTATATCAATAAATATAAGCCTTTTGAGACATTATAAACCTTTAAACTATATTGTCTTCAGATGTTTTTGAAATGGTGTTATTTATCACTTACTAAGTCACAAATGACAAATTCAACGAAGTTCTTTTTTTAATTTGTCGTATTTCAACATTTTGAAAGTTGTGTTTAAATGACCCGGGTTTTGATGACGTAACCATGTTCTAATATTAGATCCCAAATGCTGCATCTCGCTGGGTAAATACTGTTATGTCTGTATTTATTCGAGCTTTTATCGTTGAACCAAATGTAACATTGTTCATTAGGAACGTCATTTATTAGATTAGCACCGTTTTAATTTTTTCTTTGGAAAACTTAATGCAGCTTTAAGGTAAGTGAATAGGGTATAAGGTGTCATTTATGTCTACTGTGTTAACACCTTGAAATTCTTTACATTTTTAAACACGGTAGATTAACATTCAAATCATCGTCTCATCCGTTTATCATCTCAGTTATGTTACGTCAAACAATATTCAGGAAAAGTGTCTTAAAATAAAGCTTCATGGGGTAGATATTAAAAGTGTTCATTAAGCGAAAAATATTTTTATAGTCTCTGAAAAGTTTCAAAAACAATCATTAGCAGATTTATTATCCGCTGTTCTATTGAACTTATTACGATCTCACTTTTTACCTTTCACCATCATTCTTGACATCATATTTGGTTTTTGCAAGTTCTTTTGTCAACAAGATTCACATCGCTATAAATTGCTTTTTTCCGCAACATTTTTCATAGACAAATTGACATTTAAAGTTGTTTATTTCTGTAATTCTCGTATCAGAAGTTATTATTTGACAATTTTGTTGTTGTTGGCGTTTTTGAAATATTCGTAAATAAGCGATTTTGAAAAAAAAACAGGTTTTTATCTTCTGTTTCCGGAAAGGCGTCATTTGCAAAAAACCGATACGAATCTTGAAAGCCAACAAATCCAATCAGTTTTATGAACATGATATTTTTGAAAGCAATCTTCGGAAGCTTGCACTTTCGGTGCCTTCATTGCTGCGCTCTTTTTCATATTAGAAAGCCGAAGAGATATATAACAGAAAGGTTGTCAACAAAAAAAAAGAAATAACAGAAGTAAGACAAAAAATATGTCTTCCTAACGATCCTCGGGGAAAATGACAAGCAATCAACCGTGACCATTATGTCATTTAAACAATATTTGTAGACATAGTACTCCTGTCTATGAAGTTTATGTCGAGTTCAATATTCAATGCTTGAATTAGGAAAAAAGTGAAAGAAACATGACTTCTATCGCTTTTGCAATTACTCAGTTGTGTTTTCTTTATACCTTGGTATTTTCTATAAAAAGTTAGGCAATTGTTTATATTATTTTTATTCTCTTATTGTCTTCATTTTGGGTTTCTATTACTTGTTAGAAGGATATATGAAAACTTTTCTATATTCATATAAATAAAGGATTTACTGTAATATAGTAATAGTATAAAATTTTAAAAATATCAATTCCCTCTCTCAATATATTAATGTCTTACAAAATATCTTTTAAATAGCTTTAAGTATAAATTTTGGTTGGATATTAAACAGGAGGCAAATGGTAGTAACAGTAGCAGAAAGTTGCTTGTAATAAAACTGTAGAGTAATTAACTACATTTACAACTTACACCTTAATCAATTTATTTTTAATATCGGTATTTGGCAATTGAAAAACGTATCCAAATTGAAATAAGTCTTTGTAATTAATAGAAAAAAGAAAAACAAAGAAATGACCTGAGTATTATTAATAATTATAACGATAGTGCTTGTGGAAAAGGAAACAGAGTTCTGCTTACAACAATTGTGAATCAGTGATAATGAGTCATGATTTGGCAGTACGAATTACAATTTGAAAGTAATGTGAATTTTATTTAAAACGTATTTATAAGATGTTACATCTAAGTTTTGTAATATATATTCTTTAAATAGTCCTAACCATGATTTCCTTCATAAGTCAAAACAGAATTAGCTTTTTGCTAAAAATGCCTCTTAACTATTAAAAAAAATTTCATTTTTAAACTCAGGTGTATTTCATAAATTGACAAAGTATTGATACCACGTCGGTACTAAATGAACAAGAAAATCCCGATGATGATAAATACACGTCCAGTTTTTACTTAAAAAGCAGAAATCCTTAGTCATGGAAGATAAAAACGCTAAGCTTTGTTTACAACATGTTTCTAAATACGTTATTTTATGAGCACATTTTAAACAAAAATAAAGAAACCATTCATTTTGATAAATTAAACCAACAGTAGATGTCAAAGGGGAATTGATTCATGAACATGACCAAAGAAAACTTGCATTAGCAAGCAAATACCAAAAACGATACATTTCAAATAGTTTAAAACTATAAAATTTCGATTGTTTTTCTCAAATTCACTGAAATTAATTTGCATCCTATAATTGTAAGTGAAGTTCTGTCAACAATTGTTTATAATTTATATTTATTTGGTTTGTGTGACCTAACTTATAAATATAATTTACTTCAAAATTTTTATTTTAAATCGCATTACATACTTAAATTTACGTTTCTTGTTCAAAAGATATATTTGATTGTGTTAAGCATGTTTGTTTAGAAGGTATCTTTAAAAGAATGACAAACATTGTACAATATATATTTTAAAAATGATGGTTGTTCATTAACAATACTGTGCGATATTCGATGTGTAATAAATGCTAGAAATATTACGGAAGGAGAGTGTTAATTTTTTTGTCGAAAACAATGAATTGTTTGGTTGTTTTATGTTTATCAGAAATATGGTTAAATGAAATGCAATACACATTGTAAGATAATACCTAACAATTACTTTCGTTGAAGCATTTCGGAGCCGAACGTATAATATACAAAAATCGAGATACAATCCTTTCATTTTATTTTTTGAAGTACCTGTGAAAGGTATTAACAGCTTGGATATTACGCTGAATGTCGATCTGATTTAAAAGTTTAGTCGTTTTCTTCAAAAGATCTAGAATAATTACTTTTTGCATCAGGTCTAGATTTATGTTTATCGGTCATTGGATCCAATCCACAATCATCCCTTTAGGAGTATTAGCTGAAAGTATCAATTGTAATTATCAATGGTAAAGATAACAAGTTATCTGACTTAAAATAGTTAAAGTGAATTTAAGATCTTTATCTTTAGATTATCTTTATAAAAAGAGGCCCATGGGCCTTAACGCTCACCTGGGGATATGTACAAAATTGTTAGCAAAGCGCAAAAGAGAATATATTATGTACAGAAACTTACAAGTTTTCTCAAGTTAAGAACTGTATCAGAAATTTATCCACTCACATTTCATTAGAAGTAGCTTATATAACATGCATGAAGTAACTGTAATGCAATGAATAATTTCCAAATCATTAACAAACTTCAGTATACTTATGCAGCTATTTCCTTGACCTTTGAACATATATTACCTTGAACCATAACTGTATGTTCGCCATGTCAATGCCTACAATATTCTAGTATACATGCCTATACAAAAAGTTAAAGTTTTCAATATATAAGCAATTTATGTCTTCTTTTGCAGCTATGACCTTGAACTTTGAAAACATGACCTTGTACCATATATCAAAATGATTGCCATATCAATTCTACAATCATCTGATATACTACATTTACAACAAGTTAATAGTTTTCGAGATAATAAGCAATTTATGTCTTCTTTTGCAGCTGTGACCTTGACCTTTCAACATATGACCTTGAACCATATATCAAAATGATCGTTGTCACAATACCTACAATAATCTAATATACATGCCATACAAAAAGTTAATAGTTTTCAAGATAATTAGCAATTTATGTCTTTTTTCCAGCTGTGACCTTGACCTTTCAACATATGACCTTGAACCATATATCAAAATGACAGTTGTCAAAATACCTACAATATTCTAATATACATGCCTATACAAAAAGTTAAAAGTTTTCAAGATTATTAACAATTTAAGTCTTCTTTTGCAGCTTTGACCTTGACTTTTGAGCATATGACCTTGAACCATATATCAAAATGATCGTTGTCACAATACCTACAATATTCTAATATACATATGCCTATTTAAAAAATTAAAAGTTTTCGAGATAATTAGCAATTAAGTCTTTTTTTGCAGCTGTGACCTTGAGCTTTGATCATATGACCTTGAATCATATATCAAAATGATCCCTGCTGCAACACCTACAATATTCTAATATATATGCCTTTACAAAAAGTTAATAGTTTTCAAGATAATAAGCAATTTAAGTCTTCTTTTGCAGCTGTGACCTTGGCCTTTGAACATATGACCTTGTACCATATATCAAAATGATTTCCATATCAATTCCTACAATCATCTGATATACATGCCTATAAAAAAGTTAATAGTTTTCGAGATAATTAGCAATTTATGTCTTCTTTTGCAGCTGTGACCTTGAGCTTTGAGCATATGACCTTGAACCATATATCAAAATGATCATTGTCACAATACCTAACATATTCTAATATACATGTCTATACAAAAAGTTAATAGTTTTCGAGACAATTAGCAATTTATGTCTTCTTTTGCAGCTGTTACCTTGACCTTTGATCACATGACCTTGAACCATATATCAAAATGATCGTTGTCACAATACCTACAATATTCTAATATACATGCCTATACAAAAAGATTATAGTTTTCAAGCTAATGCACAATTTTAGTATTTATAAGCCAATAATAACATTTCAGGGGCAACAACTCCTATATGGATTATCATATAGTTACGAAACTTAGTCTTTTTGAAATTTTGTCATGCTGAAAATTTTAACAATGTTATGATTTTATATATCTCTTAATATTTGCAAGAAAATTGCTTAAACTGCATAAAACACAAATAAGGTCATGACCTTGATTTGTGACCTTGACCTTAATTTAAAGGTCATTTCAAGAAAAAGTCAAAACTGAAAACCTCATGTCATTATCTGCCTAAATAGTCAAGTTATAATAATTTGAAGCCATTTTACAAAATTTTTAAAATTAAACGCAAAAACGCGAAACCCATTTTTCGACCAAATTTCACGAAATGAAGAAACTATAGGCTTAAGACCCTAGAGCCAAATATCACATCAGATTTTTTTCCCATCATCGGTTTCGTAGAAGAAGTTTTTTTAAGATTTTTGAACCCCTAGGTCACCTTGACCTAGTTTTGGTAGCCATGGCAACACCATGAACAAATCTAAATTGCAACGGCCCAAATCTGAAATGCTTCTGACCAATCATTTCATTGAAATCTGTCCAGCGGTTTTGGAGAAGTCGAAAATAGGTGTTAACGACGCACGCACACACGCACACATGTACGCACACACGCACGCACGCACATACACACGCCGCGCCATGCCATAAGCTCACATGACCTTTTTGGCCAGGTGAGCTAAAAACTAAAGTGCAAAAAATTAAATGAGGATAAATGAAAAAGCTTTATTATAAAACTACCAATTTATTTATTCATATCGTCAGCTATTATAACAGAAAAACATTTAAAAATAATGCCTTTTACGTATTGAATACTTTCTTGAGAACACTACTAAAAAGTTTTGAACAAGCACAAGACCACGCACTGAATCATATTTAATTTTAAAGTTTTGAATTATGTTTGATGTTATATATATATATATATATATATATGTGTGTGTGTGTGTGTGTGTGTGTGTGTGTGTGTCTGATATGTGTGTGTGTGTGTGTGTGTGTGTGTGTGTTTGTGTTGACTTGACTTTGTGTTGGTGATGTATATGAGGGTATTAACGCTTGTGAAGCACGTGCTTCTGCTTCGCAGATTGTGTTACGTCAACGTGGGATTCAATAACGTTCACGTCCAGTTCTAGAACCTTCATATATTGTATAACGTTTTAACAGGCACATGTACCTATGCTAACAGAGGCCAATTTACAGACAAAAATAGTTCCAAGTTTAACGCGTATTTTTTTTCAATATATTCACAATTACAAAATGCTATTTTATTTTTAATGCATAGGTACATCGCGTTCTCGTGGTATTTTGAGAAGTTATAAATAAACATTAACATGTGCTTTGACAATTGTTTTTATAAATAGATCAGGAAATCTGTTTATAAATATCGGTGTATTCCTACGCCTTTAGTTGCTACGTCACATAACTACACGTTCTATATTGAAATTATGAGACTATAAACTAGCGACTGTAACAAGGGGTTCACATCGTATCGAGTTTTAACAATATGTACCTAAAATTACCAAAGCTGTATGAAAAAAAATGTGATTGCACGAACAATATTTATAAAATATCGGTTCTCAATTTTTACTAATTATACGCCATTATAATTTTCAACGCAATTGAGAATGTACACATAGTAAATATATAGTTATATATATAACACGATAAAAAGATTTTTTTTCATTAATAATTTTAGTTCAACCTTCAATTTTTGCTCAACAATACGATTAAAATAATTTTGCTAAAAAATAGATACTTTTATATTGTAACAATGTAATTATTTTTTGTGTAACTAATGAAAAATCTTTGTACCTGAAGACATGTTTTTGAACATCTGTAATTTTAGTTGATGCAATTCATTAAAAGCATGTTAAACGATTGCATTCTATTTTCTGATACAGGCACTGATGAAATGTCAAAAAAAAACCCGTATCTATAAGACCAAAGCCGATGGTGTAAATTTGTATATTTTTCGACCTTGCTAGTTCTACTTCCGAAATGGTGCTCTCGGAATTCCTATTAGATAAACTATCAGTTATTAGTATTGCTGTATTTGTTGCATAACCACGGACCCATTTTTTTAAAGTGAACATTTCTTCATGCATTGCACGTAGTATAAGTATTAGCCATACCGTCTCTAAATGAAATTTTATTAATGGCATTTAGTACTTCCGGTAGTGTTGAGTAGTACTTCAACTGAAATTCTTCATTTACGCTCCTACTGTAAAATAAAACACGGGCATTTCAAGAATCAATATCAGCATTCTATAGGAAATCGCTGAGAAAACATTTAACATGTGTAAGTCGAATGGTGTTAAACTGCCCGAAGAATCGAGAATAAACACAAGATCTACAAGTCAGAGTCCGCAATTTGATTAATATTACATAATCAAGATGTAAATTTCGTTACAGCGAGAATAATTAAGATGCTACATAGACCATATTTATAAACAAAATGACATCAAAAATGAATTGCAAACAATTTATATCAGGAGATTATCAAAGCTGTATTAAAAAGAAATTTCTGATCGCACGAACAATATTTATGCAATTTCGATTCTAAATTTTTACTAATTATACGCCATTATATTTTTCAACGATATTAAGAATAAAGGCAATTTAGACCCAAGTAAAGAAGTGCATTTATTCAAATTAGCACGAGAGCCATTCGATCTAAACCATCAAAGATCGATTACAAACAAAGTTTAATGCTAATATTTACAATCCGTTAATAACAACTTACAAATGTTTGAAATTAAATTAATTCATTCATGATTTTCGTGAAAATTCCTTGTGAATACCGAACAGGTTTCAACTGCATCAAACTGGGTTAGCTCCGCCCACCCGTACTCATTTTCAAAAAATGACAACAACAGATAAACGTGTCAATGTTTTATTCAAATATCTGTGCTTTTACAATTCATATTAAGGTTTAAAAATGTAAACTACTAAAAATGCGTTTATACGTTAATCGTTTATGTTTTGTTTACATTTTGCGTCTTGACACGATGAATTGTTTACATTCCGCGACTTGTCACGTGTATTTGTGTTTACATCTTTGTAAAGTAGCGCCATTAGCAACGTATTCATACTTTCCCGTGATGCAAAACCATGACGTCAGAATACGAAATGTCGCAGTGAAGCTTTCTGTCTATGCTGTGATAGATCGAATCACTCGTCAAATAGTTTATTACAGAGAATTTGATTTGGATTGTAAATATATATATTTATATTGGATCATTCCAATTTCATATCTTGTCAGTATTTAAGTTATTTCCCTTAAACACGTCATATTGTTTACAACAAACGCTTTTTGCAAATAAAACACATGTAAACATTTGCTGATATCAAAAAATTGATTTGGAGGAAAAAAATATAGTTTCTTTGTTTGGGGGAAATTGATATTAAGTTAAATTCAAAATAATTTAATCACACAGAACGAAGGTACTCCAAGCAATGTCATATATCATATCATGTGTACTTGCATTAAACTCGTTTTAAAATGATATCTTTTGATTGATCAGTTGGACTACACATGTTCAAGGAACCTAATATTGTTAATTATGGTTAAATATAAAACCAAAATGCGTAGAATGGTTTGTTTGACCAAAGGTACATTAGCAATTTCCTATTCAAAACTACTCTGTTTCAAAGTGTGTCTTTTCACTGTATATACATTAACAGTGGTTCTTCAGGATGATCGGTAGGATATATTCATTTGACATTCTGTTACTGATCTATTATGATTTATTCAAGATCTGTAAACTATATTTGAGTCAGGAAATCGCCATGTCCGATATCAGATTTACTGATTCTGTATAAACCTTCTCAGGTAACCAACTCACTGTGTTACTGGTGTGTGTGTGTGTGTGTGTGTGTGTGTGTGAAACACAAATTTAGTGTTGATGCCAATTCATATTGCATCTGGGTCGATTGAAGCAATTTTAACAATTTTGCTTGGCAACTGCAAGTAAAAAATATCAAACTAAAATGGGATTCTGGTAGGTGCAGATGAATGCAACAGACTTACCGTACTGCCAGAAGCTGCTGCTTAAATTAACTGAAATGCAAAAAATAATTATCAAGTCAATCGAAATCAATAATTCTACAACATAAATAAGCTAATAAATATTTGAAAAAATATTAACAATAAATTGGGAAAGAAAGCAAACCGATAGGTAAAATATTATTGCAAATGTTAATAATTTTTGTATATTACATCAAAGTAATGATTAGTTGTCAAAGGCAAAAAACGTCAACTGGAAAAATAAACAAGTTTGATACATAACTTACTTTCTATAAGTAATTGATTATTCTAAAGCTTTAATAAAATAAAATAGAATAAAATAAAATAAATAAATAGATAAATAAATAAATAAATGATACAACTGAAATAATTTTGATGGCGCTGTTTGTTAGAGCAAAAATATTAATAACGGATAGTTTTAATGAGCTCAACTTACATGAGCTCTCGATTTTATAATACATGTAGTTTAAGCCTATTTCATCACCCCATTCTATTAGTCTTTTCTATAAAATTAATAGAATCTGACGTTATGAATGGCAGTTCTTGTCAGCTAAGTGTAGAGTTTCGTTTATCAATCCCTGTCTTTGAGATAGAGTTTTCTTGTTGTGATGCGATATACACGATGCTGTCTCGAATTGTATCTGTAAGAAACATTTTTACATTATTTTCTAATCGTAAATTTAAAAACAATTTCAATTAATTTGAATTTGAACTGAGTGAGCTGTATAAGGGCTGTCCTGTAATATGAACCTTTTACCAAGTTTCATCAGATTCTTGCAACAATGTGCAACAATATAAGAACATGTTCGTGAATGCGTGGGATGTACGAGTTAATTTATGGCCAGCCTTGTACTTACGAGCATTTAGTGTGGCGTGAATGTATTAGCTCAGTCAGTACGCCACTGACAGGAGTAGCTCCTCCCAAGTCAAATTATCTAGACACCATGTAAACTAGTTTATAATCTGTCCTCTAAATGCTGAGCGTAGGGCATTGAAGAAATGTCTCAGTTTTAAAAGGCTTAAATGTGACAAGACCGTTGTTTAAAAGCATTACCTTCTGCTCCCGAGGCAGACGATCCACCACTGATCCACTCAGGCTGTCCTAGAACAAAAGAGGATAACCTGAGTTATATCAACGGTACGTTGGGAATGAAGTTTGACCTAACATCATGTTTTTGTTAAGAACCATAAAGCCATGCCAATTAGATGCGTTTGTTCACTAACAATAAGATTCGATTGTCATAGGCACTTTAACAAACACATTTATACATTATTGTGTTTTCCAAGGCAAATGTGCTACTACTGGATGCTATTATTTTTATCGTTTAAAGGGAGGGGAAATTCAATTTAGTAAACATATTAAAACAAACAATGTTTTAGAAAAAAAAAAATAAAAAATAACAAAACGAAACTGGTTATTATGCCTGATATTGAAAAAAAGGTTTTTTTTAAAAACATGTTCTAAGGTTAGTTCCTTCATACAAAGCATTCCCTAGCTTGATTTAGATAGATATTCTTTAGGATATTTGGATTGTTAAATTTCAACTGATTGGCTTATGGTTTTCAGCTATCAATTTTTTCGGTAATTGATGAAGAATGATTTTCCGAAATGGGCACAGATGGCATATCGAAATTCAAGAAGAATTTTTGTTAGCTATTTACTACCACCAAGCGAGTACCGCTGATTTTGGGGAAACAATTTCCGAGGGTATCTCTAACTCAGAAGTCAGTATTTTGTGCTCACAGTAAATGTATACTTTCTAGGAAAGTTTTCAGCCGTACTAATGTAAAAATATATATTTAGAAGGTAGGTTTGTTCCCTTATTCAAAGCATTTCTTAGCTTGTTTGGGTTTTTGTGATTTTGAAACTTCGGAGTTAATAATTTCAATCGTTTGGTTTATGTTTTCTATCGTTTAGATTTTTTATTAGCTATTTTACAAATTTTATCTGATAAAATATTGTTATTGATAGAAAGGTATTAAATTATCAACGATAACGAAAAGCTGTTTATGTTGGTGTTCACAGATACATAAATTTTTAACGAAATTACTTAATGGTTTTAAGTTGCCATTTGAATCGTACAAAGATGATAGTGATCAATAGTAAAATAAATAAAATGTACATATATATATATATATATCTATAACAAAACAGAAATGTCAGTTGTGATTGTCTTTGTCTGATAGTAGTCTTACATTAGTGTTAATGATTGTACACAATTTTTTTCAACAAATTGAAATGTCAAATGAATTTTTCTCTGCATGATACTGAGTGACATCTGGAGAAAATAAAAAAGTTAATTATTTAAAATAAATAATATCATAGTATAATATATAATATATATAGTATCAATTTTAGTTTCTAAAATTACAACAGGGTAACGCCATCAAAAGCAATGTTTTGAAATTATAGCTTATTTGGTGTCAAATGACTTTTATTAAAATCAATGGAAAAATTGAGAATGCAGAGACTAAAACTTATTTATTTATTGATTAATTGATTGGTTGGTTGATTGATTGATTGATTGATTTTTTATTATTATTATAATATACACTATCTACTACATCTGTGACCCTTGAAATACCTATCAAAGCTGCTTATAAATCCAACAATAGTGAAAGAAGAAAGCAGAACCAACGAAGTAAAAAAAGAACAACTCTTAATCAATTAATTAAAAATAATTAAATTACCTCCCCTTAGTAGAAAGTCGTTTCGCTGCTCACTCGAATACAGTTGGGGATCATAGATTTTTGCAAATGGAATTGAAGTTTAATTGACATTGAATATTATTTTGAAACAAGTCCATTGTAATTTTTTCGTTAAATATTTTTTAAAAAAAGATATACAGTAATTTTAGTACTCAAAAATTTCATTTTAACCCATGTGATCGTAGAAGTCCAGTGGACAAAACAGCGACAAAGGACGTGCATTTTAGACCGAGAACATGATTATTTGTCCGATATATAGTACAACACATTATTTTTTTTTTTGATATTGAATTTATAATAATTATTATTTCAGGTCTAAGATTCTCATAAATACATTATATTAATGAAAAATCGAAAAAATACCATAAGTATTCCTAAAATCAATTGTATTTTTTTAAAAAAAACTTTGTGGTTACAAAAAAAACCCAGATAAGTGGGGATGAATACTATGTTTGAAAACCGTCTAACCAGCACAACCGTCTGGCGCCTTTTTAATCACGAAAGTTTAATGTGCAAGAAGCGAAGTGAGAGTTTATTAAGAAGTTTGGGGTGATAGTGTTATTAGCATTGAAATGATGCTGTCTATATGGTTGAACTGCAATATGTGCACCTGAAACGAGGAAAATGTATTAGTAGGACGATTTGCAACGGTCAAGCACGAAATTGTTCGATTGTATGATTTCAATGAAGATCACACTATTGATCGGAAATGAACTTTATGTGGCGAGCTTTATACCTGGTATCATTTGAATTGCAGTGGTTCTTAAGCAGTGATGAGTATATTTTCATATGCCTGCAAATATTTTAATTAAATTTAGAAAATGCTTAGCAAGGGATTTGGTAGGAAACCATGTACCATATTTTTGAGGAGTTGCTATTGCATCCCAGTTATAATGATTTAAAGGCTTTTAGTTGATTTGTTACTTTTTTATCAACAAACGAAACATTTTGAGCGGACAGTTTTCATTTTGTTTAGCATATATACGTTTCTTGGGGACATATCTTGGATTCGTGCCAAACACTCCTGGTGATTTTTCTTTTGTGTTTCGTGTTTGATATTAACATATTCTCCGAAATCATCACTGTCGAATTCAATAGAATTAAAATCCAATTGATGGTTTAACTCCATCCCGCGAGACACAAAAATTACTGACAAAATGGAATTTTGTCTCAAAATAAAAGGTAAGAAGAAATCTAGTTAACACCCGATTGTTCGAATTTTTCTTCCTTTTTTTGTTTGTTGCTTTCGACAGACAGTTCTTGACCGTATTTGAACCATTCTTGTAAAATCTCGTAAATGCGCTTTTAAAACTTCTTTCGAAAGTAAACAAATATGACACGACAGCCATGTTTTTTTACTTATAATGATATAGTTCAGGATTACCTGTTGCATTTAATATGTATTCATACACGGAGTCACGAAGTTTCGTGATGTATGGTCTATATCAATGGAAAAGCAATCGAGCGTGGTGAAATGGGAATATCACACTGCAAATGAAAATACAGTGGAACTTCGATGGCTTGAAGTCCAAGGGACTTCGGCCAAAAATTCGAGACACGGGGGGTTCCAGTGATCGAGATGTGATCGGAGGTTCAGGTTTCCATGTTAATCGACGGACAAAAAATCTTTTAATTCGTTATACATGTAAAGTATTAAAAGTTCAAATATTGAATTTTCCGAATTAAAATTTTCTTAATCATCACGAAATATTAAAAGAAAATCAACGAAAATGAAATGTCTCAATAAAAAATACAAAATTCATTTCATCCTCGATGTTGACCTCCAATCTGTTGTATGGTGTCATATGGCTTCGGGGCTAGAACATGACACTTTATATTAATTTCAACAGGTGATAATACAAAAACAACTTACTTTATTCCAATTGCACATTGTAAACAAAACAAGGCAAAATATAGAGAAAAACAAAACAAAACACGGTTATTACCGGTCGTGTTAATTACAGGAAATAACTATAATACAACTTCTCTGCATACTCGAGTGACATGTAAATTACAGATTTTTGGTGTGCAATCATTATGTGCGAGCGACTGAGGTGTTTAAAAAATAACGATCAAACACTCCCGCGTGTTGTGATATGATTAAACCAATAAAGAAAGAACTGGGTATAGCGAGCATTTTCCCATAAGGATATTTAATAACCCCGAGGAGACTCACATTCGTAGCTAACTGTTTAGACTGGCTGTTTCGTTCCACTTTATTACTTTTGACGAAATATGTTATATAGCTTCTGATTGTGTTTTGTTAACAATGACCCTGGCCACTTGTCGTTCTGACAAAAATTGTATTCGAGCGAAAGGAGTTAAATTTCCACACCATACACTTGTGAAAAATATTTATTGTTTGAGCGAGCGGGGGGGGGGGTTATTGACATATTATAGGAAATTGGTGGAGACCGACAGATGACTTCAAGTAATCCTGGGCATTTGACATTCAAGCAATCGAAATTTTACTGTATACAGATCATGTTAGTTTCGTATTAGTCGAGTAAAATTGAACGAGGCTAAGTAACTACAATTCAAAGAACAGTTATCATCGGTCATTCTTAATTACAGAAATGAAGGCAACACACATTACCCAAGTTAAAGGTAAATTAAAGAATCGGAGAATCTTGTTGTGCAGTCATCAAACATGGGTAACTCCGATGTTTTACCAATCAAACAATGCCGCGAGTCTTTATTAAGAGAATAAAAATGGGTATACCAAGCACTACCTAATAAGGTTAATTACTTATCCCGAATAGTAAAAAAAAATTCAGGTAACTGTCTCGACTCATTGTTTCATTCTACTCAATTACTTATGACGAAATCTGGCTTTAGCTTTATTTTGTTGTTTTGTTTACAAGTACTGGTCGTTATAAAAAGCATTTCCTGCTACAAAAATATTAGAGCAAGACAGTCACTTTTTGAATCGTTCCAAATTATCTACAAATTTAAATAATTTGATGTAATGTAAGTAAGTAACTCATCCTGGTAATATTAAAAAACAGTTAGTGGTACAAACTGCCGCAGACTTAAAAATTGTTCACGTACCAATGATATATATATATATATATATATATATATATATATATATATATATATATATATATATATATATATATATATATATATATATATATATATATATATACAAGTGTGTGTGTGTGTGTGTGTGTGTGTGTGTGTGTGTGTGTGTGCATAAGCATTGGATTCAAATAAATGTGGCTTTGTAAGATTGAAGCTTGATGTCATTTTTGTATTATGTTTACTTTTGAAATTTATAATCTCCACATTTTGTTAATCCATTGGAATCTGTGATGATTTTTTTCATTTTAACATTATGCGGCGTCATCTTATGCAATTAATAACTATCAGGCAATTGGAATGTTGCAATCTGGGATAGAGCCAAAAGACAGTTGAACAAAATTTTTTATGTCTAACAAAGTGGAATCGAGTCCAGCACACTGGCAAAGTCGACCAAGAGCTACCACAGCCCGAGAGGACCGTTTAGTTGGTAATTTAGCTCGATGTAAAGGTTTGAATCTGCTGTCCATTAAAACAATCATTTCAGACAAGTTATTAAAAGACTGAATTTTTTCTAGCAGTGAATAACAGACCTCATTGTTGTTATCTACCTGCTTACAGACCAGCTGTTTGTCCTGTTCGTACACCACGTGATCCTCTAGCAAGGCGATGATGGGCAAATAATCACAGAAACATACAAATGAGTCCGTGGAAACCTAGTATCCTTTTCGCGGATAAATCTATACTTTGTGTTCTCAACGGCAGAATGCATGTATGGGCTATTGTAAATGAACGCTATGGTGGTTGCTGCATTGTTCAGCACGACCGTTAAGGCGGCGAGACGGTGACTTAGTGATGATTTAGGGTAGATATGTATTGATCACCTTTTGTGATCGTGGGTTGACTTACAGGTTTGCGTTATATAGATGAAATTCTTCATCCCATTGTTATGCCTTTTGCTGCTGCTATCGGACCCAAATTGACTTTGATGGACGATTATGAACCTCACAGAGCAACGGTTGTGTATTAGTACCTTCGAGTTGATACTATTTAATTATAAAGCACCGATTGGCCGAACATACTAGCTATTAATGACGTTATTTTTCTGATAATAATATTTCTAATTTTTCGGCCGTAATTTAATTCCATTTCGATTTTAGGAGTTGACATTCTTTGTTTTTCACACATAATTAATTTTGAATGAATTTATGTAAAAATCTTATCATATATTTCATCAATGTTTGGAATTTATCAGAATTGAATATTTTTGAAAAAAAACTTTCCAAACATTTTCAAATAAATGTATCATGACTTGATCTTTACTTATTTGTCAAATATAAAAGATAAAAAAAATTCTTGTTGTTATGATATAAATGATTTTAATTATTTTTATTGTAATTTCTCAAGTTTGGAAGATTTTAAAGTACCACTGCTGGTGGAGTAAAACTCCCCGAGGGTATCCATAACTCAGTAGGCAGTTCTTTGTGCTGTCAAAAAATGTACCATTTAGCTAAATTTTCAGTCGTCTAAAATTTGAAATTAATTTAAAACTAAGGTTTGTTCCCTCATGCACAGCATTCCTTAGCTGGATTTGGATTTATATAAATTTGAAACTTCAGATTCATTTATTTTAACTGTTTCGCTTATATTTTTTATGTATCAAACTTTTGGGCCTAGTGTCACTGATGAGGAATGAATTTCCGAAATGTGCACATCTGGCACATCAAAATTTAACTGGTATTTGTATTATATATTGTATTGCTGGTGGAGTAAATCTCCCCGAGGGTATCCATAACTCAGTAGGCAGTACTTTGTGCTGTCAGAAAATATACCATTTAGCAAAATTTTCAGTCGTCTTAATTTTTGAAATTTATTTAAAACTAAGGTCTGTTCCCTCCTGCAAAACATTCCTTTGCTGGATTTTGATTCACATATTTTTGGAACTTTAGATTCATTAATTTGCAACTGTTTGGCGTATGTTTTTTTATCTATCAACTTTTTCGGCCCCTAGTGTCACTGATGAGGAATGATTTTCCGAAATGTGCACATCTGGCACATCACAATTTAGCAGGTATTTGTTATATAATTAATATTCAATGTATCGCTGACATATTAAGTTCTAATTATTTGTAAACTAAAGATTCATTTGTAATCAAGTAATTCATTAAATTACTTCATCCAAGCAGAAAATTAATTTTACCTGTAAAAACATGTCTTGGTCGAAAGTATGTATAACTCAATCATTTTATCAACCTTTCTTTATTATTCGCAAAAGACTTTAGTTAAAATGTCGGATGACATAATCATATTGTGTTTATATAAATTGCCTTTGCTATATCAAATAGAAAGATATTTTGCTCGTTGACGGAAATTATTGGTTTTAATCTGCCAAACCAATCAGAAAAAAACTGTACATCTTCAATAACAATCATATTTTAAGCATTTTCGATATATACTGTTAGTATTTAAATAATATAAATATTTATTAAAAATATGTAATATGTAGATATGGTCACATTTTAATGCCAATAAGATTACTACCTTTGTAACTTAGTGATATAAACATGATATTCATCATTTATTAGGCAATGTTTTTTAAAATAATTCTAATCGTCCAATCATTTTTTTTATTTCGTTTATTGCTAAACATTAGCTGTTTGCAACAGGAAACGCATATGATTGTCTTTTTCTCCTTGATCCGAAACCATACTGAATCAAGCCAAAGTAGACAGTGCTTGATTGGTGGTAAATAAAGCTCGTATGAGTGTTAATTTGAAATGTTATACTTGTCCATTCTACATTATATTTATCTGAAGCAGACACTGCGCTGCTAGATATTATTTGTCCACTGTATTTTAATCCGCTTAAATTTGAAGTTTTTGCTGTCATAGAAACATAATCATTAAATGGTTCAATTGAAGGAGTATCAAGAACATATCGATTGGAAAATTGTTTTGTAGATGGAATAATTGTCATGAACGGATTAAAAGGTGAATCGCCATCCGCACAAAACTGAACAACAAAGCATGGTTTACTGCAATAAACAAACGTCAAATTGTTGGATAAAAGTTCTACTTCAACCGTTTTGTTTATTGTGTATGTGTTGTGAAATATATTGTTGTGTACGTCAATATTTGTCCCATCAACCGAAGGTATTATTCTCAGTCTCATTTTCTTTGCTGGATTTATCCTCGGAATGATAAAGTTCAGTCCAAATTTGTTTGTTGGTGGTAACATTGATACAACGTTATCGCAGTGCCCGTACCTAGAAGAGTTTGAACACATACTTCCAGAAATTACCCCAATACGTTTATTACTGTGTATTTTTGTACCAGTTAGATCAAATGCAGACGAAATACGTATGGTGTCTAATCTGTTTAATGTCATTGATATTGTATCGCCATTGATGTAGGTGTTTTGGTTAAACGAAACAGTACCGGATCGTGTAGTATTGATTATTACAGTAATAAAACTACTATCTTCTTGTGCAACAATGCCTATTTGTGATTTTAATTTTGGAAATGTAATCACAAGGTAATCAGTTCCAAACATATCAACTGGCAATGCTGTGAATGCACTCAAAGTACAACAGCGTGGATTAAAGATAGAATACCCGTGAACTGATAGGGGTTCTGTTGAATGTATGTACAATCCTTTGTTTTGTATAACATTGCTGTCTACATGAATTATATCTCTACTAAGGTTAACATGTACAGAATGGTTAGATAATGTTACGTTTCTAGAGACTCCGTTTACTGTTGACATTAAAGTTATCACTGACTGTTTACTATTACTTGTAAGAATCAGTTCAATATTTTCTGATGAATGTCCAAAATTTGGAATAAACATCACTACAAACTCGGTGCCCCTACTATCTGTAAATACAAAATCAAAATCAACAATAAACTCATTTATTTGATCGTTTAATTTTGATCATTTAGAGAACATAATACTGATTTATCATTTCTCTTTCGATAAATAATTATATTATAAGTTTTTGAATTGTGTTTATTTGATAAGAACAAAATTAAATTATAAGTTTTTTAAATTTTGTTTGATAGATAAGAACAACAAATCTCCCGTTGTACTTTAAAAACATGACATTTTAATTACATAAAAGGCAACTTAATAGAACGAAAGGATATAAATAAAAAGGATAAATATCTGTTTCTATCTAAAGCAAGTAAAATATCTTGTACCATTTATCTTGTTAATCTGACCATAATTGCAAAATCAGACTTTAATTTACTCTCTATGTTTAGTAGATTTTTGCTCACCCCACTCCCCGAAAAAGATTAGGTGGACCCTTTATTCAACTTTAGTTTGAAAATGCAACAATACGTCAATATTTTAACAAACATCGTTTTATATTTAATATCTTCCTAATTCAAATTTTAGTTACTGATGCAAAATAAATCTAACATTTAAAAAAATCTCTCTGTTATGAGTTTTTAATAAATAAAATTGTTGATAACTTTCACAAAATGCACAAATAATTCAATATTTTGTAACTTGCGTCGTTTACATTATATTTGTTTTTGTAAAAATTAGCAAAAATGTAAAAAATTAAGAAATCAACAAATACCGATAGTTCTGGTTCTTATTATTAAATTTCATAATTCGAGGAATAATTCAAGGTAATCTGAACATGATTACACTTTTATTTATTAACCGAATAAGTTCAATTTTGATAAATGAATATAGGAGTATAGCTAATACCTATAACAATTCATAAATCAATAAAATCCATAAACAGAATAAATAAAATCCAAACATAATAGTTAATTAATTCCTAGATTATTCCTATGTAAAGATTCTTAAAATCAGCAAAAATTTATAATAAAAGACTGCCATGATCGTATCAAAAACAAAGTTTTAGATGTACAGTTTAAACTCGAAGATATCGAAGTGGTAAACTTTATATTACAAATCCAAGTCATTTAAACAAACAAAAACATATCGGTACATTTAAATAACTTTATCAAAAGCAAAGTTAAAATCTTTAAAATCGACTAATTCGGATAAATAGGCGAACTTCCACCAGGGACGTGAGGCAGAGCGCTCAGCACAAATAAGCACCTCCGGTCTATCTAGCTACTGACGCCACTTGCGAAACAAACGTGAAAATTAAAGAAACATGGAGCTGTGGAGTTACTTTATAATTATCGACATTACTGTGATATTTGTCGACCTTGATAAGCCAAGACTTGCAATATCGACGAGTCAAAAATTTTATTGTAAATAGGCAGACTGGTCGCGGAAAATTCCCGTACTGTGAACAAGCTCTACCATATCGTATTAACTTAAAACAAATACACCATACACAGGAGAAATAAATTGCTATATAGAAACGGAATGTTGACAATAGACAATTCAAAATAATTTAAACAACAAACCATACTAAACAAAAAACAAAAAAAGACAAAAAAAAAAAAAATAAATAAAATAAAACAAGATACTAAACCTGTGGCATTTGGTGCGAAAGAGGGTGTATATGTAGTGACAGCATCAGTTGTCAAATCTTCTTCTGCATCTAAAATACATGAATACAATTTCATTTATTAACCGATTAAGTTCAACATGTATATATGGACACAGGCGTATAGCCATACCTGAAACAACATCAGAGAGATTCGTGAAAGCATAGTAAGTTTGTCCATCAATCTATAAATTGATTTATAACAAAACATCAATAATAAATATAAAATAAAACCAACACTTTACATTTATTACTTCCAAGATCATTCCTTCAGAAAAGTTGCTAAAAATCTGTCATGTTCGTGTCAAAAACTTAGATTGTAGTAAGCAGATCGAAGACAAAGATATCGTAGTAGAAAACAATGCATTACAACTTCAACTTATTCAAACAAACGATAACATACCGAACCATGTTTAAATAACTATCTCAAAAGCAAAGTAAAACACTTTACAATTAAATAATTCAGATAAACATGAGAACTTCCACCAGGGAAATGAGACAGGGTGCTCTGCAAAAATAAGCACCTTCTGTCTAATAAGCAACTCACGCTACTTGCAACAACAATTTTAAAAGAATTTAAAATTTTTTTTAAAAAAAACAAAGAGCAATGGAACTATTTTGTAATTATCGTCAATATTGTGATTTTAGACGTTAAATCTTTTTAGGACTTTTATAAGGCTAGGCTTGCAATATCGATGACTCAGCAATTTAATTGGAAGTAGCATATCTGGTTGTAGAAAGTTTCCGTGCTTAGGACAAATTCAACACTATAAGCTGTGAAACAAATACACCAGACGCAAGACGCATAGAAACGGAATTTAAAAAAAAGTAAGTCATCACGTTAAGCAACAAACCAATGGTTACATCTACTTATACTTTAAGTTTTTTTGTTTAGTACTCACTTCCTTTGTTATCTTCGATAGACAGATTTGCTATCGTTGTAGAAAATGTGTAATTTACGCTCGTAAAGGTGTCGGTTAATTCTTGAATTTTATTGCCTATTTGTTGTTCCTGAAGAAGCATCTCATTGGAAACATTTTCTTTAAGCTTGGAAATTTTCTGTATAGTGTTGGTTCTTAATCTTTCTATTTTAGTGTTTAGTTTAACTAAAGACTTTTTAAGCTTTGCGTTTTTATCCTGTATTTTCATAACCACCTTCATCATTTCAGCTACTACTTCCAATGCATTATTGCTCTCTTGTTCCTTTGTGTATATTTCTAATTTGGCCTCTATAGCTGCTATTCTTTCAGCGTATTTGGTTTCAAAGTTGTTAATTCTCTCGGAAACCTGAGAACCTATTAGTTCTGATATTTCTGAAAAATTTTCTTTTACTACAAATAGAAAAGATAAAAATCAGTAAAGTTAATTAAAAGATAGGTGCATGGAGATTCGATAAATCTTTGTTGTTGTTGTTGTTGTTAGGATGATTTTTCAGCTATTCGCCACGAGAGCCAGGTTATAAATCTCTATGGTTTAATCTAAGAACAAATGCTTGTATGCGTGAGAAGTGCAAGTGTGTTTTATGTTTTGTCATGTACTATCGCAGATTTAAGGCGACGTTTTGGTATAGTACTAGCTCCCCTAGAAAGTATGGCACAGACAAGCATGCCAGCTCTTAAGCCCATTACCCTTGCGCTGGGAGAACAGTCAATAATTTGTCCTCTTTATGCCGAACGCAAAGGGGGAACTAGTATACCAAGTTTTAAAGTCTGATGTATCGATGAAAGTTAAAGTACCAAAGTAACTATCACAAATTGATAGAAACATAATTATCATTTTACTGATTAACCTTTCAGGTGTGAACGGTAAAAAGCTTGTTTGAAATCAATAAATTTCTATTATCTGGGAAAAATGCTGCCCTGTGTCTATCTAAGATTATTAATGTAATTTATTTAACAAGCAAATTTAATTCATAACCAATGGTCAATAAATGCCAAAGATATTGATCAAAATTATTTTGAAATTGTCATGAAATCATTGTTTTGATGAAAAAAAAATTGTAGAAGGTTGTCGATGTTTTAATTCTTGTTTAAGGCATTTTTTCATATTTTTGAAGGTAAAAGTTTATATGCAATGATTTTGAGTTGAAACAAAAATAAGAAAAAAATAATAAATGAACAATAAATTTAAAACATCACTAAAGACTTGGCTTCACTTAACTTGACTTGAAACATCATTTAAATACTGAATTGAATTTTACATAAAACTAATATAGACATTAAAATTTATTACCACAAATTACTCTTTGGGACAGTTGCTGTTTAAGGTATTCTTACTTTTATTCTTTTATTTAGTTTCGATACGATATTTTCGTGTCTCTTTATAGCAACAAAATACCTCAACACAATTTACATAATTTTATCAGTAACTAGCTTTTGGATATCATATTAGAAAATACAAAATAAATCAAAAATATTATTAAGTGTAAATAGGCAAAGGGTAAGTGTTGGAACTACTGAAAATACTTTAAACACACTGATTTTGTTCATTTTAACTATTGACCGTCTTAAATTGGGAGTTTTGTAATTCTTGATTCTTATATATTAAAAAAATATTCTTAATAAAATATTGATTATTTACATCACTTGTTAAAGATTCATTTAGAATGTCGACTTATACAAGTTACAAAACAAGTTGTTTTTTATTTATTTAATTTATATTTTTCATTTTTTTACGCAAGCCTACTCGTATTACATTTCTTTCATTTGATCTGGTCATTGAAATGTTTAATAAAGAAAAGTTAACAGTTTGAATCTCTTTTCAGTCTAAGATTAATATCATGAATTCCGTAACAGTGTATAACGTTCTTGAGGAGGTTGGAGGGACAACACAATGTAAATAAGTATCGTCCAAAATATCATTTCAATTACTTCTTATTTTTTGTCAATAAAACATTCAATATTAAAAAAAAATTACTCTCTAAATATCAAACGTTTAATTTACTTAAATACTAACCAGTCGTTGACGTTGACTTTAATGCGTTACAACAAACCTGCACTTCATTGATCCATTGCTCTTGAATCGCTTACCGATTCTTCTCCAACCTTAGACCTAGGAATTCCATTCGATCGTTTTAAATTCGCAACGAAAAATAAAATAAAGACAAAGTTTGAAAAATACATCTTTCTATCTTGACTTTAAGTGTAAGTGTAAATGTTGAAGGCTTTGAATTGTTGTCAAAGAAACAAATGTTATACAATAATAAATACGATTGACGTCATCGAACGACTTTGGTATGTACTAATACGGTTTATCTTGGTTACGCACAGAAAATACAAACTATCAATTTCATTTTCTTATGATCAGTACCAAAAATAACAATAACAAATACAAAAAGGTATTTTCTTCTTGATGGTGTTATCTTGTATACCTTCCAACTTTCACAAAAACAAAATTTGAATAAGGAAATCTTCATTTTTTTGTCATTCTTTGTTCGTAAATAATTAATATCATGAATTCCGTAACAGTGTATAACGTTCTTGAGGAGGTTGGAGGGACAACACAATGTAAATAAGTATCGTCCAAAATATCATTTCAATTACTTCTTATTTTTTGTCAATAAAACATTCAATATTAAAAAAAAATTACTCTCTAAATATCAAACGTTTAATTTACTTAAATACTAACCAGTCGTTGACTTTGACTATAAAGTTAAAGAGCACTTTGCAAACTTTATCCAGCTGGTCAGATAATGATGACATTAGTAATTTAAATATGTAAGATCCATTCTTGTGATTTAAAGAAATAACATAAAATAGAATTTTCCATTTTAGAACTTAACATCAATATTATGCCATCAACACACACACACACACACACACACACACACACACACACTTGTATAGGAACCATGCAGAAAAAACAATAATATCTTGGATAATACTGTCTGATAATTTAAATCAAGGTATGTGAAAAAACTACATAATATTGTAAATAAAATTATATTTCCAATATATCTAATACACTAATATGTACAGTATATTAATGCGTTACAACAAACCTGCACTTCATTGATCCATTGCTCTTGAATCGCTTACCGATTCTTCTCCAACCTTAGACCTAGGAATTCCATTCGATCGTTTTAAATTCGCAACGAAAAATAAAATAAAGACAAAGTTTGAAAAATACATCTTTCTATCTTGACTTTAAGTGTAAGTGTAAATGTTGAAGGCTTTGAATTGTTGTCAAAGAAACAAATGTTATACAATAATAAATACGATTGACGTCATCGAACGACTTTGGTATGTACTAATACGGTTTATCTTGGTTACGCACAGAAAATACAAACTATCAATTTCATTTTCTTATGATCAGTACCAAAAATAACAATAACAAATACAAAAAGGTATTTTCTTCTTGATGGTGTTATCTTGTATACCTTCCAACTTTCACAAAAACAAAATTTGAATAAGGAAATCTTCATTTTTTTGTCATTCTTTGTTCGTAAATATCAGACTTGTAATTAACATTGCGGTGATTTCTATTTGAAATGATAAACTATAACACACACAGACACAAATGCAAATAAACAAGTAATTCAATAAATTAACAAACAAATCAAATTATTTTAAAAAAATAAAAGAACATAATATTTTTGCAGCTTAACATTATATATTAAAATAAAACAAAAATACCAGTCCTTGTCCATATCACAATTCCAAAAACAAAGTAAAAACTTTGCAAACTGGCAAAATATGTTATACACGTGAACTTCCATCAAGGAAGTGAGGCCGGGTTACATTATATATTGAAAATATTTCTTTATCAAGAATGTAGCAGAAAATAAAAGAACATAATATTTTTGCAGCCTAACATTAAATATTGAAAATGTTTCTTTATCAAGAATGTAGCATATGAACATTAATTAAAAAAGAAAGGTAATTAATAAATTAAGAATGTTAATGAATTTAACAAGAAAGGTCATTAATTAAATAAGAATGGAATTATCAATTAAATAGGAAAGGTAATTAGTTAATTAGGAAGGTAACTAATTCATTTAAAAAGAAGATAACTGATTTTAAAAAAAAGTTAATTAAGTTAAAAAGAAGATTCGAAATTCGATTGATTAATTAGAAAATAACAGATTCTATAAACAAATTAATTTGACATCTTAAACTTATTTAAATCATTAAGGAAAGAAGACATTATTAAGATACATGTCATTGTTTTCACAACTGGGACTAACTGAACCTTATTGCTTAAAATTGTACATTATTTGGTTTAAGTAGTTAAAATCTGATTGCAAAAATTTGATAAGGAGAGGAGCGAGCTATACTCCACGTTAATAATTACTATGATATATTTTTAACGTTTTGAAATTATTGCTGTACCATTGCATTTAATCTAGAACACTGTTATCGGTCCATGTCCAAACTATAATCACAAAAGCATTGTAAAAATTTTGAACTTGGACAACGACTACATATTTATCGACAATATTGTGGTGACGGTCATACGACCTTTTAATGCCTTTATTAGCCTGCATATATCCCTGAGTCAACAATTTGTTTGCAAGTAGCATGCCTCATTGTAGAATGTTCACGTAGTAGGTACAAGCTCTACCGCACCGTATTTACTACGAACCAATTCACCATAAGCAAGAATATTGCTGCAAAGAAACGTAAAATGTTCATGATAGAAAATTAAAGCTATCTCGTTTGTCATAAAGTTTCAAATGTTGTTTTTCATGGATGTCAGAAATAAGGTGTAAGTCAAAATGTCAAGATGAATGTTATGAAAGAGCCGTATTTTTTATTTCAAGTTCCTTCGAATAGATGCCAGTAACGTGTTCTACAATTCAGAATTATCAAGAGAAAGAGCGTTATTTATATATCTGTATCATTAGCTGAATTATTTTGAAACGTAATCTCTGTAGATTTGACAATGTTCCTAGATAGTTTATTTTCTATTCAGGAATGTCACACAACACAGGATATTAGGATCGTTTCTATCTTTAGAAATTTGCTTGGTTCATAGTTAGTTTATTTTCTATTCAAGAATGTCACACAAATCAGGATATTAGGATTCTTTCTATTTTTAGAAATTTTGCTAGTAGGATAAACTATTAATCGAACTACATGTACCTTTAGTTAATTAAATGTCAAAACAATATAAATCATAGCTTTTAAACGTGATGACAAAAAAAAAACGCCATCAAAAGCAAAGTTTTGAAGTTAAAACTTTTCGGTGATCAAATGACAAAAAAAAAAGCCATCAAAAGCAATCAAATGACAAAAAAAAACGCCATCAAAAGCAAAGTTTTGAAGTTAAAGCTTTTTGGTGATCAAATGACTTTATAGAATAATCAATGAAAGAAATAGAGAGAATGCAAGAACTAAAAGTGTTTTTATTTATTTATTTATTTATTTATTTATTTATTAAATACACTAACTACGACATCTGTGACCCTTAAAATGCCTATGAAAGCTGCTTGTAAATCAAACATTAGTTCAAGAAGAAAGCTGAAACAACAAAGTAAAAAAAGAACAACTCTTAATCAACTAAGGAAGAAATAAATTTAATTACTTCCCCTTAATAGAAAGTAGAAAATAGAAAGCTCACTCGACTACAGTTGAAGATAGTAGATTTTTGCAAATGGAATTGAACTTAAATATATATATATATATATATATATATATATATATATATATATATATATATATATATATATATATCTTGATTTCAAGACTCAAAACTTCCATTCTTTAACACATGTAATCGGATCGGAGGAGTCCAGTAGACAAAATTGCGACGAAGAACGTGAATTTTAGATCGAGAACATGATTTTTTGACCAAAATATAGTCCACAAACAACACATCATTTATTTATTATTTATTTATTTATTCATTTGTTTTTTTATATATTCAATTTATAATAATTATTATTTCAGATCTAATATTCTCATCAGCACATAATGTTAATGAAATATAAATTAAATCGGGCAACTGTACATAATTTATAACTAATCCTATCATTCAAATCCCTTCTAGAAAGAAACCATACACTTGGACTGAAATATTAATTGAAATGCATGCTGGTTTCAGAATTTATTTAAGCTATTTCTTACTAACTTTGTACGAGGGACGTCATCTTGAATCTAAGGCGAACAACCTTAAAATATTGATAGCGGCCGCACGCTTGCGCTCGCGCATACAGTCATTCCTGAACGGCTCGAAGTCAATGCACAAGCGTACATAGTGTATCTTGAACGGGCCTCTGATGTGCAATCATAATGCGTGAGCGACTGAGGTGTTTTAAAAACATCATATCAAACACTCACGCGTGTTATATTGTAATAATAAATTTTTACATCAAAATAAAATATGTTTAAACTAAAAGTTATATATCTTAACCATAATGGAGTACCTATATGATAGAATAGACACACAGTTTGAATCAAAGAGATCACAGTTGTCCTTAACAGAAAGGTACACGCATCTTTAGAAATCCTCATAAGATCGTGCAATGCAATAAAAGATAAAACCTTGTTCAAATAGTCTTGTTTTGTATAGTAAAAATTTCCATTGAGTGCAACAACACAGCAAGATAAACATAAAAATCGCAAATTTCTCATTTTTGTTGTCCATAAGTCGTCATGGTGACCGTTTTAGATATAAACGTCTATATTCTATTTCGAGCAGTCTGTCCAGTGGGTTTAATAGTCCTTATGGGTTGTATTGGCGACGAAACCATATTAAGCGACGGTGTAAAGTCTTGAAAAATTGCGCTGGAGGCGTGTATTGTTGTTCGTGTTTATACTTTGTTCACTGCAAGGAGCACACTCTTTGTATTTTCTTTTTTACTTTTTTTTTCTTTTTTGGTGGCTTAGTTAAAGTTCCATCAGCAACTACATTTCTTTTAATAATATACCAAACACAATGACTTAAAACCTGTTTAAGTACTTATCTTTTACTAAAGATTTACGGTGAGATCCGTCCTCTACCAACCAAACGCCATCTTATAACTTACATTTAATACATATCCTATACATAAAAATGTCCATATCGTTTCTCGCATACTCAACAAAAAAAATCCAAATCATTGTTAACTACATTTGTTAACCATTTGGCACCTCTCTCTCTCTCTCTCTCTCTCTCTCTCTCTCTCTCTTTTACGCACGCATCTACGCAGTTTAAAGTTTTACAACGGGTAAATCTTAATAAAAATCACACCGGGATTCGGAATTCTAAGACAGGTTGCACTGCGTGGTCAACCTTAAGAAACAAAGCTTACGCCCAAAAAATCCAAAAAATTTCGTTGTTATGGAAATTGGTTGCCGTGACAACCACAATGAACCTTTAGGAAATTTGAATTTGCCCTTTTTATAGGTGAAAATGACAATTTTAGTCATAACATACATCAATTACATAATTTACCATAAAAGTAAATGAATAAACAAAATGTTTACTCTGGTTGTATTAAAACAGAGAATATATTTAGAAATCCGACTTCTGTGTGCAATTTCCATGGCAACAAAATAGTCATATGTTTATTTTTGGCTTTATTGTTTTGTTATTACAACTTTTATCAACAACCACTCAGTTATGCAGTGACTTAAAATAAATTTTATACTCAGGATTTTAAAACATTTATCAAATGTAACAAGGCATAACAAAACTTTAAGGAGAAATTTATTTCTTTACATGTAACCATGGAAACTAAAATGGCCTTATCTATATAATGCAGAAAACCTATTCCAGGGCTTTTGCATGCAGACTTTGATCCGCAATTTGTGATTTACATGTAATGAAAGATAATGCTTTAGAATTTTTATACACGTTAAGAACCAAGTTAGCCTAAGATTGTTGCTGTTATTTTATTTAACGTCGCATCAGAAATTTTTTCAGCTATTTGCAATGGGAGCAAACTTACTAATGCCTATGGGTTAATATAACAACAAGTCTGTGTATGCGTATCCTATAAATTTGTGTGTTACGGCCTGCCGTGTACTAGCGGACTAGGGTGACGTTTTGGTGAGGTACTAGCTCAATGAGTATTCCGCACAACCTCCCAGTCCATTTACGGTACCGGATTAACGAATCGATACTTTATCCTCCTCATGATGAGCGCCCGGCGAAGATGCTAAACCTAAAATTTTGAAGTTTTATGTATGTTCTGGCCAGGATTCGAACCAATGTTCTCCCTCTCTTAAGGATGTAAAGATACTGTTAATGTGGACTTGTTTCAGTCAGGGTCTTTGTTCTATTTAAACAAATTTTCACTATTAAGTTAAATTAATAACTCTGAATTGTCATGAGAATACCATGTCTTCACTGTATGTTTTAAAACATTTGCATCAGTAGGGCTCTAAAAGCAAAATTATCAGAGTTTCAAGAGGGATAACTCATAATTAGGTAAAATCAAGTTGACTTGGGTGAGTGTTTTTGATACCAACATTATTTTGTAGATTGGTTTACGTTTTCGTACTTTAGGCGATATTGCAATTTTAGATTTCTTTGTAAGTAGTGTAGGCTAGAGTTCTATTTCTAGCCTAAACAATTGAAAAATAGTAGAAAAAAAAGTCAACACAGAATAAAAACTGTAGTGTAAAAAGAACAGACGTTGTTCCTTACTTTCGTTTTAATAGCTTAAAAAGTTAAAATATTTTAGAACCCAGTCGTTAGGATTAAAGATATCCAAAGTACATCCATACCATCATTTTAAACGAAGTGGTTGTCTCAGTTGCCTCATAAGTTGCTACATCCCTGTTTTGTCTCAGTAGCTTCATACGTTGCTACACCCCTGTATTGTCTCAGTTGCCTCATACGTTGCTACCCCCCTGTATTGTCTCAGTCGGCTCATACGTTGCTACACCCCTATATGGTCTCAGTTGGCTCATATGTTGCTACACCCCTGTATTGTCTCAGTTGGCTCATACTTTGCTACACCCCTGTTTTGACTCAGTTGGCCTATACGTTGCTACACTCCTGTATTGTCTCAGTTGGCTCATACGTTGCTACAACCCTGTTTTGACTCAGTTGGCCTATACGTTGCTACACTCCTGCATTGTCTCAGTCGGCTCATACGTTGCTACATCCCTGTTTTGTCTCAGTTGGCTCATACGTTGCTGCACCCTTGTATTGTCTCAGTTGGCTCCTACGTTGCCACACCCCTGTAATGTCTCAGCTGGCTCATGCGTTGCAACAACCCTGTATTGTCGCATTCGACTCATACTTGCTTCACCCCTGAATTGTCTCAGTTGCCTTATACGTTGCTACACCCCTGTATTGTACAAGTTGCGTCATGCGTTGCAACACCCCTGAATTGTCTCAGTTGCCTTATACGTTGCTTCACCCCTGTATTGTACAAGTTGCGTCATGCGTTGCAATACCCCTGAATTGCCTCAGTCGGCTCATACGTTGATACACCCCTGTATTGTCTCAGATGGCTCATACGTTGCTTCAACCCTGTATTGTCTTAGTTGCCTCATACGTTGTTTCACCCCTGTATTGTCTCAATTCCCTCATACGTCGCTACACCCTTGTATTGTCCAAGTTAACTCATGCGTTGCAACACCCCTGAATTGCCACAGTCGGCTCATACGTTGAAACACCCCTGTATTGTCTCAGATGGCTCAAACGTTGTCTCAACCCTGTTATGTCTTAGTTGGCTCATACGTTGCTACATCCCTGTATTGTCTCAGTTGGCCCATACGTTGCTACATCCCTATATTGTCTACTTAGTTTGCTCATACGTTGCTACACCCCTGTATTGTCTCAGTTGGCTCATACGTTGCTACACCACGTATTTTCTCAGTTGCCTCATACGTTGCTTCACCCCTGTATTGTCTCAGTTGGCTCATATGTTGCTACATCCCTATATTGTCTTAGTTTGCTCATACGTTGCTACACCCCTGTATTGTCTCAGTTGGCTCATACGTTGCTACACCACGTATTTTCTCAGTTGCCTCATACGTTGCTTCACCCCTGTATTGTCTCAGTTGCCTCATACGTTGCTACACCCCTGTATTGTCTCAGTTGCCTTGTACGTTGCTACAGCGCTGTATTGTCTCAGTTGCCTCACGCGCTGCTACACCCCTGTATTGCCTCAGTTGGCTCATGCGTTGCTACACCCTGCATTGTCTCAGTTGCCTTGTACGTTGCTACACCCCTGTGCACATGGGCAGTAGTTGTATTATTTCATAAAAATTCAAAAGTAGCACATGTCATATTCAATGTATATACAAATACGCCAGAGATATATATCCAAATATCAATTATAACATACAAATAACATTTTATTAAATGCTGACATATCAAACCCACAAAGTTATATAGATACGGTTCATATTTATTCGCGGAGTTGAAGAACAGCTAATGACCATTATTGTAACTGTGTATATGTATATTTTATGTTGATAGAGAACACTATTGTATTATACAAGTCCAGGAATAAAATAAACACTGATTAGTCAAACTTGTTGCAAAAGTCTTTACAGCAAAAACTACTCACAGGTAACACAAGTTAAATATAAAAATAAATAAAATAAAATAATAATAAAATATCTTAGTCTATGTTCGCTATAGTTGCACGTTGCAAATGTGGTTTAAAGTTTAGCCTGCATTTTGAAAAACTGAACCATTACCAAAGCGTGGTATGGCAATTCGACTAGGTTAAGTTTATACACCAGAGGCTCCTGTCCTACTGTCAAGATGGTCGTCGTTGCTAAAGATTACTTTCGCAAAAAAAGCGATTGTCGATTATTTTTAACCACTTTGTTTAAGTTTTAAATATTGAAAACTGAAACAAGCTAATAAAAACACTGAAAAAGGTTTATTGGCAAGAAATATTTCGTTGACTAAATTTTCAAGTTAAACAAATATGATTTTCAATTAATTCTGTGCAAATCATCTCTGAAAGCACTTTTTGTCTATTGCTTTTTATAATGAAAAAAAACGTAAATAAAGTAACAGATGAGTAGTTTATGCCTTTATGGGTCTCTTTTTACTTATTTTTTTTTTATTTGTATAACAAAAATCGATTAAAACAGAAAATACAGGTGTGTGAAATAGGCAAACCTTAAACTCAAAAGAAAAACAACAAAAAGCCTTTATGGATTTGAACATAGAACCAATAACAGGAACTCTTTCAATGTTCATTAATCATCTAAATCTCCGATTTCCCCGTCATCTCTTGTGGACGAGTCATTATCACTTTCCGTGAAATAATCACTTGGATCAAAATCTAAACCGAAAGATTCAAAGCTTGCAACGCTATTACTATCAGACTCTTCGGAATCTTTATCAGAATCAGCAGATTCGACGTGTGAATCAGACGACAGACATCTGATTGGACGAGGTTTTTCGGGATAAATTTCATTAACTTTAAACTGAATATTGCAAATATCCATTAATTCTGTTTCCTCTTTGATTCGCAGTCGGATGTTGTCAACAAACTGTTGGCCCTTGCTTTTTCGTAAATACGAACATGTATAATGCCAATACGCATGCTCATACCATGGATCTAAATTAAGTTTCTTAAGACTTATCATTCCGCCACAATCAAAGCATTGTGCCACAGTTGGTTTGTTTGTGAGATAAAATCCAGCTTCGGCAAGTTCTAGATAGAGTTCATCGTCACCTGCATCAAAATTATCTCTTGTATTAACGAAAGACGTCAATCTTGTATTAAGATCACTATAGGTAGTATTTTGTCGTACAATGCGCATATGTTGGAAGACAACATCTACAAATGCATTCCGTAGCATAATTGTTGTGTACACGTCACCGTTTACTGTACAAACTAGTTGACTACCAGATCTCCAAAAAGGTCGCGTAAGCAGGCATTTTGCAAACAAACCAAATCTTTGTAACACAACATTAGTATTTGGATTGTCAAATTCTTTTTCGTTAAGTGAACCATCAAAATGTAGCGTTAAATTCGTCACTTTTACAATGGGTAGATCGGTATGTAAATCAAAAAGTTCTGGTAATGAACACTCTATTTCCAGTATGGGTTTTAATTTTTTCCATATGATTTCTAACGTTCTTCCTTTTATGTTTAAACCACAAATACCCATACCCAGGTCAAACATATGTTTATCTCCTAACTGTGATATATAAAAACTCAAACAAAGTTTTACAAATACTCTTGAAAAAATACGATCTGATAACTGTACACCCTGAATTAAATTTGAAATGACTGTTGGTAATCCTGTTAAACGATAATTCAGTGGTTCCTTATTAGGTTTGGATGGAATCATTTTGTTATACACCATTTTCCACATCATATCATACATAAACCCAATGTCACTCACAACTGAAGTTATAAACTTGTTCATTCTGCTGGTTTTACTGTATGGCCTTTTTTCTAAGTTTGGTTGCCTCTGTCATCTGTAAGTATATGGTGTACACACACATTATACATAAAAATACAGCAACATCAAGTAAAATAAGAACACGGAGTTCAAACTGCATTAAGTTTTTAAATTCTCTGATATTCTTTTTTTTCTTTCATTTTTTATTATTTTTTTTTTATTTTATTTTATTTTATTTTTAATTTTTTTTTTTTTTTTTTTGATTTTCTAAAAATATACTTTTTTAAAAATAGATAACTTCTAATCACAACCCGTGAGATTCATTTTCTAAAATTCCATTCCTATCCTGTAAATAAACGGAATCCTCTAACGGGTTGGTCAATGATTAACGATGATTATTATGAGCTTGGAGCATGCGCACGAATGTACGGAAATTCCAATGAATCGAATGCGAAACCTGACAAATTGTATTAATTGTCCGTCATTAATATCCAAATGTATTCGCAATGGTGTTTGTATCTCTTTCTATGTCACAAATGACAAATTCAATGGTGTGACAACTGGAGTTTTAACATAACAAAAATAAATGCGTTTAGAAATACAAATGTAGTTCTTATTAAAATTATTTTATTTCTGACATTTCTTGTTTATTTTACAGTGAAACTTTGCATTCCAACTGAAGAGATTAATTTTGGGTTCGAAGCAAGTGAAGTCCTATGGTTTCTTTTTCGAGTAGAATTTCGAGGTTTTATGAAAATTAGACTCGCGGAGATTTATGCATTCTTAGACAAGTGTGATAGTTCATTATATGAAGCCATCGACTACCTAAAGTAAAGCAAGCCGTAAAAATGTTTCAATCTCCATTTATGTAATATTATTCTATATTTTAATGTAGCAAAAGCTTTATAGTGTCTCATAAGTCAACTATAAATTTTTTAGATATTGATTGCGTTTTTAACATTGTATATTTTATGTTAATATTTTAGCGAAGCCATACGTCACACAAGTATGAATATTCTAAACACTTACAGCGACGTTTACAATATAAATTAACATTAGATAAATGTCAGTCCTTGTCCTATAAATGTTTAACTTGTTTAAAATTTTCTTTGAGGTAGTGATGTTTTTATAGGTGTAGCTAATCCTTTATACATAATTTATTTCCCACAAGCAGATCACTTTGGAACTTGATCTGGTTTTATCCCAATTGTTATTAATTATTTCCAATCAATTTTCAAAAAAATTGATCAAAATATTTTTTTTAAATACTGTATAGTCTAAAACCACCAAAGTGACTCTAATTAGTAAGATCATAAGGTAAACCTACATTAAACTTTTATCTAGTGTCTGAAGTATCACGCCTGATTCACGCAGTTTACAGCAACGCAATTTAAAAAAAGGTAAATAAAAATGTTATATACTTGACCAGTGCCAAAACATAAAAGATAACCGGTATGCAAGTTGTGTATAGATGTATTTCAGTATGCATATAATATAAAATTGTAAATGAACCGAGGATAGACCATGAAATTAAACTGCTAAAAATACACAGATAAAATAGATTTTAAGATATTTAACCTATAATTAATTGTGGATGTAGGTAAAAATCTTTCATGGTGAGGGTTTAAAGCACAGAAGCACTAAAGTTCATAAAAAATGTCGCCACCCAACACAGCATGTCCACACGGTCATCTTAAAAAAAAAAAACAGCCTGGAGCAATGAAATACTACCGGTCACTCCTCTGGGTTGTAATTTTGTAAGTTAATGATGCAACATATATAATGCTAAGTTTGTGATCCACTACGATGTTTAATTGCATTATGTTTTACATGTAATTTTATCTCATACAATAATTGAACTGACTGGAAACAATAAAAAAGATTTTTGAATTCTGAACACACGTGTTGACACAAAACGTCAGGAATTCACGCCCATGTGAGATAGATTCCAAGTAAACAGCTCTTATTAAGTGTAAATGCTTGTTTTTAACAAAAAGGGTGGATGGGAGAGTTGATGTTAAAAGACGCATCAACATTTTTGCAGCTTTTTGATTGATTGATTGATTTAATGGCGTTTTACGTCCCAGTCAAGAATATTTAACTTATATCGAGACGTTGTAGCTTTTCAATGATGCAATAAAAACATGCTAGATCTTTCCATTCTTATTATTTACATTCACAACTCTGGTTCTGATAAATGCTAAGCTTTGTTTATCGCCCCTCAGGTAATATTTTTTGAAATAAAAAAAATCTTAAGGAAATAACAAAGAATTAATTACCTGCTGCTTCTTGTTATGATACATCTTACGTAAAAATAACACATTGAATAATTATAATTAGGAAGATCACCAAGAGAGAAACGAAAGAAGAACGTGTATTAACGAGTGTAACAGTCTGCACAATGGCCGCAAGGCCCCATGTAGACGTAAAACTCTGGTAATTTGTTGTCACGAACGAGTGTAAGGTTAAGAAGTCCCTCAATCCATCTATAAAACGGACAGGTACTGATCATGAATCATCCACGCCATCTCGTGTAATAAATTTTATCAACATTAACCGAAAAATTGAAGAGTTAACGTATTATATACAGTATTTACCTGTTACATTCTATCAGAGTTAAATATAAACAATCACGAAATGTTGTGAAATACACTTCCGGGTTTTCCTAGAGTTATCTCGCTTTTATTGCAAGCATAAGCTTTCTGAAATATTTCAAATATTTGGTTTTACTAGAATCAAAGCTCGCTTATGACTATAAGTTCTACTAAAATCAATATTAGCCTGTTCAACTAACGTAATTATTGCTCTGTATTACTTTCGAAATTATCGGCCTGTTCTACTTTTGAAATTATTGGCCCTTTCTACTTTTGAAATTATTGACCTGTTCTACTTTGGTAATAATTGGTCTGTTTTACTTATGTAATTAATGGTCTGTCTCACTCACATAATTATTGATCTGTTCCTCTTACGTAATTAATGGTGTGTCTCACTCACATAATTACTGATCTGTTACTCTTAAGTAATTCATGATTGGTTTATCCCACTCACGTAATTATTGGCCTGCTCTACCGTTTTGAAATTGATGTCCTGTTCTACTTTTGAAATTAATGGCTGTTTTAATTTCGTAATAATTGATCCTGTTTTTACTTACGGAATTATTGGTCTATCTCACTCACATAATTATTACTTATGTCACGGTAATTATTTGTCTGGTCCCGGTTTCACAATCATTCCTCAACTAAGATTTATCTTAACTTAAATCTTGGAAATTTGAAATCTTAATAATTTGGTCAATTGTTCAGATATTCAGGAATTTAAGGTTTCATTTTGTAGATCTGTTCAATCTTATAACATCTGTATTTAGTTTTATCACAAATGTGTATTTGGAATTTAAAAAAGTGATTCCCAAATTATGCCTAAAATCTTGGTTTAGGAATGATTGTGAAGTTTTGTTGATTTTAGTCTCTCCTATTGTTTTTATCTGTTTGGTCTGTTCTATCAATGTAATTCCAAATTTACTGGAAGAATTGTAAGTTTGTTATACTAACGTAATGCGGACTGTTAAACGGGTGTAACTATCTGGCTGTTTAACCGTTTTCATTATCCGTGTCTTCTTCCGATGTGCTGTTCTACTGTTTCGTTTAGCAAATTAAATTACAATTGTAATCAGTCTAGTCCAAGACCACAAATATGGACAACACTATCTGATGACTTTATCTCTAGTAACACAGGACCGTAGCAGCAAATTTAAAAGTGGGGGGGGGGGGCAAAATTAAATACACAAAAATTATGTTTTACAAATAAAGTATGAATATGGAAAATGGAATTCTGATCAGATGTGTGGTACGTTTGATGGGAAATGTTCATCTAGTCAGTCATTTTCAGTTTGAATCCTAAATGATATATCCAGATGCAGCACATGCCTTGAAGCTCTTCTGAATACCTCTAAATAAGCAAGATTGAAAAAAGACTCAGAACACTAGTGCACAAAAGCTGGAGGTATGGAACCATTTGAAAGGTACCTTAGTCTGTTTGATAGGTAATGTTCATCTAGTGTGAGTCCTTGGCTTGCAATGTCTTAACAAGTCCATTTCACGGCAACTAATTACTGTCTGATTCACGTCTGCCGTAGCACTAGTTTTTCAAGGTTTTAGAAGAGATACAAAAAAAATTTTGTAACATGCCACATACCGTTATGACGTATGCATTTTGTCGTAATTAAATGACACCAAACTAAATGCCATCTTAGCTGGAGTATAAAATGCAGAGCTTTTTAAAATCCTTACGGGGATTTAATATGGGAAAACACACAAACGCTCATTCCGGAAATATATCGCTGAAAAATCATGCGGGTTAAAAAAATAGAATTGCGCATGACCGACTTTCCCATTTTCGCTGGCCAGGTAATATCGTCTGCAACTTGACAGCAAAAGGAATATATATACTGTAGGTCTAACAACGGCGATCTTACCTACAGCTGAATGAACTATTCCAGAATTTTCTACCTTAACCCGCATGATTATTACAGCGATGTATTTCCGGAATGAGGGCTTGTGTGTTTTCCCATATTAAATCCCTGTAAGGATTTTAAAAAGCTCTGCATTTTATACTCCAGCTAAGATGGCATTTGGTTTGGTGTCAGTTAATTACGACAAAATGCATACGTCATAACGGTATGTGGCATGTTACAAAATTTTTTGATATCTCTTCTAAAACCTTGAAAAACTAGTGCTTACGGCAGACGTGAATCAGACAGTAGAATCAAACAAATTGAAATTATTTTTTTTAAAGAAAACAAAATGTGTATATTATCTTCATTTATTGTATTACTTTAGCTCTAGAGCATTAAAATGTTTTACTTTGTATCATCATCAGTAAAGTTTCAAACAAACATTGCCTGTACGAATTTTTCTGCACAAATTGGTTCCGATATTTATGAGATCTAACTTATCTGTTTCTTTTTAATAGTAAATAGGAAGAAAGATCATATAAATAAACCACTAGATGAAAACGGAAAACTTTCATTTTCCGGAAACTGTACCGTCAACATAAATTAATCATTTGTTTTAAATTATACTGAAATTTACAGTGATATCTACTGAATTTTAAATGAATTACGTGCCTTTAAGAATCTGAATTAAATTTTAGCCCAAAAGTGGGGGGCCGAGCAGGGCTCCCCTGCCCCCCCCCCCCTTTTCCTACGGGCCTGTAACATATGTGCAGCAAGCACCACTTGTACTCATGGCCAACAACTTAAACGGTTTCACGAGTCACCAAGCAGTTACCTACAGGAGTGTGGCAAATGTGATACTAAGCTGGACGAGAAATGGATTGAATACAATGGCTGTTGCCTCAGATTTTGTCTAAGATGTTCAGGTATACCACTTAACGTTTACCAGTGTATCAAAAATGGTGGGATAACAAATTTTACTTGGTCATGTCGAAGTTGTATCTAAATGACCTACACTCGATAAAATAAACACAACACTAAACAGCATGTACTTAGACAATAAAAAGACAATTGACAGCCTAGATCCAAGAATTACAAAAGTTCAACAGTCAACAATTAGCACTATTAAAAAAGTTGCAAACATGAAAGAAGTTACCGAAAATCTCTCGGCTAGTTTTAAAGATATGGTGGAGAAACGTATAAAAGAAATGGATTCTCGAAAAGAACGTAACAATAACATTATACTCTTCAATGTAGAAGACAAATCAACCGGCGATAACAAACAGGACAAATTGAATGATGAAACTGCATTATATAAACTTGCCAATAACCTGGAAATTCCTAATTTAGAGTTAGTTGTAACCTACCGGCTTGGGAAATACACTAAAGGTCAATATCGATCCCAAGTGGCCAAATTAGGTAGCCTCAGCCAAAGAAAGTATCTTTGGAAAACGCTAAACATATTGACACAAAAGCATCCAACGAGCTTAAAAGAGTCATTTTAACCAGAGACCAAACTGTAGAACAAAGAGAAGAAAGGAAACTCCTTCGAGCAAAAACCACTACTAAAAAATGGAACCAAATGTCATGAAAATAGCATCACAACCAAGACATTTAGTCAGAAACAATCTACTGTTGAAAACAAGACCATCTATAACGATGACACAGTCATTGGAGGCAGCCAAATAAATTTAAATCGCTCAGGTTCAACAGAACAGCCGCTGTCACCAGTGGTTGACAGGACATAACATAGTTTTAACCCAAATTTTAGTAATAACTGTGCAGATGGTAAAAGTTATTTGAATGTTTTTTATACAAATAATGATCAAATGAAAAAAAAAACAAACAGTCCGAACTGAGACAATATGTAAATATAAACAATCCTGATATCATTTGGTATAACAGAAATATTCCCTAAAAACAGTCTCTTCCCAACAGTTAGAGAATCCTTCCAACTAGAAGGTTATGAAATGTAAATAAGGGACACAAATAATGGCAGAGGAATTATCTTCTACATTAGCATCAACTCAACAGAAGTTAACATCGATTATACTTTTAAAGAAAGCATATGGCGCAAAATTCAACTCCGGGGAAATAATAATACTCTCCTAATTGGCTGCATTTACCGGAGTATCAATAACGACACTGAAAGTTTAAATAGTCTTGTCAGACTTATTGGTCGCAGATACGAGTCACAAAACTTCTCATCTCTTGATTATGGGAGACTTTAATCTCAGAAATATTAATTGGGATACAAAAACAACTAACAATAGTAAAAGCCATATGAGTTTTAAATTTGTTGAGTGTATCAAAGATAACTATTTGATTCAACAAATAACGAAACCAACACGATTTAGAGTTTACTAGTAATGGTGTTTAACGTCCCAGTCAAGAATATTACACTTATATCGAGATGTCGCCAGCTATAGGCGAAAGTGCAGAAATTTTGCGTGTGCGTTGGGCTGATGGCACTATACAACAGGGTTCTTTATCGTGCCATGCTTGCCATGACACGGGACCTCGTTTATTTTAAGTTCCCATCCGAAAGAACCGTGACTTTTATTTCGTAATAACGAGTGCTTGGCGAAAGAACAGTCACTACCCACTTTTAAGTCTTTGGTCAGACCTGGCCGGGGTTTAAACCCACGACCTTCCACTTACGGAGCGAGCACTCTACCAACTGAGCTACCGCAGTGGCAACACGATTTAGAGAGGGAAATGAACCACTAATATAAGATATTATATTAACCAATGAGGAACAAATAGTGGATGAAATTGAATAACTTACTAGTCTCGGTAGTAGACTAGTGACCATATGTTTTTTAGCTTTTAACTTTAACTGTTTTACCAATGTACATAGTGTAAATGTATGTAAGAAAAATTATTTTAAAGGTGATTATGAGGCTATGAAGAAAGAATTGAGAGAAATAGACTGGGAAAGAATGGTTCAGATGGTATTAGTAGAAGCCTGGAAATACTTTACTGAAATTATATCAATACATACCAGTGAGTAAAGTTAAATCAGATCATACTAATAACCGAAGAAATCTAGACTCAGTGGCATTAAGTGCAGTTAAGAACAAGAGACGAAAATGGTTGAAATACCTACACTGCAAAACAGACAGACATTTCAACAAATACAAAGAAGCTAGAAATGTAGCAACACACGCTATTCGAACTTCAAATTATAGATATGAAAAGGACCTAGCTTCAAAGATTAAAACCGATCCTAAACTGTTTTGGAAACTTGTACGATCAAGATGTAAAACCAAAGATTCAGTTGACAACTTTGAAGACGACCATGGATTTGTACCAACAGACGGTCAAGACAAGACCAATAAACACAGCGAGTATTTCACCAGTGTTTTTGTTATAGAAAACACAGATAATCTCCCATATTTCCAACCCAGGACGCCTCATAATGTAATAGGAAAAATCTGCCTTACAGAAGAACTCGTCGTAAAAAATATATTAAAACTTAACCCAACCAAATCTCCAGTACCAGACAACTTTCATCCTAAACTCGTCATAGAAATAACAAGTGAAAGAGAAAACTTTATCAAAAATTTATCAGAAATCCCTAGAAGAAGGCTTAGTCCCAATTGACAGGAAAATGGCACGTGTTACCACCATATTTGAAAAAGGAAGCAAGACAAAATGTGAAAATTATCGTCCAATAAGTCTCACTTCCAATATAAGCAAACTAATGCAGCACATTATAACAATCTTGTCAGCAACATGCAGTATGGTTTCAGAAAAAGAAAAATCCTGTGCTACACAGCTCTTAGAAGTAATGCGAGATTGGACGGATGCATTAGACTCCGGTTACCCTGTCGATGTCGTATACCTAGATTTTAGCAAGGCATTTGATAAAGTTCCCCACAAACGTCTTATCTGTAAACTGTATGCTTATGGACTTGGTGACGAAATTGTTAATCGGACCCGTAATTTTCTTTCTGGTTTACAAAAGCGAGTCGTCATAAACGGTAAATTGTCCGAATTTGCTGAAATGTCAATGATCTGCTAGATGAGTTATCAAATAATATACGGTTATATGCTGATGACACAAAGATCTACAAAACATCAAAGGACACCCGTAGTGTAACTTCATTACAAAATGATATCAATATTATTTGTCATTGTACAGAAGAGTGGTAAATGCAGTTTGATGATGACAAATGTTAACATGTCGCTATGTCTATCTATCAAAACAAGGACAGGTTCCAGAGTTTTCATTGAACTGCACAAACAAAGCTAGCACGAAAATCTCAACAGTCCAGTCAGAAAAAGACCTGGGTGTTACAGTGGACAACCAGCTCAAATTCAGTCAACATATCCACGATGTTACACATAAAGCAAACAGGAATGTCGGCATCATATTTAGAACTTTTACATACATCATTAAAGATATTTTTTTGATCCTCTATAAATCACTAATAAGACCTCACCTTAGAGTACACATCATCAGTTTGGACACCAGTTTACAAAAAGGACAAACTGTAGAACTATAAAATGTGCAACGTAGGGCAGCGGCTACAAAATTGATCCCCAATCTTAAAAACATATATTCAGAAAGGTTAAAATCACTGGGACTCCCAACTTTAGAATACCGCAGACTGGAGTTGATATGGTCGAGGTGTTTCAAATATTAAATTCTATTGATAAGGTAAACAGTAATGTTTGAAAATGAGCCATACCAAACAAACAAGGGGTCACAAAATGAAGTTATTTAAAAATAGAAATAAGACAAATTTAAGGGGCTCCAGTTTTTCATATAGGGTTGTTTACACCTGGAACAGCCTTCCTAACTCCGTAAACGTAATTGATGCACCTAGTTTAAATGCCTTCAAAAGTCGTCTTTAGAAATAAACATTTGATAAATAATACTATAATATGGTCTGTCACTGCGGTAGCTCAGTTGGTAGAGTGCTCGCTCCGTAAGTGGAAGGTCGTGGGTTCGAACCGCGGCCGGGTCTGACCCAAGACTTGAAAGTGGGTAGTGACTGTTCTTTTGCCAAGCACTCGGCACTACGAAATGAAAGTCACGGTTCTTTCGGATGGGAACTTAAAATAAACAAGGTTCCGTGTCATGGCAGGCATGGCACGATAAATAACCCTGCTGTATAATGCCATCAGCGCAACGCACAGGCAAAATTTCTGCACTTTCGCCTATAGCTGGCGACATCTCGATATAAGTGAAATATTCTTGACTGGGACGTTAAACTTGTGACATGATCATTACTCAACTCAACTATAATATGGTCACCAAGTTGCTACACTTTAGATGCCAAACCGGAGACACAAGTTAATCATGAGTCAATATTATAAAGACAGTAAGTTTGTTTTTATTTTTTTTTTTAACTTTATTAATTCTAATTTTGTCCTTACTGGAAACATAGGGTTTTAACTGTCGTCCTGGGTGCTCCATAAGTAAAAGGAAGTTACAATAAATAAAGACCTAAATGACCTTGACGTTACCTCGACCTTCTTTGACGGCAAAAGTTGGAAAGCTTTCACCATGTCGATAAGAAGAAGAGGAAGCTTTTTTCGCTCATTTAAAAGCGTAGAATTAGAGTGCGATGATTTCATGATGGACAGAGGTGCAACTGCGGCTGCACAAAATAAATGGGTGTTCGAAATAGCCTGGGAAGTTGCAAATAAAGGTATCGTCTACTAATATCGTGCATGCCCTAAATCGTGTATCGTACATATTGTCATCAAGGTTAATCTGTAGGGTTGAAGTTCGTGTACTGTATCATGTGGGATATCCTTAAAATTATGAATTGTCCATCATTGTTTGCTTGTTATCTTGCTTATTTACAAAAGTAAGACCGAATGTTCTGGTCTGCTGAAAATTAATTTACAATATGTAACGGAAGGGAGAAACATGCAGGGACCGGGGATCGAACCCGGAATCTCCCGCACTATAGGCGAGTGCTCTACCAACTGAGCTACCCAGACAGCTACACAATGTCTGAGAAAATGCAAAATAGAAATTTCCATGAATTCAAAATAATTTTTACTTGCATGTGCAAAGTTGCTAAAAATCCTATACCTGTCAAGTGCATGTATTTTTATGGAATTGTGTTCATTAATACTTGTTACAGACAAAATACTTTTAGAGGTGAAATCTCCCCACATATAAAGATTGAAGTGGTTATTTGCATGGACAGTGGAATAATGCAGGTAGTAGATTGAGACTGGCATTATTTACATGTATGCATGCACAATACAATAACTTACATCAGCCATATACAGACAAAGTTTGTGTTCAATTAAGTATATTGGACATATGGTCCCATGATCTACGGTGTGATAAATGAAGTATATATGCAATATTATATAAATATTATTAATATAAATTAAAATATTCATAATTAATTTAATCATTAACAGTATGATGTTTTGAATAATTAAATTATATTTTTAATATATAATAATGGCATATTTAACTATTCATGGCAAAGTGTTTTGCTAAGAATGGTATTAAATAGTCCGATATACTTCATTGAACACACCTTGTCCATATACGGCTGATATAAGTTAACACATTGCACATTTATATGTGTAAATAATGCCAGCCTACTACCTGTGTTATTCTAACATAGGCAAATAATGCCGGCCCATAAAGCAGTGTGCGAAATTACTGCGGGCCTGATGGCCCGAGGCTTTTAACTTTTTTGCTTGGGTCACCAACTTCATATTAGAGTTCCAAGTCTGGTTGCCTCTTTCGTTTAACTAGCGGTTCTGCTATAGCAGGCTGATGTTTCCTCAAGATGCCTAAATTTGTGGTAGTTTGTTTCAGTATAATAAGAAATCTACATTAATGAACAATACTTAATACTTAAACAAAGGATCATTAAAGACCCCCTAAAATGAGATCATTGATGACCTCTTTCATGAAAAGAGGGGGTAACAGTAACTGAATATATACAGTATATATTGTATGGTACTGCTATACTGTTATAGTATATTTGATATGGTACTGATATTTTATTATAGTATATGTGATATGGTACTGATATTCTGTTATAGTATATGTAATATGGTACTGATATTCTGTTATAGTATATGTGATATGGTACTGATATTCTGTTACAGGGCTTCGATTCTTCACTCGTCCACTCGTCCTGTTGAGTGAAATGTGTACTTGGACGAGTGATATTGTTACTACCACTCGTCACGGTGCCGAGTTAAATTTATCAGACATATACATCCAAGGGCTTCTTGCAATTAATAAAAAATAGATACTATAGTGTTTTTCGGAAAAATCTTGTAAAAGGAGGTCAATTGTAACAACATCGGCTGTTCTGTTACATGCGTCAATCAACAAAATCATTTAAACGTTTGCATCACATGTGCAAACCTTTTGTTTCGCATTCGGAATTTACGTAGTGTAAGGTAAAATCCAACCGATGTTCCGAGTGTTTATATACTTGTCGATCTGTTAAGTATGTCAAATAAAAGTAAACAAACTGTTTTGTATAACTTTCTAAAGACAAACAAGGATGAAACAGCTGATAAAGAGTTTTCAAAGACACTAATTAGACTACCGCTGATCCTGATGACAAACCAGTTGCAGGTGGAAGCATTTCTAAACCTGCGACTTCAAAACGAAAGTTACTGGTTACTTAAAGTGGAAAATCTTAAGTTCGTGAAAACCTAAAAAAAAGTCAGAAAACATAATTTATTGGTACAAGCTCTGGCTGTACTTAAGAGAAGAAATTCTCGTTTTCATGTAGTGACTGTGCCGAGTTAAATTTCAAAGTGACGAGTGGTTTTCTTCTTTAACTAGGCACTGTGCCGAGTGGCATTAAAAATTCTATCTAAGGCCTGTGTTATAGTATATATGATATGGTACTGATATTCTCTTATAGTATATGTGATATGGTACTGATATTCTGTTATAGAATATATGATATGGTACTGATATTCTCCTTATAGATTATTTGATATTTCTATTGTGTTATAGTTTATACATATATGATATGGTACTGATATTCTGTTTAAAATATAAGGTAACATTATTCTGTTACAGTTGGTGGTATTTACACTGTAATAAAGTCTAAAGCCCCAGTATCAGTAGAAGAGTTAGGAGAGCAGTACTGTCTACTTGGTCCATACAATGAAGCCTGTGTTAGAACTGAAGTGGAGTTGTTGGAACCTCATAGCTATATATATAGACAGACAATTCAGGCTATGAGAGATGCAGGGTTAAAGGTAAGTCATTTTATATTGCTAGTGTTTGATTATTGATTATAAAGATTGTGTGTTAACATTGTTATTAATTAGTCTGTGCTGGTTGACTTTTTACCATTGGATTGTAATGTCTGTGCAACATTGTTGGCCAGTGAACTTTATTGAATGTCTGTGCAATATTGTTGGCCAGTGAACTTTATTGGTTTGGAATGTCTGTGCAACATTGTTGGCAAGTGAACTTTAATGGTTTGTAATGTCTGTGCAACATTGTTGGCCAGTGAACTATATTGGTTTGTAATGTCTGTGCAACATTGTTGGCAAGTGAACTTTATTGGTTTTTAATGTCTGTGCAACATTGTTGGCATGTGAACTTTATTGGTTTGTAATTTCTGTGCAACATTGTTGGCCAGTGAACTTTATTGGTTTGTAATGTCTGTGCAACATTGTAAGCAAGTGAACTTTATTGGTTTGTAATGTCTGTGCAACATTGTTGGCAAGTGATCTTTATTGGTTTGTAATGTCTGTGCAACATTGTTGGCAAGTGAACTTTATTGGATTGTAATGTCTGTGCAACATTGTTGGCAAGTGAACTTTATTGGTTTGTAATGTCTATGCAACATTGTTGGCAAGTGAACTTTATTGGTTTGTAATGTCTATGCAACATTGTTGGCAAGTGAACCTTATTGGTTTTTAATGTCTGTGCAACATTGTTGGCAAGTGAACTTTATTGGTTTTTAATGTCTGTGCAACATTGTTGGTAAGTGAACTTTATTGGTTTGAAATGTCTGTGCAACATTGTTGGCAAGTGAACTTTATTGGTTTGTAATGTCTGTGCAACATTGTTGGCAAGTGAACTTTATTGGATTGTAATGTCTATGCAACATTGTTGGCCAGTGAACTTTATTGGTTTGTAATGTCTGTGCAACATTGTAAGCAAGTGAACTTTATTGGTTTGTAATGTCTGTGCAACATTGTTGGCAAGTGAACTTTATTGGTTTGTAATGTCTGTGCAACATTGTTGGCAAGTGAACTTTATTGGATTGTAATGTCTGTGCAACATTGTTGGCAAGTGAACTTTATTGGTTTGTAATGTCTATGCAACATTGTTGGCAAGTGAACTTTATTGGTTTGTAATGTCTATGCAACATTGTTGGCAAGTGAACCTTATTGGTTTTTAATGTCTGTGCAACATTGTTGGCAAGTGAACTTTATTGGTTTTTAATGTCTGTGCAACATTGTTGGTAAGTGAACTTTATTGGTTTGAAATGTCTGTGCAACATTGTTGGCAAGTGAACTTTATTGGTTTGTAATGTCTGTGCAACATTGTTGGCAAGTGAACTTTATTGGTTTGTAATGTCTGTGCAACATTGTTGGCAAGTGAACTTTATTGGTTTGTAATGTCTATGCAACATTGTTGGCAAGTGAACCTTATTGGTTTTTAATGTCTGTGCAACATTGTTGGCAAGTGAACTTTATTGGTTTGTAATGTCTATGCAACATTGTTGGCAAGTGAACTTTATTGGTTTGTAATGTCTATGCAACATTGTTGGCAAGTGAACTTTATTGGTTTTTAATGTCTGTGCAACATTGTTGGCAAGTGAACTTTATTGGTTTGTAATGTCTGTGCAACATTGTTGGCAAGTGAACTTTATTGGTTTGTAATGTCTATGCAACATTGTTGGCAAGTGAACTTTATTGGTTTTTAATGTCTGTGCAACATTGTTGGCAAGTGAACTTTATTGGTTTGTAATGTCTGTGCAACATTGTTGGCAAGTGAACTTTATTGGTTTGTAATGTCTATGCAACATTGTTGGCAAGTGAACTTTATTGGTTTGTAATGTCTGTGCATCTTATGTCTTAATAAGTCTTAATATGTCTTAATCTTAATTTTCAGACTTATGTTAGCAGTCTCCAATGCTACTTGGATAAATAGGATTGCATGAACTTGTGCAATAAAATACAGTTGTAATAAGATTAATTCTGGAAAAATAGATGTTAATCTTATCACCAAAGATGAAAAAGTAGTCGATGTGATAAAAAACAACATGCAACTAGCCAATTGTGACAATCAAGAAGTTATTTTTTGTTTCAGAAAACTCGTTTAATCCTTGACTTTCAAGAAGAATAACAAGTCATTGTCCTTACAAATTTCTGAAAAAAAATGTTTTCAGGATTGTGATTTTCACATATTTTCTTTCTGTTATATAACTATGCTTTGGTGTTGGGTATCACTTGTACAAGTTAATTAAGTCTGCCTATCAGTAGACATCTTGTTTTACTCATAATCTTTATTATTATTATATTCCTTCGTTTCCGACAAATCTTTTTTCAGAGGTATCTCCTGCTTCATTTCTGATCCGATCAGGTAAAAAATTTTTCAACTGGTAGGGATTGACTATGGGAAGGTCCCTTCCTCCCTCTTTTTGGAATTTGGAAGGTCTCCAGAGAAATCTGGTTAAAGCAGTAACCTGAGACTTCTATTGTGACAGATGCACCCTAAAGACATATTCTTGAATTAAACTTATTATAGACTATTTGTCCGCTTCATTCTAGATTCTCACACTAAGTTCTACTAATCTGCCTTTAGGGTCCAACCAAAATTTTAAGTGCGTTGAAGTCATCTGTTGTTATTATTGCATTAGAGAGAGAGAGAGAGAGAGAGAGAGAGAGAGCCGATATACAGACATATACTAGCACGTAGGTATACACTAGTTACTTTAAATCTTGTTAAAATTAGTTTAATGCTTTTAAGCTGCAATAGATGTGATGACAGCTATGATAAAGTGACGTCATTACAGAGTTTAGACAATGTCTCTTGTAAAGAATTACTTGAGTGATAAAGAGGATATGTATAACATCATATAAATAATTAAAACTTATTTTTCTCTATTTAAGGTTTATTTTGGAAGGTGGTTGATTGATGGATATCCTAAGGTTATATTATTTGATATTGGATCAGCAGCATGGAAACTGGACGAGTTCAAACATGAACTATGGGAGAAAGCTAATATAGGTATACCATGGCATGATCGAGAATCCAATGATGCTGTGATATTTGGAGCATTAGTAGCATGGTTTATTGGAGAGGTATGTATTTATTGTAGACTTTCTGACAGAGTTATGGCCCTTTACATACACACGTGCACGTGCGCGCACGCACAAACACACACACACACACACCTTGTATTTCTTAAATAAATAGTAAATCATTTGAAAAGAATATGGTAAAACATGATTTATCAACAAACTCTAGAAAGAATATTACAGTTTAAACAGCAGTTGATTTATGCTTATTCAAAACTAAAAATCGGTATATGAGGTCATTTAACTGTAAAAAATAAACAATACTTTTTATTATATCCCCTTTATATAACATTTAATTGGTTGAAGGACCTGCATGGGTAGTGAAACAAAACCGAGTATTTACTAAGAATTCTTTTTTTTCTTCAAAATATTTGTCTTCTTGGTTCCCTTGAAAATTCTGCCGGAGTTGTTGCTTTTCAAAAGTAAATGTCCCAAGTGGCTTATAAGCTTTTGTGAACAGCCAACTTGGACAACTCAAGGAGGTTAGACCATTTTCACTTCTTAATCAAATCAAGATGAGTTGAATTTAATAAATGAGAAGTTGTTAGGTGAATAAATAGTCAGATTTTTATTATCATAGACAACAGAGGCGTGTTCAAGTTACTGGTTGCTTTCCACTGCGCCCGCGAATACAATTTTTATGTCTATTGAACAGAGGCAACTACTCGGGTTGAAAATAATCTCATCATAATCACCTAGATGTTTTAAAAATAACCTCCCTTAAATTTAGACCCTGACACTCGACTGAAGAGAAAATGTCAAAATATAAATTAAATAGGGCAACTGTACATAAGTTTTAACTAATCCTATCATTCAAATTCCTTCTAGAAAGAAACCATACCCTTGGACTGAAATGTAAATTGAAATGCATGCTGTTTTCAGAATTTATTTAAGCTATTTCTTACAAACTTTGTCCGAGGGACGCCATCTTGAATCTAAGGCGAATAACCTTAAAATATTGATAATGGTCGCACACTTGCGCATACAGTCATTCCTGAACGGCTTAAAGTCAATGCACAAGCATACATAGTGTATCTCGAACGGGCTTCCAGTGTACAATTTTGATGTTTATAAATACAAACATTCATTTTGGCATATATCATTACAGTTCAGAAAGAATCTAGAAGATAAGCCATTAGTTATTACACACTTTCATGAATGGTTGGCTGGTGTTGGTTTGATTTTCTTAAGAACAAGGAAAACAGATGTCTCCACTATATTTACTACTCATGCAACTTTACTAGGAAGATATCTTTGTGCTGGTGATGCAGACTTTTACAACAACCTTGATAAGGTATGATAGCTACTATCCTAAAAAATTAAACTAATCAATTATTGGTACTTAAAATATTTGTAATTGTTACATTAATTAATCTCCCAATGAGAGTGTCAGTGCTTCAGATTGTCGGTGCGCCCACATTAATCCCGCATAATTTTTAAAAATGGCACATGAAAATTGTACCTAGTCTAAAATATGAACAATTTTAGATCTAAAACACACGTTCTTCCGATCATCCTAAAAATAAATAGAAAAAGTCTAAAAATTTCCGTAATTCAGAATACCTCTGTTTATGGTAGTCGTAAAACGAAAACGAAAATGTCAAAAAGGAAGCGGAGTAGCATGCTCTCGTTTTTGCCCAGAAAGACCTGTGTTGATGAAGAAAGCGGTAAATATTAAACAAGATTTAAGTCAAGACATGGTAAAAAGAATTAAAACACCCACATAAGCCATTGTTTATTTATTGTAAACATTTGTTAGGGCTGTCGCATGGTCGCTCAGCTTCAGACGTCTTCAAGCCAGCTGATAGGGAATGTAATGTTACGTTACATTGATGATAGGCAATGTTTGTGAAAATGTTTTATGATTATTATTATTATTACTATTAGTCAAATTGTTTTCTGTATTAACAGAAAATATAGTTAATGTTTTAATTCTTCGTTTAATTAAAATAAATTGAAATGTAGACCTAACTGAGACTTGAAAGGCGTGATTGATCATAGTTGCATGAATACTGGGATATTTACCCATGCATGGCGATGCTGTAATTTCAAGTCTGTTCATAGACTAGAGGTAAATTATTTTATCACGGCATCAAAATTAAATTCTGTATTCTTTGGGAACAAAAATTTATTGGCCCCTAACTTTCAAAAAGGGCCCCTCATTTCCACACAGAATGGGCCCCTTGGGCCCCTGGTTTTTCAAAACGAGCTGAAGCAGTCGAGTGTATGTAGATTGATTATGAATAATTATTGTAAATGTAATATGTAAGCACACTTAGGCCATTCTGCCACCATTAGTTAGAGGGAAATATAATCTTATCTTAGATAAATTTCTACAAGAAAATTAAAATAGACTTATTGCTAAAACAACCCTTATGACATGTTTATATATATATATATATATATATATATATATATATATATATATATATATATATATATATATATATATATATATATATATCAGAAATGCCGGCAGTGTCAACCAGCGATTTTAGAAAATCAGTAAAACAAGATTTTTAATGCCAATATTTGCGTCCTTGGTAACAACTCCCCCCCCTCCTCTCCTTCCCGACTGTTGCGCGATTTCGTCTGTGTTTGTAATGTCAGTTTCTTTAATTGTTTAATATTTGATAGTTTACCATTATAGGAAGCCTTTATTAATATAATTATCTATAAACTAATGTATAATGAACGTTTCGAGTCATCAACTGTATAAAGTAAAGATCAGAGGCACCTAAATGGTGATCTTACGTCATTTTCGGTTGATTTTCTTTCTCGTGGTATCTATCCTTCCATGATCAGAGCAACATCATATGATATAAAACTGTTTAAGTAGTTATAAATTATTAAGTAATAAATTCGGTTATTTAGAAGAATTCAATAAATCTATTGCCTATCAGGACTGGTTTTTGTCTGAAAGCACAAAAAAAAAAAAAAAAAAAAAAAAAAACTGTACTAGATCTACTTTCGTTTGTCATTTTCCGGCGAACCTCGTTACTTTCCGAGCATCGTTGTTTTTAAAGTAGTTTCCCCAGGTAATGACACCGATATTACTCAATCATTAAACCATTCAAGCCATGTAACAGGTGTCCTGGCTAACGATGGATGTATATTGATCACATAGTTACAGGTAATTAACGGATTAAGATAATTATCAATCTATCGGAGTATAAGCCCATAGTTCTGTTATGTGATTGATATTTATCTCAATTATTAGGGTGCAGTAATAAATTATTTTTTGCCGGTTGGATGTTTTCACAGCCAGCATTTTTGCTTGCAAACCGGCGTTTTTTGCCGAAAAAGTGCCGTTTCTAGAAGCCTGATATATATATATATATATATGAACAAGTAATTAAAAGTGGACACCCATTTAATTTAAATGATGCTTCTAATATGATTACCCTTAACAATTAACAGTTTAAGATCTTCATATGTATGTTTGAATTGTGAGGAATGACATTTCATTGAAAGATTGCACTGATAAATAAATGTTTTTGTACAGAATAATAATCCTACTGCTTTAATTTCAGTTTGCTTTAGATAAAGAGGCTGGTGATCGTCAGATTTATCATAGATATTGTATGGAGAGAGCTGCTGTTGCCTGTGCTCACGTCTTTACTACTGTTTCTGAAATCACAGGGGTTGAATCACAACATTTACTACAAAGAAAGCCAGGTAAATAATATTCCTGTTTGAAAATGCTTATATATATTCTCTCTCTCTCTCTCTCTCTCTCTCTCTCTCTCTCTCTCTCTCTCTCTCTCTCGTGATATTTAAAAAGTCAATCCCTTTCTTTAAAATTCAGCGGTTAGTAGTCATCCTGGTCTGCAAGGTATCAAATTGACTAAGAATATTTATAACTCCAGAGTTGAAAAGGAACTCAAGCATTTTAAAATTTTTGCCGTTGTTTATGTATCTAATCAGCAGAGTTACATGTCTAACTGGTACTCAGATCCTTAATACATACAAAATTACTACAGAGTTACATGTAAATGTCAAACTGGTACTCAGATCCTTAATACATACAACATGACTACAGAGTTACATGTAAATGTCTAACTGGTACTCAGATCCTTAATAAATACAACATTACTACAGAGGTACATGTCTAAGTGGTTCTCAGATCCTTAATACATACAACATTACTACAGAGTTACATGTCTAACTGGTACTCAGATCCTTAATACATACAATATTACTACAGAGTTACATGTCTAACTGGTACTCAGATCCTTAATACATACAACATTACTACAGAGTTACATGTAAATGTCTAACTGGTACTCAGATCCTTAATACATACAACATTACTACAGAGTTACATGTCTAACTGGTACTCAGATCCTTAATACATACAACATTACTACAGAGTTACATGTAAATGTCTAACTGGTACTCAGATCCTTAAAACATACAACATTACTACAGAGCTACATGTAAATGTCTAACTGGTACTCAGATCCTTAATACATACAACATTACTACAGAGTTACGTGTAAATGTTTAACTGGTACTCAGATCCTTAATACATACAACATTACTACAGAGTTACATGTAAATGTCTAACTGGTACTCAGATCCTTAATACATACAACATTACAACAGAGCTACATGTAAATGTCTAACTGGTACTCAGATCCTTAATACATACAACATTACTACAGAGTTACATGTAAATGTCTAACTGGTACTCAGATCCTTAATACATACAACATTACAACAGAGCTGCATGTAAATGTTTAACTGGTACTCAGATCCTTAATACATACAACATTACTACAGAGTTACGTGTAAATGTCTAACTGGAACTCAGATCCTTAATACATACAACATTACTACAGAGTTACATGTTAATGTCTAACTGGTACACAGATCCTTAATACATACAACATTACTACAGAGTTACGTGTAAATGTCTTACTGGTACTCAGATCCTTAATACATACAACATTACTACAGAGTTATGTGTAAATGTCTAACTGGTACTCAGATCCTTAATACATACAACATTACTACAGAGTTACATGTAAATGTCTAACTGGTACTCAGATCCTTAATACATACAACATTACTGCAGAGTTACATGTAAATGTCTAACTGGTACTCAGATCCTTAATACATACAACATTACAACAGAGTTACATGTAAATGTCTAACTGGTACTCAGATCCTTAATACATACAACATTACTACAGAGTTACATGTAAATGTCTAACTGGTACTCAGTTCCTTAATACATACAACATTACTACAGAGTTACGTGTAAATGTCTAACTGGTACTCAGATCCTTAATACATACAACATTACTACAGAGTTACGTGTAAATGTCTAACTGGAACTCAGATCCTTAATACATACAACATTACTACAGAGTTACGTGTTAATGTCTAACTGGTACACAGATCCTTAATACATACAACATTACAACAAAGGTACATGTAAATGTCTAACTGGTACTCAGATCCTTAATACATACAACATTACTACAGAGTTACGTGTAAATGTCTTACTGGTACTCAGATCCTTAATACATACAACATTACTACAGAGTTACGTGTAAATGTCTAACTGGTACTCAGATCCTTAATACATACAACATTACTACAGAGCTGCATGTAAATGTCTAACTGGTACTCAGATCCTTAATACATACAACATTACAACAGAGCTGCATGTAAATGTTTAACTGGTACTCAGATCCTTAATACATACAACATTACTACAGAGTTACGTGTAAATGTCTTACTGGTACTCAGATCCTTAATACATACAACATTACTACAGAGTTATGTGTAAATGTCTAACTGGTACTCAGATCCTTAATACATACAACATTACTACAGAGTTACATGTAAATGTCTAACTGGTACTCAGATCCTTAATACATACAACATTACTGCAGAGTTACATGTAAATGTCTAACTGGTACTCAGATCCTTAATACATACAACATTACAACAGAGTTACATGTAAATGTCTAACTGGTACTCAGATCCTTAATACATACAACATGACTACAGAGTTACATGTAAATGTCTAACTGGTACTCAGTTCCTTAATACATACAACATTACTACAGAGTTACGTGTAAATGTCTTACTGGTACTCGGATCCTTAATACATACAACATTACTACAGAGTTACATGTAAATGTCTAACTGGTACTCAGATCCTTAATACATACAACATTACTACAGAGTTACGTGTAAATGTCTAACTGGTACTCAGATCCTTAATACATACAACATTACTACAGAGTTACATGTAAATGTCTAACTGGTACTCAGATCCTTAATACATACAACATTACTACAGAGTTACATGTAAATGTCTAACTGGTACTCAGATCCTTAATACATACAACATTACTACAGAGTTATGTGTAAATGTCTAACTGGTACTCAGATCCTTAATACATACAACATTACTACAGAGTTACATGTAAATGTCTAACTGGTACTCAGATCCTTAATACATACAAAATTACTACAGAGTTACATGTAAATGTCAAACTGGTACTCAGATCCTTAATACATACAACATTACTACAGAGTTACATGTAAATGTCTATCTGGTACTCAGATCCTTAATACATACAACATTACTACAGAGTTACAAGTAAATGTCTAACTGGTACTCAGATCCTTAATACATACAACATTACTACAGAGTTACGTGTAAATGTCTAACTGGTACTCAGATCCTTAACTCCTTATCTACCACTGGTGATGTAGGCCTTATCTACTACACATAGTTTGTAGGTTAACTACTGCAGCTAATATATAGGTTAAACCCCAGAGATTATTTACAACTGTGTAGTTGTTTCAGAAATGTGATGTTTATATACGTTTTTTATTTATAGTTTAAAAAAAAAAATCACTAATCTATTTTGTAATTTCTTTGTTCAACATCTAATCTTTAAATGTCTAACATCATATATAAATATTTATTTACAATGTTATTAACACAAATATAAACAGGTTTATGTATATACAATTCTACTTTCACTTTGATTTTCAGATTTTGTTTTCGTGTAATTCTTTCTTTACACAAGTTAATTTAATAATTCCTGATGGTATTTGTAAAAACAGTCAAATTTAATACAAAGTCGGATATTGCACTGCCTGCATCCAATTGCCACTTCATGTCACTTACCCTCTTTTGAACAATTCTTGCAGCGACCAGGTTTGTCAAATTGGATAGGCCAGTGGGCCATGCCACAATTATCAGTGACTGAAAGTGCCTTTCTTTTTCTCGTCCCTCTAAAACTGGCAATCATCTGTTGTGCCAAGTTCCGTCTGAATTCTATTTGGGATCTTTTTCTCTCTTTATTAGTTTTTGTCCTCAATTTGTGGTTTGGCGACTCTTGCATGCAGACAAGGCTATTTACTACTGCCAAATCAAAGCAAAACCAGAAGAGATACTTGTACCACTTTTTTGCTTTTCTACATGTAGAATACTGCATTCTCTTTTGGTCTGCTATATCCACCCCGAACATGTATTTGTTGTAGAGCTCTGACACCTGAGGTGCACTGACATCTTTTTTTGTTCCATCCTTTTGTCGTCTTTGAACTGTATGTTTTTGTGTTGGATCAGAGTATGTACTAAGATATGTCACCAACTTTTTATCTTTCCAGGAAGTGCAAACAAGATTTCCTTTTTGCATTGTCATGCTGTCACCTCTTGTTTTCAGTCTTGGGTTTTTAATTGCCTGGGGCATGCCACGTCTGTTGAGCCGAACAGTGCCTGTGCAGTAAATGTTTTCTTTATATAATTGTTCAAAAAGTTCTGGACTAGAGAAAAAATTATCCATATATATAACGTGCGACTTTCCAACAATTTGTCGAGTTAAGTCTTTTACAACTCTAGCTCCAAGACCTTGTTCTGTTGCTCCAGCCACTTTGCCAGTATAAACCTGAAACTCGTACACATAGATATTCTGTGGGGAAGCCCTCTCCCATACCTTGACACCGAACTTGGTAGGTTTTGCTGGTAAATATTGCTTAAAGGATAACCGTCCTTTAAAAGCAATCATTCCTTCGTCCACAGACTGTTCCTTATGAGGCTTATAATTTTCCAGACATGTTTTTGATAAAGATTCAATTACTGGTCTAATGTGACATAATTTATCGTGCCCAGGTTGTCCTCTAGCTGGATTCTTTGAAGCATCATTCATATGAAAATACTTTGAAAGTTTTTCAAATCTTGTCCTGGTCATTATTTCTGAAATGCCCGGAAATTCAAAAGGCCACTCTTTCTTCCATGCCATTCCATATGAAGGTAGACCCACTACGGAAAAGATGACATGAATTCCTAAAAAAGCCATCATCTCCTGAAAAAATGTAGGTATCCATCCTTTGTCTGGCTTCTGAATTATCAATTTGTCAGCATAATTGTTGGTTTGGGTTACTAATCTTTCAACTAAAGTTGTTGGAAAAAATTTACTAAAGAAATCTAGTTCATTTTTTTCCGGCCCAAGCTCAAATGTGGCACCAACTTCTTCAAAAAACTCTGTAACCTTTGGTTTTCTAAGATTACGTGACCAGGTTTGTTCATCTATATTTTCCACTACACTTTCTTCCTCTGAAGAACTATCACTTTCTGGAGAAGAAAATGATATGTCGCTGTCAATACTCTTTGTTTCATTAATATCTGATACACTTTCATCATCAGAATTCAAAACTTGATCTAAAACTTGATTCACATCCATTTTATTTTTAAAATCTTAAGTTATAAGTAAAGCACGTGTTTTGAAAAAACCCATTTCTATTTATAAATTGATGAATGAGAAACCCATCCCATTGATAAACAGGTGCACCATATTTAGAACATGACATCATGGAACATTCTTTAGTATTTCTAAAACAGAATTGGATTGGTGTTTGCAGAGGATCCCCTAACCATTTTGACCAATGAACCTTTATGTAACAATGGTACATTTTGCTGATATATACGTCACTAAGGATTCAAAGATGTATTTTGACAGCGTATATATAAGTCACTGAGGTTATACAGCATCTCTGCTGCAGCGTGTATATCAGTCACTAAGGCTGTAACCTATAGTATTAACAGCGGATATACAAGTCAGTGGTAGATAAGGAGTTAATACATACAACATTACTACAGAGTTACATGTAAATGTCTAACTGGAACTCAGATCATTAATACATACAACATTACCACAGAGTTACATGTAAATGTCTAACTGGTACTCAGATCCTTAATACATACAGCATTACCACACAGTTACATGTAAATGTCTAACTGGTACTCAGATCCTTAATACATACAACATTACTACAGAGTTACATGTAAATGTCTAACTGGTACTCAGATCCTTAATACATACAACATTACAACAGAGGTACATGTAAATGTCTAACTGGAACTCAGATCCTTAATACATACAACATTACAACAGAGGTACATGTAAATGTCTAACTGGAACTCAGATCCTTAATACATACAACATTACTACAGAGCTACATGTAAATGTCTAACTGGTACTCAGATCCTTAATACATACAACATTACTGCAGAGTTACATGTAAATGTCTAACTGGAACTCAGATCCTTAATACATACAAAATCACTACAGAGTTACATGTAAATGTCTAACTGGTACTCAGATCCTTAATACATACAACATTACTACAGAGTTACATGTAAATGTCTAACTGGAACTCAGATCCTTAATACATACAACATTACTACAGAGTTACATGTAAATGTCTAACTGGTACTCAGATCCTTAATACATACAACATTACTGCAGAGTTACATGTAAATGTCTAACTGGTACTCAGATCCTTAATACATACAACATTACTACATAGTTACGTGTAAATGCCAACTGGAACTCAGATCCTTAATACATACAACATTAATACAGAGTTACCTGTTAATGTCTAACTGGTACACAGATCCTTAATACATACAACATTACTACAGAGCTACATGTAAATGTCTAACTGGTACTCAGATCCTTAATACATACAACATTACTACAGAGTTACGTGTAAATGTCTTACTGGTACTCAGATCCTTAATACATACAACATTACTACAGAGTTATGTGTAAATGTCTAACTGGTACTCAGATCCTTAATACATACAACATTACTACAGAGTTACATGTAAATGTCTAACTGGTACTCAGATCCTTAATACATACAACATTACTGCAGAGTTACATGTAAATGTCTAACTGGTACTCAGATCCTTAATACATACAACATTACTACAGAGTTACATGTAAATGTCTAACTGGTACTCAGATCCTTAATACATACAACATTACTACAGAGTTACATGTAAATGTCTAACTGGTACTCAGTTCCTTAATACATACAACATTACTACAGAGTTACGTGTAAATGTCTAACTGGTACTCGGATCCTTAATACATACAACATTACTACAGAGTTACGTGTAAATGTCTAACTGGAACTCAGATCCTTAATACATACAACATTACTACAGAGTTACCTGTAAATGTCTAACTGGTACTCAGATCCTTAATACATACAACATTACAACAGAGCTACATGTAAATGTCTTACTGGTACTCAGATCCTTAATACATACAACATTACAACAGAGCTACATGTAATTGTCTAACTGGTACTCAGATCCTTAATACATACAACATTACTACAGAGTTACGTGTAAATGTCTAACTGGAACTCAGATCCTTAATACATACAACATTACAACAGAGGTACATGTTAATGTCTAACTGGTACTCAGATCCTTAATACATACAACATTACTACAGAGTTACGTGTAAATGTCTTACTGGTACTCAGATCCTTAATACATACAACATTACAACAGAGTTACATGTAAATGTCTAACTGGTACTCAGATCCTTAATACATACAACATTACAACAGAGTTACATGTAAATGTCTAACTGGTACTCAGATCCTTAATACATACAACATTACTACAGAGTTACATGTAAATGTCTAACTGGAACTCAGATCCTTAATACATACAAAATCACTACATAGTTACATGTAAATGTCTAACTGGTACTCAGATCCTTAATACATACAACATTACTACAGAGTTACATGTAAATGTCTAACTGGTACTCAGATCCTTAATACATACAACATTACTACAGAGTTACATGTAAATGTCTAACTGGAACTCAGATCATTGATACATACAACATTACCACAGAGTTACATGTAAATGTCTAACTGGTACTCAGATCCTTAATACATACAACATTACTACACAGTTACATGTAAATGTCTAACTGGTACACAGATCCTTAATACATACAACATTACAACAGAGGTACATGTAAATGTCTAACTGGAACTCAGATCCTTAATACATACAACATTACTACAGAGCTACATGTAAATGTCTAACTGGTACTCAGATCCTTAATACATACAACATTACAACAGAGGTACATGTAAATGTCTAACTGGTATACTCAGATCCTTAATACATACAACATTACTACAGAGTTACGTGTAAATGTCTAACTGGAACTCAGATCCTTAATACATACAACATTACTACAGAGTTACATGTAAATGTCTAACTGGTACTCAGATCCTTAATACATACAACATTACTACAGAGTTACATGTAAATGTCTAACTGGTACTCAGATCCTTAATACATACAACATTACTACAGAGTTTCGTGTAAATGTCTAACTGGTACTCAAATCCTTAATACATACAACATTACTACAGAGATACGTGTAAATGTCTAACTGGTACTCGGATCCTTAATACATACAACATTACTACAGAGTTACGTGTAAATGTCTTACTGGTACTCGGATCCTTAATACATACAACATTACAACAGAGCTACATGTAAATTTCTAACTGGTACTCAGATCCTTAATACATACAACATTACTGCAGAGTTACATGTAAATGTCTAACAAGAACTCAGATCCTTAATACATACAAAATCACTACAGAGTTACATGTAAATGTCTAACTGGTACTCAGATCCTTAATACATACAAAATCACTACAGAGTTACATGTAAATGTCTAACTGGTACTCAGATCCTTAATACATACAACATTACTACAGAGTTACATGTAAATGTCTAACTGGAACTCAGATCATTGATACATACAACATTACCACAGAGTTACATGTAAATGTCTAACTGGTACTCAGATCCTTAATACATACAACATTACTACACAGTTACATGTAAATGTCTAACTGGTACACAGATCCTTAATACATACAACATTACAACAGAGGTACATGTAAATGTCTAACTGGAACTCAGATCCTTAATACATACAACATTACTACAGAGCTACATGTAAATGTCTAACTGGTACTCAGATCCTTAATACATACAACATTACAACAGAGGTACATGTAAATGTCTAACTGGTACTCAGATCCTTAATACATACAACATTACTACAGAGTTACGTGTAAATGTCTAACTGGAACTCAGATCCTTAATACATACAACATTACTACAGAGTTACATGTAAATGTCTAACTGGTACTCAGATCCTTAATACATACAACATTACTACAGAGTTACTTGTAAATGTCTAACTGGTACTCAGATCCTTAATACATACAACATTACTACAGAGTTACGTGTAAATGTCTAACTGGAACTCAGATCCTTAATACATACAACATTACTACAGAGTTACATGTTAATGTCTAACTGGTACACAGATCCTTAATACATACAACATTGCAACAGAGTTATGTGTAAATGTCTAACTGGTACTCAGATCCTTAATACATACAACATTACTACAGAGTTATGTGTAAATGTCTAACTGGTACTCGGATCCTTAATACATACAACATTACAACAGAGTTATGTGTAAATGTCTAACTGGTACTCAGATCCTTAATACATACAACATTACTACAGAGTTACGTGTAAATGTCTAACTGGTACTCGGATCCTTAATACATACAACATTACTACAGAGTTATGTGTAATGTCTAACTGGTACTCAGATCCTTAATACATACAACATTACTACAGAGTTACATGTAAATGTCTTACTTTAACTCAGATCCTTAATACATACAACATTACTACAGAGTTATGTGTAAATGTCTAACTGGTACTCAGTTCCTTAATACATACAACATTACAACAGAGTTATGTGTAAATGTCTAACTGGTACTCAGATCCTTAATACATACAACATTACTACAGAGTTACGTGTAAATGTCTAACTGGTACTCGGATCCTTAATACATACAACATTACTACAGAGATACGTGTAATGTCTAACTGGTACTCGGATCCTTAATACATACAAAATTAATACAGAGTTACATGTAAATGTCTAAATGGTACTCAGTTCCTTAATACATACAACATTACTACAGAGTTACATGTAAATGTCTAACTGGTACTCGGATTCTTAATACATACAACATTACTACAGAGTTACATGTAAATGTCTAACTGGTAGTCAGATCCTTAATACATACAACATTACTACAAAGTTACGTGTAAATGTCTAACTGGTACTCAGATCCTTAATACATACAACATTACTACAGAGTTACATGTAAGTGTCTAACTGGTACTCAGGTTCTTAATACATATAACATTACTACAGAGTTACATGTAAATGTCTAACTGGTACTCAGATCCTTAATACATACAACATTACTACAGAGTTACATGTAAATGTCTAACTGGTACTCAGTTCCTTAATACATACAACATTACTAAAGAGTTACATGTTAATGTCTAACTGGTACTCAGTTCCTTAATACATACAACATTACTAAAGAGTTACATGTAAATGTCTAACTGGTACTCAGTTCCTTAATACATACAACATTACTACAGAGTTACATGTAAATGTCTAACTGGTACTCAGTTCCTTAATACATACAACATTACTACAGTAAATGTCTAACTGGTACTCGGATCCTTAATACATACAACATTACTACAGAGTTACCTGTTAATGTCTAACTGGTACACAGATCCTTAATACATACAACATTACTACAGAGCTACATGTAAATGTCTAACTGGTACTCAGATCCTTAATACATACAACATTACTACAGAGTTACGTGTAAATGTCTTACTGGTACTCAGATCCTTAATACATACAACATTACTACAGAGTTATGTGTAAATGTCTAACTGGTACTCAGATCCTTAATACATACAACATTACTACAGAGTTACATGTAAATGTCTAACTGGTACTCAGATCCTTAATACATACAACATTACTGCAGAGTTACATGTAAATGTCTAACTGGTACTCAGATCCTTAATACATACAACATTACTACAGAGTTACATGTAAATGTCTAACTGGTACTCAGATCCTTAATACATACAACATTACTACAGAGTTACATGTAAATGTCTAACTGGTACTCAGTTCCTTAATACATACAACATTACTACAGAGTTACGTGTAAATGTCTAACTGGTACTCGGATCCTTAATACATACAACATTACTACAGAGTTACATGTAAATGTCTAACTGGAACTCAGATCCTTAATACATACAACATTACTACAGAGTTACCTGTAAATGTCTAACTGGTACTCAGATCCTTAATACATACAACATTACAACAGAGCTACATGTAAATGTCTTACTGGTACTCAGATCCTTAATACATACAACATTACAACAGAGCTACATGTAATTGTCTAACTGGTACTCAGATCCTTAATACATACAACATTACTACAGAGTTACGTGTAAATGTCTAACTGGAACTCAGATCCTTAATACATACAAAATTACAACAGAGGTACATGTTAATGTCTAACTGGTACTCAGATCCTTAATACATACAACATTACTACAGAGTTACGTGTAAATGTCTTACTGGTACTCAGATCCTTAATACATACAACATTACAACAGAGTTACATGTAAATGTCTAACTGGTACTCAGATCCTTAATACATACAACATTACAACAGAGTTACATGTAAATGTCTAACTGGTACTCAGATCCTTAATACATACAACATTACTACAGAGTTACATGTAAATGTCTAACTGGAACTCAGATCCTTAATACATACAAAATCACTACAGAGTTACATGTAAATGTCTAACTGGTACTCAGATCCTTAATACATACAACATTACTACAGAGTTACATGTAAATGTCTAACTGGTACTCAGATCCTTAATACATACAACATTACTACAGAGTTACATGTAAATGTCTAACTGGAACTCAGATCATTGATACATACAACATTACCACACAGTTACATGTAAATGTCTAACTGGTACTCAGATCCTTAATACATACAACATTACAACAGAGGTACATGTAAATGTCTAACTGGAACTCAGATCCTTAATACATACAACATTACTACAGAGCTACATGTAAATGTCTAACTGGTACTCAGATCCTTAATACATACAACATTACAACAGAGGTACATGTAAATGTCTAACTGGTACTCAGATCCTTAATACATACAACATTACTACAGAGTTACGTGTAAATGTCTAACTGGAACTCAGATCCTTAATACATACAACATTACTACAGAGGTACATGTAAATGTCTAACTGGTACTCAGATCCTTAATACATACAACATTACTACAGAGTTACATGTAAATGTCTAACTGGTACTCGGATCCTTAATACATACAACATTACTACAGAGTTACGTGTAAATGTCTTACTGGTACTTGGATCCTTAATACATACAACATTACAACAGAGCTACATGTAAATTTCTAACTGGTACTCAGATCCTTAATACATACAACATTACTAAAGAGTTACATGTTAATGTCTAACTGGTACTCAGTTCCTTAATACATACAACATTACTAAAGAGTTACATGTAAATGTCTAACTGGTACTCAGTTCCTTAATACATACAACATTACTACAGAGTTACATGTAAATGTCTAACTGGTACTCAGTTCCTTAATACATACAACATTACTACAGTAAATGTCTAACTGGTACTCGGATCCTTAATACATACAACATTACTACAGAGATACGTGTAAATGTCTAACTGGTACTCGGATCCTTAATACATACAACATTACTACAGAGTTACGTGTAAATGTCTAACTGGTACTCGGATCCTTAATACATACAAAATTAATACAGAGTTACATGTAAATGTCTAACTGGTACTCGGATCCTTAATACATACAACATTACTACAGTGACATGTTAATGTCTAACTGGTACTTGGATCCTTAATAAATACAACAACTGTCGATTGAACCCACAGCCTTTAAAACTTAAATCTGCAAATTTAACCACTGTACACTATACATTTACCAATAAAAAAAGGCCACTGTTAATTAATTTTTTTTTACCAGTTTTTGTGATCAAACTAATGATGCAAGTTATGAAAGCTAAATTTTGGAAGGGTGGTTAAAAGTTGACACTATTGGTAGTAAACAATGTTTTGTTTGTTTTATAGATGTTATATTGCCAAATGGTTTGAATGTTGTGAAATTTAGTGCGATTCACGAGTTCCAGAATCTACATGCCATTTACAAAGAAAAAATTCATGACTTTGTGAGGGGACATTTCTATGGGTAAATTGTATTTATAATACTGATAAAAGTTTTAAATTCTGAAAAATTTATTTTTGTCAATTTTTTTTAGTTTTTCAGTTTTTATAGATTTGAATTTGGACCTGTATTTGTGTTTTTAACTGTTTTCTTAAGAATTTATATATCTATAATCTTTTATCTTTATAGAAATTAAAAGTGTGACATTTTAGATAAAAATTTTTATTCAGGTAAATACAATTTACGTAGGCAAAACTATAACTGTACCCACTAACTAACATCAAATTTCAGTGTTATATGTCAAAATATTAAAAAGAATTTATAAAATATTAAAGATTCTATGTAAAAGTTGCATGTTACAACCTTGATTTTCTAACCCAAAAATTTACAGATTTACACACCAAAGAATATAAAAGGCCATGAAAGAGAGCAGTAAAAGTGAAATAATATGAGATTATGAGCATTTACATTTATGTCCATAGTTTAGTCTTTGTTGGCCGATGTTAGTTTAATAATGTAGATGTATATAGTTATATTTTTGTTATAAACCTCTCGGTCTTTATTTTGTTTTGTATATATTTATTATATTGTTATATCTTTCTTTTTTCAGACACTATGATTTTGATTTAGATAAGACTCTATATTTCTTCATTGCTGGAAGATATGAATTTAAGAATAAAGGTGCTGACATATTTATTGAATCTTTAGCTCGTCTTAATTATTTCCTGAAGGTGAGTTTGTAAAATTATTTGTCTTAGATACATCATTGTACATAACTTTCAGCTCGTCTGAATTATTTCCTAAAGGTGAGATTTGTAAAATCATTTGTCTAAGATACATCATTGTACATAACTTTCAGCTCGTCTGAAAAGGTGAGATTTGTAAAATCATTTGTCTAAGATACATCATTTTACATAACTTTCAGCTCATCTGAATTATTTCCTGAAGGTGAGATTTGTAAAATTATTTGTCTAAGATACAACATTGTACATAACTTTCAGCTTGTCCGAATTATTTCCTGAAGGTGAGATTTGTAAAATCATTTGTCTAAGATACATCATTTTACATAACTTTCAGCTCATCTGAATTATTTCCTGAAGTTGAGATTTGTAAAATTATTTGTCTAAGATACATCATTGTACATAACTTTCAGCTTGTCCGAATTATTTCCTGAAGGTGAGATTTGTAAAATCATTTGTCTAAGATACATCATTATACATAGCTTTCAGCTCATCTGAATTATTTCCTGAAGGTGAGATTTGTAAAATCTTTTGTCTAAGATACATCATTGTACATAACTTTCAGCTCGTCTGAATTATTTCCTGAGGTGAGATTTGTAAAATCTTTTGTCTAAGATACATCATTGTACATGTATAGCTTTCAGCTCGTTTAAATTAATTCCTTAGGGTTAGATTTGTTAGTCTTCTCTGTAGCCACTAGGTCAGTTAGAATGAAACCTTGGTCATATTCTCACATGTTCATTTGAAGTCCAAGATTCCCACTGTAACTATAGCAACAAACAACAACTATTCTTTACACTTTATTTGTGGACCAATTTTGTTGAAACCTGATACATGTATATAAAACAGAATAACATGTGTAACTGGTTTATCTGTAGTGTTTTGTTTTCACAGTATTTATACAATTTTATGCAAATCAGCTGTATTTTAAACTTTTGAAAATCTTTTTCGAGTGTGTTTTTACCTGTGTGATAAATAATTTTTGATAGTTTAGAAAAACGTGATATTGCTGCTAAAGTTTGTTAACACATATTTGAATTAAAAAAAAATACAACTAAAAACAAAACATAGGGGTGTGCTAGTTGAGTGATACAGGCCATATTTGGCCTCTTTTCTTGGTGTTATTCGGGTTCTTATTTGCTGAATTTCTTTGTTTGACTTGGGTCATTTTTTAGATAATAAATGCAAAGCACAAGTCACATGAAAATTTAAAAAAAAATATTGCCAAAAATCTTAGTTTGTTGATGTCAAGAATAGATACTTGTATTGAATTTAACAAAATATCTTTGATAAAAGTTTATATTTCAATTGACAGTCTGATTCTATTTATGTCAATACAGTTGTATTTTGTGTTGTGTTTCAGGCATCTGGAAGTGATATGACAGTTGTAGCATTTTTGATATTCCCAGCTAGAACTAACAATTTTAATGTAGAGTCTTTAAGAGGTCAGGCCATTGCTAAACAGCTAAAAGACACAGTACAGCAAACACAGAATCAAATAGGAAAAAGAATATTTGAAATATGTTTGAGGTAAACTTTAACAATGTGTACAAATGTGTGTTTTCAATATACATGTAAGTCAGGCTTCTTAAAACATATGTGTGCTGTGTGCTTTAATGAATTTGACATTTTATTCCTTGTAGCTTTAATTGCCTTATCAGTAAAAGCTTTTAAAACTTTTGCTGTCACAACAGTAGTTGTAACTTCTTCAATCTCATTTATACAAAAAAAAAAAAAATTATGCACATTTTTATTTAGTCATTGAATTACCTTGGCATCAATAATGCAACTTCTTACAAACCAAATAAAAACATAAATTCAATTAAGGAGTATATACATATATAGGTCAGTTAAGGAGTATATACATATATAGGTCAGTGTAGGAGTATATACATATATAGGTCAGTTAAGGAGTATATACATATATAGGTCAGTGTAGGACTATATACATATAAAGGTCAGTGTAGGACTATATACATATATAGGTCAGTGTAGGAGTATATACATATAGGTCAGTGTAGGAGTATATACATATATAGGTCAGTTAAGGAGTATATACATATATAGGTCAGTGTAGGAGTATATACATATTTAGGTCAGTTAAGGAGTATATAGATATATAGGTCAGTGTAGGAGTATATACATATTTATTGGTCAATGTAGGGGTATATACATATATAGGTCAGTGTAGGGGTATATACACATACAGTGTAACTTCCCAAAACCGACACCTCTGAATACCGACAACCTCCCTAAACTGACAATGTCTGCTCAGGACGGATTTATTCATATATAAGTCATGTAATAAAAACTTCCAAAAAACCAACACCTCCGTATTCCGAACACCGACATAATTTGTCAGCCCAAATTGGCTTCTTTAACAGTAAATAAACTTCTGAATACCGACATTACCTGTGGAACAAATAATGTTTGAATGGTCACAAATGACTGCACGTGACGAGAACTCATCATTACCGCGGGCTATGTATAACACCTGTTTACCTACGGTCGATGTTTACTTAATACATTAACTTTTTAATTATAAGATACATGTATCTGTATCGTATGTAATTTTAAAATAAACAAACATGTTTAAAAGGTTTTATTAAAATGTGCGTTTTTATATTTAAAAAAAAAGTCGGATGCTGAAAAGCTGCATGATGTTTTCTTTTTCTAATTTTTTTAAAATCTGAATGATTGATATGGCCTCTCCTTCTCGGGCGAGGTCAAGGAAAATAAAATAAAAAAACACAAAAGTACTGTTAGCAGGGCCTGATCATGGAAGACGATAAGAACTACGTATTACAACTACGATGACAATGTATGCACATTGTTTCATTGTTAAATTTGTTTAATATAAAAATAAAATATAAATAACATTTAAAATATCACTTTACACGATGTAAGTGTTAACAAACATGATCAAATGCACACACATGAATCTCATTATAATAGCCATATCCGGTAACTGACTAAATTCTGACCTGGTAACAGACTGCAACGAATCGGATTCGAATCCGTTTTTTTAAACTTCTGAAAACCCACACCTCTGTAAACCGACCAAAATGACCGGTCCTGTGGAGTGTCAGTTTATGGAAGTTTCACTGTATAGGTCAGTGAAGGGGTATATACATATATTGGTCAGTGTAGGAGTATATAGATATATAGGTCAGTGTAGGGGTATATACATATCAGGGCTCAGGAAAACTTTGACTGAGGTGTCGGACATTTTTTTTTCAAAGCAACTGTACAACCGATGCAGTGAAAAGCAAAAAAAAAAAAATGACTATGTATATTTAAAAGGTTTTTAATATCAATATAGAAGTTTTTTTAAAAGGGTTTAACTACCACGAAGTAATTTAAATAAATATATATGGTCAGACTTATATGTTCACATATTAGAGTGTTGATTTTGAACTGTCGGCGTTGACGACACATGGCTTGACGGCCATCTTTGTTTATTGACAATCGCGCATTTTCGTTTTCCCGAAGTTACACGAACTTTACTGAACCTCATTTTGAGACCTCTTTGATTTTATTTAGACTTTTTTAAAATTATTTATTTATAACTAAACAGTTTGCCAAGACTGTACTATGCGCGTTGTATTATTATTTAACATCCCGCGTGGAACCTCTTTGAAATAGTCCGAAGACCATGACCTTCAACGACTCTCTATCAGCTGTTTATGGCCTCCGTCTGTTAAGCGATGTGATTACTTAATAAACAACTTATCAACAAAAGTAATGATGATTCGGACGATGAAACAAAAGGAACAGATTGAGACCATGGATTTTAACTGATTAATAAACAAAAGCCTAATTATTAGATCTGTATTATTTTTTGAAAATGACTGACAGGTGATAGCAAAAATAATGACCGATAAACATATTTATTTACGTGTCCGATTTTTAAACTAAAAGTGTCCGACAAGCTATATTTCACATCGGACAAAAATATATTATGTCGGACATGTCCGGCAAATATGACCGTTTCTGGACCCCTGATACATATATAGGTCAGCATAGGGGTATATACATATGTAGGTCAGTGTCAGTGTAGGAGTATATAGATCATTATAGGGGTATATACATATATAGGTCAGTGTAGGGTTATATACATACATGTATATAGGTCAGTATAGGGGTATATACCTATATAGGTCAGTATAGGTGTATATACATATATAGGTCAATGTAGGAGTATTTAATATATAGGTCAATGTAGGAGTATATACATATATAAGCAAAGAGATAATTGTTTAATATTATAGATTCATTTGTACTTTGTAAATGTTTCGAATTAATAACTACACAACCAGACCACACAACCAGACATATGTTCCTGGTAAAACTTCAGAAATTTTCTTTTCACTGGTCTCGGTGTTTTTTAGCTTGCCAGGTTTAGTTGTTTTAACATTGGTTTTATTGTGTTGCTCTTGATTGTTTCATCTGTTGGTATGTCCATATTTAAGGCACAAATTTATTTATTTCTATTTAAACAAGACCTTTATTAACTAGAATGTATACTTGCGAGCAAGTATATGTCTGCATATCAGCTCTCTAAAGTGGTGCTCCAAATAACTGAGGAAATTCCAAGAAAGCAAGAAAGAACTCTCTGGAATTCCGTGGTTTTAACCGGATTTCTCCAAAGTCCTTCTGAATTCAAAAAAACGGTGAGGAAGTGACCTCCCCATGGTCAATCCCTACAAGTTGACAAAATTTCAACGTGATCGGATAAGAAACATAGGAGATGATGTCTCTGAAAAAAATCTGTCTTGAGTAACAACAAGATGTCTGCTGATACACAGACATAATCACTAGATAACTGCCAAGTTTATTATAAAAGATCACAAATTATGGTACACTTTGTCACATTGGTAACAGTGAAATGTTGGATAGTTCTACTAACTTGTATTGATTTATTGATTTTATATATTTTAGAGGAAAACTACCTCAAGGAGATGATATACTATTACAAGAAGACATCGTTAAATTAAAAAGATGTATTTATTCTGCACAGGTAGTATGATATTTTAAGTAAATAAGTTGACATCATGGAACTGTTAATGAGGATATTTTTTAATAAATAAGTTGACATCATGGAACTGTTAATGAGGATATTTTTTAATAAATAAGTTGACATCATGTAACTGTTAATGAGGATATTTTTTAATAAATAAGTTGACATCATGTAACTGTTAATGAGGTTTTTGGGAATATGCTGACATCATGTTACTTTTTATGAGGTTTTTGGGATATTTTTTAGTAAATAAGTTGACATCATGTAACTGTTAATGAGGTTTTTGGGATATTATTTAGTAAATATGTTGACATCATGTAACTGTTTATTGGGTTTTTGGGTTATGATTTAGTAAATAAGTTGACATCATGTAACTGTTTATTAGGTTTTTGGGATATTATTTAGTAAATAAGTTGACATCTTGTAACCGTTTATTAGGTTTTTGGGATATTTTTTAGTAAATAAGTGACATCATTTAACTGTTTATTAGGTTTTTGGGATATTATTTAGTAAATAAGTTGACATCATGTAACTGTTAATGAGGTTTTTTGGATATTATTTAGTAAATAAGTTGACATCATGTAACTGTTTATTAGGTTTTTGGGATATTATTTAGTAAATATGTTGACATCATGTAACCGTTTATTAGGTTTTTGAGATATTTTTTAGTAAAAAAGTTGACATCGTGTAACTTTTAATGAGGTTTTTGGGATATTTTTAGATCCTTACTAAGGTATTTGTTTTAAGAAAACAAGCATAAATTTGTATTAAACATAACCCTAACCGAGAAGTGGAGTTTGGAGATAGTGCACAAGCCAAGGTTGTTTCAGTTATATTGAGATGTTTAAAGCTCTGATTGTTTCAATTTTATTGAGATGTTTAAAGCTCTTATTGTTTCAATTATATTGAGATGGATATAGTTCCGATTGTTTCAGTTATATTGAGATGGATATAGTTCTGATTGTTTCAGTTATATTGAGATGGATATAGTTCTGATTGTTTCAGTTATATTGAGATGGATATAGTTCTGATTGTTTCAGTTATATTGAGATGGTTATAGTTCCGATTGTTTCAGTTATTTTGAGATGGTTATAGTTCTGATTGTTTCAGTTATATTGAGATGGATATAGTTCTGATTGTTTCAGTTATATTGAGATGGATATAGTTCTGATTGTTTCAGTTATATTGAGATGGTTATAGTTCCGATTGTTTCAGTTATTTTGAGATGGTTATAGTTCTGATTGTTTCAGTTATATTGAGATAGTTATAGCTCTGATTGTTTCAGTTATATTGAGATGGATATAGTTCTGATTGTTTCAGTTATATTGAGATGGTTATAGCCCTGTTTGTTTCAGTTATATTGAGATGGTTATAGCTCTGATTGTTTCAGTTATATTGAGATGGTTATAGTTCTGATTGTTTCAGTTATATTGAGATATATATAGTTCTGATTGTTTTAGTTATATTGAGATGGTTATATTTCTGATTGTTTCAGTTATATTCAGATGGTTATAGCTCTGATTGTTTCAGTTATATTCAGATGGATTTAGTTCTGGGATGGGAAACTTGAGGGAACCCCAGACCTTCAGCAGTATAACAAATTTTCTATCACTAGGATCTATCCTGAGTAGAATTAGAATTTAGGCTTGGGGTGGTGCTGACTACTGAGTGGTACTGACTACTGACTGGTACTGACTATTGAGTGGCAATAACTACGTATGATGAATGTGTCTGTGTAGAAAATTTTTATAGTATTCTATTTTATAAAGGATTTAAACTGAATCCTTGGTCATACATTGATTTTGTTTGTATATGACATACAAAATAAAGAAATGATCTAAATAATGTATGCTTTGTAAAAATTCTGAGTTACATAAGATTTGTTTAACAATTTTGTTGCTAATATCTTTAGTGGTATATAGATATAAATACTAGTAACTTTGCTCTCGTCATAACATTACAATAACAGTAATATTTATATATATATATATATATATATATATATATATATATATATATATATATACTATATATATATTAAGATTTAGCCTGAGTTGTGACAAAGTGAAAGTTATAAATATAACTATAAAATAAATATAAGTTAGTTCAGGATTAAAGTTATTGTAGGAGTTTGACATTTCAAATTTTGTAAAACTGTCTTTTTTATTTTGACGTGTCTGAGATTATTTTATATTTGTACACAGTTCAGTGTGTGTTGTTTTTACATACATGTATAATATTGTTGCTTATAGAGAAACAGCTTACCCCCTATATGTACACATAATGTAGCTGATGATTTGAATGACCAGGTTTTAAGCTCTCTAAGAAGATGTAAGCTGTTTAATGACAAACACGATCGAGTCAAGGTATGCTTGATAAACTAGTATATATATATGTGTATTTATAAATATCATGTTGATATAGAAACTGTAAAAATTATTTAAACGTTAGAAAACTTTGACCCATTTAAAGCTGCATTAAGTTTACCAAATTTCTGAATTTTTTTTTATTTTCTAAAAATATATTTTTTTAAAAGTAGATATCTTCTAACCACTATCCGTGACATTCATTTTCTAAAATTTCCTTTCTTTTAGCTGTAAATAAACGGAATCCTCTGACCGGTTGGTCAGTGTTCTACGATGGTAATTATGAGCTTGGAGCATGCGCACGGATGTACGGAAAAGCCTAGAATCAAAAGTGAAACCTGACAGATTGCATTAATTGTCCTTCATTAATATCCAGGTGTATTTGAAATGGTGTTATTTTTCCCTTACTAAGTCACAAATGACAAATTCAACGAAGTTCCATGTTTAATTTATCGTATTTCAACATTTTGAAAGTTGTGTTTAAATGACCCTGGTTTTGATGACGTAACCATGTTCTAAAATTAGATCCCACATACTACATCTCGCTCTTATTTCTGTATTTATTCGAGCTTTTATCAATGAACCAAATGTAACATTGTTCATTAGGAACATCATTTATTAGATCAGCACCGTTTTAATTTTTTTCCTTGGAAAACTTGATGCGGCTTTAAACAAACTCACCGGACTTGGAATACTGAAGCTATTATAACTGCCTCCCACCAGTTTAGCACCAAACAGTATGTTGGTATTATCCCTCAACAGCATCATTAATTAGATCAGCACCTTTTTAATTTTTTCCTTGGAAAACTTAATGCAGCTTTAAGGTTTCTTTTACAATAAATTCAATATTACTTTATTCTTTTAGTAATGTCTTTAAATTGATTTAATATTTATTATTGATCTTCATTTTTTTTCTCTGTTTATGCAGAAATATAATGACAAATGGAAACAAATTTTGTTTATTTCTTAAAATTCATAAATTTTTATACTGGCATTTCGTAAGTATTTTTTACAAATGTCCATACATTGTATACATTCAATATGATAAACCATTGCATTAATGAATATTATCCCTAACAGAATGTTACAAAGAACTGACAGCTCTTTCTAATGTGATAAGAGATTGTTTTCTATCCATTCTCAATTACACTAATCCATTTTCTGGATTAATTTTAGATTGTATTTCATCCAGAATTTCTTAATTCCACGAATCCATTATTTGGATTGGATTATGAAGAGTTTGTAAGAGGATGTCATTTAGGAGTATTTCCATCATACTATGAACCATGGGGATATACACCAGGTGTTTATATATTTGTTTTATAATAATCATACTATGAACCATGGGGATATACACCAGGTGTTTATATATTTGTTTTATAATAATCATACTATGAACCATGGGGATATACACCAGGTGTTTATATATTTATTTTATAATAATCATACTATGAACCATGGGGATATACACCAGGTGTGTATGTTTGTTTTATAATAATCATACTACGAACCATGGGGATATACACCAGGTGTTTATATATTTGATTTATAATAATCATACTATGAACCATGGGGATATACACCAGGTTTGTTTTATAATAATCATACTATGAACCATGGGGATATACACCAGGTTTGTTTTATAATAATCATACTACGAACCGTGGGGATATACACCAGGTGTTTATATATTTGTTTTATAATAATCATACTATGAACCATGGGGATATACACCAGGTTTGTTTTATAATAATCATACTACGAACCGTGGGGATATACACCAGGTGTTTATATATTTGTTTTATAATAATCATACTATGAACCATGGGGATATACACCAGGTGTTTATATATTTATTTTATAATAATCATACTACGAACAATGGGGATATACACCAGGTGTTTATATATTTGTTTTATAATAATCATACTACGAACCGTGGGGATATACACCAGGTGTTTATATATTTGTTTTATAATAATCATACTACGAACCATGGGGATATACACCAGGTGTTTATATATTTATTTTATAATAATCATACTATGAACCATGGGGATATACACCAGGTGTTTATATATTTGTTTTATAATAATCATACTACGAACCGTGGGGATATACACCAGGTGTTTATATATTTGTTTTATAATAATCATACTACGAACCATGGGGATATACACCAGGTGTTTATATATTTGTTTTATAATAATCATACTACGAACCATGGGGATATACACCAGGTGTTTCTATATTTGTTTTATAATAATTATAATACACTATACATGTAATATCAATCAGATCTCCTAGCTTATGATCCTCATCTTATTGTTGTAAGATAAAAAAAAATGTGACCTGTGGATATTAACACCATTCCTACAGGAACTATCTTGTGTTACAAAATGTAAAAAAAATTACATTTGTGATATAATGTTGTATTTATAAAATAAGTAAGTAAATCTCTATTGTAGCATCCTCTAAACATTTATAAAATTATATGTACAAAACATTATCCTCCAAAGTTTTTTAATACCATTAACATCTTTTTAGAACTCATCTTAGTATTCCTAGCATTTCTTAATTGCACAAAAAAGTTTATGGTCAAAGGTTTATGTTTGTTCATTTTTACATGTTCTTTTCTATTACAGCGGAGTGTACAGTGATGGGTATACCAAGTATATCAACAAATCTCTCTGGATTTGGTTGTTTCATGCAGGAACATATCACAGACCCCAAGTCATATGGGATCTATATCGTCGATAGAAGATTTAAAAGTGGTGATGAGTCAACCCAACAGCTAGCACAAGTATGATCTCTCTCTCTCTCTCTCTCTCTCTCTCTGACTGCCTTGGTGGCTCAATGAAAGAATTCATGTTAGGAGTTGGAGGTCATGGGTTCAAACCCCTGTTGTGTCATATGTAAGACATTAAAAAAGTTTGAGCTCCTGCTTCCTCCCCTGATACTCAGGATTAGGGAGACCGATTATTAACTTGTTCAGCCAGTGCAAGAATTGTGTGACTGAGGGAGTGGTTTGCTTTTTTTTTGTTTTTTTTTGTTTTGGCATTTTGACTTAGGAAACTAGCACCTTAACCACAAAGAGTTGCCCTGAGTATGTTCTAGTATGAGTCAGACTGTTATACACATGCACACATTTCAATCATACTTGAGCTTGTTTTTAGATTTATCCTGAAAGGTTAATATACCTGCTCTTTTTGTCACAAATAGCTGAAAAATTACATGTATGTTAAAGAACATTAAACCCAACCTCTCTCTACCTCTCTCTCTCTCTCTCTCTCTCTCTCTCTCTGTTAATTAATCAACACACAGAAAAAGATAAGATTCTCTCTTTCATTTTCTTACTTAAACTACTCTCTCTCTCTCTCTCTCTCTCTCTCTCTCTCTCTCTCTCTCTCTCTCTCTCTCTCTCTCTATCATGCTGTATTTCCTTTATATGCATCACTTGTCTAGTTTTGTGAGTTAATTGTGAATTACATATTATTTTGTTAATAGTACATGTTTGACTTCACCTGTTTGTCACGAAGACAGAGAATCATTCAGAGAAATAGAACAGAAAGATTGAGTGAATTACTAGACTGGAAAAATCTAGGAGTTGTAAGTACAGTATCATTAATCCTACTTAGTACAACAATAAAGGATTTGCAAACTCCCACTTGATTACAAGGGGCCTTAGTGGTTGAGTGGTCTAAAGCCTGGGTCGACAGATCACAGAGCCTCTCAACATACTCATGCCTGGGTTTGATCCTACTCAAGCAAACCCTAGTGTTAAAAAGTTTGTCAGTTTGCTTGTCCAAGTTCTGTGGTTTCCTCAATTATCAGCTAAAAGATTATTTTTCGCTAGGTTTTCTGTAACTTTGTTCAGGATGGCTTAGTCAGTATTCAGTAAACACAGCTAATGAAGCAATTTGCCATAACAAAATCAGATATACAGAGACATAAGTAATAATCCTAGTTATTATATGACTACTGATTTTACTCAGTTTTGATTGGTTGAAAACATGTCAAACTGCACTAGACAAATTGTTATGTTCACCACGCAATTCTGCCAATGAGGGTAATATAATGTTCCAAATTTCCCTCGAGGTCCCCTTAAAATAGATGACAGTGATTTCCCATTGACCAATAATAGAACCAATCAAAGCAGTCGTAAGCTTTTGATAAACCAATAAGAATTGACGTACTTTAAAAGTGTCAGATCTCATTGCATTTTCTGAAAATCATGATGGACAAAAACAAGCTGTTAAGAATTGTTTTGAAAGACGGCTGTCTGTCAGTCATATATTAAAACAATGGGCCGATAACACTATCGAGTTGTCGCCTCCTGATCCGCTAGAGGGCTACTACTTCCGGGGAGTTCACAGTTGTAAACAACTTGGTTGCTACTATTATGTATCTATTAAGTGCCCGGTGTATAAGTTTTAATGCATTGATTCTTTTATGTAAAAAGTTATACATAGACTGGACTGTTGTTTTAAATACATCTTTTACTTAAAATTAATTATCTTTACTTGTCATTGAAATTTTACAATGTTAAAAATTGATTTTATATGTTTTGACAATGCGTATGTTGACCTTATCTTGACACATGCTCAGTTAATGGGGAGCGTTAGCCCATAGACTATCTGTAATAAAATGGGGGAAACATCATCATATGTTGCAATTTTTATTGTAAATAATGAATTTATACTAAGTTATCAGTCTCATACACACGTAACCTGGATATAAGTAATATATGGTTGACTTGGATTTTGGTGTATATAAATAATGTTACAGTATTAAACGTCGAAAATCTTTTTGTATTTTTTTTTTTTTTTTTTTTTTTTCTTTTCATTTTTGAGTATTGAGAATTATTATTCACTCACTGATGCCAGAGAGATACAATATGTAATATTAAACATGAAAACAGTTAAAATTATAAATTAAAAAAAAAAAAAACACTTGTGTCCTATTTATTAACATGATCCACAGCATTTATTTACCAATAAAGGAAAATATTACTTAATTCAATAAAATTAAAAAGTAACGACTACATACAATTAATTTTTGTATTATTATTTGATTTATTTATCTTTTGTTTTATTATTATTTTTATTGTTATTTTAAGTTTATGTAAACCCTTGTCAGCACAAGAGATATGTCTAAAATGACATGCAATAATAATTATAATCACGGTTTTTGAAAACATAACGATTTGTATTCAAAACAAAGTGAAAACGTTTCAACTATAACAAACAGAAGCCAATTTATTACTATCGGCAAATGTTTTTGCTGTATTGAGAGAGAGAAAGAGAGAGAGAGATATTTAAAATGAAAGCTTTTTTTCTGAAAATATTCGAATATAGTGAATATAAGTGATAATAGAAAAAAAAGAAGTTCGAAGTAATTATGAGTGATAGAGAGAAAATGCTCGTAGTGATTATGAGTGATAGAGAGAAAAGGGCACATAGTGATTTTAAGTGATAGAGAGAAAAGACTCGTAGTGATTATGACTGATAGAGAGAAAAGGACCTGTAGTGATTATGAGTGATAGAGAGAAAACACAGCAGTTATTAGTGACAGAGAGAAAAGTCGTAGTAATTTTGAGTAATAGAGAGAAAAGGGATTGTAGAAATTATGACTGACAGAAGACAGAAGTTTTTTAATTATTTTTGAATTTTTATACTAACAATATTTAACATGGCTTACGTAATTATCAAATTTGATCAAACGAGTTCTTAGTAACTATGAAATGTGTTCAGATTATCTCAAATTGAATACCAATTATGGTTGTTAACTGTAAACAATTTCCTTCCATCAAATATACAAGTGTCAAAAATTTTCAAGGTATTTTGGGAAAATAAAAACCTTTGATGTGTAGAAAGTCGGGATAAATATGTATATTAGACCATGTCAAGGTGTGGATATACACAGGTATCTTCAAATACCTGTGTATATTCACCCGTCAGTATACATGTTAATTAAAGATCAATGGTTGTATCCTTGTACCTGAGACGATCTTGTATACATGAAAGTTTTAAGCATGCAAAAAATGTTCAATTCCATAGGTCAAGACCTCCCCTATTACCTGATCAAGTGTCAAAATTTAGTCAACATAGACATCAACTCTGATTGCAAAAAATCGGTTTTTTACACTGTTTGATTTAAATGACAAGTAGCGAAAAATAAAATAAAATACTTTTAATAACAAAAAATCTTCAAAGTTCATATATATGACCATTTTACATAAAACAATTGATGTATTTTAACTGAAACACCAGACATTTAATAGATAAAAGTAGTAGCAACCAAGTTGTTTACAACTGTGAACTCCCCGGAAGTAGTATCCCTCTAGCGGTTCAGGGGCCGTAACTCAATAGTGTTATTGGCCCATTTGTGACTTTTAATTCCGGTTAACACAAGGATTTATGACCCCAAAAGAAATGTTATATTCACCTCGGTAAATAAAACATTTCTTTTGGGGTCATAAATCCTTGTATTAACCTCATCGAAAGTCAATAATTGTATATAGTTATTTACAGTGGATTATTATATAAAGTTAGTGACAGTTTATCATTGTTTGATAACCAGATTCTGCTGGTAGTTAATAGTGTGGTGTACTTGTATTATTGTCTGGGGTTAAGGTAGGACCCATCTGCAGCAACATCAGGTTAAAGATAAAATTTGTTTAATGCCCTCTCATGGACTTGTTGCAATAGCTATGAGTCTTAATACTCCTGGAATAGTCATGATCACGTATTGTGGATCTTAATTTCTTATTTTGTAATTTCTCCCATCATTTATCATTACAACTATTTCCCAGTAATGGCGTTTATTAGAAAAACTATGATAAATTTATTTCAAGTTCCATCAGCTACATGTATAGATAAATAAATGAAAAGCTGTGAAGTGTTTTTTGTTTTTTGTTTGTTTTTTTTCCCCTCTAGATTATGACATGACACGTGACAAGTGTTAGGTATGTATGAATGCATTTTTATTAATGTATGTTGAATTATGTTGTACTTGCAGTACTATAGAAAAGCCAGACAGATTGCTTTAGTAAGGACTTATCCTGATGCATTTACAGAAGATAACTTTAAGGTAATAATAATTCCTGAAAAACAATGGGATAAATTGTTAGTTATGATATTAAGGAAAATTTCCTGTTTGATAAATTGTTAGATAAACTACAAGTAATCTGGAATGAGAAGTAAAATTGTGTATCTTTAGTTTTAGCTTGCATATGTGTGTGTGTGTGTGTGTGTGTGTGTGTGTGTGTGTGTGTGTGACATCATTATGGCATCATTTACTGAAGGATTTCTGTTATTTTGTCAAGAAATCTTAAAAATTATGCAATTATCATGTATTTTTTGTCATGGTGGCATGTCAAAATGTGAAAGTTTATGTTGAAGTAATCTATTTCTTCTTGATCAAAAACTAACCAGGCAAGACATTTAAATCTGTTGACTTCTTGTTTGATAAACATTTACATTTGTAAATGAAGGGTTTTTTTTAGTGTTTTAGTGTTTAAATATGTTCTGACATTTCTTTGTTTTATGTATTTGACTAGATAATGTTAAATGACATGAATTAATTATTATTACTTCAATTTTCATTTTAAGGGAAAGAAGTTTATGTATCCTAAACCAGCATCAGAGCCTTCATCACCTTCAGCATCAAGGTCATCAACACCAGCACCATCAGATACTGAGGATATCTTAAATAATGATGATGAAGAGGATGATGATCATTTAGATGATGCTGACGATGAAGATCCAGAAGCAGATCAAAGAAAATAAGCCCTCATTGATGAATGAATTGTTAAGTGCATGTGTTAATACAGGCAGAGATATGCCAAAAAACATAAGTTGTGATAGTTGCAAGTAATAAGTGCAAAAAATTCAGTATTACAAGCTTATTGAAGTTTCATCATACTTTGGTTAAAAAAAAACTGTGAAAGTGGATCTTAACAAGAAATATTGTTGGATTTTTTAAAAAAAATTTTGGCAATTCATTATTCAAAAGTAACAAAACTAAATTCAGGTATCACGTAAGATTTTGTTGTATCACTTGGTTTTATTTTAATAAAGTCCATGCATAAAAGGGTCAAAGGTCAATTAGATATAAAGGTGGGTCATCTGTTGTATAATATAAAACCAGTCCTTGACTTCAGTTTAATAAAAAGTCTAAATAATAAAACTTCATGTAAGCTTTTATATTTAAATAAAATTTGACCCACATTACTTGTGATTATTATATACATGTGTACCTACATGTACCTGTATTTTCTGCAGTTTTTTTTGGTACTGTCACAACTAACTTTAAATTGGTTTGTTGTTCATGAACCATATTGCTTTATGAATGAGATAATTGTATCATTCATGTATAGTGCTATAGTCTGCTTAAAAAAGATTCCATGTATGAATTTTGATTTTACTTTATAATATTGCATGATTGTTGGTATAGGAGAACCTCAATTTTATGGTTTCAGGGAAACATATGATTGAAAAGGAATTGAACTTTGAATTTAAAAAAAAATAATAATAAAAAGACATTTTTTTCATTCTAATACAACAGAGTTGTAAACACAATAGAGTTTGTGATACAAGAATGAATCCAATGAAAAGTACTGTTACCTCAAAGGTTAAGATCATGTCCTCTTCTATTGGTCTTGGTAAAGGGTGTGTTATAGTGTTAACAATCAGTATCAGTATGTTAACTTAAGGTCAAAGGTCAAAGTTTATAGATGTAAACTTCAGGTCAAAGTTTATAGATGTTAACTTCAGCTCAAATGTCAAAGTTTATAGATGATCCTCCAATTCTTGATGTAAGTGGATGGCTTCTTGTTGTAGTAGATGACTTCTTCTTGTCAGTGGATGACTTTTTTTGTCAGTGGATCACTTGTAGTTGTTTGTTTTTTTATATTTTATTCAGTGAATACCTTAGTTTACTGTTGTTACTCTGTGTCAAGGTTACGGTAATTCCTACAGAAGTATCTAAAAATCATACACATGTACATTGTCTATACATTATGTTACTAGCTAGTCATACAGTTATGTCTACATAACAGAAAGTATTGGTTTTGCTCTATACAAACATGTAATATATACATGTATCTATAATTATTATATTTCTTCAAGCAACAATCATATTTGCTGGACGTGTCTAAAAAGTACTAAAAAAAATAAAGTCTGAAAAATCACCAATCTGACATTCTGGTTTTAGAATTTTAAACAGAAATTAAACCAGACAAATCAGCTGTAGGCTGTACAAAGGTCAACTTTAAGTTTTAATGGTTAATCTACATCGTGTGTAAATAAGAGGCTCATTCAGCATTGTATAGCAAGCTTTTTTGTTTTAAAAAAATGGTACTGAGTCTGAGATGTAACTGAATTTTGTGGATTCTTTGTCTTCAGAGATTGAATTATATCAATAACAAAACTTCAGTAATACTGTATGTGAAAACATTTTTATTTTTAAGTAAAAAAAATAGTTAATCAGTCCAACTTATAAATTAAGACTTCATAGACGACAAGTGATTTTAATATAGAGATTCTGTTTTAAAGACTTGAGCAAAGGGACCTTATAACACTAGACAGGCTTATTAGGCAGGTGTTCTGAACTTATTAGGTTCATTAGACAGGTGATCTTGTCTTATTAGACAGGTGGTTTTGTCTTATTAGACAGGGGTCATGTCTTATTAGACAGGTAGTCTTGTCTTTTTAGACATGTCTTGATAGACATGTGGTCTTGTCTTATTAGGCAAGTGATCTCGTCTTATTAGACATGTGGTCTTGTCTTATTAGGCAGGTGATCTCGTCTTATTAGACATGTGGTCTTCATTTAGAGATGGCTGTAATAACTGGTTTTACTATAGTTTAAAGCAATAATTTTTATCAGTAAGAGCTTGCAAATTATTTGATTTACAAAAATCATTCAAAAATATTTTTTGATTACTGTCTTATTGTTTTTCTTATTTAATCAATAAATATCATTAGCTTGTAAGTTCTTCTGTATCAGAATTTACAAATTTTAAAAATATTTTAAGAAAAAGAGCCATAATAAAGATAGTTTAAGAGGAGTTTGATATTTTAAAATGCATAATGTGATTCAAGTGTATCCGGTGAATTAAAGAAATAACTTGTGTTTTTAACAAGTTTATTGAGTCATTACCTGTTAAACAGTATGCATACTTTTTCATAACATGTTATGTGCATTGTGAAGTGTGCACACTGTTTTTCAGGTTATAAACCAATATTTTGTTTCATTTTTCTTGATTTTGTAACAATAGAAATTAAATTTTCCCTGCGTAGGAACTGTCATCAACAAGCAGTTTTAGCCAATGAAATGGAATAAGATATAAGCCATGCCCATTACATTTAGCGTTGCTATGGTTGTTGAGTTTATTGGAGTATATCCTGAAAAATGATTGTGTAAGTTTACGTTAATTTTGTATTGCAGTCTGATATAACCAAATCTAGAAATTTAAACACATAAACTTAATAAACTTTTATGTTCCTATGACAATATATAATGGTTTAAAATCAAAATCATGAAAATGTTTGTTAGATTTATGTCAGACAGATACTTGATATATTAGAGGTCATCACTAGACAGGACATGTTTAATTGTTAGCTACACATACCAGTATATGTCACATCAAAAACAGCTTATTGAGTTATGCATTCTTACTTGTTTATGATAAATCTGTAAGTTTTTACAAAAAATTATTTTTATCCATTTATATTTGTGTTGGCTTTGTCAGTTAAAGTCTAGTGTGAATGCAAGTAAAGTATCACTTGTATTATTTTCCCAAGACTTTTAGACTTTTGAGGTTTTAGTCTTGTAAGCATCCATTGTAATTTTTTTTTTCATTATTTGGAGTACTTAATGCATCTATTTAGATGTTACATTTAAAATCTACATACAAATGGTATAAACACAAATATACATGTATGTATTTATTCTAATTGTTATCAATACCTGTATGTCACTGTACACATTACTATTTAAAGAAAGTGGTGAGCTTTATTTTTCAGGCTGTGATTTTAGTGTGGGATTTTATTTGACTTGTTTTAGCTCTAGCCTCAGCTGGTTAAAGCCAGCTTAGCTTAATGGCAAAACATGCATCTATAAATATAATTTTACCCTCTGTAACTGCTATGTCAAATAGAACTAAATTTGCTAAGGTACATGTATGTCCTTGGTTAAAAAATTGCATCAACATCACTCTCCAGAATCCAAGTTGGTTGTCATATAACTATAAACAGAAAATACAAATAGCTATTTCAGGTTTATTTTTGGACTTTATTTAAATTAGATTATAAAAAGAAGATGTATACCCATTTAACATATAAAACATGAAATTTTTTTTGTCGCGGTTTAACAGAATATTCTAGTAAGATGATAGTTAGCCAAATCTCTCAAATTCTTTTCTTCTAGAACAACTGCACCAAATTAGTTGATACTCAATGTAAAAAAAAACCTTAATAATTGTAATTTTTTAACTGTGCCTGGTAATAGTAGCCTTTCAGAATTCAAAACAGTGCTAGTTGAGGGAGAAAGGCTCTATTAGGCATGGCCATTAGGAAGGGACATGGACTAGTATGGTAGCTTATTAAGATATGACAAGTGCTAAGGAAACAGTTGTAGTACATGTATATTGATCCTTTTGTTATTTTGTTTTTAATCTTTAAATGAAAATGTACTATTATAATAATCTTACATACATGTATAGTGTGTATACTCCAAATTTATTATTATTATTATTATTATTGCATAATAATTTTAGTATTACAATACAAATATATAATAGATATGCCATATTACATTTATTTAAAATGTATAAGTATATTTTTATATTATAATTCATGGATTGTTTATTGTTAATAGATATATATATATAGATATATATATATATATATTTACCCTAAGGTATTTTTTGTGCCATGTCAATACATTCATTTAACTTTGTACATGTATCTTGTACAATTGAGATATTTTGTTTTTGCGTAACATTTGTTTACTAAAACAACATGGTCACTGAATTTTAAGTGTTTTTGTTTCAGCGAATGTTTGGAAAACTTGGCATAAAATGAAATCTGTCCCAATTCTGTTGAGACAGTTAAAAGTTAATGACAAAATCTCTGTCCAAAGTGAATTTGATGTCAATTTTAGCTTAAACTACAGGTTTCCCATTTTGCAAGTACAGTAGTTTTAGACAGATTGTATGCATATATATATATATATATATATATATATATACAACACAAATGAGATGAACCAGGTAACCTCCCCCACCCCATGTGTTTGATAGAATGTTAAGTTTAAAGTTTTTACTTTTCCTAACTCACCACTTTATTTAAATGTGAGTCCACATTATCAAGCTTTGTTGAAGAAATACATATTAACTTTTATTACATGGTTGTGCTGTTATATATTCAATTTGACAAGAACTGATGCCAGTGATTTTGCTATGGTTTTTAAAAACTACCTTCTAGATTGGGAAAATTTGGACCCTTTTTATGTCACATATTACACTCAGAATTTTGAAATTCATTGCAAAGATTTTATATTGTGACAATATCTAACATTTTTTGTCTGTCAGAACAGTTTTGTACAACTGGATTTAACTTAAACTATTTGATTGTGTGTCGCTGATATCTTTTGGGGAATTTTAGTTGTCAAATTGGGAAATTTTAGTCTTACTTCTCAACGGGAAACTACCTTTATTCAGTAGTAATTTTAGGCAAACAAAACCACTGGCTGCTGTATAAGTTTTAGAATAGGGTTTGTTGGTCTCATTTTAAATATTTGATGTTTTGTTTAAGTATTTAAAATTTTTGATGTTGTATCAGGATATTTCAAATATTTGGCGACGTATCAGGATATTTCAAATATTTGGCGACGTATTGGGACATTTCAGATATTTGATGTCATGTCTAGAGTTACCAGCAATGTAATGAAAGAGAACATTCATCATTTGTGACATTGTAGGATCAATAGTTATTGAATATTTCAGTGTACATCTAGGTTTCCAATAACACCTTTTGTTCTCTTACCCTAGGCTGGTCACATGACGGAACAAACAGACCCTATTATTTCATTATATTTTGTTGCGAAAGAATTATTTTTATATAGCTGCTTTTTGCGATTTTTGTAAATACTTTTTTTTTTTTTTTTTTAAATTTTGATTTTCTTTTTAATTCTTTGGTGGTTTTTTTTCTTTTTTGTTGTTGTTGTTAAGTTTATATTTATTTCAATGAATACTTTGGATATTCTAAACAACATTTTGATGAAAATTCTATGTATATAAACATTGCCAATGGTAATGTGATTTATCGTATTATCATAAAAATTTGTTTTCACTAGTATGAGTAGGAGCCTCGGTGGCCGAGTGGTCTAAAGCATGCACCTACAAATCACTGCGCCTCTCACCACCTGGGTTCAAATCCCACTTTGGGACAGAACCTAGTGTGAGAAAAGTTGTCAGTTTGCTTGTGGTTTTCTTTGGGCACTCCAGTTTCCTCCACCATCCCAGAACTGACCACCTCAAAATAAATGAAAGAATCTTGACTGGGGCATTAAACACCATTACTCCACTCCACTCCACTGGTAGGAGTATTTGGAAAATTTTGCATACAGGAATTGTTAATGTTTTTGGGATATATGTAATTTTTAACCTTGAATTCCTGCCTACTACTGACTGGTATCAGTATGTTTTGTTAAAGATTTAAAAATGACTAAATAATGACTATCTTGTGATCATTTTTGTGGTTAAATATTTAAGATGAAAATTGAGGGGTAGTTGGTATAAATTTGTAGAATTTGTTATTAAAAACCAAAAGAGAATTGATCAACACATTTAATGTATGTATCACAACTTATTTAACATTGAGTATAGAATGATGTCCATATATTGTGATATATATCATTATGGTCATTAAAAAGTCCCATTACGATTAACAGAAAGCTCAATAAAAAAAACAACAGATGTATCACATAAATGTTGATAAGTTAATAAATCACCATATAATGTCAAAATGTGTGCGTGTGTGTGTGTGTGTGTGTGTGTGTGTGTGTGTGGGGTATGTTATCTATTTTTGTAGTTAGTAATTACATTTTACTACACAATTCTACAATTTGAGTCCTGTATGAGGATTTTTTTTTCACAAATTACAAAATCTTGGAAATTTAACCTCATGAATATTTCTGATTCTAAAACAATTCATTTCAACATAGATTCATATGTATGTGTTAGGTGACTTTATTCAATCATAATGAATATTGTGTTAAAATTGTTAACTGGATTTATAAATGATGAGGGTGCTATTTTGTTTTTCTGAAAAAGATTTACAAATGTTTATTTTATTTCTTGGATAGCAAGTTTATCTAGAAATGTCTCTTATGCTATTACTGTTCATTAAACAATTTAAGTTTGCAGGGAAATTACATGTTTCTGCTTTAGAGTGGAAAGAAATGACAAATTCAATGAAGTTTTATGTTTAATTTATCATATTTCACCGTTTTGAAAGTTGTGTTTAAATGACCGGGCTTTTGATGACTAACCATGTTCTAATATTAGATCCCACATGCTACATCTCGCTGGGAAATTATTGTTGAATCTGTATTTATTCGAGCTTTTATCGTTGAACCAAATGTAACATTGTTGATTAGGAACATCATTAATTAGATCAGCTTAGTTTTAATATTTTCCTTGGAAAACTTAACGCAGCTTTAAGTTCAAATGTTTCAAGTTTTGACTTGGATGTTATCACAGCACCAAGAACTGATCACACCCATCAAAAGTTATAAGGCATCATGGCCAAGTTGTGATTTATGTTGACACAAGGATATTGCAAGCCTAGGCTAATCAGGGCCCTTAAAAAGTTTTATGGCCGTCATCACAATATTGTTGATAAGTATGTATTCACTGTATCCCAACTTATACTGGATATATTTGACTTACCATAGGTCTTTGTTCCTTTCATTCTCAAAATTGACTTACACGTGACGGGTGTAGCTAGCTAAACAGGAGGTGCTTACCTTTCCGGAGCACCCGGCCTCACTTCCTAAATGGAAGTTCACGTGTATCACCTATTTTGCCATTTTGCAAAGTTTTTACTTTGTTTTTTTTGGGGGATTGTGATATGGACAAGGACTGGTATGTTTGTTTTATTTATACTTTGTTTCAATCCTTTTTGTTATCATATTGTATTCAGCTTCTAAATCTTATAGATAAGATAATTGTTATTTTATATGATCTGTGTGATTTTATTAATTCACTTTGCTTGACTCTACTCGCCAGTTTTATAACTTGTATTATCGGATAATTTATGCTGACGATTTTATGTAGGATTTATTTGTGGCGGACTTTTGTTTGGTTGAAATAAACTTAAACACAGATCAAGTAAATTGTCAGATTCTCCGGATGTTATTGATATTGACTATACAAGTTTGTTGGAACATAAGATTTTTGTGCTAAAGGAACTTGTACATACAACAATCTTTGTTATAAATATGTTTTCTTTTGATTATGTTGATCATTCTATTTAAATCACTAAGAATGATAACTCAGAGGTTATTAATTTGTTGATTTTTAGATTGTTGATAGATGCATGGATTTAATTGTGTGAAAATGTATGTGTGATTATATTTTATGATTAGCATTGTTGTTACTTATATACATGGAAGCTACATATAATAAAGTAATTTTAAAAAAAGATGTTGTGATTTCAGACTGAGTTACTTTTTTATAAGTGCAATAATGTGTAAGACAAAACCCACGGTGGCCGACTGGTCAAAAGTGTGCTTACGGATCACAGCGCCTCTCACTGTCTGGGTTGGAATCCCACTTGGGACAGATCCTAGTGTGAGAAAGTTTGTCAGTTCACTTGCTGAAGGTCAGTGGTGTTCTCCGGGCATTCTGATTTTCTCCACCATCCCAGAACTGACCACCTCGAAATAAGTGAAAGATTCTTGACTGGGGCACAAAACACCATTACTCCACTCAACTCCAAATTATATCTTCTGAAACTTCTGAAGATTGGGTTGTTGGTTGTACAATGTTTTACATCACATCATGTTACAAACACAATTCCCCTTTAAAGATTGGAATGTTGGTTATCAAAATGAAATAACATCATCTCATATGATGGGTGAACTGGCAAAAATTATAGTTGCAATCAATAATTATGCATAAGTGAAAAAGTCTTGATTTACAATTAAAGATTATGTAATAAATAAAGTCATGACAAAAATTGATTTTAAAAATAATGTTGAAAGTTTAAATGAGATGCAGTTTAGACTTAAATATGCAGTTCAAAGTTTTGGGAGAATTTGTCCTCAACAAAGAACTAGGTGTACATGCATTGGCCCTGAAAATCTTAAATGCTGGTTTAAGTGTTGGTCACTTTTTTGTAAAATATATTTATCCTTCTTATTAGTTATATATTTAAAAAACTTAAATCATTTGTATATATGTAAAATAAAGGCCATTTTTTAAGCCAGTTGTGGGCAAAATTCATCATGAAGAAATATGGAATACCAGAAAACTCATAAGGATGGTCAAATCCCTGTATAAAGATTTCCAGTGTTCTGTGATCAAAGACAATGAGATCACAACCCCTTTTCCTGTGATGACTGGAGTCAAACAAGGCTGCTGCATGTCAGGTTTCTTGTTTCTCCTCATAATCGACTGGGTAATGCAACAGACAGTTCTAGAAGAGAGAACAGGGATTCGCTGGAACTTCACTAACATGCTGGAAGACCTAGACTTCGCAGACGACATTGCTCTAGTGTCTTCAACAATGAACCATCTCCAGTCAAGACAACAAAGCTGGGAAAAAATCAACAAAAGTAGGAATGAAGCTAAATGCCAAGAAATGCAAAGTGCTGAAAGGCAACAGCAAGAGCAAAGCCAGACTGATGGTGGAAAATTGTGAAGTTGAATAAGTTGACAGCTTCACATATCTTGGTGCAAATGTCACCAAAGATGGTGGGAGTACAGCTGATGTAAGGAAGAGAATAGCACTGGCCAGTGGATCCTTCAGAAGGCTAGACAACATCTGGAAGGCCACAGATATAGGGAGTAAGATGAAAGTCTCCCTCTTCCAGAGTCTGGTTCTGTCCATATTTCTGTATAGATGTGAGACTTGGAAGCTCACCAAAACAGAGGAAAAGAGGATAGACACCTTTCAAACCAAATGCATCAGAAGGATCCTTAAAATCAGATGGCAACAACACGTCCCAAACAAGACAGTTCTGGAGATGGCAGAGGCAGAAAGCATCAGCTGTGAAGTAAGGAGATGGAACTGGATCGGACACATCCTAAGGAAGGATCCAAAGGATGACTTTGCTGTGTCACTAGGATGGACACCTGAGGGGAGAAGGAAGAAAGGCCGACCAAAAACATGGTGGAGGATGGTGGAGTTTGAGCGAAACAGTGCAGGCTGGAGCTCTTGGAATGTGGCACGCCTTGCAGCCTCAGACTGGCAAGAATGGAAAGACAATGTCAAAGCCTTATGTGCCTCATGGCATGGAGAGAATTAAAGTTAAGGTAAGGTGGGCAAAATTTCACAATTTCAGCCTTATTCTAAATAAAATATGCTGAAACAAATAAATTCCAGCACCATGCTGTGACAGCAATATTTGTAAAGATGTTGTTTCATGACTGTTAATTGAATAATATAGCTTGCAAAGTGTGGGATAACATGGTAAACAAACGAGAAGCTAAATGTGCTATTCATTAATAAAGCCAAAGGGGGGTAACTCTTTTAAAAGGGGAGACCTTGTCAAAATTATATACTGACAGTATTTGACAGTGATTTTACTTTTATGGTTTTTGATTAAAATATATATATATATATAGGACAGGATTTTTATTTAAGACTACATAAGTCAGGATAAATGTAAAGCCATCTGCATCATCTCAACAATCGCTCTTGAAATGCAGTCTGGTCTGAAATCCAACATGACCTATAGCAGATGGCTCCACAATTATCACAGTAATACATACGAATATTCTTCGTTCATAATCAGTTATTTGTTTCTAAACAGTATATTTGATAAACTTTATTGTCATTTAAAAAGTTTCCACTATTAATAAATCCCTCCATGGCAGGGGAACCTTCTTGTTCTTGCTCCTAATTTACACACTATGGGTGCATGCATGTGTGTGTGTGTGTGTGTGTGTGTGTGTGTGTGTGTGTGTGTGTGTGTGCATTGAATGTAATGCAAGTTTTAATATGTTTTGGCTCAAATTGATACATGTATCAATTAGACATGACTCAACTCAATTCTTACAAAAAGTCAAAAACATAATATACAGTAATATAAAATGTACAACAAACACCTAATATTGTCCTTTGTCACCAATTTATTTTATAAGTTTGTACAAGCTTACTATTAAGGAATGGATTGAAGCTTATCAGAGCAAATTTAGTAAATACTGATAACAATGATGTGAGCTAAAAATAATACAGATTTGCATAATTATAAAAAATCTTACAGACAGACAGAAATAAATAAGCAACAATTTATGTCTATAACAAACTTGTGTACGATAACAAACTCGGGTACGATAACTAACTCGGGTATGATACTGAGCGACAATTTATATTCTATAACAAACTCGGGTATGGTACTGAGCTACAATATATATATATATATATATATATATATATATATATATAACAAACTATGGTATGGTAATGAGTTTATCCAATCACATAAAATATATATGTGTTATTTGTCCTTGATTACTTGATGTTTCAGCTTTAAAAAGAGAAGAAAAAAAATATAATAATATATATCTTTGTTTATTTACTAAATATTGACTAAGAATTGCAAAAATTGTTTTAAAATTAAAAGATATAAGTTTAAGAATTTATTTTTTATGAATATGACTTAAAGTATTAGCTAAAAAAAGTAAGGAAGTGAGAAGTTTAGATGGTGGATTTGAAGAACAATACCTCAAATATCAACTTTTTTTTTTACATCTAATCATAGATTTTTTCTTGGAATCATATTTTTTTTATAGATTTATTATGTCAGTTGGCAGGGTTTTGTAAACACCGCCTGACTGAAAAATTTGTCAAGATTTAAGTGAAATACCAGTTCCTATATCGTAAGTTTTTACTTAGTTTAATGCAGTCTTTGATTTTTTTTCAGCCTTAAATTTTTGAAAAACAACAAACACGAGCCTAAATCCATACAAGTCATTAACAGCCATTTTATGTCAATTCAATTGGAAATATTATTTATATGTAGAATCTGTAATTCAAACATAAAATCATGTCTAACCTTTGAATGAGTTTAACATATGTGTTGATGACAAATTATCCATTTTATTTGTTTTATATAAAAAAAATTCTAATTTCTATATTTTTCTAATATCCTTATAACCATATAAAAATTACTGATTCATTTTCTCTCATGTTCTCTTCACCTTTTTGTCAATGCTACCTATAAAGTTCATTACAAAAGAAGGGAATCAATCATGTGACATAATCACTTCAATCAAACTAAATCTGTGGTGTGTAGCCGAACTAAAATAATTTCCTACTGAATTTATATTTGAATATTATTGAATGTATCAAGAACACAATTGTGTAAACAACTAGAATGTATACATGCGAACAAGTATATATCTGCGTATCAGCTCTCTAAAGTGGTGCTCCAAAAAGTGGAGGAAATTCAAAGAAAGAAAGAACTCTCTAGAAAGAACTCTGGAATTCCGTGGTTTTAACCGGATTTCTCCGAAGTCCTTCCGAATTTCAAAAACGGTGAGGAAGCGACCTCCCACAGGTCAATCAGTAGATAAGAAACTTAGAAGGAGATGTCTCTGAAAAAAAAATAGCAGAAATGAAGGAGAAAAAAAAAAAAATAATAAAAATTATGAGTAAAAACAAGATGTCTGCTGATAGGCAGACATAATAAATGATAAAAAAAATTAATTTGAATTGAAGAGTTCATATATATGTTGAAGCATGTAAAATAAATTATCAACATTGAGTTACACTTGAAGCTCAGACAATTAAATGAAAGTTTAAAAATAAGGCCAACTAAAAAGCAATATTTAAACTAAACAGATAGCAATAAAATTAAAGTGTATTTTCAGATTTTTTAAAAAAAAAAAAAAACCATTTTCTTATCTCTAAAACCTATAGTTAAAATTATGGAGTATTCAGTATCTTCCATCTCCGGATATGTGACTTAACTTCAGAAAAATCACCTTAAATGCAGCAGAAAATGTCAAAACTCTGCTTCACACTAATCTCGACTACCAGTACTTAAGCAGAAACTAAAGGAACATCATTATTGTGTGTTCTTTATTTCTGTTAAATATATCACAAAAAATGTTCTACAAATAATAAAATTTTGGCATGTTTAAGCTTTTTTGTATGTGTCACTGGCTTGTGATAGATTGAATCAAATCATGTTACTAATAAAGTTCAGCCCTGAATACAGAAATCAATAAACATATAGATCTGTTTATGCCACATCACATGTATTATCTACTTGTTTAAAACTCATATATATTGCAACAAAAAAATGTTAAATGTGATATTGTTTGGCTTTTAGAAAAAAAAAAAAAAAAAAAAAAAAAAAAAGCAATATTTTTTGTTTTCTTAAGGAACAGCTTAACAATAGTCAAGATACTTAACTTTCTTAAGTAACTGCATAACAATAGTCAGGATACTTTACTTTCTTAAGTAACTGCTTAACAATAGTCGGGATACTTAACTTTCTTAAGTAACTGCTTAACAATAGTCGGGATACTTAACTTTCTTAAGTAACTGCTTAACAATAGTCGGGATACTTAACTTTCTTAAAGAACAGCTTAACAATAGTCAGGATACTTAACTTTCTTAAAGAACAGCTTAACAATAGTCAGGATACTTAACTTTCTTAAAGAACAGCTTAACAATAGTCGGATACTTAACTTTCTTAAGGTACAGCTTAATGAAAGTCAATATACTTTTCTTCAGAAACAGCTTCATGATAGTCAGTACACTTAACTTTCTTCATAATTATAAAAGAAAAATAACAGAAAGTTTACCCAACATTTAACCTACTAATAAGCATGAATATCCATGTTCTAAATGTTATTTAAATAGTATCAAAATGAATAGATATCAGATTTGAAAGCTTTATATTTAGAAAAGATGAACTGTTTAAAGTTTTATCAAAAAATAAAAAATAAAATGAAATAAATGATTTACAATTAAGTGACCTTGACCTTACCGTAACAATGAATGAATAAGCAGAGAAAATATTGCAATAAACTTATTAACTACACCAAGACTTAAAGATTTACTACACAGCATGTCATTACAACGGCTAGTAATATTGGATCTCATTTGTAACCATGGAGACAATAAACATTATACTCAAAGGGTCTGCAAGTTTATCATGTGACCAGCACAATGTCTGACTACAAGAGATTTTGGTGTAATTAAAAACTGTCAAATGATATCAAAACACCTATACAAACATTATAACACCTTCTCTCATGATGATTGTAGATAACATAGATTGTAGATTGTGAGTAACGTAACTACGTATGAGGCAACCAAGGCAGTTGCCTTGGTAAAAATTTAACAAAGTACTTTTTCTCACAGAAGTGATAAGAAAAATCAAGGTTAAACGACAGACCTTTTTTTTTTTTATCTGATTACCATCCACATACAATTTAAACTTTTAAACTATTCGCTATTCTGGATAATGAGGTTTAGTGGTGTGGTTAAACTAGTTTTTAAAACCAACCCACTTATTTTACAACAGCTGGTCCAGTTTTTAGCTTTCCTATTATACTGTATTTTAATACCTTACTTACATGTGAAAGATGTAAAACATTGAGGCTTTTTTGGCACTGTATGTCATTGTATATATAGATTGATCTTCAATTCTTGCCTCAGTTTATTTAAGGGTCTAGTTACGGTACTAATAATATCTAAAATCTGGTACAAAATCACAATACATACACATCACACAGATTTATAGACTTTATGTTGAATTATAAATTATAATGCATGAATTTACAGCAAATAAGTTGACTAGTCAAAAGCTGGAACAATTTTACCCGACGTTATTCACCAACAATCCATATCATCAACAATCTGGTTTTTGACAAAGTTTTAACAAGGTTTTAAGATGTTTCTCAAAATCTTTTTTTTTATATATATATACTTGACAGGGAAACATAAACATATGTAAATCTGCACCAATGAAAATAATTATTTGTTACGGGTATCATGTGGTACACAAACAAATCTAATTTAGAAAGTCCAGGTACCGGTACTCCAATTTATCAAAGATTCACAAGGCAGTTATGTTAAGGCTTTTTATGCACTATATGATTATAATGTTTTACTACAATTATGAGGCACATCAAATTAACACTTTTTTAATTAGCATGGCAACAACATAACTTAAAACTAATGTTTATAAAAAATCTAAAATGAAAATTTTAAATGTTAAAGAATTCAGATTTGAAACATCAACTTACAAATTGTTCAATAGGTCAATGTCATTACAAATACAAGAAAACAGTAGGTTTAAGGTCAAGGTCATAACACAAAAAAAATAATAATAAAAAAAAAAAGACTTGGCATCAATTATATGGGTTAATAAATGACTATAGACTCTGGGTCTTACACTTTTAAATGGATTGTTAAAAAAAATCGTTAAATAATTTAATCATACTGATAACAAAACCGATTGGTCTTGACCTTATAATTGATGTTTATGTTTTAACAGTAAACCCGGAATTATCAGAAGTATCTAGATATGTAATAAGAAACATAAGTATGTATTGATACATTAATGATTATGTATTATAACGTGTAGTACATGTCATAACATGTGTAGTACATATTATAACATGTGAAAAAGGAAATGAAACATTTGCATTATGTATTGAAACGTGTATTATGTAATGAAACATGTATTATGTATTGAAACATGTATAATATGTATTGAAACATGTGCAGTGTGTATTTAAACACATGAAGTATGTACTGTAACATTTGTAGTATGTATTTAATCATGTGTAATTTATATAAGAACATTTGCAATATGTACTGGAATGTGCAGTATTTATTGGAACATATGAAGTATGGATTACAACATATATAGTATGTATTACAACATGTGTAGTATGCAATGCAATGTGTGTAGTATGTATTGCAACATGCAGTATGTGCAGTATGGATTAAAACATTTAGAATGTATTGAAACATAAGAAGTATTAGAAATGTGCAGTATGTATTGAAACATGTGAAGTATGTATTGAAATGTGTGTAGTATGTACTGAAACATGTAAAGTATGTATTGAAACATGTAAAGTATGTATTGAAATGTGTGTAGTATGTATCAAAACATATGGAGTATGTATTAGAATGTGTAAAATGGATAAGAACATATAAAGTATGTATTTAAACATGTGGTATGTATTAATACATGTGAAGTACTGTATGGTTTGAAACCTGTAGTTTGTATCAGAACATGTGTAATATTGTACTGAAATATTTGTAATATGTATTTAGTAATTGAAAATTTGCAGTATATATTACAACATTGGTATGTATGTATTGACACATTAAAATTAAAGACTTTAGATAATAGTAAGCTGTACAAGTACCTGTAGTTTTCTCAGGTTACTGTCCTAACTGTCAGCTGCACAAGTACCTGTAGTTTTCTCAGGTAACTGTCCTAACTGTCAGCTGTACAAGTACCTGTAGATTTCTCAGGTAACTGTCTAATTGTCAGTGTACAAGTACCTGTAGTTTCTCAGGTAAATTCCTAACTGTCAACTGTACAAGTACCTGTAGTTTTCTCAGGTAACTTCCTAACTGTCAGCTGTACAAGTACCTGTAGATTTCTCAGGTAACTGTCTAACTGTCAGCTGTACAAGTATCTGTAGATTTCTCAGGTAACTGTCTAACTGTCAGTGTACAAGTACCTGTAGATTTCTCAGGTAACTAACTGTCATTGTACATGTACCTGTAGTTTTCTCAGGTAACTGTTCTAACTGTCATTGTACAAGTACCTATAGATTTCTCAGGTAACTGTCTAACTGTCAGCTGTACAAGTACCTGTAGATTTCCTAATAAACTGTTCTAACTGTCAGCTGCACAAGTACCTGTAGTTTTCTCAGGTAACTGTCCTAACTGTACACCACCAACATATAAACACAATTTATATTTCTGTACAAATCAAAATACAAAAAAAAACTTTATTTTTGAGACATAATTAATTAGATAAAAACCTATTCTTTACAAAATAAAAGACCTATAATTATGTACATTTATACTGGTCGATTAATCACAGTCAACAATAACAATAAAATAAATCAATAAAGACTCAAATGGACGGATTTATCACTGTGTTTATAATTTTGTAACTGTTCTCTATTAAATGTGATCCAGCCACAAATCCTAATTATTTGTATTTCCCAGCTAGGTCAAGCTGCAGTTATGTACTTATGGAAAGGAGTCAAATTAAAATGTAAATATAAAATTCTTAGTAAAATAAATACCATATAAATATATGTATATATATAAACCACATGTATTAACTTATCTATAAAAGATAATGGATTTAAAACATTTTAATGACTATGTGTATGCAAAAATAAATAAAGGGGTTTTCTCAAAAGTTAACAATTCTTAACCAAAAAAAGGGTTTATCCAAATTTGTAAAATGCACGTACAGTAATTTTTTGATGTTGTTTACAACATTTGTTTAGACAAATAGACAACAAAGATTTTGGACTTATAAGTTTGGCTATAATGTGATATGACAAAGTTAATGATGAGCATTATAACAATGCTTAACTGTATAACTGTATATGTATTATGTATACTGGTATATATATATATATATATATATATATATATATAAACATAACTCTTCATTGCACCAATTGTTTTCAACTGGAATAAAACAATAAATGAACTAAATAATCTGGTTAAATGTTAACAAAATCTGATTAGTGAAGTACAAAAAAATTATCATCATCCATGAATGTTTACTGTATATATATTAAAATAATAAAAAAAAGCTGCCAGAAAGTCCATCCAAAAATACTATGACTCACACGGGGATTATGCCACACATAACTAAAATACAAATAAAAATCCAATGTTCTGTATGTAAAGCAACTATTAATTGAGTATAGATTTATGGGCTTTAATGAAAAGCATCTAAATATTACAGATTTTAATTATTCTAAACAAACCTGATTTAAAATTTAAACTTTTTTAATTGAACTTCAATAAAATAGTAAGGTGTTCACAGGTATATCAAATGATATCTTATTATCACAGGAAAGACAATTGAACTACAATAATATAGTAAGGTGTTCACAGGTATATCAAATGAAGTCTTATTATTACAGGAAAGACAATTTAACAACAATAAAATAGCAATGTGTTCACAGGTATATCAAATGATTTCACAGATATATCAAATGAAGTCTTATTATTACAGGAAAGACAATTTAACAACAATAAAATATCAATGTGTTCACAGGTATATCAAATCATATTTTATTATTACAGGAAAGACAATCAAAATGTGAAACAAAAATCTCCTTTTTGAAATCAAAAAAAGTTAAACAAGTGGATACAGTGATTCTGTTTATATATTAGAGGTATTGTGTGGTATAGGGATAAACACCATTATGGTGACAGGTCACTATAGATAAATAACTAGAATGTATACATGCAAACAAGTATATGTCTGTGTATCAGCTCTCTAAAGTGGTGCTCCAAATAGCAGAGGAAAATCCAAGAAAGAACTCTTTAGAAAGAACTCTCTCGAATTCCGTGGTTTTAACCCGATTTCTTCAAAATCCTTCTGAATTCCGAAAAACGGTGGTCAATGGTCAATCCCTACCAGTTGACAAAATTTCAACCTGATCGGATAAGAGATGTCTCTGAAAAATCTGTCAGAAACAAGGGAGAATAATAATAATAATTATAATAAAGATTACGAGTAACAACAAGATGTCTGTTGATACACAGATTATTCCTAATTCCTGAAAAGATTGCAAAAATTTCATAAATGTAAGTTAATGAAATTCTTAAGGAAGGTGTTATAACAGTGAAACTGAGGTTCGTCTTTTTCATATTTAATTAGATACCTTTCTGAAATGGATTATATATCCTGACATTGTCTTATTAAAATGTCATAAAAATTTGAATCTTATGCAAAATAAACCAAATAATTAACAATTTTCTTCAAATGTGATTAAAAAAAAAAAAACCAAAAAACAAAAAAAAAAACTAAGCAATGTAAATAATGATTAGTTATCTTGTTACAAAAAAAAAAACAAAAAAAAAACAAAAAACAAAAAAAAAAAAAAAAACCTAACATAAACGATTACAACACAAACTTTGGTATTATTTTTTCAGAGTTTAATTAAACCCAGTAAAATGGCAGTGATTTTTTATTTTTATGATATAATAATAACCAATAAATTCTTAAAATGTGTTTGTAACCTGGGTACATATCATAGAAAAACAACAAAATCTTGAGAATAACTTTTAATATGATATAATATTGATGTTTACCAAACTACTGCAAAAATAGCTGTAGAAGTTGTAAATCTCAATGTTGATAAAAGCCATTTGAATGAAAATCAATATGGTTACTTCCAAGAAATAATGATTTTCTTTTTTTTAATGATAAACAGATCAACATTTTGTTTTTTTAATCTTGTGTGGCAATTTTTCTACTTGTTTGAACTTTTATGCACTTAAAACTGAAACAATAAACAATTTAAGCATAAAAGTCTAAAAAAAATAAACATTAAAACGAAAAACACTAAAAATCGGTTGTTTTCAGAAAACCAAAAATACTTAAAAACAGCTACTTGTTTTGAAACTTTGTACTAAAGTAAATTTAATGAATGCTAAGAGAATGAGTACTAAGTACCTAATAATTATACTCCTATAGAATTGTAATGTATACTAATAAACTCCTGCATGGTAGAAACCAGATCCTAGAGCTATATAAATGAATCTACAATAATAAAACTACAATTCTTAAGTTGAAGTTACAACTACTGCAAAACTGGTCTATTCTGCAATACATGTGCAATTGTGCATATATATATAACTTAATTAAAATTCATCATCTGTACTGGTTTGCATTTGGTTAATTCTTGGAGAGTTATTATCAAGTTCATTTCCATAACTATCAATTGAGGAATTAATTTCACCCTCTTCTCCCTTATTTGTTTCTTGATTCTCTCCTAGTACCTGATAGTTATCATCATCAGGTGTTTCAGTATCTGTACTCCATTCTAAATCAGGGGGGATAATTTGATCACCTTCACCAAACACCTCTGTTTCATCTCTAAATGACACATGCTTACTACTACGAGATGTTGAAATATCTTTCTCTGCTAAGTTGTCTAATCCTAATAGTTTAACATCCTCTGTTTTACCTTGATTTTCATCTTCAGTCTCATCATTCTTTTTATCATCATTTTTCTCACCTTCATCTAAAGAATTATCTCCCTTTGCATTTGAATCATCCTCTGAGTTATCACTAGTTTGGAAATCCTTATTTTCTTCATTTCTCACTGAAGAATTATCTTCGTTGGTGCTTTTATCAGAATTTTCAATATTTTCATTTTCTTGATCTTTTTTATCAGTGTCTCGATCCTGTATATTGTTACCGTCGGTCTCATCAACACTCGATATTTTGTCATCCTTTGTTTGTGAAGTTTCTTCTTTATCATTTTCTAAGAAACTTTTGGTTTCAACTATCTCTTGGGTTAAAAAAGCACTGGAATTGGACACAATACTTTCATCTTCAACATTCCTGCTCTCAATGTTTATAATTTCTTTTGCTTCCTTTGTTTTGCTGGATACATCATTGTTGGCACTATTTTGTTCTGTTTTTGAACTACTTTCATTTTTATTATCTTTTATTCCTGTAGCCTGGGAGTCTGCGGTTTTCTGAGTTGAACCTGTTGTGCATAAAGAAGGTTCTGTTGAATCACATCCCTGTGGTTCAGGTCTTTCTTCATCTTCTAATTTTTGCCATGTTTTTTCTGCAAACAATTTCCGTTGTCTTGATGCAACATGTTTGGGTACACCTTCTTCTGCAGAAAAAGGCAAACGAAAAGGATTTGTCTTATCCTCATTACTCATGATGTCATCTACTTTTGCAGGAACTACTGCTTTTCTTGGAGAACTTGAAGACAGTTTTGGAGCTGGAACTCTGCTGACCCTAGCAGGAGCAGTCTGTGGACGACCAGGTTTCTGAATTCCTGTACCATCAACTTTTAACTTACTCTCTGATGTGTCAGAAGAATCTTTAACTCTATCTTCCTCTAACCTATATGAACATCTTGTTTTTCTTTCTCCGTCTTCTGACTCATCAATGTTTTCATTTGGAAAATCTGCACCACCAAATTCTTTATTTTTCTCATTGTCAAATATATGTAATCCTGTGTCTATTCTCTTTTTACCCTCTAAAACATTATGAATTCTTTTTTTGGCGATATCAGGGATAATTTTATTCAATTCTGGGTCAGATTTAGACATTATTTCTTTTTGCTTCTTTTCAAATTTCTTTCTTTCAATATCATCTTGGTGTTTCTTTTTCAGCCAATCATCATAAGACATTCTCATTTTCTGCATTCTTTCGGCCTCCTTGGCTTTATTTGCTGAATCTTTAGTTTCCTTGCTGACTTGAGTTGTTGGAGAACTCTGTGGTCTATTTCTTATTTTAAGCTTAATGCTCCCAGCAACTGGACGTTTATAAATAAATTTTGAGTTTGGAGGATGGGGCCCTACTATCATCTGTTCAACAGGCTCTGGGCTGTCAATTTTTGTCTCTTCAGATTTTTCCTTTTCGAATTCTACAGATTCATTCTCAAAGTTCTTTCTCATTACCCTAGGACCTGGGGATATTGGTCTAATTCCGAGACTTTTGCCTGGTAGAGTTATATCTAATCTGTTCCGGCTGGTTTCTCTTTCCACTTTTTTCTTATGGTTCTCCTCCTTTTTCTTTTTAGACATCCACTGTTTCACCTTTTTTTCAGATTCTAACATTCTTTCAAATTTTTCATTTGCTTCCAGAATTTTTTTCTGTCTTTCTTCTTTCTTCTTTTCCTTTTCTGCTCTTTTCTGTCGCCTGTATTCTTTATTCTTTTCTTTCAACCAGTGAAGCAATTTTTCATTATTACAATTTTTTAAATGATAGTCTGCTGGTATGTGAATGTTGTCACGTGGAGTCAAGGTAGATAAACTTCCATCACCATCTGTAGTTTTGCTGCAAGTATCTGAAATTTCTTCATTATGTTTTTCAATTCGTGAATCTTGGGTTGATTCTGAATCTTTTCTCTTACGTAATTTCTTCTTTCTTGATTTTGCCTTATTTGGTATTTCATTTTCTGCTTGAATTTTCCCATGATTCCTTGCAGCTTTTGCATGGACAACATTATGAATAGTGTGATAGGCAATATCTTCACCAAACTCACTACCATTATCTGAAACATCAATTTAAAAAAATCAAGTTAACCTTTTAAATTCATTTTGAAAGATTTTGAAATTAAAACTAAATTGCAGTGTAAATTATCTCAACTAAACCCTAAGGCTTACAGAACCCAATCCTTTTAATCATTCTGTACTGAAATATTTTTTAATAAGTTTCTTTAGTAAATTAATTTGTATAAAAATCTTACATGTCAGATAATGAAGTGTTCTGTTTAGAAAAGTCCCAGTGTATTGTGTTTGGTTTAGAAAAGTTCCAGTGTATTGTGTTTGGTTTAGAAAAGTTCCAGTGTAATATGTTAAGTTTAGAAAAGTTCCAGTGTGTTCTGTTTAGAAAAGTTCTAGTGTATTGTGTTCTGTTTAGAAAAGTTCCAGTGTATTGTGTTTGGTTTACACAGGTTCCCCTGTATTGTATTTGGCTTAGACAGGTCTCTTGTATTGTGTGTCTTGGTTTAGATAGGTTCCTGTGTATTGTGTTTTGTTTAGACAGGTTCTCCTATACTCTGTTTGGTTAATACTGATGCCTTTGTATTGCATTCTGTTTGAACATGTTCCTCTGCATTGTGTTTTGGTTTAGACAGGTTCCCCTGTATTTATATGTCTTTTGGTTTAGACAGGTTCCTATATATTGTGTTTTGGTTTAGACAGGCTCCCCTGTATTGTATTTGGTTTAGACAGGTCCCCTGTATTATGTGTCTTTTTGTTTCGACAGGCTCCTATGTATTGTGTTTTGGTTTAGACAGGTTCCCCTGTATTGTATTTGATTTAGACAGTTCTCATGTACTTTGTTTGGTTTAGACAGGTCTCCCTTGCATTGTGTTTTCACAGTTTTGGTTTAGACAGTTTCTCTGCATTGTGTTTTGTTTAGACAGGTTCTCCTGTATTCTGTTTGGATGAGACAGATTCCCCTGTATAGAAATTAGCTTAGACAGGTTCTCCTACATTGTGTTTGGTTTAGACAGATTCTTCAGCATTGTGTTACATTTAGACAGGTTCTCCTGTATTGTGTTTGATTAAGACAGGTTCTCCTGCATTGTGTTTGATTCAGACAGGTTCTCCTGTGTTGTGTTTGATTAAGACAGATTCTCCTGTGTTTGTTTGATTAAGACAGGTTCTCCTGCATTGTGTTTGGTTTAGACAGGTTCTCCTGTGTTGTGTTTGATTAAGACAGGTTCTTCTGCATTGTGTTTAGTTTAGACAGGTTCTCCTGTGTTGTGTTTGATTAAGACAGGTTCTCCTGTGTTGTGTTTGATTAAGACAGGTTCTCCTGCATTGTGTTTGATTAAGACAGGTTCTCCTGTATTGTGTTTGGTTTAGACAGGTTCTCCTGCATTGGGTTTGATAAAGAAGGTTCTCCTGCATTGTGTTTGATTAAGACAGGTTCTCCTGTATTGTGTTTGATTAAGACAAGTTCTCCTGCATTGTGTTTAATTAAGACAGGTTATCCTGCATTGTGTTTAGTTTAGATAGGTTCTCCTGTGTTGTGTTTGATTGAGACAGGTTCTCCTGTATTGTGTTTGATTAAGACAGGTTCTCCTGCATTGTGTTTGGTTTAGACAGGTTCTCCTGTGTTGTGTTTGATTAAGACAGGTTCTCCTGTGTTGTGTTTGATTAAGACAGGTTCTCCTGCATTGTGTTTGATTAAGACAGGTTCTCCTGTATTGTGTTTGGTTAAGACAGGTTCTCCTGCATTGTGTTTGATAAAGGTTCTCCTGCATTGTGTTTGATTAAGACAGGTTCTCCTGTATTGTGTTTGATTAAGACAAGTTCTCCTGCATTGTGTTTAATTAAGACAGGTTCTCCTGCATTGTGTTTAGTTTAGATAGGTTCTCCTGTGTTGTGTTTGATTAAGACAGGTTCTCCTGCATTGTGTTTGATTAAGACAGGTTCTCCTGCATTGTGTTTAGTTTAGATAGGTTCTCCTGTGTTGTGATTGATTAAGACAGGTTCTCCTGTATTGTGTTTAATTAAGACAGGTTCTCCTGCATTGTGTTTGGTTTAGACAGGTTCTCCTGTGTTATGTTTGATTAAGACAGGTTCTCCTGCATTGTGTTTGGTTTAGACAGGTTCTCCTGTGTTGTGTTTGATTAAGACAGGTTCTCCTGTGTTGTGTTTGATTAAGACAGGTTCTCCTGCATTGTGTTTGATTAAGACAGGTTCTCCTGTGTTGTGTTGGATTAAGACAGGTTCTCCTGTGTTGTGTTGGATTAAGACAGGTTCTCCTGCATTGTGTTTGATTAAGACAGGTTCTCCTGTGTTGGGTTTGGTTAAGACAGGTTCTCCTGCATTGTGTTTGGTTTATATGTTTAAATACAGACATCATGAAAAAATATCAAAAGTTAAAATGCTTTAAGAGACATTAATTTAGTGTAAATTTTGTTACCATAGGTACATAATGACGATGATGTGCAAATGACATCTCTTCTATAACTATAGGTATTCAAATAAATTATCAAAGATTATCATGTTATATGTAAAAAAACCCAAAAACAAAATATTAATGGTCAAACTTCATATCATTTGTCTATAAGAATATTTATTTTTTTCTATCTGAATAAGTATAAATTTTAAATCATACAGGCCAAAGTACATGCTACTATGGGAATACCAGTAAAACAAATCTCATTTAAATGCCCAACAATAATTTTACAACTTCGTGTATCTTGAAGACCAAAATGTGATTTCATTTATGTTTATTCTTGTTTGATTTATTGCCAAGTGGTTATTTACAGGTCCAACCCCAGAATTTAGAGAGGCCACTCAATATTGTTTGTAACTGGATAATAGTGTAACTATAAACAATCTAATATATTCCGTCAATGCTTTTTTTAATTTATAAATTTGTTTTTATCAGAGAGACTGAGATCAAAGTAAATGTTTAGAAATAGATCTCCATTTTGTAATCTTGTTACATGAAATGTACTATCTTGTAGTTGGATATTAATGTTACTTATGTGTGCTTAATCAATATATTGAATATATATATATATATATATATATATATATATATATATATATATATATATTAGTGATATTGTCATTTTTGTTCTATAGATAATTTTATTTTAAAATGCATCATTTTTTCTCTTTAAATTTTTCGTTCTTAAACAAGCATTTTTGAGAACACCATCCTACATAAATATTTATCAGATAAGATACATTCTTGAATAAAATTACTTTGCCAATCAGAAATGGTGCAAGTACTGATATTTTATAATCAGATTTAAGAATTTATCTAGACCCCATTAATAGGACAGGGAAGGGCAAGTGTTATCAACTAAAAGGACACAATTTAATTGTTAGATTTGATCAAACTTAAACAAAGCCTGAACTGTGACAATGCATAAAGTTTTAAGAGTTTTATTTTTTTAAATTGTGAAAATGTTCAAGCTATTTGAAAACTGTAACCACTGACTACAAGTTTTACAAAATGGATCAAAGACTCAAAACTTTTGCTCAAATGCTGTAAAATATGCGACAAAATCTATGAATCATTCCCTAAAATGGTGCAAATCTTATATATACATGTATATACATGTTCTGTTATAAATTTACACATCACTTCTGAATTTTTAACTTTGTAAAAGATAGAACTCTTTTTAAGTTTGAAAAAAAAACATTGACACATGGTTTCCAGTCTTCACACCTTTAACGGTATCATTCAGTCTGCTATAATGGAACATTGCAATGTCAGTACTGCATATATGACATATGATTTTCTACAAGTTTGGACTTCATGACTTGATATTTTGCCAAAAACGTTCACAAAAAATTCTGTTTCAGTTTGATTTTTTTCTGTCATTTTAGGACTTCGTGCAAATAGTTTCTGCCTCAATGTGGAGAACCACTTCACTGGTTCACTAATTAAATATGAATACAACAACTCCATTGTACATTTGTAAACAAGAGCAGATCAGCTCATACAGTGACTGTTTCTGTTTGGACTGGAGTAGTGCTGTTTTACGCCCCAGTCAAGAATCTTTCACTTATTTTGAGGTGGTCAGTTCTGAGGTGGTGGAAGAAACCGGAGTGCCCAGAGAAAACCACCGACCTTCGGCAAGCAAACTGACAAACTTTCTCACATACACTAGGATCTGTCCTGAGTGGGATTGGAACACAGGTGGTGATTAGTATTAGCGTGTGCTTTAAACCACTCTGCCACTGAGGCCCCCTGTTTGTGTTTGGGTATGGTTGTTTTACAAGTGATGTCATTAAACTGTAATATTAAACATGAAGAATTACTGTTAATACTGAAAAACATGACTGACAGCCATGAATGCAACCAATACAGCAATAATGGGAATCCATATTTGTATGAAACCCAAAAGTAGATTAGTTATAAATTTGGAATGAATTTGTGAAAATTAGAAAAGTTGGCAGGTATGCTTTGGGCAACTTATCTTTCAAAATGCAATTTTTAATTTAAAAATCTATGATATGAATACACTAAAAATTCTAGCTAACATACAGAACTTTGTAAAATTGTGGCTGTACCACATACATGTAGGATTTGTTTGTTAAGATCATGCTGATGAATAAATAGTGCTTTCAAAACAACAAATAAATAGTAAAACAAAACAATTTATTTTATTTTAGTATTTTGGAAGTAAAATATACTGATATCCTGTTGTCAAATTGAGGTGTATTAATTAATGAATTATTTAAGTGGTGTTGCTGATTTCAAAAAGAGACAAAGGTCAAGTTCATCTTTATACAATTAAATCAGCTAAAGTTCTCCTTATCAGATAAAGGTTTCTAGAACAACCATTACTAAAGGAGAGTTGAGTTGAATGATGGTGTTTAACATCCCAATCAAGAATATTTCACTTATATCAAGATGTTGCAAGCTATAGACAAAGTGCAGAAATTTTGCTTGTGTCCCACTGATGGCATTATGCATCTTTATCATGACATGCCTACTGTGACACGGGACCTCATTTATTTTAAGTTCCCATCGGAAAGAACAGTGACTTTCATTTCGTAATGCCGAGTGCTTGGCGAAAGAACAGCAACTACCCATTTTCAAGTCATGTGTCAGACCCCACTGTGGTTCGAACCCACGACCTTCCACTTATGGAGCGAGCACTCTACCAACTGAGCTACCGCAGTGGTCCATTACAAAAGGCTTAAGTTTGTATTAAAGAGGTAACATATAATCAAATCTTTGAGTTTCTCTTCAGAGACACTAACTATTTTATTATTTACCTCCTTCCACCCCACTGGAAAAAACAGTTATTTAATCATGAAAATTTATTTATTGTCTGTTCTCATGGAAACACCATGGCAACCAATATACAGGTCTAAGTATTTAAATTCCTATTCTAAAGATTTGTGACTTATAAATGAACAGCCAGAAATATAATTATGTGTTCAATATCTTAGAATATTTTGTATAAAGAGAAAATCATTAACTTTTATTAAAGAGTTATAGCCATCACTTACACAGTGTTTATTATTTTACAGGGTTACAACAAACTCTTTAACTGTACAATAAGTATAATCAATAATAGAACAACATTCATCACTAGGATAGATTTCTAAATATTTACACTCAAATGAACATGCTACTCATTCAGAGAAACTAAACAGTAAGCTACATTTATTTACCAACTGTTTTAATCTAAAAACTCTTAATAGAAGATGAAATACATACAGAGCTTTCAAATAAGAAAAAAAAAACTTTCAGGCATCAACAAAATTTTTTATAAGAGTTATTGTTAATTATATAAACAAACTGCTTTTTTCTTGAAAATTGTTAATGAAATATGTTTTCAAGAGTAAAAAACATTTTGTTCAACGATTAATTTGGAATTCATTGAATTTTCTAAAATCAGAAAAAAAAATGAATTGAACAATGTTAATTAAAAACAAGAATTCAGTGAAAACTAGGTTTTATTCATCAGAAAATGGGTGAAGATCTGAGAAATTTACCTACTTCCTCCTATGTAATAAAACAGTCTGTGATACTAGTTTCAATACAATAGAATTATTTTTTAACCAATTCAAAATGCATTGAAACATTTTAAAAATATTTCAAATAGTAACAAAAAGCACGAAAATAAAAAATTTTGCCATCAAATTGACCCTTTAAATTTTAAAGTACAATGTACATACATTATTGAATTTCAAAATCGAAAAAACCTGATGTCATACATGTATCTTTTCAAAGAGCAATTTAAAGCTTATAGCCCAAATGATGTAATAAGCCTAACAAAAGATTCTTGTTGCAAAACAGTATCAAAAAAATTAAAATCTGCTTTGAAATATCTTCAAAAATAGTTAGAATTGTATCAGAAGCATAAAAATTCTAAACATAGGTCACAACTTTAGGCTAATATTCTTTTCCAATAGTGAATTAATAGCAATTTGAAATTTATTTTGGATATGTGGTTATAACCTCAATCTTTTACTATGGCACTGTGTAGCATAAATACACTTAACACTTTTAAACTGCAATGAAATATCTTCAAAATAGGCAAATAGAGTGGAGTGGAGTGGAGTAATGGTGTTTTACGACCCAGTAAAGAATCTTTCACTTTTTTCGAGGCGGTCAGTTCTTGGATGGTGGAGGAAACCGGAGTGCCTGGAGAAAACCACCGACCTTAGGCAAGTGAACTGACAAACTTTTTCACACTAGGATCTGTCCCAAGTGCGATTCGAACCCAGGTGGTGAGAGGCACTGTGATCCATAAGCGTGTGCTTTAGACCACTCGGCCACCAAGGCTCCCCATTAGGCAAATAGAAGTTGTGACACACACAGAGGTAAAAACAAAGTCATGAACTTGACCAAAACTAAAGACAAAATGTCAGAATCTTTCTGATTAGTCAAGTTAAAGCAATTTTAAACTAATGAAATTTAATGTAATCTAAGAATCAGAGATTGACTACATCTATTGTTCTGGGGAACTTTCAGCTTATTTGTCCCAGTGACCCTGGCTTCTGATCCAGTGACTCCAACCTTAACCTTGTCATCTGAAAACTATCAACATTAGGTAATCTAAGACTTTTTCAATTGAACCCATTTTTAAGACTAATCAGAGTGATTAACCAGCCACCTGGGTTAACAGTCCTATTCAGAATAATTAACCAGCCACCTGGGTTAACAATCCTAATCAGTGTAATTAACCAGCCACCTATGTGAACAGTCCTAATCAGTGTAATTAACCAGCCACCTGGGTTAACAGTCCTAACCAGCCACCTGGGTTAAAAGTCCTAATCAATGTTATTAACCAGCCACCTGAGTAAACAGTCCTAATCAGTGTAATTAACCAGCCACCTGGGTTAACAGTCATAATCGGTGTAATTAACCAGCCATTTGTGTTATTAGTCCTAATCAGTGTAATTAACCAGCCACCTGGGTTAACAGTCTTAATCAGTGTAATTAACCAGCCATTTGTGTTATTAGTCCTAATCAGTGTAATTAACCAGCCACCTGGGTTAACAGTCTTAATCAGTGTAATTAACCAGCCATTTGGGTTAACAGTCCTAATCAGTGTAATTAACCAGCCACCTGGGTTAACAGTCTTAATCAGTGTAATTAACCAGCCACCTTTGTTAACAGTCTTAATCAGTGTAATTAACCAGCCACCTGGGTTAACAGTCCTAATCAGTGTAATTAACCAGCCACCTGGGTTAACAGTCCTAATCAGTGTAATTAATGAGCCACCTGGGTTAACAGTCCTGATCAATGTTAAAAACCAGCCATTTGGGTTAAAAGTCCTAATCAATGTTATTAACCAGCCACCTAGGTTAACAGTCTTAACCAGTGTAATTAACCAGCTACCTGGGTTAACAGTCCTCTTATAATGTCAGCAATGCTAGTAATGTCCAAACAATTAATTACTTTGTTATTTAATGACACCAAGAAGTTCCTCATTTGTACAGAACTCAAAGGTTAGAAAGATGATTAAATGCTGAAAACTTGTCACCAAAAATGACTAAGTACCTTTTTTTTCAGTAGCAATATGCAAAATTGGCAAAGTTCAATACTAACCTTTCTTAATAAGGACAATGTGTCAAATTAAAAATATGATGCATTTTTTGTTATTATTATTTTATTGTGCATTATTTGGAAATAACGTCTTCAATATAAATCTGAATGTTAAATGGGATTGATATTTAGAACATATTTTCTAAACACTGTGGGAAATTTTATAACCAAATCAGCTTGACACCATTTTTATTTACAAAATAGAACCAATGTTGATATAATTTTTAAGTTTAACTTAATTTTTATAAAATAAATACATGTACATGTAAATGTACCAGTAATACAAATTTGAAAATTAATTACGAAAATGGTGGATTAATGTGACAAAAATAAACAAGATCAATAGAAAGTCTCTTTATAAGAAACAAAATGATGTATTGATCGGCATGTTTCTAGAATTCACAATCACACACTACATGTCAGCTAGCTAGTATTTTAAATGTATGCATGACTGACTGTGCATCAAGTAAATATTTACTTTTAATTGAAATAAACACATGATGCCCATAAGTAATAACAAATCCAGATATGTGCATTAATGTTTCTTGATAAAGAAAAAATACCAGTAATCCTTCTCAATGGTTTCCAAGGCAACCACTTTTGAACTTAGGAGTCAATTTAACCTTGATAAAGGTAAAGTGGAGAAGTAATTTGTTTGTGCTTATATATTTTTAGATGAGATAATAGAGAAATAGGCTTGCATAAGAATTTGTCAAACTGGCTAATTTTATGCTACTGTATATGCAATAGAAGGATGGACTATTTTATGGCCTGTCAAAGATTGTCATAGATTGTATCTGAGTCTGTGATTACTCACAACAACATTTAACAGATAAATTACAACTAAATTTACAATTCACTTGATCTACATAACAACACAACTACCGGATGATACACAGTCACTACTCACAACAACATTTAACAGACACATTACAACCAAATCAACAATTCACTTGATCTACATACCAACACAACTTCTGGGTGTTAGGTAGTCTGTGACTACTCACAACAACATTTGACAGACAAATTAAAGTTCACCAAATCAACAATTCACTTGATCTACATACCAACACAACTACTGGTTGTTAGACAGTCTGTGACTACTCACAACAACATTTGACAGACAAATTAAAGTTCACCAAATTGACAATTCACTTGATCTACACACCAACACAACTACTGTTTGTAGACAGTCTGTGACTACTCACAACAACATTTGACAGACAAATTAAAGTTCACCAAATTGACAATTCACTTGATCTACATATCAACACAACTACTGGATGTTAGACAGTCTGTGACTACTCACAACAACATTTGACAGACAAATTAATGTTCACCAAATTGACAATTCACTTGATCTACATACCAACACAACTACTGGTTGTTGACAGTTTGTTACTACTCATGACAACATTTGACAGACAAATTAAAGTTCACCAAATTGACAATTCACTTGATCTACATACCAACACAACTACTGGATGTTAGACAGTTTGTGACTACTCACAACAACATTTGACAGACAAATTAAAGTTCACCAAATTGACAATTCACTTGATCTACATACCAACACAACTACTGGATGTCAGACAGTCTTTGACTACTCACAACAACATTTCACATACACATTACAGTTCATCAAAAGGACAATTCACTTGATCTACATACCAACACAACTACTGGATGTTAGACAGTCTTTGACTACTCACAGCAACATTTGACAGACAAATTAAAGTTCACCAAATTGACAATTCACTTGATCTACATACCAACACAACTACTGGATGTTAGACAGTCTGTGACAACCCACAACAACATTTGACAGACAAATTAAAGTTCACCAAATTGACAATTCACTTGATCTACATATCAACACAACTACTGGATGTTAGACAGTCTATGACCACTCACAACAACTTTTTACAGACACATCACAGTCCACCAAATTAACAATTAACTTGATCTACATACCAACACAACCACTGGATGATAGAGTCTGCTTTTTCTTAAGTCAGTGAGTTGTCATTGACATTTGTGATTGAATAAAATTCAATCTAAACAAGAGGCTTATAGGCCATAACGATTATATGAGAATGTCAAAATGTTTTGCCTCTTGTTTACATTGAATTTTATCTTTGAGCCTATGACTTTAAACCATTTAAGCTAAGTGGCAAATTTATTGATTGGTATCATAACAAGAATGTTATTAACTTTTTTTAAAATTGTATAAGAAATAAATACTTTAACATATATAAAATATAAACTTACATGTGTTAGTTGTACTGTAACTGTTCCCGGACCAAGGTCGTCGTGTCTTGCGTAATGGAAGAGTAGCACTATGTGGTCGAGTTTTTCCTGGTAAGCTCCTAGGTATTAAAACTCCACTAGGTGGCAGTCCATGACTGACATTTACATACTGATCTCGTAACACTTGCATCTGGTGATAATGTTGTCTTGTCACATGTATTTTTGGATCAGAGACACGATTTTGAGACATAAGTTGGTTTAATTCTTCATATTTCTGTTTTAGCTTTTCTTCTATAAAAACATCTGGATTAATTTCCATTGATCTGAATTTTCTTATTGGAGACCGATTTAACAGTTTCCTTTTCTTTGTACGTTGTCTTGGCCTAATTTCAGGTTTCTCTTTGTCTTTCTGAGGCTGACTGAGATGACCTTGACCTGACACAAACATCTCACTGTATCCTTTTTCCTGTTTCACAACTGAATCACTTGTGCTTAATGTTTCTTTTGTTTCTTCCTTTTTATCCTTAACTATTGGTGTGTATTTAACAGTAATTCTGTTTGCTTGAGGTGACCTTGACCTTGATCTTGATGATGACCTTGATCTAGAACGATGCTTAGGCTCTGAGGTACTAGTTCCATCAGGTGTTCTTGATGTAGATCTTGATTGTGAGGGTGATGTTGACCTTGATCTTGAATCAGACCTTGATCTAGATCGTGATCTCGATCTTGATACTGACCTAGATCTTGATCTTGACCTGGATCTTGATGAAACTGATACGGAAGATGATCTGCTAGATCTGGAATCAGAATATGATCTTGACCTCTCTTGAGTGTCAATCTTTGACTCGACATCCCTATTTTTTGTTCTAGGTCGTGATTTTCTCTCACCGTTTTTTTGTTGTTCTTTTTTCATATTTTTACTTAATTTATAACTATTTTCCTTTATAACGTTATCCAAAAGTTCAGAGTTGTTTTCATCATCTTGCACTATTTTCTGTAAAAGTTTCAATGCTTTTTTATCTGATACTTGTTTAGACATGTCACCAATCCACAGTTATTCCACTTCCTCTTTGTGACATTTTTTTTATCCACAAATATGTTAAACTGGAAATTCTGAAAATAAAAATTAAAAATCTTTATTACAACCAAAGCATAAATAATATGGTCAATGCTATGCAAACAACATATGAGATTGGCAGATTTCAAATCACACTTGATAGAGACAGTTTGGCAGATTGCAAATCACACTTAATAAAGACAGTTTGGCAGATTGCAAATCACACTTGATAAAGACAGTTTGGCAGTTGCAAATCACACTTGATAAAAACAGTTTGTCAGTTACAAATCACACTTGATAAAGACAGTTTGGCAGTTGCAAATCACACTTGATAAAGACAGATTGGCAGTTGCAAATCACACTTGATAAAAACAGTTTGGCAGATCGCAAATCACACTCGTTTATTGTGAAGATGAAAACATTACACTTGTGCGCAGAGCAAACTTTTGTAACATATCAGTCTGCACAATAAACTTGTGCCGTCAGCTAGGTGTGGTTTTGCATATATTATGTTATATACTTGTATATGTGGTGTTTATACATATAAAGGAAGAAGTTCATTGTTACAAATTAGATAGGTTTTGCAGTGGCATATATTTTACAAACAATCTTCTAATATTGTTTCCACTGACTAATTGGGGAACCCTTAACTGAACATTTATTGAACTGTACATTTATTGAACTAAACATTTACTGAACTGTACATTTACTGAACTGTACATTTATTGAACTGTACATTTACTAAAGTGTACATTTACTGAACTGTACATTTATTGAACTGTACATTTACTAAAGTGTACATTTACTGAAATGTACATTTATTGAACTGTACATTTACTGAACTGTATATTTATTGAACTGTAAATTTATTGAACTGTACATTTATTGAACTGTAAATTTACTGAACTGTACATTTACTGAGCTGTACATTTACTGAACTGTACATTTACTGTACTATACATTTAATGAACTGTATATTTATTGAACTGTGTACATTTAGGAACAGTTTTAACTGGTAACATGGTCAGTTTAAATTATGTTGATTTAAATTTAAATTATACATACACTTATATATACATACATGTATACACAGGTGTATATATCAATTACAGCTGACACATTCATTCATGGTTACTGATAAAAATCAACAAAACAAACACCAGTCCATAAGAACAAACGTTTGTTTGATTATAAATGGTTCAGATAGACGCTAACCGTTTCTTTAAGAATCAATTTGGCTTGACTTATAAATACCAGTCTACTTTAAATATTTAGGATATAAAATTATCAACCAGTGTAAGAGAATACAGAAGTGTTAATTTAGGACGGGGTATAAATATCTTCAGAGTATGTTTAATATAAATCCATAACACTTTAAATATACAAAACAATCTTTAAATATCTAAACACACTGTATCTTATATCTCAGGAAGACTTGGGTCCAAATCTGTAGTGAGACAATGATCAGTGAATGTATACATGATTTACTCCAATAACAGCAAAATACTGATAGTCTTTGGTATCAGCAGTGTTTTTTTTTTTTTTACCATTTTTGGTAATGGGGCCAGGGCCTGTGCAATTGGGAATTTTCACATCATTTTGAGACAAATTGGGAAATTTTTATGTTGCACCTCCCCCCCCCCCCCAAAATCACAATTAGCAATGATGTGTATGAAATAATAAATAATACCGAAATACAAAGATTTTTGGCATCATATTTTAAAATCTGTAAATGATATTTTCAACTTCGTTTGAGATCGCAAGGGGGTAATTTTAATTGTAACTATTTTTAGTCACTGATACAGATACCGACAAATAAAATTTTCAATATGATTGGGAATTTATGATCCAAATTTGGGAAATTTATAGTCTTTTTGCAATTAGGAATGGGGCCCAATTTCGGCCCCAAATTAGGCCAAAAAAAAAAAAAAAATCAGTGAAAACTCTAAAGTAGGGGGTCAAAACAACATGGCAGATCAGGAATAAAAGATGGTTAGATATCTCAGACTTTGTATATAAGTACATATTATTCCTGGTAAAAATCACTGATAATCCAGTAAAACTTCATATACCACTACACAATCCCCCTGGGTAAATATCATAGATAATCCATATATAACCTGATATTCTAGTAAATATTCCCCTGGGTAAATACAATGGATTATCCAGTATAATTTGTTATATCAGTACATATATTACCCTGGGTAAATATCATGGATTATCCAGTATAATTTGTTATATCAGTACATATAACCTTGGGTAAATATCATGGATTATCCAGTATAATTGGTTATATCAGTACATATTACCTTGGTAAATATCATGGATTATCCAGTATAATTTGTTATATCAGTACATATTACCCTGGTAAATATCATGGATTATCCAGTATAATTGGTTATATCAGTACATATTACCCTGGGTAAATATCATGGATTATCCAGTATAATTTGTTATATCAGTACATATTACCCTGGGTAAATATCATGGATTATCCAGTATAATTTGTTATATCAGTACATATTACCCTGGGTAAATATCATGGATTATCCAGTATAATTTGTTATATCAGTACATATTACCCTGGGTAAATATCATGGATTATCCAGTATAATTTGTTATATCAGTACATATTACCCTGGGTAAATATCATGGATTATCCAGTATAATTTGTTATATCAGTACATATTACCCTGGGTAAATATCATGGATTATCCAGTATAATTTGTTATATCAGTACATGTACATATTACCCTGGGTAAATATCATGGATTATCCAGTATAATTTGTTATATCAGTACATATTACCCTGGGTAAATATCATGGATTATCCAGTATAATTTGTTATATCAGTACATATTACCCTGGGTAAATATCATGGATTATCCAGTATAATTTGTTATATCAGTACATATTACCCTGGGTAAATATCATGGATTATCCAGTATAATTTGTTATATCAGTACATATTACCCTGGGTAAATATCATGGATTATCCAGTATTTGATATACCAGTACATATTACACTGGTAAATATCATAGATTATCCAGTTTTTGATTTATCAGTACATATTACCCTGGTAAATACATGAATGAATAATCCAGTATAACTTGTTCCACAAGTATATATTACCCCCTGGTTAATATCATGTATATTCAATGAATTTTTTTTATAAATATAGATTTAGTTCATTCATTCATTATATATATGATCTTAAATAAATAACACTTACTTTCTTTAACTGTCAAGTTTTATATTTATTAGATCACTCAATCATGTATTACTAAGTCCATACTTTGAGCAAACTTTGTTAACCATGCATACCCCGGTATATACTATACTGATATTTTTCGGATTTGTATTTAAAACAAAATAAATTAATATCCCCATTTACTAATACAAAAAAAAATATTATACAATATGTCTGATTAACTAAAACAAAAACTAATATACAATATGCCAGATGTAATTACTGCTAAAATATTACTTCAGTACTATTGGTATGCTGGTACCTGTATACAATGTATACTGAGGTAGAACAATTACATTAATCACAAAAACTGCGAGTTTATAATTGCACATTGTAATTTATACAGCTTAACTAGTTGAGATCCATTTAATTTAGAAAAAGAAATAAGCTAGTATATACCTCAGGTTATGTATAATTATTACAAAAACTCTGAAAATAGTAAAAAAAAAAAAAAAAAAAAAGAAGAAGCAGCTAATGACATTGGTAAATTGATTGCATAACAAACTTTAGATTGCTGTACTGTGGACTAATTACATGTATACAACAATGGCTGCACTTAAATTTCCATTCTAAATCATGAGTGTTTTCTGTCTGCAATTTCAAACCCAACTAACCAGCATTAGTTACAACATCTGATATTTGAGAGAATTGTTACTTATTGATACAGTAAATGTTAAAAGTAATTATCAACTTGCATCCACATCTAGTCCATAAAAACATCAAATCCCTTATCATATATATATATATATATATATATATATATATATATCTAAAGCTTGAAAAGCACAATGATTTGCTACCTTAAAGTTCTCATTCTATCCAGGGCTGTTCCAAGTGTAAGAAAGTAAAATTAATAGTTTTCTGCAAAAGTGGGTGGTTTTCTCCAGGCACAACCCCAGGAATCGACTGCCTTGATATACTTGCAATTTGGTTGGTTTGTTGTAATGTTGTTTAACTTCACATCCACATTCTTTCAGCTTTTCACGGCAAGATGAAGTTTATTAATCTCCAAGTATATCTTAAGATCTGAAGTTTGTATATGTGTGAGATAAGCCAGTGTGGTTGATTGTCAGTTATGCACTTAGTACATACTCTGGGTGTCTTTAACATACTAGCTTAAAGAATCAGTATGTTGTAGACAAGCACACCACTACCCAATTCACATTATCCTGAAACCAGATGTTGAGCACCAGGCAATGAAACAGTATGATGTATTCAAATTTCAAAGTTCTATGTATGACCTGGCTGGGGTTTAAACCCATAAAATCCCACTCTTAAAGCAGATATGCTAACCCTAAGTCAAAGAGGTAGTCTTGGTTGTGGTAAAACCATGATAACTATGTTTACCTTATTGTTATTTCAAGTATAAAATTCTGATGCTTCATCAATGGCAGGTGATGTTTCAATATAAACAAAATGACTAGTATAACTTGGACAAAATTGATTTAATCCATTAATCGTACTTGTGTTATGTCTATTACACATGTATTTTATGTACATTTATTTGCATGAAACTGATGTATTTCTTATTGGAGAAATTGATTGATTGATTGATTTTTTATTTGGAGGGGAATTGAGTAGAACAAAAAAGGATAAATGGCAAAGAGTATTTCACTTCTGGAATGCATAGCTTAAGGAAATCTGGGCATCCAGGAAAAAATCACTGACATTTTGGCACTTTCACACACTAAGGTTCTGAAATTCAAACCTAATTGGTTAGAAATGCTGTGTAAGAAATGCTGTGAAGGGATTGTTAATTGATCATATTATCCTTGTTCTAAAAGCTTTAATTGTAAATCCATATTCAGTTTTGACTTATATAAATTATTACTTTACAAGAATATATACAAATGAAGATTTAGAACATGCCTGATGTCTGCCCTAAATCTGACCTGTAGGTGTAATTTCTGTTAATAAACTCCAAATGACCATTCACAGTTTTCAACAATATGAAGTTGATAATTGATTCTACTGTTAAAATGACCTGATAATTGATGTAATAATGAGGCAATTATAACCGTAATGTTTTATAATATGATAATAACAATACATATATGCTATATTTGTTTATACATTGTACAAGTATTTAAAAAAATAATTTCAATTCCAGAAACAATTTTTTCTGTATCTAGACTTGTAATAAAAATTAAGTTTTTCTCTAGACTCGTAATGACAATTTAGTTTTGTCTCTAGGCTTGTAATGACAATTTAGTTTTGTCTCTAGGCTCGTAATGACAATTTAGTTTTGTCTCTAGGCTCGTAATGACAATTTAGTTTTGTCTCTAGGCTCGTAATGACAATTTAGTTTTGTCTCTAGGCTCGTTATGACAATTAAGTTCTGTCTCTAGACTTGTAATGACAATTTAGTTCTGTCTCTAGGTTCGTAATGACAATTTTTTTCTGTCTCTAGGCTTGTAATGACAAGTTAGTTCATCAAGTTAAGCCTTCAATGAACAATTTTTACAACATAAATACTAATTTCTGTCTCACCGCAGATCAAACCCAGTTGGTACATGTGTAAAAGTAAGCATTCTATTGTCTCACCTTTATAGGTACACATCAGGTAAGTCAGAACATGTAGTAGCATCTCTTTATCTGTAGATAGTTCATACTCACTACTGTTCCATTTAGCTATATGCAAATGTTTTAGTGCTACATGTACATATGCCAAATTTTGAGATGTGAAACAAAGACAGAAAAGTCAATACAGTAAGTACTATCCGATTAAAAACTGATATAAGGCGTGTGTGTGTGTGTGTGTGTGTGTGTGTGTGTGTGTGAGAGAGAGAGAGAGAGAGAGAGAGAGAGAGAGAGAGAGAGAGAGAGAGAGAGAGAGAAGGAGAGAGAGAGAGAGAGAGAGAGAGAGGGAGAGAGAGAGAGAGAGAGATTTACATTCCCCTTTTGATAAATGGGAGTAGAACATAAAACAGAACACATAGATAATTTTTGGGATATTGAACACATTTTTGTAAAAAGTCCAAATACATTGTAGATCCACATGTATACACGTATGTAGACTATTGAACTAAATTCAAAAATAGTTTACAGAATAAGAATGTAGATAAGTATCTTACATTTAATCATTAAAATCTTACCTTCTATAATCACTGAATTTATATCACGTCTAATGTCAAATAGTTTATTACAACTTTCTAAGTGTAAAAACCAGTAGCATGCCGACAGCCTATGTTTACAACCATCAACAAAATGCAAGTTCAAAAGGTCAATACGTCAAGTTGTCTCACTCCAACTCATTTATCCAGTTTTCGATGGGTAAATTTGTTAAACGTACCAAATTTGATATAATGAATGTTTTAAATAAAAATTCATTTATAAAAAAATAACTTTTCTTAATGATATGTCAGAAGAATATAAACATTTATTTTTAATTCTAAAACATTTCATTTTGTGTCTGGAGTATGTTTTTACGTTACAACAGCCATTCAATTCCGCGAGAGTATACGAGACTGTCAAATCCTATAGCAACGTAAACAAAATGTCAAAATGGCGGATCTACGGATCACACTCGATTAAAAAATAAATTTGGCCAGAACACTGAAGGTAGGTTAATCATGATCAATAAGGTCCTTCTACTTTTCATTTGTTTTTATTCTAATATATATGAATGTAACATAGTTGAACCACAACAATCGGTAATTTACCAATCACTATTTAAATAGCAGGTGCCCGGTCGTTAATAAATGTATGCATGCAGTAGGCAAAGGTAGCCTATACCCTGTAGTGCATAGCCTCTAAGAAGGACTTTTTAGGCTGTCGTTTATGTAGCCTTCTCCAATGGGACATAAACGCCATAACATAAATATCATACATTGAACCAAGTCCTAGTGCTTGCAAAGCTAGTTTGAGTGTTTAAAAGTCGCGATGATCGAGTGACTGCATGATTGCATTTTTTTAAAAGTCTCTCCTTTTTTAAATCTCCAAAATATAATTTTTAAAATAATTTTGTCCTAAGCAAAAAATTGTAACAAAATAAAAATATTCTGATATGATTCATTTCTGTTGGAGTCACTCATGAATGTAAATACCAATTCGAAAATCTGAAAACATAATTGATCAAAAATATAAGTAATCCATTAAACCTGCATCAGAAACAAATAAAGTATTGATTTTCAACATGTGCTGATTACCATTTTGACATTACAAGAAAGAAAAAAATATTTAATGCTTTATTTTTGATTTCAAAAGGCCAATGTAACCGAGATCACAACAGGCACGACAAAATAAAGAAATGTACACGAAAACATTAAACACAAGTCAAAAACACAACACAACAAAAATATGTACACGACAGAACATCAAACACAACCAAAACACGACACAATAAAAATATGTATACTACAACTTTTAACCCAACCAAAAACACGACAAAATAAAATATGTAAATGACAACATCCAACACAACCAAAAACACCACAAGATAAAAATATGTACACGACAACATAAGAACACAACCAAAAAACACAACACAATGAAAATATGTACACAACAACATCCAACACAACCAAAAACCACAACACAACAAAAATAAATACACGGCAACATCCAACACAATTAAAAAACAACACAATAGATATATGTACACAACAACATTCAACACAACAAAAAAAAAAAAAAAAACACAACACAATAAAAATATGTACACGGCAACATTCAGAAACACCACACGGTAAAAATATGTACACGACAACATTAAAACACAACCAAAACACAACACAATGAAAATATGTACACGACAACATCCAATCCAACCAAAAACATCACACGATAAAAATATGTACACGACAACATAAAAACACAACACAACAAAAATATGTACACGACAGAACATCCAACACAACCAAAACACACAACACAATAAAAATATGTACACTACAACTTTCAACCCAACCAAAAAAGACACGACAAAATAAAAATTTGTAAATGACAACATCAAACACAACCAAAAAACACGACACATTTAGAAAAATGTACACGACAACATCCAACACAACCAAAACACAACACAATTAAAATATGTACACGACAACATCCAACACAACCAAAAAACACAACACAAAAATATGTACACAACAACATCCAACACAACGGAAAAACACAACACAATAAATATATGTAAACGACAGCCAACACAACCAAAAAAACACAACACAATAAAAACGTCTGTTGTCAACATTCAACGCAGCCAAGAACACAACACAATGAAAGTATGTACCTGACAAAAGCCAAAGTAACGTAAACCACAACATAATGAAAACGTACAGGACAACACCAAACACAACCTAGAACTAAACACAATAAAAATATCCCAGACAACAGCCAAGAACATGACATAATAAAAACATATACGTTACAACATACAACACAAACAAGAACACAAAACAATGAAAGTAATGAAATGAACACGCTAACATGAACACACTGTCCAGAATAACCGATTATAAAACTCCAGACTTGGTTAAAAACAATAATTCGTAATAGTAATGTTGTAGTACAATCAGAGAGCATCAACCTTCCAGTTTATTCCAAAACGTTAAGAGAGTGTCAATCAACACACACATTATTGTCATTTCTTTCCAAGCCATACATTGAATCAGTGCCTACCACAGTATATGTATTATCCTTAAAGATTTAAGAAAAAATACTATATACAGCATGTACTATTGTTTAAGGAAAATTGTTTGAATAAGTCTGACCAATACACAAAGCGAGAAGTGATGAGAATCCATCATCTTGATGGAGTTTTAGATGGGTCTGTAGTTGATCTGCTCCAATATTTTAAGGTAGTGGACAGTACGAAACTCAAGAAAATAGATATTCTGTCACCTTGAAAAAAATTAAATTTCAGACTGATGTTTTCTTTTTGGATTGTTACATATACTAACAATTTATGTAACCATGTAATTTCCAGCATAAAGTCAAATAGTTGGATTCTTACAGATAACGCTTCTAAGATGGTGAATTATGAAAATCGAAACTTTGGACGGACACCAATCACAAAACAACATCTAGTTATCTAGATAAGGACATTGGACGCACATTGACTTCATTGACAAAACAACATCTAGTGGTTGGTTAAGTACATTGGACAGGCATTGACTCCAATAACAAAACAACATCTAGTGGTGTGGTTGAGTACATTGGACGGACATTGACTTCATTGACAAAACAACATCTAGTGGTGTGGTTAAGTACATTGGACAGGCATTGATTCCAATGACAAAACAACATCTAGCTGATAGTTATAAAACACTGGGCGAGCATTGACTCCAATGACTAAAAAACATCTAGTGGTGTGGTTAAGTACATTAGACGGACATTGACTCCAATGCGAAAGAACATCTAGCGGTAAGGTTGGGTACACTGGACGCAAATTGACTCCAATATAAAAAACAACATCTAGTGGTGTGGTTAATTACATTTGTTCAGAGGGCTTTTTTTAATCCCATTTATTACAACAAACAAGTTTTACCCAAAAACATTACAAAAAACAAACATCTAGTTGTGTGCTTAAGTGCATATGTCCAGGAGGACTTAGCCATCCCATTTATTATATACAATTAGGGTTTACCACAACAAGATTATAAGAAGACAAGACGAATCACATTTTATAAGAAAATTCTATTGTTTGTTTGTTTCAGGGTTTTGCAGATAACGATGTGAAGATTGCAGTTAGAAATTATCTATATTTTCACTTATCTTTGACTGACTTATTTTGATAATGACAGAATTAATAATGCCAACTATAGAAGAAAGAGAACTTCTAATGAAAAATGTGGATCCTAAATATACCGGATTCACTCCACGTCCAGTGGAAAAACTTACCAGGAGGAAAAAACCTCGGACAATGTTAAATATAGAGTGTAATCATTTTCTTAGGACAGACACGGATGGATTTGTTCATGGAAATCCCACTTTGGAATATAAGCTTTGGAAAGAGGCTGGAAAACACGATCCTCCGTATCCAAATGTTCCAGATCAAAACTATAATAGTAACATTTGGAGGAATTTTCGAAGACACTATGGATTTTCAACAAAAGCTGAAGGAAGGAAAATATCTGACGTTATTGCTTCTATGTATCCGTTAAACATCCCGAAACCATCACAAATCGGAGAACATACCTTTGAAAAATATGTTCGAGAAACAAAACTGTTTAATAATGAAAAATATAAAATATTAGCAATGGAAAGAACAAAAACAGATATACAGGAATTTAAAAGACTTCGTTCAAAAAGTGATGCTAGAAACCCACCGTTAGACGAAGACGGTAAGTATTACTGATGTAAGGCACTGAAATATTTAAGCTGTATGTACGGTAGGCCCCTATTATTCAACTTATTTGTGGCAATAAGGAATAGAGTAATTTAATCAAGTTTAACACAAAAGTCAAGATTCTTTTATTTATATCGAGGTGGTCAAATCTGGAATAGTGAAAGAAACCAATATCTTGGAGAAAATCACTGACCTTCACAAGCGAACTGACAAACTTCACGCCATGACCTGTCGAGTAGGATTGAAGTTATCTCGGATAGATTTGAGGAATAGCTTTTTAATGTATGGCAGACTTTAAGTTTATTACATTGCTTAACAGTATTAACTTTTTTTTTAATTTCAGGAAATATTTTGCCACCAGAACATTTTAAGAAGTACGATCATAGATTTGTGCCTCCACCTCCGGCTCCGCCCACTCCACCACCAACCAATCAGAAAACAGATTCACTAGGTCAGCGATATGTTCCAAAATCAGAGCCTCATTTGTGGAAACTTTCATATAAAATGAATCACCCTCAATATGATGGACTTCAAAAAGAAATAAAGAAAAGGCAAGAATTTATGAAAAATAGATCGTCACCACCGGGTGTCTTGGTGCCAAAAAATATCCCTTCGCCTGATCACACTGACATGTAAACCAATATAATTGGTCACTGCCAGTTGACACTTGTTTGACACTCTGTTATGTGTGCACGCGTAGTTGCTTGAACGCTTTTATTGAGCGATAATGGTAACATTGTACAAAAGGAGTTCTTGATGCAGTGATGAAACCCTTGGCATACCGTAGTACCATTTGAATTTAGAATTGAAGACTTTAACTTCGATTATACCCATTTTAAATTTTGGTAATATCCTGGAATTTACTAAAACAAAACACAGCAATTCGGGGCAAATATATGCTGTTATAGGATACAGCTTCATCAAATCTTACCGGTATTTTAACGGTCTCTAATGTAATATGTCAAATCCATAAATCGATGTTTATAGCTTGTTCTGCTTAAGAAACCTGTGCTTTTTTAATCTCTCTCTCTCTCTCTCTCTGTTTGTGAATTACATTGCATACATATTTTATTATTTTATTTTGTTATAAAATATTTTCCCCTTTTTTTCATTGCCAAAGAAATCAATAATTTATTTAGAATTGAAGTATCGATTTGTCAGTAATATATTGATTATATTTTCTATCACCAGTTGATGCATTAAATGGTTTTTGTTTCATGCATTGTCTTCTGTAGATTTGTAAATTCATGCTTCAATATTTCACCTACTTATACCTTTAGTGTAATGTTTGGTAAAATTGTTGAAATTTATGTTACACGATTCTCTAAAATGGAATTTGATTCATTTTCTATGCATATAAGCTCATTGAAATGATTCAATGTTGATTTAACTAGATCAAATAACTTTTTTGATTTCAAAATGGCCTTAAGATATTCCCTAAAAATACACGTTTTTCCTCGCCTACCATATTAATATAAGGTTTTACAGTTTACTGCAGAATTCAAAGCTAACAGAATAAAAAACAATTTCATAATTAATGTGCAATAAATCAAAGTGTAATCAGGTCCTTTATGCTAATTGGCGTCTTTTGTGTTAGATAATTGTTACTGTTGTTTTTAACTGATCTTCTTATTGCTATACTTTTGTATGTAGTTCTTTGTTATACTTTTCGTATGTGACTTTACATTATTGTTCTTGGTTCGTTATACATTTGCATTATTTAAATGATAAAGGATATTCTTTGTTACAACAAAAGTTTGTCCTTCTGTTGATTTAATGTATCACAATTATAGCGTTTGTCTATGGACTTGGAAGTGAATGGTTTCTTATGTATTAATACAATGTGCTTTACAATAAAATTGTAGTTTGGAACCTGTATATAGTCTAACTATTTTTACTTTAGGTATAAAATAACATATTTTGTCAGAGTTCACAAATTCTGCACATGACACAATTAATCAGTTTGTGCTGCCAAAAAAACCCCAAAAACAATTGGAATTAAATTCACATATAATTTGCTTTAAACAAGACTGCAACAGTATTAGTGAGATTTTAATTAAATAAAAGAAATGAACACACTAATGAAATTTTTAAAAGATTTTTTATTTCAAACTAAAAAAATAATTCATGCTTAATTCACTGACAAAGAACAGTTTTGATGATAGTAATGTCTGTTTCTATTTGTTAAGAATGGCTTTATAATGGAGAAGGTAACATAATTATATATTCAAGATAGGTAAAATTAGTTATCAGTAATTGGCTACTAGAAGTTAACTTTTCTTCTACAAGTACCTACTAAAAAGCTACAAGCCAGTTACTAGTAGCCAGTTACCAGTAGCCAGTTACTAGTAGTCAGTTCAAAATAGCCAGTTACTAGTAGCCAGTTACCAGTAGCCAGTTACTAGTAGCCAGTTACCAAAAGCCAGTTCAAACTAGCCAGTTACCAATAGCTAACCTAATCTATCTATATATTTTTACTAATGCTTGAATTCTTATTTTAATTCGAGTGTATAAAAATGTTATCATTAATAAATGAGATAAAAACCACTTATCGTGTTTTGTTAAATGATTAAATTGTTTTTAATGCAATATAGAAAGATAAAAATATCAACTTTTGTCTCATGTCGCCGAATATGAAGCTAGTATACCCCCTTTTGTCTCATGTCGCCGAATATGAAGCTAGTATACCCCCTTTTGTCTCATGTCGCCGGGTATGAAGCTAGTATACCCACTTTTGTCTCAAGTCGCCGGGTATGAAGCTAGTATACCCACTTTTGTCTCATGTCACCGAGTATAACGCTAGTATACCCCCTTTTGTCTCATGTCGCCGGGTATAAAGCTAGTATACCCCTTTTTGTCTCATGTCACCGGGTATGACGCTAGTATACCCCCTTTTGTCCCATGTCGCCGGGTATGAAGCTAGTATACCCACTTTTGTCTTATGTCGCCGATAATGAAGCTAGTATACACACTTTTGTCTCATGTCGCCTATAATAAAGCTAGTATACCCACTTTTGTCTAGTGTCGCCGATAATGAAGCTGTTATACCCACATTTGTCTCATGTCGCCGATAATAAAGCTAGTATACCCACTTTTGTCTCATGTCGCCGATAATGAAGCTAGTATACCCACTTTTGTCTAGTGTCGCCGATAATGAAGCTGTTATACCCACTTTTGTCTCATGTCGCCGATATTGAAGCTGATATACCCACTTTTGTCTCATGTCGCCGATAATAAAGCTAGTATATCCACTTTTGTCTCATTTCGCCGATAATGGAACTAGTATCTTCACTTTTGTCTCATGTCGCCGATAATGAAGCTAGTATACCCACTTTTGTCTCATGTCGCCGATAATGAAGCTAATGTCTTGGTATGATAAGTTTGTCTCGTCTTCTCATTTATCATATATCACGTGGTAAGTCTAAGGCTGATAAATATAAACAAAACATGATTCCATTACTACAGCATGTCTAAACTAAGAGTGACAAAGTGACTAAAGTCTACTTAGCAGAGTACTATAGCTAAGCGGTTCTAGGTACTATAGACCTTACTATAACCCAGAATGACAAAGTAGGTATTTTAAAGTCTACTTAGCAGAGTACTATAGTTAAGCGGTTCTAGGTACTATAGAACTTACTATCTTTTATTAAATGTAGATGTTAATTTTGTTTGTTTTATCAGTCATCAGGAAATCTTCAAAGAAGCCGCGGACTTGCAGATGTAATGAGTAAAATATGCACAGTTTGTTATCATCGAAAAAGAAAATGTTAAGTGGAATTCCAATTCATGTTTAAAAGAACCCAAATATAGATGAACTAAATACGAAGACCCAAAGATGTACTGTTACATTATATCTACATCTAGAACAATGTATTATAAGTCGGCAAAACAAAAATAAACAAGTTTTTTTTTCAGTCTGATCATTTGTTTTCTATGTAATTCCGGGGTAACCATTGGTTAAGTCGTAAGCCTGAAAACAATGTGTCTTACCATTGTGGACTCGACCCAATTCTACCACAAGTAAGAAAGTGATTTTATTTGTCGTATGCTTTTACTGGTTGGCTCTGTTCAAGTGTAATGAGTTGAGTGGTCTGTGAAGTCTATCTCTAGGACATAGCAGGCGTGTCATGTCCTCTAGACCAACATACTAGTATAAAAATAAATTCTTACACAAACTTAAAACCATCTCTATAGTGAGTTGAGAGTTGAGTAATGGGGTTTAATGTCCCAGTCAAGAATATTTCACTTATATCGAGACGTCGTCATCTATAGGCGAAAGTGCAGAAATTTTGCCTTTGCGTTGTGCTAATGGCATTATACAGCAGGGTTCTTTATCGTGTCACGCCTGTCGTGACACGGGACCTCGTTTATTTTAAATTCCCATCCGAAAGAACCGTGACTTTCCTTTCGTCATGCCGAATGCTTCATCTATAGTATCTATGATTCGGTACGTTTGATATGGAGCATCATCTATCTAGGATAACAACTAAAGTGTTTTACACCCTGGTACATTGTATATTAGTTCTTGTGCTCCATCTATAATGTATATGCTTTGGTCTGTTTGTTTTGGGGCTCCATTTAATTTTTACGCCTCGATAAGTTTGATATAGGGTTTATGCATAGTGTTTATGTCTTCAATGTTTGATCTGGTGCTCCATCTATAGTGTTTAAGCCTTGATAAGTTTGATATTGGACTCCATCTATAGTGTTTACATCTTGGTATGTTTGATTTGGGGCTCCATCTATAGTGTTTACACCTTGGTATGTTTGATCTGGGGCTATATATAATGTTTATGCCTTTAATGTTTGATATGGGGTTCCATCTATAGTGTTTAAGCCTTGATAAGTTTGATATTGGACTCCATTTATAGTGTTTACATCTTGGTATGTTTGATTTGGGGCTCCATCTATAGTGTTTACACCTTGGTATGTTCGATTTGGGGCTCGATCTATAGTGTTTACACCTTGGTATGTTTAATCTGGGGCTATATATAATGTTTATATGCTTTTAATGTTTGATCTGGGGCTCCATCTATAGTGCTTACGCCTTGGTATGTTTGATTCGGGGCTCCATATATAGTGTTTACACCTTGGTATGTTTGATTTGGGGCTCTATCCAGTGTTTACACCTTGGTATGTTTTATTTGGGGCTCTATCTAGTGTTTACGCCTTAGTATGTTTGGTATGGGGCTCTATCTAGTATTTATGCCTTCAATGTTTGATATGGGGCTCCCTCTATAGTGTTTATGCCTTGGTATGTTTGATTTGGGGCTCCATGTATATAGTGTTTACACATTGGTATGCTTGATATGGGGCTCCATCTATAGTGTTTACGCCTTGGTCTGTTTGTTTTGGGGCTCCATTTAGTGTTTTTGCCCTGATAAATTTGAAATTGGGCTCCATCTAGTGTTTATGCCTTCGATGTTCGATTTGGGGCTTCTCATCTAGTGTTTATTCCTTCAATATTCGATTTGGGGCTTAATCTAGTGTTTATGCCTTGGTATGTTTGATTTGGGGCTCTATCTATAATGTTTATGCCTTGGTATGTTTGATTTGGGACTCAAACTATAATGTTTATGCCTTGGTATGTTTGATTTGGGACTCCATCTATAATGTTTACGCCTTGGTATACTTGATTTGGGGCTCCATCTATAATGTTTTCACCTTGGTATGTTTGATTTGGGACTCCATCTATAATGTTAACGCCTTGGTATGTTTGATTTGGGACTCCATCTATAATGTTTACGCCTTGGTATACTTGATTTGGGGCTCCATCTATAATGTTTTCACCTTGGTATGTTTGATTTGGGGCTCGATCTATAATGTTTATGCCTTGGTATGTTCAATTTGGGTCTACATCTATAATGTTTACGCCTCGGTGAGTTTGATATGGAGCTCTATCTAGTGTTTATGCCTTCAATATTCGATTTGGGGCTCCATCTAGTGTTTATGCCTTCAATGATTGGTATGGGGCTCCATCTAGTGTTTATGCCTTCAAAGTTTGGTTTGGGGCTCCATCTAGTGTTCATGCCTTCAGTGTTTAATATGGGGCTTCATCTAGTGTTTATTCCTTCAATATTCGATTTGGGGCTTCATCTAGTGTTTATGCCTTGGTATGTTTGAGTTGGGGCTCTATCTATAATGTTTATGCCTCGGTATGTTTGAGTTGGGGCTCAAACTATAATGTTTATGCCTTGGTATGTTTATGTCTTGGTATATTTGATTTGAGGCTCCCTCTATAATGTTTACGCCTTGGTATGTTTTATTTGGGGCACCATCTAGAATTTATGCCTTTAATGTTTTGCATGGCGCTCATTCAATAGTGTTATGCTTTGGTATGTTTGATATGAGGTTCAATCTAGTGTTCACTTTTTTGTATGTTTGATCTGGGGCTATATATAGTGTTTACACCTTGGTATGTTTTATTTGGGGCTCTATCTAGTGTTTACACCTTAGTATGTTTGGTATGGGGCTCTATCTAGTATTTATGCCTTCAATGTTTGATATGGGGCTCCCTCTATAGTGTTTATGCCTTGGTATGTTTGATTTGGGGCTCCATGTATATAGTGTTTACACATTGGTATGCTTGATATGGGGCTCCATCTATAGTGTTTACGCCTTGGTCTGTTTGTTTTGGGGCTCCATTTAGTGTTTTTGCCCTGATAAATTTGAAATTGGGCTCCATCTAGTGTTTATGCCTTCGATGTTCGATTTGGGGCTTCTCATCTAGTGTTTATTCCTTCAATATTCGATTTGGGGCTTAATCTAGTGTTTATGCCTTGGTATGTTTGATTTGGGGCTCTATCTATAGTGTTTATGCCTTGGTATGTTTGATTTGGGACTCAAACTATAATGTTTATGCCTTGGTATGTTTGATTGGGGACTCCATCTATAATGTTTACGCCTTGGTATACTTGATTTGGGACTCGATCTATAATGTTTATGCCTTGGTATGTTCAATTTGGGTCTACATCTATAATGTTTACGCCTCGGTGAGTTTGATATGGAGCTCTATCTAGTGTTTATGCCTTCAATATTCGATTTGGGGCTCCATCTAGTGTTTATGCCTTCAATGATTGGTATGGGGCTCCATCTAGTGTTTATGCCTTCAAAGTTTGGTTTGGGGCTCCATCTAGTGTTCATGCCTTCAGTGTTTAATATGGGGCTTCATCTAGTGTTTATTCCTTCAATATTCGATTTGGGGCTTCATCTAGTGTTTATGCCTTGGTATGTTTGAGTTGGGGCTCTATCTATAATGTTTATGCCTCGGTATGTTTGAGTTGGGGCTCAAACTATAATGTTTATGCCTTGGTATGTTCATGTCTTGGTATATTTGATTTGAGGCTCCCTCTATAATGTTTACGCCTTGGTATGTTTTATTTGGGGCACCATCTAGAATTTATGCCTTTAATGTTTTGCATGGCGCTCATTCAATAGTGTTATGCTTTGGTATGTTTGATATGAGGTTCAATCTAGTGTTCACTTTTTGTATGTTTGATCTGGGGCTATATATAGTGTTTATGCCTTGGTACGTTTGATCTAGGGCTATATATAGTGTCTATGCCTTGGTATATTGATCTTGGGCTCCGTGTAGTGTTTATGCCTTCAAAGTTAGGTATGGGGCTCCATCTAGTGTTTATGCCTTCAATATTTGGTATGGGCTCCATCTAGTGTTCATGCCTTCAGTGTTTGATATGGGGATTCATCTAGTGTTTATTCCTTCAGTGTTTGATATGGGGTTTCATCTAGTGTTCATGCCTTCAGTGTTTGATATGGGGTTCATCTAGTGTTTATGCCTTCAATGTTTGATATGGGGTTTCATCTAGTGTTCATGCCTTCAGTGTTTGATATGGGGTTTCATCTAGTCTTCATGCCTTCAATGTTTGGTATGGGGCTCCATCTAGTGTTCATGCCTTCAGTGTTTGATATGGGGTTTCATCTAGTGTTCATGCCTTCAGTGTTTGATATGGGGTTTCATCTAGTGTTTATGCCTTCAATGTTTGATATGGGGCTCCATCTAGTGTTCATGCCTTCAGTGTTTGATATGGGGTTTAATCTAGTGTTCATGCCTTCAGTGTTTGATATGGGGCTTCATCTAGTGTTAATGCCTTCAGTGTTTGATATGGGGCTCCATCTAGTGTTGATGCCTTCAATGTTAGGTATGGGGCTCCATCTATTGTTTATGCCTTCAGTGTTTGATATGGGGTTTCATTAAATGTGTATATGCCTTCAGTGTTTGATATGGGGCTTCATCTAGTGTTAATGCCTTCAATGTTTAGTATGGGGCTCCATCTAGTGTTTATGCCTTCGAAGTTTGGTATGGGGCTCCATCTAGTGATCATGCCTTAAGTGTTTGATATGGGGTTTCATCTAGTGTTTATGCCTTCAATGTTTGGTATTGGGCTCCATCAATAGTGTTTATGCTTTGGTATGTTTGTAATGAGGTTTAATCTAGTGTTTACTTTTTTGTATGTTTGATCTTTGGCTTCATCTAGTGTTAATGCCTTCAATGTTTAGTATGGGGCTCCATCTAGTGTTTATGCCTTCAAAGTTTGGTATGGGGCGCCATCTAGTGTTTATGCCTTCAACGTTTGGTTTGGGGCTCCATCTAGTGTTAATGCCTTCAATGTTTGATAAGGGGCGCCATCTAAAATTTATGCCTTCAATGTTTGATATGGGGCACCATCTAGAGTTTATGCCTTCAATGTTTGGTATGGGGCGCCATCTAGTGTTTATGCCTTCAATGTTTGATATGGGGCTCCATCTAGAGTTTATGCCTTCAATGTTTGGTATGGGGCGCCATCTAGTGTTTATGCCTTCAATGTTTGATATGGGGCTCCATCTAGAGTTTATGCCTTCAATGTTTGATATGGGGCTTCATCTAGTGTTTATGTCTTCAATGTTTGATATGGGGCTTCATCTAGTGTTTATGCCTTCAATGTTTAGTATGAGGCTTCATCTAGTGTTTATGCCTTCAGTGTTTGATATAGGGCTTCATCTAGTGTTTATGCCTTCCATGTTTGATATGGAACTTCATCTAGTGTTTATGCCTTAAATGTTTGATCTGGGACTCCATCTATAGTGTTTACGCCTTGGTATGTTTGATTTGGGGCTCCTTCTATAGTGTTTACACCTTGGTATGTTTGATCTGGGGCTATATATAATGTTTATGCCTTAATATGTTTGATATGGGGCTCCATGTTTGATCTAAGGGATTCATCTCTTGGTATGTTTGATGTGAGACTTCATCTGTCGTTTTTATGCCCGAGTTTCTTTTAGAATAATGTCCATTACTGCATAATTTGATTCATTATTATCATTTTTATTTGCATTATACGAGATTAATTTACCACTTTAACTACTGTACAATCTGTATACAAAAACACTGGGCAAAAGGAATACAGACTTTATGAAGAAGGAGGTCTTTATATAGAGGTTGCGGCGGTAGATTGTGCCATTTTGATCTAACACCGAGAAGGATCTATCATTATGCCTGTCGACAATAACAGCAGGGTTCCATTTCTTGTCGAATTTTTGAAAACGAACGGATTCGCCCATTTTAAGAGTTTTTTTGGGTTTAGCGCCTTTGTCATAATTCTTTTTAGCACGCATTCTGCTAGATATTATTTTGTTGCGCGCATTGGGTGGTATTTCGGGAAGCATGCGTTGTGTGGTCACCGGTAATGTAGCTCGTAATCTACGTCCCATCAGTAACTGAGATGGTGATGAACCGACATCTAGCGGAGTTGTACGGTATTCAAGAATGCTAAGCCTTGGATCGAAGCCTGCCGACTTTGACTTGGTAAGTATACGTTTGACGGTCTGCACGGTTCGTTCGGCGAGACCGTTACTTTGCGGATATCGTGGACTTGAGGTAACGTGTATAAAACTCCACTGTCTAGCAAAGTCTGCGAACTCACTTGAGGAATACTGCGTCGCGTTGTCTGATACGACTTTTTCCGGGATACCGTGACGCGAAAAGGTCTCCTTGCATTTACTAATGATGGTACTACTTAGCGTGTTAGTAAGCTGAAAAATTTCAAAGTATCTACTGTAGTAATCTACAATCAGGAGATAATCTTTATTGTCCCAATAAAACAAGTCTGTAGCAACGACTTGCCAGGGATACTCTGTGACCTCTGACGGAACAAGAGGTTCTTTCTGAAGTGAATTGCGATTTTCTAGGCACACTGAACATTGCTTTACTAAGTTTGTGATCTCTTCTGACATTTTTGGCCAGAACAATACATCCCTTGCTCGTTGAAGACATTTCTCGATACCCATGTGACCATTATGTATGATGTTAAGCATATCAGACCTCAAGCTATGCGGTATAACAATCCTACCGGCTTTGAGGACTATACCGTCTACAACTGACAGTTCGTCTCGGTAATTCCAGAAGTCTAGAATAGTGGACGGACAATTACGTCTCGCGTGCGGCCAACCTTTATCAATGACTTCTATTAGTTGGCTTAAGATGTGGTCGCTCTGCGTTTCGGAGCGAATTTCTTGCAAACGACGGTTACTGACAGGTAAGTTTGACATGACAAAATGAACGTGAATTTCAACTTTGTCGGTTAAGTCAACAGTTGTGTCATCCGAATAGTTGCGACTTAGCGTATCTGCGACCGGTATTTCTTTCCCTGGTTTATAGCAAATGTCCAGATCGTATTTCTGAATGCTAAATAACATACGTTGTAACCTAGGCGGTGCTATGTGTAACGATTTCTTGGCGATTATTTCAAGAGGTTTGTGGTCTGTTTCGACAACTACTTTCCGTCCGTACACATAGTCGTGGAAACGATGACACCCGAATACGATCCCTAGCATTTCGCGTTCGATGTTTGCGTAATTTTGTTCGGTAACCGACAACGATTTAGATGCGTAACTCACTGGTTTGCCTTCTTGAAGAAGAGTAGCGCCTAGTCCGTACTTACTTGCATCGACCTGTAATGTAAGAGGTTTGTTTGGATCGTAATACGCAAGAACAGGGCTTTTTATAATTATGTCCTTGACCTTACCGAAGGCCTGTGATTGAGGTGCGTCCCATACAAATTCATTTGCCTTTACTAACAATTGGCGGAGCGGTGCGGTTACTTCAGAGATATTTGGCGCGAATTTGGCAAGATAATTTACTAAGCCCAAAAATGTCTCAAGTTCCGCTTGATTTTGCGGCGGCTTCATGTCATGGATAGCGGAAACTTTAGCGGGGTCTGGTTTAAGGCCAGACGACGTGAGCAAGTGTCCAAAGTAGCGAACTTCGGTAACGCCTACTTCTAATTTTTCCTCGTTTAATCGGATGCCTCTCTCCCGACTTCTATTTAGGACTTGACGCAAGTTTTTGTCATGTTCCGAACGAGTACTTCCATAAACAAGAATGTCGTCCACGATTGTGACAACTCCCGTAAGGCCTTCTAAGACCTCATCGACCTTACGCTGAAATTCATCTTGTGAAGATTTTAATCCGAATGGCAAGCGTAGATAACGGTATCTGCCGTATGGAGTATTGAACGTTGTTAGTAGTGAGGAATCATGATCTAGCTTGACGGCCCAGTAACCTGACCTAGCGTCTAATTTTGTAAAATATCTGGCATTTGTCAACTGAGGCAATACGTCGTCGAGTGTTCGAAGTGGGTAATGCGGTCTCTTAATCGCCTTATTTAAGTCCTGTGGATCAAGGCACACACGCAAATTTCCGGAGCTCTTTTCCACGACAACTAGCGAATTGACCCAATCAGTCGGCTCAGACACTTTTGCAATTATATTTAGACTCTTCATACGGTCTAACTCTGTTTTAAGTCTTTCGCGTATGGCAACTGGAACGCGTCTCGGTGGGTGAACCACTGGCTCGATTGCTGAATCGATGTGGATTTTACATTCACCCGGCAGGTTACCTATACCCTTAAATACATCGCTATACTCCGAAAGAACGGATTCTTTACTCATCGGAGTTTCATTTGTAGCACTTTCCGTGTGACAAAGTCTCGATCGAATAGACAAACTGTAACATTCCAAAAGCAATGCAATCTCCAAGTTCTAATATTGGAGGTGAGTCGGTATCGATGACATAAATTACTATGTCCCGAGAATTATCGCGATATTGACACTTAACCGTTCCGTATCCGATAGCGTGTAACGAACTACCATTGTACGCGGACAAGGTTTGATCCGACTTATGAAGTGACCTTTTAATGTCTAACTTCCGGTACACTTTAAGGGGAACAATGTTTACTTGAGACCCTGTATCTAATTTAAACTGGATTGGTATCAAATTTGGGCCAATATTACAAGTGGCAAACCGCCTTATATTACAAGTGGCAACGCCTTATCCTGTTGCACATTAAGGTTGCCTTGAATGGAATCAATAAACAAATCTGGGTCTGGGGCAAAATTTGGAGTGTTGGGGAGGGGTTGCTCTGGTTGTGGGTAAAAACCTGTAATTTCATGTACACTTTTAGATCTACACACTTTAGCAAAATGGTTGAGTTTGTGGCATTTGTTGCATTTTTTGCCTTTAGCAGAGCAAATATCAGACTTAGAGTGTCTATTTCCACAATTACCACACTGTCCTCCATATTGTGATCTGTTGGTGCTTTTCCCGCGTTGGACCTCGTTACGACGTTTTTGAGCATAACCCGACGTGGTAGAGTTTTTGACAGAATGTACATCCGAGGTCGACGATGATGATGCTGACATCGATTTTAGCTGCTCTCGGGAATACTCATGGGACTGTGCTATGCTAATAGCCTTTTCCAGAGTCAATGTTTGTCCTTCCTGAATAAGTTTTTCTCTGACCTTTGCTGAATTGTTCCAAATACGATGCGATCACGGATCATTTCGTCAGCATTTGTATAGTTACAATCTTTCACTAGTAAACGTAGCTTAGTTACATACTGTTCAATAGTCTGAGTTCCTTGCAGTTCATTACTAAACTTGTATCTCGCAAAAATTGGGTTTAATTTCGGCTGAACATGTTGCTGAAATCTATCGAGATGGACCTTCAACTTCTTTTTATCATCGCCGGTTAAAACCCAAGTATTGTAGATGTCCCGACCACGATCACCAACCCAAAGCAGTAAGTAGTTTACCTTGACGTCCTCGTCTTTGTCCTTGAGTGGTCCTTGAAAAATCAAATTCACGTGGCATACAAATTTCTTCCAAGACTCCGGAAGATTACTGCTTTCCCAATCCATGCTGGGAGTAGGAATACCACTGAGGTCTGCCATTTCTCTTTTTGAGTATTATTGTGTCTGTTAGAACTTTATCAGTTTACTTCTGACACCATGTTACGTTTTCTTCTAACGTGGACATTATATACAGAAGACAACACGTCTGTACTGTATGGTAGACATTTTAATAAGTGAAACCTAATGACGTAGAATTGACATCATAAGACATACGTCATACATACATGGGGTTTACATACATGTAAACAAGGTGATTAATAAAGAACGATAACTCTATTAGTCTTAGACATAATGTAACAGTACCCTTCTAGCATGTTGGTGGATTGTGGAAAGTAAAATTAAATGTACATGTCTTTTTAAGTTATGTATTCAGTTGTCTGGCTGTGAAACAGGCCAATGTCTTGATATATAAAATTCTGTTTCTGTCAATGAGCTATAATACAAGACAAAATTTTAATATTAAGAGATTATATCATTCCCAAGTCAAGAGTATTTTACTTAAATGAATCTTCTAACTATCCGATGTTGGAGGAAATGGGAGTTTCTAGAAAAATAACAATGACCCTCAGCAAGAGAATTGATGTACTTTCTCACAATAGGATCTGCCCATGAGGGATTAACACCCCACTCAGAAGTGAGAGGCACTGTGATCCGTAGGTAAGTGCTTTAGGCCATTCAGCTACTGAGGACCCTAATGTTAAGAGACAGAACCTGTCTATGGTGAACTTATTTGATAAGACACATGGTAAATATTATCTAGTGAATTAATCTGTGAAAACAATAACAAAACAATCCTGGAAAGTGTTCAATTTAGACAGATTCCACTATATACATGTATTTACCGTGAAAATTCACCTTAGTACATCTTGGGTCATATACATGTGCCTTTCAATTACATGTACTTTAAAATACAAATATAGAATGAAAGATAATCTTGGTGTCCAATTAAAAGTTTGATCTTCTGGCTACAATTTTTTTCTGTTGGAGGAAGCTTAACTTAAAATGATGTTAGTAATATCAACAGAATGACTGAATATTAAAGTCGGCTTAAGAAGAATTCCTGAGTTAAAGATGTTCAAAGAGAAACAAACAACTGGTAGGCCATGAACACTGAATGCACTGAAAATACAAGTTCTACATGATTCAAGGGCAGATAACTCTGGACAAACTATGGAACATTTATGTTTTTTGATTCCAGCAATGATGATTGGTATTTTTCAACATTATACATGTTATAAGAAAGATTATAAAATAAATTATGCTTCATGTACAACAGAAACTGATGCATGTATATTTATTACATTAAAATAACAGAGATAAATAATAAGACATGAAATGTTTGGCCTCTTTCTCTCCCTATACCACACACACAAACACACACACACACACACACACACACACACACACACACACACACACACACACACACACACTGTCTATATTCAGACAAACCAACAAAGAATCTCAAAAAGAATTTATACAAATTTATACATATTCATACAAGTTCATACATTTACCCATGACAATCATCAAATCAATGTTATAAGGGACAAAATCAAAATACAGGTAGATTATAGTTCTACTGTAGAGGACACTCTCATCATATATATACATGTATGTATATATATATATATATATATATATATATATATATATATATATATATATGTCAATATGCAGTAAAGGGTCTTCAATTCTTGTCATATGATTACCCTGAATTTACAATTACTGGTTACAGGAACAATGTGATTGAAAATCACATCACTAACATCACCAAATAATTGATCAAGTGACATATCTAATGACAATGTTTATTTCCAAACTTCACATTCATGAGCAAAATCAAATATATTATACAAGGCTTACAGACCTATTTGTAGCAAAGAACATCATAAATAATTGAAAAAATTGTTTTTATATCTGAAGGCTAAAGAGTGATGACAATACTGGTAAAAGATAAGGTAATCACAGCGAAGTTTAACATACAATACATAACATCACTGAACAGATAAACTTTATATAGGAATCTCATTCCAACATTGCCACACAAACTAAGCAACCACACAAACTTAGTCTCCAAATTAAATAAGGGTTTTTACAATATTAATGTATGTTGTATTATAAGCCTGACTTCACTACCTCTAACACAAGGATTTAAGTCAGAATTTTTACATTTAGGCCATAATTGCACATATTAAATAAAAAAATTGGTAAAAATATCAAATTATGATAACAATTCCTGTATATCTTTCTTATATGATGACCAAACTTTCTTTTGTTCATAAATATGAAACATTCTGATCTGATCAAGTAGATGCCAAGGCTGTCATTGCTCAGGTATATGTGAGAGACTGAGCTAGAACTGCCAAGGCTGTGATGTGAGAGACTGAGCTAGATCTGTCTTGGCTGTCATTGTTCAGGAAGATGTGAGAGACTGAGCTAGATCTGTCTTGGCTGTCATTGCTCAGATAAATGTGACAGAATGAGCTAGATCTGTCTTAGCTGTCATTGCTCAGATAAATGTGACAGAATGAGCTAGATCTGTCTTGGCTGTCATTGCTCAGATAAATGTGACAGAATGAGCTAGATCTGCCTTGGCTGTCACTGATAGACTGATTTATCACTGATACAAATAGTACATGTATTGACACCAACCAAAACAAAGACTGCCAGTTTTGGTAGAAAAATCATTGACTCAATTTGTATAGGATGTATTTGTTAGAGCTCTGAATGAATTAAAAAAAATATCAATTAAATTTACTCAAAATTAAGAGGCATACTAAACAGAATGAAAATTAAATAAATATCAAATTTAAAAGATGCCAGCAGAGACAATAATAAACCCCATGACAAGCATTAATTGTAGAATATATTTTTCATAATTTTTAATATGTACACATAAATATAAATATTTACATTTTTTTTATTTTTAGTATATCAGAACTTAAAATATTGTCAATGACAGCACTAGATATATCATATTTAATCCTGTATATATCGTGTATACCTGACCCTGCATTTAAAAAAAAAAAAAAAAATCCCACTAAGATTGCATCTTATGTCCATTTACAAAATTTAACAATAGTAAACCAAATCTCCTATAAATAATATCACAGCATCTGTGGAACAATACAACTTTATCTGAAGTTTATGGAATGTTTAAATCAGCTTCAATGAACTTGAGTTGCAATTATGATAGCAATAACAGCAGCAATGATGAGGAAAATGACAATGAGTATACACATTTTCTTCCGTGACTTTTTCTACAAAAGAAAAAAATTTAGATGCTATATCAATAATTCAGATTGGTAAATCTTGTATTTTTAACCAGTACTGTATCAAAAAAAAATTGTTTAAACATAAACAGCAGTATTTCAAGGTCACAATTTAGGTTTTAGCAATACATGTATTTCAGAGGTTATGATTTAGGTTTCAGCAATATTTCAGAGTTTATGATTTAGGTTTCAGCAGTATTTCAGAGGTTATGATTTAGGTTTCAGCTGTATTTCAGAGGTGATGATTTAGGTTTCAGCAATATTTTAGAGGTCACGATTTAGGTTTGAGCAATACACATACATTTTTGTATTGCAGAGGTTATGATTTAGGTTTCAGCAGTATTTCAGAAATTAAGATTGAGGTTATCAGATGAAATACTGTTGAATCCTTATCTTCTTGGTATTCCAACTTTTATGGATATCATGGTATTAGAGACGCCTTAAGAACAAGTATAATGTTTTAATATAATGTAGAGTATGTTGACTACTTTTGAAAAAAGAAAAAGGATCACTTGAAAGGGATCATAAATTTAAACAAATATATCTACAACCAATAGGCAGATTACATTAAGGCGTGTTGTAAAAAATATACATATATAATAGTTTTACTACATTATTACTAACCTGGTACTGTGATGCTTTTAATAATTGTTCTGCTCCTTGTTCTACATTTCCATAAGCTCTCTCTACATTTGCTTCTATAGAATCTAAAGTATAGACAATTTATTGTAATAAATCTGATTTTTAAAACTAAATATCCCATACATTCCTGGAGTTATTGCATGTACATTATGTTAGTACTTGAAGTAATCAAGTTTGTTATCAAGTGTAATAAGTCTGTAACATTATTTTGCTTTTTTAAAATCTTTATCCAATTTCAAATGAAATAAAAATTAAACTTTAACAAACAGACGAGAAAATTCAGAGAGTTGGAGTGGAGTGGAGTGGAGTAATGGTGTTTTACACCCCAGTCAAACGGTCAGTTCTTGGATGGTGGAGGAAATCTGAGTGCCCAGAGAAAACCAGCGACCTTCGGCAAGCAAACTGACAAACTTAATCATACAAGGATCTGTCCTGAGTGGGATTCGAACCAAGGCGGTCAGAGGCGCTGTGATCCATAAGCGCATGCATTAGACCACTTGGCCACTGATGCCCATTTTCAGAAAGTTGGAGAAAGACCAAGTACAGTAATCATATATAATGCCCTGTCAACTCTTACAGTTACAATTCTTATATTTAGATCTGTCGGAGTGGAATTCAAACCTAAGCAGTGACAGGTGTTGTGATTCATAAGTTATGACGTGAGACCACTCCTCCATCAAAAAGACCACTGCGGTAGCTCAGCTGGTAGAGTGCTTGCTCCTTAAGTGGGAGGTCGTGGGATCAAACCCCGACCGGGTCTGACCCAAGACTTGAAAGTGGGTAGTGACTGTTCTTTCGCCAAGCACTCAACATTACGAAATGAAAGTCATGGTTATTTTGGATGGGAACCTAAAATAAACGAGGTCCCGTGTCACAGAGTGGCACGATAAAGAACCCTGCTGTAAAATGCCATCAGTGCAATGCACAGGCAAAATTTCTGCACTTTCGCCTATAGCTGGCAAGGTTTCGATATAAGTGAAATATTCTTGACTGGGACGTTAAACACCATTACTCAACTCAACTCAACTCAACTCCTCAATCAAAAGAATGTTTTCATTAATTAGATATCTGGCTTCACCTGGAGATAATGCACTAGTAATTGGGGCAGTGTGGTTAACTAGGTTTTATAAAACAAGTTTTCACTTATATTGTTGCTAAAACTGTGACCAGATCTATAACTTCTAAAGATATTTATATACAATTTCTTTGCATTTTCATCTTTTACAGCACTGATTCATATCTATACAAAAACATGTGCGTTTATTACATACCTATTTGTTCCCCTTGTTCATGTATCATTGTTCCGAGGTCACGGAAAATTTCATTAACATCTAATACATCAGACTAAAAAAAAGATAAAATTTAATTAAAATAAACTCATGTCAATCTTTATTTCAGATTTAACAGAGTGATCATGTGGTTTACTGCTTCTGTTCATACACCTCTACCACCCCCAGCCCCCCCAAAACCTCCTTCATGGGATGGGACTAAGACATTAAAATTGATAATTTCCAATAATCTGTTTAAGAGCATTTTGGAAAATAAAAAAACAAAAGAGTAAAAGATTCATATTAAGAAAATTATTTATATAAAGATAATATTTTCAAACTCATACCCTATAGCAGTAAAACAAAATCATATTCTGGTAAACTGTTAGATAACCATCCAAGTTCATATATCAAATACAAGTGGAGTAATGAAACTAGATATTTCTGCCAGAATAGGAATGGTTGGCATTTCTGTTTTTAAATGTCATTTTTCTCTAAACCTCTAGCTGTATAAATAAATGACCGAGTGACTGAGGCCCCTCCAAGCTGTAAATGAAAAAGTATTGGTAAAGGTCTGACTTTTGATCAGACTAGACACTTGGATCAGACTTTTAATGTGCCTATACACCTGGATCAGACTTCTGATAAGCCTATACACTTGGATCAGACTTCTGATGAGCCTATATACGTAGATCAGACTTCTGATAAGCCAATACCCTTAGATCAGACTTCTGATGAGCCTATACACTTGGATCAGACTTCTAATAAACTTTCACACTTTGATCAGACTTCTGATGAGCCCAAACACTTGGATCAGAATTCTGATGAGCCCATACACTTAGATCAGAATTCTGATGAGTCTATAAAATTGGATCAGACTTCTGACGAACCTATATACTTGGATCAGACTTCTGATGAGTCTATACACTTGGACCAGACTTCTGATGAGCATAAACACTTTGATCAGACTTCTGATGAGCCTATACACTTGGATCATACTTCTGATGAGCCTATTCACTTGGATCAGACTTCTGATAAGTCTATACACTTAATTCACTTCTGATGAGCCTATAAACTTGGATCAGACTTCTGATGAGTTTATAAACTTGGATCAGACTTCTGATGTGTTAAAACACTTGGATCAGACTTCTGATGAGTTAATACACTTGGATCAGACTTCTGATGAGCCTTTACACGTGGATCAGACTTTTGATGAGCCTATAAACTTGGATCAGACTTCTGATGAGCCTATATATTTAGATCAGAGTTCAAAAAAGCCTAAACACTTGAATCAGACTTCTGACAAGACTTTACACTTGGTTCAGACATCTGATGAGTCTGTACATTTAAATCAGAATTTAATACCTCTAGTTGTCTGATTCTTTCTTCTCTATCATGTATTAAAGCTAAATCATCTTCTATTATCTGATCCTGTGCCTGCATTTCTTCACGTCTTTGTTCCTGTTCAACAAATGGCGAGGTATCTTTGTCATCCTAAAAATAAATATAAATGATACATGTATGTTTACCGTTTACTACAATGCATGAAACTACAGTGTCAGACAAACAACTAAAGGAAAGGAACTCATTTACTTTTCACCAATAATCCTATAAAGACCCAGTTAAGACTTGTCAAACCTTTACCTATCAAGAAACTCTAGTAATAAGATGTCACTCTGATGATAGTTCAATGCTCCCCTCCTTTAATAAGAATCTGTTCACTCACTAACTGGATTTTGCAGAAACCAAATCATTCCACTTTAGTCTACATTTGAATAATATTTTGACAACTTTCAAAAATCATTCCTTTTAAAATACCAACAACACAAATAAATTTATCATGATTCACTGAAGCAGCAACCAAAGCAAACATCAGCATGAGTGTATTGTGTTTGATGATATCACAAAACATTTCACCTTTGATACATGAATGGTTGCAGCTAAGAAGTATTTGTGTTATGTAAAATAACCAGAATGTTTTTCCCCTTTTCAGCCAAATGAGTTATTAAAAATATACAAAATTTACTAAATGTGTGTACACTTAATATGAAGTTCATTAGACTTACTATCCAATCAGAAGCCTTTGGTTTCGGTTTATCAGTTCCAAGTTTCCGAGAAGTTTTCACTTTTTCAGCAGCTCTCTGTAATAAAAGATAGAAAAGAAAAATCTGATAATATTACCCAGAATTACAAGTTATCCAGTACTTCTAATGCTTAAAAATCTTTTGTTCTGAAGAAAAACTGAATCATATCTTTTATGTCTTCAACAGTTAAAGAATAAAAAAATGTTCAATGTTGCAGTCCTGTTAGAAACAAAAGTTATAAAACATGAAGTGTGAAATCAAGAGCATGACAAAAAGTTTATTTTAACAATGGGCTGCATATTTATAACAGACTTCTTATCAACAGTAAAGATACAAATTTATTGCATTAAAATCAGCTATATAGACAAATACTGAGACTGGCTTAAGAACACCACCAATTAATTTCCCGTTTCAGTAAAACAATATCTCCTGTAAAGGTGGAGGATCTCCTTAAAACTTGTTGGTGACAGTTGGGGGTTCAAGGATGGACACTGGAAAGCACCTCAGGTGCTAGGATGGACACCAGGAGCCCCTCCCTCCCCTCCACTAGTACTAGGATGGAAACCAGGAGACTCCTTTGGTTTAAAGATGGACACCAAAAAGCCCCTCAGATACTAGGACAGACACCAGAAGAACACTCTGGTACTAGGATGGATCCCAGAAGAACCCTCTGGTACTAGAATGGGAAACCAAAAGGCCCCTCTCTTATTGAGATGGACACCACTGAGTCACAATGTACAATACCAGATTGGGTGCCAGAAAAACACTCTGAGTGTTTAGTACTCTTGTGGATACCAGGAAGTGCCAGTTTTACAATTCCATTACTTTTACTTTAATTTCATTAATTCAAACAAATTCTGACAGTGACTCTGAAAGTATGTAGTTGGATAATCTACTGTCTAACAAACTATATATCTTTTATCGTATATATATTAAACTTAACCTTTTGAAGTGATGTAAATCTTTCAACGGCTTCCTGAAAATCACTTTTTAATCTGCTAAACAGTAACTTTTGTTGCTGGAAAAAATGTAAACAAAAAATAAAGAATCAATAAAAAAACATTGATTTCCACAAAAATGTTGTCTCTCTTGAACATATATATATATATATATATAATATATATATATATATATATATATATATATATATACACATATACATGTATATATATAATAAATTAAATGAACTAAATGAAAGCACTCAGTAGAGAGAGAAATTAAAAGGCCATCATATAGCTAAAGCAATATTAATATTGAGCATAACTTTATGATAAAATTTATTACATTTAACTATACTGGTTAAAATTATTACTATCTATCAGGCGTAGATAAGTGCTTATGCATAAATTTATTATTACATTGAATTCATTGAGTCAAGATAAAAAGGCTCAATTGATAAAAAAATGAAGATATGGTAAAAACTTACTTCTGAAAATTTTCTGACCATTTGTTTGTACTGACTCTGACAGGTATTCATTGTTCACACCTTATTGAAACATGACTTATAGGAATCCGTCGTTCTTACCTTATCAACATCTGACCGTATGACAGGTATTCATTGTTCTTACCTTACTGACACCTTTCATTAATGACAAAGATTTAATTAGTTTTGTCGTCTCATTCACCACTTTGCCTGTATTCTGTGAGGTCTCATGTCTGTGACAATAGAAATTAAATACATTTAACCAGATATGTGGATATACTAATTCTTTGATATATTTATGTTTTGGATGTTAATGAATGGCAGGTTTAAAGGCGATTCTTATATGTATCTTGTACATGTAAAGTATTTTGTATTAGCCCTCAGTAACAATGTGTGAATTAAAAGCAGAAAAATGTTAAAAAAATTTGAAATAAAACTCAGAATTATACACAAAGAATAGAAAATTTTCTGAGGCATTTACCTCCCTTACCTCTCATGACAAGGTATTTATCTCCCCTTACTCCACATGACAATAAGGTATTTATCCCCCTTTACCCCTCATGACAAGGAGATATTTATCTCCTCTTACCCACATGACAAGGAGGTATTAATCTCCCCCTAACCCACGTGACAAGGAGGTATTTATCTCTCCTTACCACATGACAAGGAGGTATTTATCTCCCCTTGCTCCACATGACAAGGAGGTATTTATCTCCCGTTACTCAACATGACAAGGAAGTATTTATTTTGCCATATCCCTTATATAAAGGAGATATTATATTCTTGTATCCTAAAAGATACGATATTTAACTTCTTATATCCCACATGACAATGAGGTATTTATCTCCCCTTAACCCACGTGACAAGGAGGTATTTATCTCTATTCTTACCACATGACAATGAGGTATTTATCCTCAATCCTCAGATTTTCATTTTTATGTTTTGTAATGCCTTTTTTCAACATGGCATCATCACTGTCTGTTTTAAGAAAGACTATTGACAACTTATATCTAACTCAGTCATTACCTAACAGTTTAAACCATTTCACCTAAAAATGGAGGACAGGTGCTTATCATGCTACGGAGATCAAACTTTATCTTTTAACAACACAGACTCAGTATAAGCTTGGCAAAGTGGGTAGAATTGTGTGTCTATATACATGTATATATATTTACACAAAGTGGACCAAACAGCTAAGGATTATATGTGTGTTTCCATATATGGTTATAATCTAGTGTTGTAGAAAAATGAAGCTCTAATTCAGCACAAAAATGTACAAATCATGGAAAGAATTCCATGTTGTTATTTCATCTAAATAACGTTAACAAAGGAATAGAATTATAGTTAACAACATTCAGTAGCATAATACTGTTGTTAAGTATTGGAGAACTTTATTTGATAACACACAAAGACAATGTTTGACAGTCATCTTTAATTAATGATGGGGGTTAAAGCTGCATTAAGTTTTTCAATTTTCTGAATTTTTCTAAAAATATATTATTTTAAAAATAGATAACTTCTAATCACGATCTGTGAGATTCATTTTCTATAATTTCATTCCTTTTAGCTGTAAATAAACAGAATCCTCTGACCGGTTGGTCAATGTTTAACGATGGTTATTATGAGCTTGGAGCATGTGCAGGGATGTATTGAAAAACCCATGAATTGAAGGTGAAACATGACCAATTGCATTAATTGTCTGTCATTAATATCCAGATGTATTTGAAATGGTGTTATGTATCCCTTACTAAGTCACAAATGACAAATTCAACGAATTTCTGCGTTTAATTTATCGTATTTCACCATTTTGAAAATTGACCCGGTTTTTTCATGACATAACCGTGTTCTAATATTAGATCCCACATGCTACATCTCGCTGGGAAATTATTGTTGTTTCTGTATGTATTCGAACTTTCATCGTTAAACCAAATGTAACATTGTTCACTAGGAACATTATTAATTAGATTAGCACTGTTTTAATTTTTTCTTTGGAAAACTTAATGCAAACTTTAATTGTATAATCTTCAAGTACATGATTTATTGTCATTTAATCTATTTGTGGGCTGATTCTATTTATTACTGCAAAATATTCTGATATCAAAATTATTTTTTACACTTACATTTTATCTCTGATTTGAACGCTGTCTCTTTCTGTTCCCAAATATCCATGGCTCGTTTAATGGCATTTGCTGATGATAGTAATATAGTACAACATTTTAACAAGTAATTAAGATGTAATAATGTATGATACATTGAAGAGTAATAACTGAAAATATACTACACATCTGACTTGGAGAATAAGAAGAGTTTATTTCTCCACCTGTAAACCACTTTACATACAATGTACATGTAATGTCATGATTATAACTTGTTGTGTTTATAAGGGAAAATCACAAGATCCAGAGTTAAATGGCAATGCTGCAGGCTAAACACACTATGATTTTTTTATATATATATACAAAATATATAATTACAATACAGTTTTTTTTATACAAATTTATTTACTTATTTCATATTTTAAACCATTTAAGGTCATGTTTTTATAATATCAGAACAGATAAAAAGTTCACAAAAAAATCTTTCTGATGGTTACTGATCATTGTAACATACTCTACAAGTCAAAAGTGACCAGAGAGAGAGAGAGAGAGAGAGAGAGAGAGAGAGAGAGAGAGAGAGAGAGAGAGAGAGAGAGAGAGAGAGAGAGAGAGAGAGAGAGAGAGAGAGAGAGAGAGAGAGAGAGAGAGAGAGAGAGAGAGAGAGAGAGAGAGAGAGAGAGAGAGAGAGAGAGAGAGGAGAGAGAGAGAGAGAGAGAGAGAGAGAGAGAGAGAGAGAGCGAGAGAGAGAGAGAGAGAGAGAGAGAGAGAGAGAGAGAGAGAGAGAGAGAGAGAGAGAGAGAGAGAGGAGAGAGAGAGAGAGAGAGAGAGAGAGAGAGAGAGAGAGAGAGAGAGAGAGAGAGAGAGAGAGAGAGAGAGAGAGAGAGAGAGAGAGAGAGAGAGAGAGAGAGAGAGAGAGAGAGAGAGAGAGAGAGAGAGAGAGAGAGAGAGAGAGAGAGAGAGAGAGAGAGAGAGAGAGAGAGAGAGAGGTTTTACCTCCATTATTGATTTTAAATATATTTCCACTGATCTGATCACAAAGCTCAGCAAACCGTCCTACAATTAGTTAACAGTAAAATCAAGCAATGGCTTCTGTAAAAATCAACTTAATCCTGATTACATAGCTGAATCTAAAAAAATCCCTGGCAAATTTGATATTGCAGACCAAATGTTGCATTTGGTTACGTGAAATAACCAACTGTAAAGTGACATTATTATGTGGTTTAAAACATGTCTATTGCATAATGTTTACATAATACGGTCCTTTGACAGTCACATGTAGAATGACTGTTACATATAGATCCTAGGCTATGAGTAACATGCAGAATTAGTTACATGTAGATCCTATAACAGTTACATGTAAAATGACAGTTACATGTAGACCCTATGAGTTACATGTAGAATTAGTTACATGCAGAATGAGTTACATGTATATCCCACAACAGGTACATGTAGACCCTATAATAGTTACATGTACATGTTTTTACAATATCTCCTTCTGGTTAAGTCTAAAGAAGTACATTCTCTCATAACATTCCATTAATAAATCTATACATTATCATGCAGTATTGTATAATGTAGCTATTAAATGAGAAAGACAATTCTTTTGTTTAGAAGTGTAGTTTAGGGTAGTGAGTAATGGTGCTTTAACTCAATTACAATAGGATCTGCCAGAATGAGATTCAAACTCCTAAAGTAAGAGGTGCTGCCACTTGTTAGTATTTAGACCACTTGGCCATTAAGGTCACTTGTTTATAAAAGCTACAGCCAAAAAAGAATATTATGGCTCCCATCCACACAAAGACCATCCAAAGAAGTTTTAAAATAACATATAAGATTTATGATCTAAAATTTACCTGTTGAGTGATTATCCCGATAACTTGGATCATCATGATACTCTCTCACTGCCCCGTATCCACCTTGTCTAGCCATTATAGTCAGAATAATAGTTTATCTACAAAAGTAATGATAAACCACAACCTATAAAAGCTGAACTGATTTATTAAATAAACTACCTTTACATATATTGTTTGGGAAATGAAAGTGTGCAAACAGAAACATAATTTTCAAACCAGAAGGTACTTGTATCTGGTTCACACAGGTTTCACTGTATCAGACAGGTGACAAACACACATCATTATTTTAAAGCCACCTAATGAAACAAATGACCACTGCATTTTCAGGTCTCAAAGTCACAATATAACAAGTCTCAATATAACACATCACATAATATAACATGTCATGAGGTGTTCATCTCACTGAACTGAATGCACTTAACAAGAACCTTCATATTTTACTCTTCAAAAACATTTGTAGCAGTTGTCAGCATCTTTTCTTAACAATGTTACACTAAAAAGAGGATTAGTTTGGACCATCTTCAAATAAAATGACATGTTTATAGTCAAACTGCAATGTTACAGTAGTAACATGTGGAACAACAGTAAACCATGCATAGTAACAGAACTTTGGTTTTTTAGTTTCACTTCATTATTATAAGCGCTTGATTTAAGTTGTCAATACTACGAACATGTATGACAGCGACCTCATACTATCCCAGTGTCTAACGTGTAATCTTATCTGAGATCTTGCTGCATTGGGTCAAACATGAATACAAATGTTCAGAAAAAAACATTAACGTCAGTATTGCAGAGCAAGTACAAGAATTTACCTTTGGCAAAAGCTTCTAGTATTTGCAATTGTTAATGATTTAGTCAAATATACCGATTATAAAATGAATACGATTATATCTGCCATTATTTCTATTATTCTGATCGCTGAACATTAACATTTAGTACAATATTGTTCTCATCAACAATTGTCATATGATCAGGAAGTGAAGAATAGTTGTCGCCCTTTAAGCGTAGAAATAAAAAAACATAGTTCTGCGAACTATATACACTAAACACATACAAAACATAATCTATATTTGAATACAAACAAAGAACAATAAAAATTGGTTTACAAATTCATGAATTTAAACAATAAATAATTTTATTTCATATTGGTGCTGATAATGACGTATTATTGCGGAAGGATAAATAATCACGAGACGTTGACAAATCAATAGTGAAAGTAGACTTACCTACCCGCAGAACAGTTTTTGTTGGAAAGTAAGTTGTGTGTTATAACTTATAACCATATGGGCTTGTTTTGATGAAAAATTAACTTGTAACTAACAAAGTTGTCCATGCGTAAACGGACTTAATTGTGTCTTATATAAGATTACTTAAAATTGTTTATCTTCAGTTAACGGTACAGGTATCCATGACATTGATAGATATATCTATTTATTTATTGCACGGATACAATTACAATAATTGATCAAGGCAATCTAATTAAACATAAAATGACGATCTTTACAAGGAAAGATGAGAAAACTACACAATTATACAAACTTTCAAACAATATACACAAAAAAGTGTAGTGAGTCTGTAAGCTGAAGGCGGTAACAATAAGGAAATTGTTTATTCTAATGAACAGATTTTGGTATTTCTTATTACTATACAATTTCTAATGTAGTTAGCAGTAATTTTCAAAATATTTTTTGTATTGTTATCAAACAAATTATTACTATAATTTTTAAAATAATGGGTAAACTGAATGCAGCCTTTAACATTCAAGTCCAAGCTTTTAAATATAAAAAAAGAAAGGAAAGAAAGATTTGATTAACCTGATATGATTTATTTTCAGTAAATAAAATGTCAGAGAAGGGTCCCCCACCACCAGCTTATCAGACAGGTGTTCCTCAGGCAGGGGGTTTACCACCATCACAGCCAAATGAACCACCCCCAAAATATGAAGATGGAAATTTTCAGCAGCCAACAGCTTACCCACCACAGCAAGGTATATATGGTATACACATATAGACAATGATACATTTCACTTTACCGGTTTGATGTATAGATGTGCTCATGTCATACAGCCTACACATATAGACGATGATACATTTTAGTTTACTAGTTTACTAGTTTGAAGTATAGAAGTGCTCATGTCATACAGTCTACACATATAAAAATGATACATTTCACTTTACCATTTTGATGTATAGATGTGCTCATATCATACAGTCTACACATATAGACGATGATACATTTTAGTTTACTAGTTTGAAGTATAGAAGTGCTCATGTCATACAGTCTACACATATAGACAATGATACATTTTAGTTTACTAGTTTGATGTATAGATGTGCTCATGTCACACAGTCTAAACATATAGACAATGATACATTTTAGTTTACTAGTTTGAAGTATAGATGTGCTCATGTCATACAGTCTTTACATATAGACAATGACACATTTTAGTTTACTAGTTTGAAGTATAGATGTGCTCATGTCATACAGTCTACACATATAGACTATGATACATTTTAGTTTACTATGGTAGTTTGAAGTATAGAAGTGCTCATATCATACAGTCTACACATATAAATAATGATACATTATAGTTTACCAGTTTGATGTATAGGAGGGCCCATGTCATACAATATACACATAAAGACAATGATACATTTTAGTTTACCAGTTTGATGTATAGATGTGCTCATGTCATACAGTCTTTACATATAGACAATGATACATTTTAGTTTACTAGTTTGATGTATAGATGTGCTCATGTCATACAGTCTACACATATAGACAATGATACATTTTAGTTTACTAGTTTGAAGTATAGATGTGTTCATGTCATACAGTCTACACATATAGACAATGATACATTTTAGTTTACTACGGTAGTTTGAAGTATAGATGTGCTCATGTCATACAGTCTACACATATAGACAATGATACATTTTAGTTTACTAGTTTGAAGTATGGAAGTGCTCATATCATACAGTCTACACATATAGATAATGATACATTTTAGTTTACTAGTTTGATGTATAGGAGGGCCCATGTCATACAATATACACATAAAGACAATGATACATTTTAGTTTACCAGTTTGATGTATAGATGTGCTCATGTCACACAGTCTACACATATAGATAATGATACATTATAGTTTACCAGTTTGATGTATAGGAGGGCTCATGTCACACAGTCTACACATATAGACAATGATACATTTTAGTTTACTAGTTTGATGTATAGATGTGCTCATGTCACACAGTCTATATATATAGACAATGATACATTTTAGTTTACCAGTTTGATGTATAGATGTGCTCATGTCACACAGTCTAAACATATAGACAATGATACATTTTAGTTTACTAGTTTGATGTATAGATGTGCTCATGTCACACAGTCTACACATATAGACAATGATACATTTTAGTTTACTAGTTTGAAGTATAGATGTGCTCATGTCATACAGTCTAAACATATAGACAATGATACATTTTAGTTTACTAGTTTGATGTATAGATGTGCTCATGTCACACAGTCTACACATATAGACAATGATACATTTTAGTTTACTAGTTTGAAGTATAGATGTGCTCATGTCATACAGTCTAAACATATAGACAATGATACATTTTAGTTTACTAGTTTGAAGTATAGATGTGCTCATGTCACACAGTCTAAACATATAGACAATGACACATTTTAGTTTACTAGTTTGAAGTATAGATGTGCTCATGTCATACAGTCTACACATATAGACTATGATACATTTTAGTTTACTATGGTAGTTTGAAGTATAGAAGTGCTCATATCATACAGTCTACACATATAAATAATGATACATTATAGTTTACCAGTTTGATGTATAGGAGGGCCCATGTCATACAATATACACATAAAGACAATGATACATTTTAGTTTACCAGTTTGATGTATAGATGTGCTCATGTCATACAGTCTTTACATATAGACAATGATACATTTTAGTTTACTAGTTTGATGTATAGATGTGCTCATGTCATACAGTCTACACATATAGACAATGATACATTTTAGTTTACTAGTTTGAAGTATAGATGTGTTCATGTCATACAGTCTACACATATAGACAATGATACATTTTAGTTTACTACGGTAGTTTGAAGTATAGATGTGCTCATGTCATACAGTCTACACATATAGACAATGATACATTTTAGTTTACTAGTTTGAAGTATGGAAGTGCTCATATCATACAGTCTACACATATAGATAATGATACATTTTAGTTTACTAGTTTGATGTATAGGAGGGCCCATGTCATACAATATACACATAAAGACAATGATACATTTTAGTTTACCAGTTTGATGTATAGATGTGCTCATGTCACACAGTCTACACATATAGATAATGATACATTATAGTTTACCAGTTTGATGTATAGGAGGGCTCATGTCACACAGTCTACACATATAGACAATGATACATTTTAGTTTACTAGTTTGATGTATAGATGTGCTCATGTCACACAGTCTATATATATAGACAATGATACATTTTAGTTTACCAGTTTGATGTATAGATGTGCTCATGTCACACAGTCTAAACATATAGACAATGATACATTTTAGTTTACTAGTTTGATGTATAGATGTGCTCATGTCACACAGTCTACACATATAGACAATGATACATTTTAGTTTACTAGTTTGAAGTATAGATGTGCTCATGTCATACAGTCTAAACATATAGACAATGATACATTTTAGTTTACTAGTTTGATGTATAGATGTGCTCATGTCACACAGTCTACACATATAGACAATGATACATTTTAGTTTACTAGTTTGAAGTATAGATGTGCTCATGTCATACAGTCTAAACATATAGACAATGATACATTTTAGTTTACTAGTTTGAAGTATAGATGTGCTCATGTCACACAGTCTAAACATATAGACAATGACACATTTTAGTTTACTAGTTTGAAGTATAGATGTGCTCATGTCATACAGTCTACACATATAGACGATGATACATTTTAGTTTACTATGGTAGTTTGAAGTATAGAAGTGCTCATATCATACAGTCTACACATATAAATAATGATACATTATAGTTTACCAGTTTGATATATAGGATGGCCCATGTCATACAATATACACATAAAGACAATGATACATTTTAGTTTACCAGTTTGATGTATAGATGTGCTCATGTCATACAGTCTTTACATATAGACAATGATACATTTTAGTTTACTAGTTTGATGTATAGATGTGCTCATGTCATACAGTCTACTCATATAGACAATGATACATTTTAGTTTACTAGTTTGAAGTATAGATGTGTTCATGTCATACAGTCTACACATATAGACGATGATACATTTTAGTTTACTACGGTAGTTTGAAGTATAGATATGCTCATGTCATACAGTCTACACATATAGACAATGATACATTTTAGTTTACTAGTTTGAAGTATGGAAGTGCTCATATCATACAGTCTACACATATAGATAATGATACATTATAGTTTACCAGTTTGATGTATAGGAGGGCCCATGTCATACAATATGCACATAAAGACAATGATACATTATACTTTACTAGTTTGATGTATAGATGTGCTCATGTCACACAGTCTACACATATAGATAATGATACATTTTAGTTTACTAGTTTGATGTATAGGAGGGCCCATGTCATACAATATACACATAAAGACAATGATACATTTTAGTTTACCAGTTTGATGTATAGATGTGCTCATGTCACACAGTCTACGCATATAGAAAATGATACATTATAGTTTACCAGTTTGATGTATAGGAGGGCTCATGTCACACAGTCTACACATATAGACAATGATACATTTTAGTTTACTAGTTTGATGTATAGATGTGCTCATGTCACACAGTGTATATATATAGACAATGATACATTTTAGTTAACTAATTTGATGTATAGATGTGCTCATGTCACACAGTCTACACATATAGACAATGATACATTTTAGTTTACTAGTTTGATGTATAGATGTGCTCATGTCATACAGTCTACACATATAGACAATGATACATTTTAGTTTACCAGTTTGATGTATAGATGTGCTCATGTCACACAGTCTACACATATAGACAATGATACATTTTAGTTTACACAGATAGAATATATACATGTAGCAGTAAAATCTGAAAGAATTAATTTCAGCTGATGAATACTTTCCGCCTATGAGTTATGAGTGTCATGTATTTTCTTGATTGTGATTTGAACATGGATTGGTATTTTTGTTTTGATTAAAACATATGACACATAATAAATACAATTTTTAAATGTTATCCCCTCCCCATATTCCTTTTGACCTTAAACAGGTGGCGGAGGATATAGTCACTTTTGTGACAACCTCATATATCTATATATTGACATCACCTTTCAGCTTTGAAGTCTCGAACACCACAATAACTTAGAGCTGTGAGTTATCGAAGTTCTGTTGTATAGAATTTTTTTTTCAGGATTTTAAATTATTGCCAGGTTAAAGGTCTGACCTGTTGGATGGATTTAAAGTATTACTAATATACATGCACTATTTTTAACCCCATTGTTAATACAAACCGTTGTTATTCATTGTCATTGAGATTTCTGGTTTGAGATGGATGTATGATATTACTGGTACACATGTATTATTTTTTGTTCTCTGGTAATTTGGACCTGATGGTCCTGATGAAGGCCACCCCAGGCCGAAAGCTCAACCAGCACCATACTACAAAAATAAAAAACTCAAAATATCTGAAGATGTTGGTGTTCTTCCTTATTATTACTTGTATTTAATACCACATACACCTGCATCCTTTCAGATCCATCTGAAGATATTTTCAACACCACTTTATCCACCTAAAGGCGTTAAAACTTTCACCACCACTTAGCTGGTAATTTATTGTTACTAAGAATTCTGGTTTTTATGGTATTTTAAAACTCAAACATTTATTGAGAAGTAATTTTTAACTATTATACTATCTTTCATGCTAAATGTTTTTATACAACTTGTTTAGACACCATTACAATTTACTACTTTACTACTTTTTACATACGTTTATAATATCAAAATATAATTATGGTATACTGTACTATGGTAATTTTACTAATTTAATTATGGTATATATGTGGTAATTTTTGTTTCATTATATCCCATCTCTTAACTGTTTTATGGAACGTTTGATTCTAAAAATATCACTGCCTTTTCTTAGAATAAAATATGGCTTTGGCCTGAATGTCTGTTTAAGTGAAATAATTTTAACAAGGATATATAGAATTTAATTCCTCAGTATACTGATAAGAAATATATCATCACAATCACAATATTGCTGATTAAGACACTGAGTAAATGTTTTTGGACAGAAAAAGGGCAATGGTGATTACAATGTCGTTTTGGTGAATGATTTTTGGTCATTTATATTATGTTTAATGAAGAAAAAAAAACACTTCTTAGTGGAAGAGTTGACAAATACATCCTGCATATGATGAAAGGTTTGATGATTTGTAAGTTAAAAAAAATTGTTTTGGTATGAATATCTAACATACGTCTTATAATAATTTAAACAAGGATATATACAAGATAACAACGCATTATTCTGAACTATAGATCTGTATTTGTGTTTAAAATCACTAAATTGTATACATACCTGTCAAGTCACACGCATTGCGCATGTGTTACATGCAATTTGGATGTAAATCATGCCCACACGCTAAACTTTCACAAACACACGCATAATCAAACTATCCAGAAAATAAAAACTGATGACATTGATTTATTTAAATTTGGTAATATTTTCGGTGGCTGATACTAAACTTGTCAATCCGATATTTTGGTTTCTTGTTGCATGTTTTGTAGATTCCACTGCATTTGTTGATGTCTCAAATTGCAGGTGAATAAACGATTTTACACCATTTTCCTTATTTTTTAAGGGGGGGGGGGGGCTTGGTCTTTGGGTTGTCACACGCTTAACTTTTAAAATCCTTGACAGCTATGTGTATATTCAAACACTAAGTAAAAATGTTTTGACAAAAAAGGAGCAGGGAGCACAATAATGATAAATGATTTTTTCTCAGTTCTATAGAAATATTTAGGAATAATATCTTTATAACATGCTGGTTGTCTGTTACTTCTGATGAGGAATTTTTTATATTTTCAGGATATCAATCAATGGCACAAACAACTGTGTACACGCAACAACCAATTGTTTTACAGCAGCACATAATGAGATATGGACCAGATCCTCAACTCATACAGTGTCCACATTGTTCCACACAGGTCACTACCACTGTAATGACAGAGGCTGGAGCTATCACATGGCTCGCATCAGGACTTATATGCCTGGTTGGGTATGTGTCTAACTATGATTATCCAACATAAACCTGTATAATAAAGAATAAAAGGAAATATAAAAATGCAACCCAAAAAAAACATTAATTTGGCAATACCCACAATAATTCAAAACATGTTTAAACAAATAGTGAAATAAGATGAACTAAACACGATTAATATATATTTATGCCACTGATTATGAATTAAGTTTCAGATACTCTAATATATTTGAACAATTAGTTGGTGAACATCTAATGTGGTAATGAATAAAAATAATCTCAAATTACCCCCCAAAAAAATTATTTGAGCACACATCTATTGATGTTGATTTATCCAAGTTCTTGAAAATTTTATTTGGAGACCACAGGAATTTGAATTTTTTACCCAATTGTTTATTAGGTTTTCAGAAATTTTCATATTTTCACTAATGTTCTTTATTTCATGGGAAGACACTTTTTGTATTTTGATTTTTTTTAAAACTTTTCTTTTCTTGTTATAATTGCTCATGAAATATTCTTCTATGAAGATGTTTACTTGGATGTTGTATGTATCACATTTTATGTTGTTGTTTACATACCTTTTAATAAGAGTATAGTAATATTCCATTGAAAAGTTTTTGTTTTTTTTTTTAATATTCTAAAGATACACACATCATAATTTCTAATTTCAAATGACATATCACATGGAACCTCTGTTTTCTATATTATTATATGTTCATTGTATACAGAACATAGTGATGTATTAAATGATTTGTTGGAAATTAAAGAATTAAAAAAAAATTTATGTTGTTGTATGCGTCACATTTCATGTTTTGTGTGTCACATTTCATTCAAGATTTTTATCATTTTTGAGGGAAAACATTTAAGGAGTAGATAGTTTTCTGTTTAGTTTTATAAGCAGTAAATTGTATGTTTAATGTACCACATAATATCTTATAGCATTAATTGAAAACCTAATGTTACCACTAGTTTTGGATAATGTTTAATTTGAAGTTTGCCAGATCATTGTCGATTTTGAAGCATTTATACTGGAAAAATAGTTCAGCAAAAAACTAGTAAACATTACAAGTCCATGTTACTCAATCTGTAAAGTATGTGACTTCTGTCAATCCATGTTCTGTTTATCCATGTTACTTCTGTAATCCATGTAGCCACTGTAATCCAAGTTACTTCAATGTTTTCTCTGTAATCCATGTTACTTAATCTGTAATCCAAGTTACTTCTGTTAGCCATGTTACTTTGTTAATCCATGATACTGCTGTTAATCCATGTTACTTCTGTTAATCCATGTTACTTCTGTTATTTCATGTTACTTCTGTTAATTTGTGTTACTTTCTAAGTACTAAATTTTTCAGTTTTATTTTCTTGTAGCTGTTGGCTTGGATGCTGTTTGATTCCATTCTGCATCAATGATTTACAGGATGTAAAACACACATGTCCAAACTGCAACAGAGTTGTTGGGATTTACAGAAGAATTTGAAGAGGAGCAAAAATTAGTCAAGGGAGATCATTTGATAAAATCTGAAATTAACACATATATAAATGAAAAGCCTGTAAAAAAAATTTATGAAGTTTTAATTAACAAATTAATAAAAAACAAACGTTTATAGTCATATACAGTGAAACTTTAGTGATATGAAGTTGATAGGTCTTTATTTTATGTTAAAAATTGGAGCATTTGAAGGACTAGAATATGGAACTTTAAGCATTCATTTTATTCATGTTATGTTAGGAAATAATAGTACAAATTGTACAAATTTGACAAAAACATTCATTGGTTAATTTTTTTTTAATTTTCCAAGATAAATTTCAGAAATGAAATGCTGTATTGATTTAGGTTTTGCTTTGTCAAGTGATGTTAATTGTTAATATCAGCAATTTGTTGACATGGTAACAGAAATAATATGCTACACAGAATACATATAACCAATATATTCAGTAACTTTTTAAGTGCCTTTTATCACATGCTTTTTTTTTTTAGATAAAGACATTAGTAATATTCTTAGTGGAAGAGTTGACAAGTACATTATTTATATGATGTAAAGTTTGATGATTTGTAATTTGATACAGTAATAAATTATATATATATATATATCATGTGATTAATGGCATTTATAGTAAAAATTACAAAAATATATAAATTTGAACAAATACAGATGGTTCTCTACCTATTTACTTGTAAAGAAGTTAAAGCATAATCTCTAAATATATTACATGTATGTAATACTAGACAGCACACACACACACACACACACACACACACAGGTGCACACACGCAAGTGCACACACACAAGTGCACACACACTATATAATTATTAAAAGGTTGGTTTTTTGTTATTGGACCAGTTTGTCCAGTACTGATAGACTCCTGATAGACTCCTTTATATTTTTGTTGTTAACTGTTTTAGTCCAATGTTTTTTTCTTTTCTGTTATTGTGATTTGTTATGTGAACTTTATTGGTTATGGTACATCTATGTTTCTTATGAGAAAATCCATTTACATTATAGTAAAACTACATCTCAGATACCTATTACTGTAGTTTGATAAACGAAATTTGTATAAAAAGTTTTATAAATGTATTTAGTTTGGATTGTATAAATCAGGATTATTTACATCTACCTTCAAAATTATCGAAGGGTCGTGTGTTTTTAATTAAAACAATGTTTTCTCAAGTATAACCTGCATTTTCATGCCAATAATGCAGAAAATTATAGAAATGGATTCAGGTTACATGATTTTTTTATATGTATATAAATGTCAGATAAATCATCATAATGTGCCGTCGAAATCTACAACAACATTCACAGTAGTACTTGTAAAAATTTACACTTCATTTAATGTAGTAATTGTCTTGTAATTAAGGTATTAGTGCTTCTTTAAATTTCTTGATTAACACACACACACACACACACACACACACACACACACTAGTACTGAACACTTGATTCATTGTAAATTTGTGATCTGATTTATATCAAACTTTTTGTGATTTATTTATTGAAAATTTAAATAAATTTTTATTATAAGAATGTTGTTTCTTATTTCTGTCTCTTTGGCAAGTGCATAACTCTTACCATCTACAATCAATTTTTGTCCTGTGTAAGAAAGTTTGCAAGTTAATTTTGCCAAAGGTTGGTGGTTTGCCATGGCTACTCGGACAGATCTGTGTGTAAGAAAGTTTGTCAGTTAATTTGGCCAAAAGTTGGTGTTTTTCTATGGCAACTTGGACAGATTCTTTGTGTGAGAAGGTTTGCCAGTTAATTTGGCCAAAGGTTGGTGGTTTTCTATGGCTACTTGGACAGTTTCTTTGTGTGAGAAAGTTTGCCAGTTAATTTAGCCAAAGGTTGGTGGTTTTCTATGTCTACTTGGACAGATTCTTTGTGTGAGAATTTGCCAGTTAATTTGAACCAAAGGTTTGCAATGGCTACTCCAACAGATGTGTGCAAGAAAGTTTGCCAGGTAATGTGGCCAAAGGTTGGTGATTTTCTATGGCTACTTGGACAAATCTTTGTGTAAGAAAGTTTGTTAGCTAATTTGGCCAAAGGTTGGTGGTTTTCTATGGCAACTTTGACAGATTCTTTGTGTAAGAAAGTTTGCTAGTTAATTTGGCCAAAGGTTTTCTATGGCTACCTGGATATATCTTTGTGTAAGACAGTTTGCCAGTTAATTTTGCCAAAGGTTGGTGGTTTGCTATGGCTACTTAGACAGATCTTTGTGTGAGAAAGTTTGCCAGTTAATTTGGTCAAAGTTTGGTGGTTATCTAAGGCTACTTGGACAGACCTTTGTGTAAGAAAGTTTGCCAGTTAATTTTGCCAAAGGTTGGTGGTTTCTATGGCTACTTGGACAGATCTTTGTGTGAGAAAGTTTGCCAGGTAATATGGCCAAAGGTTGGTGGTTTTCTATGGCTACTTGCACAGATTTGTGAATAAGAAAGTTTGTTAGCTAATTTGGCCAAAGGTTGGTGGTTTGCTATGGCTACTTGTTCAGATCTTTGTGTAAGACAGTTTGCCAGTTAATTTGGCAAAAGGCTGGTGGTTTTCTATGGCTTCTTGCACATAGGCTCATACTTGTTTTGCCAAGTCATGTAAAAATCTTTCTCAATTAGCATACAATAGTCAGACTTTAGTGATTCTAGTTTTTATGACAATTAATTTAGTTTCAATTTAAAAACAATTCCATTTTGGCCCAAAATGGGTAAATGCAAAGAGGGGCACAATAAATTAATTTCATATCATATTAAAATAAGCATACATAAGTGAAACCTGAGATCATAATAGATATAGTATCCCTAGAAAATTTAGTTTTTAATTTGATTCAATTTAAAAATCTTGGCAAAGGTACATCAAATTTAGAAACTGTAGAATGTCCTCATAGATTAATTAAAAATCTCATATCAACATGTAATAGTTGGACCTAGTAGCATTTTTTGAACAAACGTTTAGTGGTCATAATGGGGTTCTGATTATTATTACTTCAAAATCATTTTCAATTAGCACAAAAGTTTGCAGGATTGTTGTCAGACTCGGGGTATACAAAGCTGGTTAATATTGATCAATATTCAATGTCACAGTGACCTGATCCAAGTAGTAAAACATTTAAACATTGTTTTGTCATAAAATGAAAGGCAGGGAAGCTTGTAACTTTATGTATAGCAATATGTTATTTAAAAGTAATCAAGTTAGTGAAGCTGGCTGACCAAGACCATTTTCAAAATCAATTACCCGTAATAAAATCTTTAAACGTCCCATCATTATTGAAAAGGTTGACCTTTACCCATCATTCAAAGTTACACCAACCTAAAGTAGCTAAACTTTTAACCTCTTTTAACATCTGAGCACCTTTAACCATTAAGGACAAGCGGTTATTACTGTAAAATAGTATCTTTTAACACAGTACATGTACTTGATTGAGAAAATTGTAGATCTTGTCATTTAAATACTACAAATCCAGCTAATTTAGAGTGTTACAATATTTACAATTTAGATTTCTCCATGCTGTTGTTTCACTGTATTTTTAGCTTGCCTGACCAATGGTCATTTGAGCTTATGGCATGACACAGTGAATGTACGTGTGTACCTGTGTGTGTATATATGTGCATCACCAACACCTATTTTGACTTCTCCTTTGAAACAACTGAACAGATATCAAGGATTATACTTTGTCAGAAGCATATATGAATTTGTGCATTATTCAGATTTGTTCCTGGTGTTGTCATGGTGAAAAAAATATAGGTCAAGGTCTAAAATTCTTTCCAAAAAAAAGACTGTACATGACAAGATTTAAAGCTGCATGTACAGGTTTTATAAAAAAATATATTTTTAGAAAATCATAAAAAAATTCAGAAAATTGAATTTTGTGATTTTCTAAAAATATATTTTTTTTATAAATAGATATCCTCTAACCACCATCTGTGAGATTCATTTTCTAAAATTTCATTTCTTTTAGCTGTAAATAAACCGAATCCTCTGACAGGTTGGTCAATGTTTAAAGATGGTAATTATGAGCTTGGAGCATGCACACGGGTGTACGGAAAAAACCCATGAATCGAAGGTGAAACATGACAAATTGCATTAATTGTCCGTCATTAATATCCAAATGTATTTGAAATGGTGTTATGTATCCCTTACTAAGTCACAAATGGCAAATTCAGCGAAGTTCTGTGTTTAATTTATCGTATTTCACCTTTGAGAAAGTTGTGTTTAAATGACCCGGGTTTTGATGACATAACCATGTTCTAATATTTGATCCCAAATGCTGCATCTCGCTGGGTAATTACTGTAATTATTCGAGCTTTTATCGATGAACCAAATGTAACATTGTTCATTAGGAACATCATTAATTAGATTAGCACCGTTTTAATTTTTTCTTTGGAAAACTTAATGCAGCTTTAACAAGTAGCAAAAGATTATATGTGTAGGAGCTTTTTCCCCCGAAATTTTTTTTTTTTTTGACAATTTTGCAGTTGATGAATATCTTCTTTAAAACTATTTAAAGCTGCATTAAGTTTACCGATTTTCTGATTTTTTTTTTTTTTTTTTTGATTTTCTAAAAATATATTTTTTAAAAGCAGATATCTTCTAACCATGATCCGTGACATTCATTTTCTAAAATTTCATTTCTTTTAGCTGTAAGGAAACGGAATCCTCTGACCGGTTGGTCAGTGTTCTACGATGATAATTATGAGCTTGGAGCATGCGCACGGATGTAGGGAAAAGCCTAGAATCGAAAGTGAAACATGACGGATTGCATTAATTGTCCTTTATTAATATCCAGATGTATTTGAAATGATGTTATTTATCCCTTACTAAGTCACAAATGACAAATTGAACGAAGTTCTGTGTTTAATTTATTGTATTTCAACATTTTGAAAGTTGTGTTTAAATGACCCGGGTTTTGATGACGTAACCATGTTCTAATATTAGATCCCAAATGCTGCATCTCGCTGGGTAAATACTGTAATTTCTGTATTTATTCGAGCTTTTATCGTTGAACCAAATGTAACATTGTTCATAAGGAACATCATTTATTAGATTAGCACCGTTTTATTTTTTGTTTGGAAAACTTAATGCAGCTTTAATATAAAATATGTTACTTATAAAAAACACTAAATTGTTAAGATGATCAACACGACAAAATATGAAGATTTGTTACTATATGATGTCCATGTAGGAGTTGTTGCCCCTGAAATGTAATTTTTGTGTATTTGGTACATAAACAACAATTTGTTGCCACAGAAATATTAATATTTAGTATTTTGAATTTTGATATTACTGACAGTTTTGCTGTAGCTGCAAAATTTCATTATTTTATAAATTTGTTTTCATGCAGTGTAAAAACACCAGCAGTAATTGTTATTTTGAAACTAAAGCATTCCAGCTAGTCAATTTATCAGGTGAGCCTATCAGGTCCATTGGGCCTCTTGTTTACTGTACAAATATTGTTCATTATTTACAAAGATTTAATTTGCATTTTGCATATGCAAATGCGATATATATAACGTGTGTAAATACAATAAGCTGGATAGCATACGTTAAAACAGCAACATTTTCGCGGAATTGTAGAGAACGGTTACCCCCAAACGGAACACCTCGGATGTCTCGCACACTCAACAAATAATTGTTGAGTGTGCGTATTTGTTGAGTGTGCGAGACATCCGAGGTGTTCCGATTGCGGTTACCCCTGTATCTCCTTAAAACTGGTAGTAGTTTCGTAAATGTGTCTTAAACCATTTCCATTCCACCCTTGAATACATATATAATGAAACACGATTCCTTATATTTTTATCTGTTATCATCAAATGATGTTTAAAAACAAATTTACGAAAAATTTCATGGATAAATAGCTCTACGTTTAGGAATGCCCGGATGTAAGTGAACTTGTGGCATTTTCTAAACAAAACAATTGCCCAGCTGTGATGTGTTATCTGAACAATTTAATATAAATGCAGTTATTTAGGTTGCATAATTCAGATTTCTAATATGATGAAGCAATAAAAAGTAAGTAAATAGAAACAAATTAAGCTTTCATAACAGTGAAAAAGTAATCCAGCCGTGACGCCTACGCATGAAAAAATTACTGCAGCAATGTTGATGTCGTTTTATGCCCATCATCGCATGTGGATGTAAACAAAACATACTGGGCAGCATATATATACTTGCCTAAATAGGGTAATAGAATTTTAATGATGAATTTCAATTTATGCCTTATTCCAAAGTGACTTGCAATCGATACTTAAATCACAGGAGCTTGTATTTTAAAATACAATACAATACAAACAGAAAAAAAAACTTTGTTATCCAACCCTTTACCTAGCACAAAAATGTATAGGGGTTTTTATAGTAAGTTTTTTTTTAAATTATTAACTCCTGTGCTTAAGTTTGTGGCATTTTGTTTACACAAGAATAATTCATAGAAAGTGCTGTTACATCAGTGAACATACTGGAACCTGGTAGGTACATAGAGTAAAATAGTAATAAAAAATAAACAGAATAAAAAAATATGACTCTTGGATGATTTTAATGATTTTATGGTGAAAATATTTACCCATTATTGCCTTTTGTATTGCTCTCATAGTGCCCGCAACAAAAGGCAATAATGGGTTTAGTGCATCACATGACCTTGATTAACTTCAATCAACAATTAACATAGTTGTTCCTGAAACGTCCGCCAGCCTCCATGTTGTCGTCTGTTAACAATAACATGAACGCCCACCTGGTGAAATTCGGAATGGGAGAAACTCTGTCATGCAAAATTGCAATAGTGTCGGGTACTATGCTCTCATAGTTCCTACTGTGTTATACAATGGAATACCTAGTTTCTATCATGTGATGCACTAAATATGCATATGTGTGATACTGTTCATCAGTATGTTTTAGACAGGCATTGATCACCTGACTTGGGTGAATAAGCAGATGTGACTCGATTATTCGACCATATAATTTTAGGGTTGGGTTTATATGTTGTAAAAGATCAGATTATTTTGTTAATTGTTCATTTTTTTAATTGCATCTACTGAAACTACTGTAGGCAAAGTATGTTAATAAACTTCTCTATAATTTCTCCCGTTTACTACCTTTTACTCCCGTTTACTCTTTATACCTACCCCTTGAAATCAGATAGGCACTATAAGGTATAATTATTCATAATTAGATAAGGCTGCATTAAGTTTACCCATAATAGAAAAAATCAATTTTCTAAAATGTAAATTGGTTGTTATTGCATTCTGTGCAATTCATTTTCTTAATTTCACTCTTATTAGCTCATAATAAATGGAAATCATAAAAGTTTGAGGCAACTCAATAAGATGTTATTTGATCAGCTTGGAGCATGTGCGGAAGTTCCACATGTATGTAAACAATGGTGTCGGTAGAAAGAAAATGTGTTCATGCAAGAATGACAACAGATTCTGCAAAGAAAAGTACAAGGGTCAACTGGGACAAATTGACTAGGGATTCGAATCAAATTCAGACTGAAAAATCGCTGTAAATAAAACAGCACTTTAGCTTCTGTAAATCCATGTTACTTCTGTTAATCTGTGTTATTTCTGTTTATCCATGTTACTTTGGTAATACATGTTACTTCTGTTAATCCATGTTACTTCTGTTAATCCATGTTACTTCTGTTAATCCATGTTACTTTTGAAATCCATGTTACTTCTGTTAATTCATGTTCTGTTAACCCATGATACTTCTGTTAATCCATGGTACTTCTGTTAATCTATGATACTTCTCTTAATTCTTGTTACTTCTGTTAATCCATGTTACTTCCGAAATCATGAAGTACAAGGGTTAACTGGGACAAACTGACTAGGGATTTGAATCAAACTCAGACTGAAAAATGGCTGTAAATAAAACAGCACTTTGGCTTTGATATGCACAACAAAGTGGCTGCATTGCTTTTGAACACATACTCTTTTACTGTGATTGTTGATGTTGCCTTATTTTCAATACAGAATCACATGACCTATGTTCTAAAATAAGATGGAAGTGATCTGTATGAGGAGTTTGACAAAAGATCTTATGTTATACCTATAATTTGCATATTGTATATCTTAAAACTCACTTTTTGTTAGATTTGATATTGCTCATTTAATGAAATTATATACAACTTAGCATTTAAAGTAATTTGAGAACTGGATTTTATGACCCCCATACAGAGGTGATCTGTATCAGGAGTTTTACAATAGATATTATATATTATGTGTAGGAAATTTTAATGTAGCTTTAAAGAATTTACACTTGTAAGTATTAAAAGGATACCGGGAATTTTTATTTGACAGATTTTATGTTTCAAGATTATTTTCATAGTTAATTATTTATTCAATCATTTGTAATCTTGTAACCTCCCATGATATTTTTTTTTTTTTACTTTTATTCAAAATGGCATCTACCTTTTGGAGTGGGGTAATAATGTGTTACTTCCCACTGAAGATTCATCAAGTTGTGTCTAGGCAGATTTTCTGGTTTGGTTTGAGGACACCCCCCCCCCCCCCCAAAAAAAAAAAAAAAAAAAAAAAAAAAAAAGAAACAAAAACAAAAAAAAAAAAAAACAAAAAACAAAAAACAAAAAAAAACTAATTGGCAAGAAATCTGATAAACTTTCTTCATCAGGATATCTGAGTGGGATTTGAACCAATTTGGAGAGATACAATGTGATTCGTATGCATAAACTTTTAACCTCTCCACAACTGATATGAGTTCCCCTCGTTTGATGTGAGTGTTTTGATTACAGTGATGTTTTTCTAGAAATGATATAGTAATGGAAACAACTAATTTTCTCTTAAATGAAAATTATGTTTTTTTTAAAAAAAATTATATAATATCTTTCAGTTTTGTAATACAGATTCATTATTTAACACCCATCCAGTTGTGCTTGCATGGTAGTCTGAATTCTCAGATGAGCTATTGCTATCTACTGGTACCTTCATCTTTCATCCATCCTCTGTAATCCCTTGTGCATAATCTCTACATTTTAAACTTCTCCTCCATAACTACTCTGAAAAATTTGATGAAACCTGGTAATTAACAAGCCTTTCAGGTTTGCACTAAAAAAAGGAGTTATGTAATATTCTTAAGTCACCTAGTTTCAGTTTTGGACAAATTGAAGCAATAAGAACCGGGGATTGAACCTGGGACCTACCACTCTAGACGAGTGTTCTTCCACTCTGATACCCAGAGTGCTACATTCTTCCCTTGTTATGTATTGCTTCTAAATTCCATGGCATGGATTTAACATGGCTTGCAAAATATATGTCAGTCCTCCAGTTCCATGAATGCACACTTACCACCAAACCATAAGTTTTTTTTTCTCATTCTCTTATACTCCATGAAACTGAATATATATAGCATTTCTGGTTATAATTTTGGGAATAATGTTATATAAGAATATTTATCAAGTATAGGCATTGAAAAGTCTTTGAAATAGGAAAAAAGATATTATTTACCATTATTTACCTCACCTTTTCATAAAATGCAGTTGGTATCATTTCATCATTATGCCTCTGTTTTGGAAATCTGGTCAAATGTTATGGTGCTAGTTTTGATTTTAGTTAAATTATGAAACTGTTTGATTATTGGAAAAACTACAAACTTTTTGAATTGGCATGTTAATATATTGTAGATATTGATATGACCACAATTTTAATATGTATTTAAAGGTCATGTGTTCAAATGTCAAGGTCATAGCTGCATAGGAAAAATGATGTGGTTAATTATTTGGAAAATAAAAAACTTTTTGAAAAGCTCGTATATTAAAATATTGTAGTTATTGATATAATGATCATTTTGATATTATTTTAAGGTTAAGGGGTTAAAAGTCCAGGCTCACAGATGCATAAGAATACTGAACTGGTCAATTTTCTGGTCTTTATGAACAGATAATGACATAGAGTGTTTTCAGTTATGCCATTTTCTATGAAGGATATTTAAATGGTTAGAGGTTAGAGGTCAAGACCTTTTTTACCTCTGTGATTTTGCTACTTTTTCATGGTTTTTTTTTTTTTTAATGATATTAGTTTCTTTTTAATATTGACAATGATTTAGGTAAAGAGATTTTTAAACTTTTCTTAAATATGAATAATTTATAAATAATATATTATGGTACATTTATCCCATAAATTGACAAATGTAAAATTTTCAATAACCTTTATAACTTATGGAGATGATAAGTTTTTATATTTTCCAAATAAATTGCATTGCGATATTAACATCTGTGGTATTGCAGCATTTTATGCATTAGGAACAGTGAGTTCTACATTGATAATCAGTGATAAATTATTGTATCATTACACTTCAGTAATCCTTCAACTGTTTATATAAAATTGATAAATTCCTTATAAACAGATGCTACATGTATAAAATAAAATAAAATGTAACCATAAGGTTATCATTAAATAAAGTGAATGAGATCCTGTATATAAATTTTTTTTTTTTTTAAAATGTCTGATATCATTGTTGTATTTGATTAATTCTGCTGTGAGCATGATTTTTATAATGGACAAATTTATTACTAGGGTGTTCCTAAAATGGTTTATATGTAAAAATATATATTATGTTGGACATGTTATCTACCTGTTCTGTTCAGTCTTGTTAGGTTTGCCTATCATAGTACTTATGAAGTGCATATTTTAACTTTGGTAGTATTGGTCATATATATATATATTAAAAAAAGTAGGTTGTGTTATTATACATTTAAATTTTTGTAGAATGATGGAGGAAACAGCTGTTGTAACAGATGAAAGCGTTCCTGATTATGACAGTTTTGATGAACAGAATGATGATAGACCAACAGAGCGCTGGGCACCACTTGGAGCTGCAGCCACAAGTCCAGCACCATCTCATACTGAAACAAGGTAATGTTACATATAAAGGTTATTTGAGTTGAGTTGAGTAATGGTGTTTAATGTCCCAGTCAAGAATATTTCACTTATTTTGAGTGAGAAGACGCCTGCTATTGGCAAATGCAGAAATTTTGCTTGTGCGTTGCGCTGATGGCATTATGCAGCAGGGTTCTTTATCGTGCCATGCCGTGACATGGGACCTCATTTATTTTAAGTTCCATCTGAAAGAACTATGACTTTCATTTGGTAATGCCAAGTGCTTGGCGAAAGAACAGTCACTACCCACTTTCAAGTCTTGGGTCAGACCCGGTTGGGGTTCCAATCCATGACCTCCCACTTATGGAGTGAGCACTATATCAACTGAGCTACCACAGGGGTAAAAGGTTATTTGAGAAAAAAGTTTAAAATCATACTAAAAACTTCATTCCCAATCATGAATAAATGCCATTAATATATTAATCAAGTTCCTGTTACATAATTGTAACAGAATTCTTTTAATATTTTATGGCATAATTGAATCAGATTTCTTTGATTTCTTTTCATAATTGGAACAGAATTCCCTGAATATCCTGTTACATAATTTATTATAAATTCTTTGAGTGTTTTACTACATTATGACTATTGAAATGAAGATTTAGGAAAATTCTTTCTACCTTTTTCAATTTGATATACACGTACAACTCAGTTATATATAGTTAAGAAATTCATGATCAATAGAGGATCTTACATTTGTGTTTATGTATTACTGAAATTATTTATCAAATTGAATAATTTTTTTAAAGCAACGAACCTTGGCAAGTTGCATATCATTATTAAACAAGTTTTATAAAATCAATATTACATTAACACAATTTATTATATAATTTTAAAAAACCTATAGAAATACAACCTGTTTTCTCTAAATAAAAATTTTCAGAATGTACTGTACAAACATTAACATTGTTAAGTAGTATTGATTACAATGTAAGTTGGGATCTTGACTGACTTGTGACATTGTTTGTTATCAGCTGCATCTGTGACATGTTTCTTATGTCCTCTTGCATGAGTTGCATCTGTGACATGTTTCTTGCATGTGGAGTACCAGCACTATTTTCATACCAAAATTTTATTGAATCAGATAAACTACAACTTGTATATAAAACACAAATACTAGTTAAATTTTGATGTGCCAGATGTGCACATTTTGGAAGTTCATTCCTCATCAGTGACACTTAGATAGAAAAGTTTGATATATAAAAATATAAGCCAAACAGTTGAAAATAATAAATCTAAAGTTCCAAAATTATATAAATCCAAATCCAGCTAAGGAATGCTTTGCATGTGGGAACAAGTCTTAGTTTTAAATAAATTTCAAATTTTAGACGACTGAAAATTTTGCTAAATGGTACATTTTCTGACAGCACAAAGTACTGCCTACTGATCTGTTCAATGGTTCTGGTGTTAAAGATTGTTTTAAAATACTTTGTCCTATTTTAGTAGCTGATAAATTTGTGCTTGGTAGTTGACTAGGATCATTATCTTTTCACCAGTGACAGGTTGCAGCAATATGTTCTTTTGTCACCTCATGACATTTCACTGGGTCATGTTTCAAATCGGAATACCTTTTCACCATTGCATTCAAAGAACAATTATCAGGGGGTACTTTCGACAAAAAGTACAAAACATCACATTATTGATGCCGTCAAAATGTAACCATGGTCTATCATGGTAAAAATCCATGGCTCTTTTTATTTCCGCCATACCACTGATCTTTTGATAATTTACTGTCGATTTCTGATTTATCATCATCATGAGGCCTTTTTATTCCACTTATCAAAGCAAATTTTACACCTTGTCTCTTTCAAATCGTATTTAAATAGATTCATTACCACGTAGTCAACCACACTTTTACAACTTTATGTTATTGTTTGTCACACCTCAAATAATTTGGTATTATTATATGAATATGTATGAGTACATGTATATGATTTAAGGCAAGGGTTTCCCACTGATGAGTGTTTTTAAAAAAAAATGTGCTGTGCAATGTTTCAAAATTTTGCGAAAGATATTAGCTATTGAAGAGAGTAAAACTTTAAATTTCAAGAATGTTCTAAGTGATTCATGAGTTTTAATTAAACAATGTCAAGTCAATTGGACAGTCAGACAGCAATAAGTCTGCTACACAATTGCATAGGTAACAGACTTCTGACTTAGGGATTTTTGAACCCCTGAGAATTGACAAGCGACAAAAAAGAAGCATCAAGAGAATTGGATTTGTTTGTTTGTTGGTTCAAAATATACAAAGTGGGTCACTTCGATGGCAGTTAATCTTTTTCATGAATATCTTATGGCTAAGAATTTACATGTATTGAGATGCTGGTACATGTATATCAAAGTTGAAAACATGCTGTAGAATTTTTTTGCAGAATTGGTTTGTATTTCTATTGGTCTCCACATGACATGTCACATGACAAATCAAAGATTTTTCAATTATAATAAAAAAACATTTATAGCCTTTTGATTTCGGTCATTGCATGGTTTGTCCTTGGTAGATATTTTTGATTTGGTGGATAAAACTGTGTATTGATCTCACCAAAAGGCTTTAAATGTATATTAGTTTTGGGTAACTTCACTGACTTGTTATATTGTTTGTTAACTGTAGGTAACTTGACTGACTCGTGATATTGTGTCAGTTGTAGGTAACTTGACTGATTTGTGAAATCCTGTGCCAATTGTGGGTAACATAACTGATTTGTGATATCATGTGTCATTTGTGGTTAACTTGATTGGTTTGTGATATCATGTGTCAGTTGTAGGTAACTTGATTGGTTTGTGAAATCCTGTGCCAATTGTGGGTAACATAACTGATTTGTGATATCATGTGTCATTTGTGGTTAACTTGATTGGTTTGTGATATCATGTGTCAGTTGTAGGTAACTTGACTGATTTGTGAAATCCTGTGCCAATTGTGGGTAACATAACTGATTTGTGATATCATGTGTCATTTGTGGTTAACTTGATTGGTTTGTGATATCATGTGTCAGTTGTAGGTAACTTGATTGGTTTGTGAAATCCTGTGCCAATTGTGGGTAACATAACTGATTTGTGATATCATGTGTCATTTGTGGTTAACTTGATTGGTTTGTGATATCATGTGTCAGTTGTAGGTAACTTGACTGATTTGTGATATTGTGTCAGTTGTAGGTAACATGACTGATTTGTGATATCATGTGTCAGTTGTGGTTAACTTGACTGATTTGTGATATCATGTGTCAGTTGTAGGTAACTTGATTGGTTTGTGATATTATGTGTAAGTTGTGGGTAACATGACTGATTTGTGATATCATGTGTCAGTTGTGGTTAACTTGATTGGTTTGTGATATCATGTGTCAGTTGTAGGTAACATGACTGATTTGTGTCAGTTGTGGGTAACTTGATTAGTTTGTGATATCATGTGTCAGTTGTAGGTAACTTGATTGGTTTGTGAAATCCTGTGCCAATTGTGGGTAACATAACTGATTTGTGATATCATGTGTCATTTGTGGTTAACTTGATTGGTTTGTGATATCATGTGTCAGTTGTAGGTAACTTGATTGGTCTGTTAAATCATGTGTCAATTGTGGGTAACATAACTGATTTGTGATATCTTGTGTCAATTGTGGGTAACATGACTGATTTGTGATATCATGTGTCAGTTGTAGGTAACTTGATTGGTTTGTGATACTGTTTGTCAGTTGTGGGTATTGGATTGTCATATTGTTTGTTATTTTTATGATTCATATACATATTGTAGTCATGCCCGTTTGTTAATTAACAATTTCTATATATCCTGTAATCATATCAGTTTTGTGGTTTCAGTTCTCTCTGTACTTTGATTATATCTTGTAGTCATGCTAGTGAATTAGAACAACTTAAACAATTAGAAGAAGAACAAGAACAACTGAACTCATCATTATTAGCTCTGACCACACATTTTGCACAAGTTCAGTTTCGACTTAAACAGATAGTTAGTGCAGATCAAGACGATAAAGAGGTACAGTACTTTATATCAAACAAGAATTTTTTTTACCATTTGTGTTTACCATTACCTCTGTAATAAACTCTATTACATTATCCGACCATAATAACCATACATTGTGTCACCTGCTAGTATATAAGATATGTTATATATTATATCATGGTAACTTAGAACAATAATTATCACAAACATATAGCAGCGATTATCCCATTGTTTTATATTCCAGTGAGATGGCTGATACATCTAGTGATTTCTGTTTGTTATGTTGTATACATTAGATATTTATAATAAATCATTAGTGATCATCTGGTGTAGGATTATTGCTGCAATTATTGACTTTTGATGATGTTAATACAAGGATATATGACCCCAAAAGAAATGTTATTTGTACCGAGGCTGTAGGCCGAGGTGAATATTACATATCAAAAGTCAATAATTGTTTTGATTATATGACTAACAGACAGGTGTCTTTCAAAACAATTTGTAACAGCTGTTTTTGTTCGTCATTGTTTTCAGAAAATGCATTGAGATTCGACGCTTTTAAAGTAGGTCAATTCTGATTGGCTTATTAAAAGCGTAGGACTGCTTTGATTGGTTCTATTCTTGGACAATGGGAAATCACTGTCATCTATTTTTAGGGAACTGGACGGCAATTTGGACAGTTTATGTTACCCTCACATGCAGAATTGTGCGGTGAACATAACAATTTATCCAGTGCAGCTTAACATGTTTTTAACCAATCAAAACTAAATAAAATTAGTAGTCATATAATAAATTTTAATATTGAACTGATGAAATAGTAATTATGGTTAAATAACTGACATAGCTATTCCAGCTAGGTTTACACAAGAGCAGATAACACCGTTGTAAGACCATAATGAAACTAAATGAGATCTAAATGAAGAGACCATCTACTTATAAATGTTTCTTCAGACCTGTTTGTGATCTTAATATACAGGTATGATTGAACTGGCTATAGAAAGCTTCTCGACAATCTTCACTGGACATTTTTGTGATATCACTTGATTTTCTTGAAATCTTCACTGGACATTTTTGTGATATCACTTGATTTTCTTAAGCTGGATATTTCTTTTTAACTTTAAATTTTATCTGTATAAATTTATGTTTTCAGAAACTTTTGAAAGAACTAGAAGAGTTTGCCTTCAAGGGTATTCCTGATGTCAGAGGTTCAACAGTCCAAGATGCTCAGATACTGGAAGAAATGGTATCTCATAATTTATTATCTAAGCCTACTTATTTTTAGCTCACCTGACCGAGAGGTCATGTGAGCTTATGGCATAGTGCAGCGTGTGTATGTGCGTGCATGTGTGCGTGTGTGTGTGTGAGTGCATGTGTGCTTGTGTCGTTAACACCTGTTTTCGACTTCTCCTCAAAAGCTGCTGGACAGATTTCAATGATACTTGGTCAGAAGCATATATGGGCCGGTGCAATTCAGATTTTTTCATGGCGTTGCCATGGCTACCAAAACTACCTAGGGGTCCAAAAATCTTTAAAAATCTTCTTCTCCAAAACCGATGATGGGAGTAAAAATCTGAAGTGATATTTGGCTTCTCTAGGGTCTTAAGCCTAAAGTTTGTTCATTAATCATGCATATTTATAAATGAAATGTGACTAGACATTTCTGATTAATTATTGTAGGATTTTCCAAACTTGAGTAATTTTATGAACTTTTTGTAATTAAGTTCTTTGTAAGTTTTTGGACATTAAGCATTAAGCATTAAGGCCCATGGGCCTCTTGTTTATTGTTGTGTCTATGATAGTGGGATACATATAGATTTTGCTTTTTATTATTGTTTTTCTTCCACATTTACCTGCCTCAAGGGCATTTATGGAAGATAGCTGGTCAGATATTTTGAAAACTAATTAGGAATAAAAAGGGATGGGTACAAAAAGGAATGGGTATATTATGCCTTCTGCCAATTTTGGACCAGTTTCAAAATGTTTCATCTTTAAATCCAAATATTTTTATTTTAGTTACAAAATAATATTACCGTTGCCAATTCCAATTAAAACTTGTTTTAAAGTTAACGGTAGTCTATACAAATAAAAAAAAATCATAAATCAGTGATTTTGCTATGGTTTTTAAAAACTACCTTCCACCTTTCAGATTGGGAAAATTTTGACCCTTTTATGTCACATATTATGCTCAGAATTTTGAAATTCATTGCAAAGATTTTATATTGTGACAATATCTAACATTTTTTGTCTGTCAGAACAGTTTTGGACAACTGGATTTAACTTAAACTATTTGACTGTGTGCCACTGTTGCCTTTTGGGGAATTTCAGTTGTCAAATTGGGAAATTTTAGTCTTATTTCTCAAGGGGAAACTACCTTTATTCGGTTGTAATTTTAGGCAAACAAAACCACTGTAAATAGTTATCAAAATAATTAGGAAAATCTGTAAAATTCAACCAAAAGTGACCAAATGCTTTTTTTTTTAACCATTTCTTAACAGTTCCTAGATTTCTTAAAAATTGAATTTATGTTCAAAATTTAACCATTTTCACAATGCAGTAAAATCTCACTCTACTGTTAGAGTAGTTACCGGTAATCATTAAGTCAAATTTTGTTGCCATGACTTTTATTGGTTTTTAAGGGTCATATTTGTATTTTCTAAACAATCTGGTTGTTTGAGTTAGTGTTATTATTGCAGTTGTTTATTTTCTTTGTTTTGTATTTCAGAGTGATAAAGAGCATGAAGTCAAAATAACACAACAGAGAGAAAAACAAAGACAGTTAATAGATCAGTTGAAATCTCAGCTTGAAGATTTAGAAACTTATGCTTATGAGGTATTATATACTTCTAATGAACTGTATACTAGTAAAATATGTTATTCAAAAGTTAAATCTGTCTTGATCACTCAGGTTATAGAAAGCAGTATTAGAGAATCTGGTACAATTCCAGATGTTTTAGCCTATAATGTAATAATGATTTCATACTTTCCAACTTAAAATGCTACAAATCAGAATTGTCCTGCTTTGGTACTAGGTAATGATGCTGACCATTACACCATTTAGTTATCATCAGTAATGGTAAATAATTGATGTAAATGTCTCTGCTTTATTATTGTTTTGTAGTAGACAAACCAAAAACTAGAACACTATAACAGTAGCACTGCTTGTAGAGTGTTTGTTATATATTGGTAACTGAGTTGGTGTAATCAACATGGTATTTTTACAATGGGTTCAGCATTTAAAAATATCTTTTATCACAATAAGCATGACAGGCTAACGAATCATTGCTGCACATGGCGAAAGTTAAAATTTCTGTCACTTAATTCACCTGTAGCTGGTGATGTCCCAATACAAATGACATATTCTTAACTCCAATCAATCAGTATTACAATTACTTTCGATTGTTGATGATTTAGTTACTTAAGATGTTAATTTAAGATACAGGATAGAAATTAAGTTAATCATTATTATAATGGCTTAATGTTTGTAAAAATAAGAAAAAGTTAGCTTAGCATTATTATTTCAGCAAAGCAGCTTCATCAAAACACTAAAACAGATGTTTTATGTAACATGAATACATTTATGTAACAGAAATTGTACTTTCTGCCATTTTATCTATTGCTGGTGAAGTCTAGATATAAGTGAAATATTCCTGACCAGGATTAGCTCTGCCATTCGCCAATTTAGCCAATTGCTAATTTTTATGAATTCTGGCTCCAAATAATAGCTTTTGGCTAATATTTTTGCTCTAAAGATTTTATTAAATTTCCATATGAGGCAGATGAAAAACAATGACTTTTTATTATTTTTTTTTTGAGTACGAAAAAGTAACTGCTGATAATCAGTAACAATTTATACAGCAGATTAGAACTACATTTTTGTCACTTTTCTTAGTTAGTTTTTCTGGCTCCTTAAAATATAAATTGGCTCCTAAATTTTAACATCGTCTAAAGACTTGGCTCAAATCTTTTAAGAGCCAGAGCTAACCCTGCTGACTGGGGTGTAAAAACCCTTTATATCAAATCAAATCAACTTTTATGTAACATCAAAATGATCTGTTATATAATGGACTGAAAAGTCAAATTTACAAAGTTCATATCCTGATATTTGTTTTAATTTACAGACGGGAGATGTAAAAGAATTACCGACAAATCAAATGATGGAAAAACAAAAAGTAATTATAGATCAGCTAAGACATAAGTTAGATCTGGATCTGGAAAATTTTCACTGTCTAACGTAAGTTTGGAAATAAATATAAGTTTTTTTTGAGTGGAGTGGAGTGGAGGGGAGTGGAGTAATGGTGTTTTAGGCCCCAGTCAAGAATCTTTCACTTATTTTGAGGCTGTCAGTTCTGGAATGGTGGAGGAAACTGGAGTGCCTGGAGAAAACCACCAACCTTCAGCAAGCGAACTGACGAACTTTCTCACACTAGGATCTGTCTCGAGTGGGATTCAAACACAGGCAGTGAGAGAAACTGTGATCCGTAAGCGTGCGCTTTAGACCACTTGGCCACCGAGGCCCCTATAAGTTTATTTGATATAACCTACATGGATACTGAGTTCAGTTATAACAAATACAGTTTGAAGTTTATTATTTAGATATGTAGTTAAGGGTAATTAGCACACTTGGGTTCAAATCCATCTTGGAAAGAATCTGCACTCACAGGTCACAAGTTTTTCCGCACGATGACCACTATTGTTTTTCTAAGAACAACTTTTTACAACTGCAAAGTTGAATATCATTGAAGTAAGAAAAATATGATGATTTTTTGCCTCAGTACATTTGTATTTGGTAATAGATCCATTTTCCCTGAATACTTGGTGGGTTTTGTTTGGAATAGAGGAATACAGTGACCAAATATAAAATAATCTGATGAAGGCCCAGATTTCTGTAACAACATCAAGTGAAAAATCAGATGTGAATCGGGTTGCTGAAATTTTTTTGTTGGCCATTGTGCAGAAATACTTTTGACCTGTGAGTGTAGTATGAAAAATTTCTCTGTTCTTCATTTGAGAATTTTAGATGGGTTAAACCTAGGATCAAGAACCCATGTATTTTGAATTGACAAGGATTCATTCTACTGTATGCCAGTTTTAGGAACCGGTGTATCTTATTTATTCACACAAACAAATAGACACACTCTCTCTCTCTCTCCAGTTGGAATCTTACACATATACAAATATTTCCATCACTAAAAAACTTGTTATTTTATTTTCTCTCTGTGAAATATTATCTTTAGAATACAGATTTATTAGACATATTTTTTTATATTTTAACTTTAACAGTACAGAAGAATTAAGACATGTGGTGGACCATGCAGTTGGACAGGTACGGAATTTATAAATGAAGTACTTCATTCTACATTCTACACTTAATACTTACTATACTAAACATTTGTTTTTCCATGATTAAAATTTTCCAATTATGTTCAGCCATCATACATGTAGAATAACAACTATTTTATTTGTATTATCATACTTCAGGGTCCAGCATCATTCTGTGTTAATGATTTCTGATTTCTTTTCATCTTTTATGGGACACTGTTTGGTTTACTGTAAAAAAAAAAAAAAAACAAACTTGTCAGTCATTATGCTTGCCACGTGGTGTATGTCCTTTAATGGTCACTTTGATTTCCACTACTGTTCCTAAACTGACACACCTTCAATATACATGTAAGTAAACTTTTCTTGACTGGGTGTAGAATGCTGTTAATCCACTCAATTCTTTTTATATCATTTATTAAATGCTTAGATTGGTCATTTTTTAAAGGGAAACGTCCTAGAAACAGACTGTATCAGGCCATTTTTAACATAATTTTAAGTAAGTAACATCATGTTATAATAATACCAGTACATGTATTAAATTCAGAGTAAATGTTTTATGATTATTTCAGATTGTAAATCCAGCTAAAGTAAAGGAAAAGTTAGTTGATCAACTGAAGACACAGATAACTGATCTAGAAAGATTTATTGATTTCTTACAAGGTGAGTACAACCCTACCAAAGCTAAGATAAATTTATTCACTGTGACTGTTAGGTGATTCTAACTTTAGCCAAAGTTATTAAGTAATGGTAATAGAAATAATTTGTACAATGAGAAAAAATACAAAGTTATTCACCATAATAAGTGGAGTAGAAAAATGTATTTTATGCCTGTATTAAGATATTTAATCTTATATTTCATAATATTTACAATTGTACTGAATTCTCTTCAGTAAACCCTTTGAGAGCAACTGAAGATATTTCCCAATAACTTTAGTTGGGCACGTGTGACCTTTAGCCCATGATGTCATAAATGCAAAGGATCAATCTGTGTTTGTGTTTTTTTTTATACAAGAAAACCAGGACCATGTCAGGATTTTTTGGTAATAAAATTCAGTACTAAGGAAACCTCGTGTTTTATAGTAGAAATTTTAGGATGGTGGAGGAAACTTCAGTGTTTGAAAAATAGCATTGACTTTAGAAAACACTAGTTAATTTAATTAGAATTTAAGTCTCAGCATTTATAGCCTACAATTGCCTTTCAGCAATCTTTTATCTTATTGTATGAACTTTGATGGAATTTTAGCCATTAAAATTAGACTGTAAATCATTTCTTTTTTGTTTTTTTAAGGTGAAGCTACAAGTCCTGGACCATTAGGTAAAGAAAGATGTTTGTGTCCTATGCATCATGGCAAGGTGAGTGTTTATATTAAGCATTTAAGTTAAATGGGTACGAAAATAAGTATTGCATTGATTTTAAAATACCCAAAGCTGTACTTAGGTAGGATTTTGGGAATAAGGCACAAGACCTGAACATGGGAAGTGACCTATTACTTACATGTAGCATTTGTCTTGATACTGTAAAAAATGAAGAAGAAAAAAGATTTTTAGATATCAGATTTGTAAGAAAGAAAGAAAAAAAAAGACTTAGATATCAGATTTGTAAGAAAGAAAGAAAAAAAAAGATTCTTAGATATCAGATTTGTAAGAAAGAAAGAAAAAAAAAGATTCTTAGATATCAGATTTGTAAGAAAGAAAGAAAAAAAAAAGATTCTTAGATATCAGATTTGTAAGAAAGAAAGGGAAAAAAAGATTCTTAGATATCAGATTTGTAAAATTTTAAGTTGAAATTTTTGTTGATAAAAACTTGTAATAAACCACAAGTATTAATAAAATGCAATACTTTGAATGTTAAATGGTGACAAAATTGATTTACAACTACTATCTATAATTTGTAAAATGTATTTGTTTACAAAAGCAAATATATGTATTTTTTCTTAGAAATGCATTGAATCAGTTTTGTATTTCTCCAACATCAAAAGTTAATTTTAGTTTTCTCTGTTTTTAGTATTTTCCAGATGATGGTTCAGGCAAGACAACAGAATGTTGTATACCTCACAAAGGTGACCATAAACCTAGCATAACAGACAAAAGTAAAAAGAAAAGGGTAAAGAACAGTTTCCCTATAACCATCTCATTTAATAATGAATGGCTAGCTGTAATAATAGGATTAGAGCTCACTGTAGCCATGAAATTAAATGTGAATTTATTTTTTGAAAGATTATTTTTTATAGAAATGTTTAACTTGACTTTATTAATTTTATTAGCAGTATTCATTCAACATTTTTTAAATTTTAATTGTGTGTGGTTTTGGGTGTATTTTGTTTACTAGACATTTATTTATGAATATTAACACATTGATGTGTATTTGGGCTCACCCCTGTAAAAGTGAGAATATAAAAAATATATGCACTGCTTGAGAGTTAAAAAGTCTGTAAAAACGTTTAGTTAATGTTGAAAAATACGGACTGTTTAGAAATGTGTTTTCTGTAAACATGAAATCAAAAAAAAAAAAAAAAAAAATTAGATTTAGACATTTTACAGACAGACTTGCTTCTTCATAAACTGATAAGTACCATAGTTTAAATTGAAAATGAAAATAGGTAACATTTTGCATTGGTTACATAGTTACATGTACAATGTCATTGCATCATGACAGACACGTGGATGTTTTCTATTTTATAGGATATACATGAAATGTCAGAATTTATGAAAAAGACAGTAGCCATTTTACAGATGTTTCTTATAAGTCAGTTTGGATGTGGCAGTAGAGAGTTCAAAAGAAACTTACTGAAGAAGACCACAAAAGGAAACCATTGGGGGTATAATCAGTTTATCTTAATGAAGCCATAGGCTAATACATGTAGCATAAAATTGAAGGAAATCATTGGGGATATAATCAGTTTATCTTATTGAAGCCATAAGATAATACATGTAGCATAAAATTAAGGAAATTAAAAAAATTATTTTAATGTTTAAAAAACTTCAGTGTTCATCTGACTGGCTCATCGCAGTGGATACCTGATAATTTTTATTGCAGTTTTTCTATGTTACATTGTACGTTTTAATTACGTTTCCTTAATTTGTCTTGTATGTTCAATGCAACAGACTTGCCATTATTTATGAGTATATCATATGTACATTGCTTATGGAAAATACCAAAGTTTTAGCTGTAATGACCTAGACCTTGACCTTTGACCTACTTGTGGAAAAAATCCCATACAGCATGTAAATCAATAGGCAAATAATTTTTTTTCACAAAAATGTATTTTATAACAAAGAGCCTTCCAAATCTTTTCTCCAAAGTGACCTTGACCTTGACATTATCTGTATTTATCAGAATTACTAATATTAATGATCTATGATTTTGTATTGAACAGAGACTTGAGAGCTAAACTTGAAGTAGCTATTGATAAAGTGTTAGAATTGGGTAAAGAAGAACAAGAAAAATCAGATTACAGCGTAACAAGTCAAACTGATTATACAAGTGACTCTGAAGAAGTAAGATTTACTTTACAACAATTCATTCTAAACAATATAATTTAAATATGCTATTTCCTTTAACTTTTCTCTAGTGATAAGAATTATCTATGGTATAAATGGTCATTGACTAAGTACAGGTTTTTCTTACTTTTCAACTTGATAATCCCGTTAAAATCTAAAATTTTTATGATTTGATTTTTGTGGTTGACAATTCTATTGCAAAAATCTCTATACTTATGACAATTTCTGCATGATTGAAAGAACAATTAGGGAAGAAATTAAGATATAGTCCATGGTGGCTTGAGTAAATTCACTTGATTTCAGTTTTTAGTTAAAATGAGTCTGGATAAATAAACAAAAATGAAACAGCTGCATAGTTACAAATTTTATGTTATATTACCGGTACTTACAGTTTATAGTACTGTATACGTTGAAATATTCACTGGTATAAACTTTCGCGGTTCTGGTATGGAGAGCATTCTCACTGGTATAAACATTCGTGGTCACGCGGTGCCTTAACACTAGCATCTGACAAGGATATAAAATTTCACGGCAGATTTATTTTCGCAGTTAATAAGCGACCGCGAAAATAGCGAACATTAATACACAGCGAATATTTCTATGTATACAGTATTTCATCACTCTTGCAAAGTTTGACTGTAAGATTTTAGTCCTAATATTGATTATAGGAAATTAGTTTGTATTTAGGTTTATCATAACAAGCAAGTTACTTTTATAAAAATGTTATTGATAAAAAATGTTGGATAATATGATTTTGAATTTTTGATACAGAGTCAAGAACAAAGTAGTCCAGCATTAACACAAGCTGTCAGAAAGGATTTATCTATGGCCATTAGAGACTTGATGGAGCATGGATTAATGGAGGTCAGTAAATTGTTATAGTAGAGAGAGAGAGAGAGAGAGAGCACAGCGTGTCAGAAAGGATTTATTTATGACAAATGTAAATGTTGATAAGAAATACTTTGATTTTGGAGATATCAAATTAAAGTTGGACAGTAAATGTTGATCTTGGAGTTACATATGTGTAGCTCAGTATATTATTGAGTAGCAAGTGTTTTAACCTAAATTATCTATGTATGATTTGTTGCAATGGAAACATCAGTGTTTTTAGAAATTTGATATTTTTGGCTTAGTATTTTGGTTATTTTGTTATTCAGTTTTATAATTTTACGAATTTGGGTTAATGGAATCTACAAAATACAAACTATGAATTTTCTTTTAAACTAAAGCATTTCTTCAATTACCCATAATTGATCAGGTGAGCATATCAAGCCCATTGTGCCTCTTGTTCATTATCTGACATTCTTTCTGATCTTACATTTTAGATTGGCCAGAGTACAAGTCTTGTACCATGGAGTTGTCTTTCATCTAGATCAGCTGCTGTAACCAAACCAATGCATGCCTGGGATCTTTTACTGAAGTATTATGAGATGAAGGTAACCTTTCACTGATTTAAAAACCCTTTTCTTGAGTTTATAAAATCGTAGAATTATTATGTGAATGTTTGCTGAAAATCGTAGAATTATTATGTGAATGTTTGCTGAAAATCGTAGAATTATTATGTCAGTGTTTGCTGAAAATCGTAGAATTATTGTGAATGTTTGCTGAAAATCGTAGAATTACATGTATTATGTGAATGTTTGCTGAAAATCGTAGAATTATTATGTGAATGTTTGCTGAATGTTTTGTTCTTAAAAAGTAAATTTATCTGAAACCTTACTCAGATTGATATTGAAGCATTTAAATACATAGCAGTAAGTTATTACTTTGTATGTGATATCCTCCCTCATCAACAAAAGATGTTTCCGTCTATCTGTCAGTCCCTGTTGGTTTCCTAGTGATAAATTTGGAAGAATAATTCAAAGGATTTTTTTTCAAAATATGCATTTCAGTAACTATGACATAAAGGTCATGTGTGATTTTCAGCACAGTCCAATTTGTTGTTTCTATGAAATAAAGAAAAAAATCCAAAAGAAAGAAAAAAAAACAAAATTGAAATGGAGACAAACAAGTTTTGCTTGAGTTTTTGTGTGCTTAAATTTACTGCTTCACCGAAAGATGGGTTATCACTAATTGACCATTGGATGCCCTTATTTTTGGCTCACTTGACTAAAGGTTATTGAACTTTTTCAGGAACTAAAGCAATTCAATTGGCCATTATTATAGGGGTGAGCAAATCGGGCCCAATCTTGTTTTCAAGGTGATAGTGAATTAAACAAAGAATTAAAGCGAAAATTCCATTAAATTCCATTCCATAATGAGGTTAATTTCGGTGATTTTCGAATACATCTCTAGAAATTCAAATCAAAAAGGTCGATATCGAGGCTCCCGCATTGTGACGTCATTATTCACGAATTCAAAAACATGAAATCTCGCTTTGTCTGAAATCTCGTTGAAGTCTCGTGGGGGGGCAAAGTTTATATAGTTACGAATGCAATTTTGTTTATCTAGTGTAGTGCGATATCTTTAGTTTTTCGTCAGTTTAAATGAAATTTATGACAATATCTAATTTTAAAAAGTGATTATTATATGACTGAAATTAATTTTAAAAAAAATCATTTTAATGATAAATTTATTTATATTTAAAAAAGACATGTAGGTCCGCCAGCATTCAAAATTTGTTTAAACTTTTTAAGTCGTATAAATGGCACTAGAGATGTGAAGGAAACTAAATTTAATAAATAATTTAAATGATTTTATAATAATATTGTCAGATAAGGAAAGGTCGTAGATTTAAATCAATTTGAATTTACCAAAAGTAATTTTATTCAACCAGTTGGTTCTTTGATTAATCATTTTAAATTAATCTGAAATTAATTTAATTAAATTACATAATGTAATTTACATTCGTTCTTCCCACAAATTTTGTCAACATCTCAAAATATTTACAAAAAGGATTTACTAGTTTATCACTGTATGGATACCTGTCAATCAATTTAGCAAATTGCAAGGTAACGGATCCTGATGATTACAGGTGATGGAATGTGTCTAATAAACAGGATGTCCACCGACTTAGATTATTGATAATCTTTTATAATAATTAGTCGTATGCTAGATTATTATGTAAATACATTCAATATAAAGAAAATATCAAGATAAACTTTCTCGTGAGAATTTTTTTCGACGACTTTTTGCATAGATTCTGAAGATATCGTTATTTCACTTATTAAAAAAGTTCTAATCAAAGCTTTTTCTAAATCACTTTTTTATAATTATAATTATTATTATAATTATTTTCGTGTGTGAAAGACCTTAGGTTTGTAGACTGTTGTATCTTAACCACTTGGCCACTGCAGCCTCTAAATTTCATATTATGAAACAAACTATTTTATTTTTGAGGCACTATTCTTATGGGTATCAGATGTCAAAAGACTGTCCGAAAAATAAAAAAAAATCTTAACAAACAGTCAAATTTTCTAGAAATATAAATACAGAATATATCAAGATTCATCAAATGCTTATAACTACACTGTATACATTTGCAATTAAATCCATATTTTTCTGAATTTGTTTGAGATACATTCGAAATTTTGAAAGAAAACAATAGCTGTTTCAGAAATAAAATTTGCAACATAAACTTTAAAAATGATCCTTTCAAGTGGGAAATTATTTTGTAAATAATCCTTTCAGTGAAAAATTTTAAATATGATCATACATAAATAACATATCAAATTTAAGTATCAAGATTGTCAATCTTTTTTAATACAAATTGAAATGTCTCTTTGATGTGAACAGCCTGGAACACAACAATTTCGATAGGTATAAAGAGTAAACAGGAGCAAACAGGAGTAAATGAGAGAAATAAAAGAAAAGTTAATTAACATATTTTGCCCACGGTAGGATCAGTAGATGCAGTTTAAAAAAATAACAAAATAAAAAAAGAATTATGGCTCGGTTCACTTAAGTATAACTCTTCACTGATACTAATAAAGTTGGAAATGTTGGTAAAATGCGTGTTTGCAAAAATGTATTTTTAAGCTAAATGCTTATTTATCATTAATGTAATGTGCGGTAAATTGAAATGCAAGAGAAATACATCGTGTATTACAACTAATAGAAAAATATAATAAAATTAATGTATAATTCAAAACGTTTTAAATGCCACTAATGGTAATCACTATTTCTTCATTTCATTTCAGTCCAATATCATTTAAGAGAGGGAATTTTTTTCCGGGACGGGTTTATTTTTAACAATAAAAAAGGAATAATACTAATAAATTGATAAAATAAATAAATAAATAAAAACGGAACAGATTCTCGGCTCTCGTGGAAATAATAACCATTTTATATTTGCTGACCTAAATATCGTCTTTTAGCTGTCAAAACATTTGCAAAGGTTAACTTGTAAGGGCATGTGCACAGTGATTTATCGTTGAAACTCGTGGCCATATTTAGCCTGAAGTCCAAACTTTTGTCAAGTTATATAATCAGTGAAGATGTTGTTTTATTTCATTTCTTTTTTTTTTCTTTTTTTTTTTTTATTTGAATTAGTAAATCTAATTCGATCAATACGATTTTTTTAAAACCGGGATTTACATTATATTTTTAATTGATCTTGATACATCTTCAAATCGTCAATTACACATCCAGTTTTAAATGTTTTTTTAGTTTTCAATAAACATCGCGATAGACAATTTTATATTCCACCTGGTAGAAATACATGTATTCTTTGCAGTGGACCGCAGTGGAAATTTAATCCCTTTTGATCAGCAATTTCAAGTCTTTTTTTCTGATTTTAATTGTAGATAATAAAAAGAATGTCCAGCTTAACGTATATTTTTTAAATTTCTAACTCTAAAAGATACACAATTTGATACAAAAAAATAATAAAAATAAAAATAAAAATAAAAATTAAAATAGATAAATAAATAATAATAAAACGCAACTCACAAGCCAACAAGTACATAGGCTAAATGAGACTGGATTTCAATTCCCCCCCCCCCCCCCCCAGCCTCGTTTTCAATTGTAAAAGTTACTTCCCCTGTCATGTTTTCGAATTGGTCAATTATTTACCAACTACTAAAATAAGTCAAATCCGAACTCATAGTTTAACTTTCTATGATTATTTTACAGGAAAACTAATTAATGAAGTGGAATTAACATCTGTTTGACATGTACCGATAACTAAGACTATTATTAATCCTTTTGTTTATTAGACACATTCCTTAGATTTAGACCCACACCTGTAATTTACAGGATGTCACTTATAATTTGCAAACTTGATTGGCAAGTTGATAAAGTTATCTTACGACTGGTAATATACAATAACTTAATATATTTACAGTTCGAGTAAAGTAAAATAATTTTATTTGGTAAACGTTATTTGTCGTATACAGTCAGATAAAGATTTCACTCCGGAAAAATGGATATTTCATTTTTAAATTTTAAAAAGAAATTTTTCTTTAGTTTTCATGTCAATAATAATAATAATAATAATTATAATAATAAGAATGAATTTTTTAAAAATAACATATAAATTTTAGGCAAAATTAAAAATTAAAAATTGATGACCTGAACAGTCTATTTAAAACATCAGAAGTCCATGAAGTAATTCATGGACTTCTGAAAACATGTATATTGATCTACTTACAGCATTTGATTTTATTAGATTTTAGTTTTCACTTTTTCGTGGGCATACATTAGCTTAGATACTTTTAAATTCTTTATTCTATCTATACAAATCCATAAAATAATTATAATTATTATTATTATTATTATCTCGTTTTTTTTACATGTGGTCTCATTCCAAAATCTGTGTCATTTCATTTAAACAATTATATATTTCGCGTAAAATAATTAGAGATGGAATATCTTGTTTTTTTGTTTTTTTTATTACCCGAGCATTAATTAGTCATCGGACAGTTAAAAAGAACTATGTTACAAACTTTTAATTGTGTGAACATCTTCCAATCATCGAGGAAATGTAATGCCGCCAGACTACTTGAAAGTTTTTTACATCATGGTCATTTAATTTTAACTGTCAATAAACATTGTACAAAAGAGCATAGGTGATTGAATTTAGTTTATGTATTGATTTTAGCCGGTGCCACCACCATGTGCTGATTTTGAATTTCTATTAAAATAATGCATTCAAAATCAGCCGCTGACATGACAACTTGAAAGAAAATCAAAATCAGCACATAACATCACAGTAAGTTCCATATATTCACCCGGTAGTCCGGTCAGTCTGACTTGATATGTAATGCATTTTAAATTGTCGAGGATAAAATTAATTTTTCGTGTATTTGAAAAGTTAAAACTAATCGCGTATTTTTTTTCCCACGTCGCAACGTGGAGCGGGGACATAGAAATGCCGGGCGTCCGTCCGTCCGTGTTTCCGTCCGTCACACTTTTTTGTAAGCGCTCTCATGCCTACAAATTTTGATGGGTTTTCATTAAATTTATACCAAATGTTTATACCACTATTACCTTGGTCAAGTTCGAAAATCAGCATTGGTCGATACTTTTTGTTGGAGTTATGGGACTTTGACCACAATAATGACTCTGTTTTATCCAAAAATTGACCTTGTAAGCGCTCTCATGCCTACAAATTTTGACGGATTTTCATTAAATTTATACCAAATGTTTATATCACTATTACCTAGGTCAAGTTCGAAAATCAGCATTGGTCGATACTTTTTGTTTGAGTTATGGGACTTTGACCACAATAATGACTCTGTTTTATCCAAAAATTGACCTTGTAAGCACTCTCATGCCTACAAATTTTGATGGATTTTCATTAAATTTATACCAAATGTTTATACCACTATTACCTTGGTCAAGTTCGAAAATCAGCATTGGTCGATACTTTTTGTTGGAGTTATGGGACTTTGTGACCTTGTAAGCGCTCTCATGCCTACAAATTTTGACGGATTTTCATTAAATTTATACCAAATGTTTATATCACTATTACCTTGGTCAAGTTTGAAAATCAGCATTGGTCGATACTTTTTGTTGGAGTTATGGGACTTTGACCACAATAATGACTCTGTTTTATCCAAAAATTGACCTTGTAAGCGCTCTCATGCCTACAAATTTTGACGGATTTTCATTAAATTTATATCAAATGTTTATACCACTATTACCTTGGTCAAGTTCGAAAATCAGCATTGGTCGTTACTTTTTGTGTGAGATATGGGACTTTGTGACCTTGTAAGCGCGCTCATGCCTACAAATTTTTACGGATTTACATGAAATTAGTACCAAATGTTTATACCACTAATACCTTGGTCAAGTTCCTAAATCAGCCTTGGTCAATACTTTTTGTTGGAGTTATGGGACTTTGACCACAATAATTACTTCATTATATCAAAAATTGCCTTTGAAAGCGCTTTCATGCCTACAATCAGGCAACTCATTTTCATGGGAACACTCTTGACCAGATATTGACAACAGATTACGAGGCATCATCTTGTGGTTTTCCTGTCCCCTATTCTGACCATTTTCTTACATGTATATCTCTTCAATAAGGTATGTGATTTTATACAGTATGTAAACCAGAGTATGAAACTTGAATATGATTTTTAAACAAAAACTGTACAGTGATATTGTCTCGTACATTTTAGATAAACTTATATATGTTAATAGGTATTTGTTTGATTTTAGATTGTAGTATTTTGGATATATTTGCGACAGGAAAAATAGAAGAAAAAAATGGGTGGTGGGGGTAAAAAAATGTTCCTCCCAAATTCCCCACACATTTAATTCTGGAACAGCCCTGAATGTTTGAAAATATTGCAATTTCATATACAGTATACTAGTATACTGCTTGACCGGCGGGGGACCCAGGAATTCTATTCTTGTTGTTATAGCTATGCAACTTATCGTAATTTTTGAGTCTGTCCAGTCCGATTTAATAAAATAATTTTTTTTTTTTTTTTAAAAAAGAGACAAAGATATAAACAATTCCGTGTTATTGCTATGCAATTTATCGTAATTCTCCAGTCTGTCTAGTTCGACTTACTAATATATATATTTTTTTAAAGTCAAAGATATAATCAATTTTCACGTTATTGACAAGTTTACACTCGTCACGTATTTTTAAACAGCTGTGCAACCAACTGCAGTCACAATTTTCGAGTAAGTCAGGACTCGAATAAATATGTTCATAAGATTTGTCCATTTCTGGTTCGAATAAATAGGGCTATACTCCAAATTCATCACTTATAAGATTGTCTACTGCTTCCCCAAATAATAACAAACTATTTGACATAATTAGGTACATGTCAGAGTCGTTACTTTCTTCTACATACATCGATATATCATCATTGTTACTACTGTCTATTATGTTAGATCCTACTTCTAATATTGCAATGACGTCACACATTTATAACTCAAAACGAGGCATTTCACTTTGCGATAAAGAGAAAGTTAAAAAATGTGGATTTCAAACGGCTATAACTTTTTTATTTTTTCACCAATTTTGTTGCGGTTTTCAATATTGTTATATTTAAATAATATATAAAACAATTGTGATAAAAAAAATTTTGGTTACAGGTACCCTTTGAAGCTTCAGTTGTCATATTTCTGTTTAATATTGGATATGATGTTTTACAGCATGGACGTGAGTACAATGATTCACCAGCTCGTAAATTGTCACAGTCATTTCACCTGGAGATAGTAGGTGGCAAACCCATCACTGCTAAACAGACCTTACTAGGTGCTGTAGATACTGTTATATCATCACACACACCACTCAAACGTACTGAAGACTCACATTTCAAGGCATTTATATCTCTAGCATTAAAGTAAGTATAGAAATACAAGCTTGTGTTCAAACGTTTATATAATTGAAATTTCTGTCAGATTTAAAATTATTTTTGTATTATATATATATACATGTATTTTGGTATATTTTCTTTCGCATATTGTGTATTTATTGGGCTTACATTTGCTATTCCCAAACAGGTTCAGTGCTCTAGGATTTTTCCTTGACACTAACTTTCCACGGGAAAGTCACAATAGAAAATCCACTTTCCCACAGAAAAATTTCACTTTCTCCATCTCTTGGCATGAAAAATATGGATGCGAGTAAATGAAAATTCAAAACCATGCAGAGGTCAAATCAATTCATTTAAGATATGTCAGTATCATCTAAATGAACCTTTGCCAGTAAAGAATGGAAATTCCGAGAACATGGTTTCAATTTGAAAAGGTTATTATTTCAACTGACAATATTGCTCCAGGAATGTTTACTAGTGGAAAATGTAAAAAAAGAAACTGCATTTGATAATGAAAAATACATGTATGCATTTTTTTGTAATGAATTTCACTTTCCCACGGAGAAGAAAGACAATATTTATAACTTTCCCATAACCAAATTCACTTGGTACAGGAGACGGAAAATGGGAATCCTAGAGCACTGAGGTTACGAATGATAGTTTATATTTTTTATTATGAATATGGTACTTGTGATTACTCCTTGATAGATATAATCTCAGAACAGAAATTGGTACTATGTAGTCTTTATAATGGTGACTTACTGACAAAACGAGATTTTATTGGCTTTTTTTATCACTAACTGGTGAAGACAAGCTGAGTTATATAATGGTTATATAACAAATCCACATATGAACTATTGATGTAGTCACTAAAATAGTAAAAGGAGACTCATACCTAAAAATTGAAAATTATACAGTTTTAATAATAACCAGGTAACCCGGTTCAATAAAGGGACATTGAAAAATAAAATGGTCTTAGTTAGTGGGTTTTAAATAAAAACTTTAAAATTAGCTGGATTCATATGATAAGTTTTAAATATTTCTATGTCGGGTTTAAATTATAAATATGGAACTCACTTTGAATTGTAACTTAAAGGTTATTTTTATCTTGCTATTAAAAAACTATAGCTTTTAAAACATTTAGAACTTGCTTGTCTAAGATAATGTATTTAAAGATATAATATAGAATATCTGATTTCCTACCTACCCATGTGCTAGAGCATAAGTAACATTGGTTATGGATATTGCTGATCAGAACTTGCCATTATTGACCATAGGTTGGTTATTTCTACCAGGTTTACCAATTGGTAAGAATTGGTACCTATGGTTGTAAATCAGAACACACACATTATTACTTGTTTATGATAAAATCTACGGTAATTACAATATTAAATTTTTTATTTGCAGTGAAAGAAAACTTGTGACCTGGTTACGACTTTTATTCCGTACTCAGACACTGATTGATAACTATTACCAGGACTGGGGATATGTAGCTAGGACAGGTAAGAATTTGTACTTTGATGAGAGAGTGAGTAAATTTTTGCACCAGCATTATTGCAGCTATTTGCAGCCAGAGAATGTAAAAAATATAATAGTATCAATAAAATATTACATTATTGTAAAAAGTAACATAAAATCAAACGATAATTATTATTTCTGTGGGTTAGTATTGTACCAGATACTCTGGTTTCCTCCATCATTCAAAAACTGACTTCTTCGAAATAAACAAAAGAATCTTTACTGGGCATAAAACGCAAGTTCTCCACTCCACTCATTACCCTCTGATTGATCTATTTGTCCAATCTTTCCTTCATAACAAGGCTTAAAGCAGTTAGTGATGTTTTCTCCATCCAATCTTTCCTTCGTAACAAGGCTTATAGCAGTTAGTGATGTTTTCTTCATCCAATCTTTCCTTCGTAACAAGGCTTATAGCAGTAAGTGATGTTTTCTTCATCCAATCTTTCCTTTGTAACAAGGCTTATAGCAGTAAGTGATGTTTTCTTTATCCAATCTTTCCTTCATAACAAGGCTTATAGCAGTTAGTTATGTTTTCTTCATCCAATCTTTCCTTCGTAACAAGGCTTATAGCAGTAAGTGATGTTTTCTTTATCCAATCTTTCCTTCGTAACAAGGCTTCTAGCAGTAAGTGATGATTTCTTCATCCAATCTTTCCTTCATAACAAGGCTTATAGCAGTTAGTGATGTTTTATTCATCCAATCTTTCCTTTGTAACAAGGCTTATAGCAGTAAGTGATGTTTTCTTCATCCAATCTTTCCTTCGTAACAAGGCTTATAGCAGTAAGTGATGTTTTCTTCATCCAATCTTATAGCAGTAAGTGATGTTTTCTTCATCCAATCTTATAGCAGTAAGTGATGTTTTCTTTATCCAATCTTATAGCAGTAAGTGATGTTTTCTTCATCCAATCTTTCCTTCATAACAAGGCTTAAAGCAGTTAGTGATGTTTTCTTCATTCAATCTTTCCTTCGTAACAAGGCTTATAGCAGTAAGTGATGTTTTCTTCCACTAGGCATCATTGATCAGTGGGTTCAAAAAATTTAACCGGAGTCCTATATATATACTTTGGTTTCTGAGCAGCAATTTTAGTTATCTATCACTACTTTATATTGAGATTTGAATCAAGACAGAATTAAGTATGGTAATCTGTTTGTGTTTTAGACTAAGGGACCACCAAAGTCACACAAGTTTGAAGGGAGTATTGAAACATTGTTTTATTGTTTAGGTCACATACTTAAAGCTTTTAAGTTAAGGATCTAGCCTAAATGGACTGCATGGTATATTCTTAGCAAGCTTTCTGTTTTTTAGTTCACCCAGTTGATAAATTGATGGGTACCAGAAATATTTTAGGGGTTAATCTTACCATGAATTTGTTCCTCACAATGAATTCTTTCCATTCCTTTGCAGTGATGATTTGTTTTTTTTTTAGTCCCCTACTGGCGAAAGCCGAAAGGGACTATAGGTTTGCACTCTGTCTGTCTGTCTGTCCGTCCGTCCGTCTGTCACACCTCAGTTTTCCACACTTTTTTTCTATATGCTTTAAGATAATGAACTGATTTTTTAAAAATCTTTTTTCAGGTTTTGATGATGCACTGAAATCTTTGGATCGTTTAAATATTATAAGTTTTAGACTTCCTGTTGACTTGGCTGTTCGACCATTCAGCAACATCAAAGATGCATTTTAAAGTCACACTACAGGATATCACATCAGATAAACATATTGACACACAGATTTCTTCATATTATATTTCTTCTTCTTAGTAGTTTTGTTAAGTACATGTGATGTTATCAAATCATTTTGATAAAAAATTGTTGTGAATGGATTCATTTTGTTTATGTCTAATGAGTATTTAGTTCATTTTCTAAATTTTAACAGAGACAAAAAAGATCTATTAAAGACTCAAGCTTACAATAATTCCATTCCATTTTTGATAGTGTCATTTACAATCTTACAATATTTCCATTCCATATTTGATGGTGTCGTTTACAAACTTACAATATTTCCATTCCATATTTGATAGTGTCATTTACAAACTTACAATATTTCCATTCCATATTTGATGGTGTCTTTTACAAACTTACAATATTTCCATTCCATATTTGATGGTGTCATTTACAAACTTACCATATTTCCATTCCATTTTTGATGGCGTCATTTACAAACTTTTTCATTTAAAATTTATCTGTTTCTGCAATGTGAATTGTCAACATGACAAAAGTATCCTGAATGTCAAATTATTAGTCCCCTACCGGCGAAAGCCGAAAGGGACTATAGGTTTGCACTCTGTCTGTCTGTCCGTCCGTCTGTCCATCTGTATATGAGTCTACCATGATGAGTTGCAGATCAAGTTTATGTTTCGTTTCCATCTGCTAATTTTTACCGGAGTTATGGCCCTTTGATCTTTGAAAATTCACAGAAATTTTAGTTTTCCGCACTTTTTTTCTACACACTTGCAGAAATGGAACTAATGTTTTGTATGTGACTCTACCATGATGAGTTACAGATCAAGTTTATGTTTAGTTTCCATCTGCCATCTTGAACAACATGTATAATTTATAACTATAAATCTTTGTACCATATAATACGGTACATTTTACCTAAAACTTTGGGATTAGTGAAATATGCGACCGGTAGGGGACTATGTATTGTTTTGCAATACTCTCAGAATGCTTGTTAGAACTGCTTTCTGTTGTTTTCACTTACTTTATTGTACTATCAATAATCTATCCTATACACAACTGAAATCCAGAAATCCCTTTTGATTTCTTTATTATTTATTTATATTGAATCTACATGAATGTTGTCTTTAGTTGTTATACATTTTCTACAATATCACAACATACCAATGGCATCATAGACATTTTGAAATGTTTCTTGAGTTAGTAATATGTTTTTTTTAATTCCAGAAAGATTTTCTTATCTTGGCATGTTTAAAAGACTTTACGACATTTTTTTAGCACTACCATTCATTGTTTATTTATATGACATCTATTTCATCAATTTCTCCGTACAAGGTAAATTTTTCATTTATTATCTTTTTATGATCCTGCTATGTTATAAATCTTTTACAAGTTACTCTGTTTCTTTATAATGGTATAAATCTGTTACTTTTCTTATTTCATGCATAATCTTAATCTTTCAAAAATGAAGACTATGATTTAACTGTGACATTCTTTCTTATTTCGTGAGTATAAATTCTCAAAGATTTCAACTTTACCAATAAAAAAAAATTGTGTTTTAAATGCCAATTTGAATGTTCATTGAGTTTCTACAGAACTTCTTTAAAATTTTAATTCTCAAGTTGCACTTTTATTATGTGTAATTAAATGTCCTAGAAAATAGATCTTATCTTGGCATGTTATTTTTAATTTGGTGGTAAATTAAGATCTAGTTACTTTCATCTACCATTTACTAGTATTCAGATGTAGAATAAGCTACAATGTTTTTACAGGTTTTGATGTTTTTGTGAAGAATCTCATTTATTTGCATTTATTATAAATTTTAATTATTTAATGTTCTAGTCATAACAGTTATAGAAGTAAGCAGATTAATACATAGATTATAAATCGTAAATGAAGCCATGACTGCTTACTTTATAGTAGTTTATATCTTAAAATATCAAGTTATTTACAATGGATTTTTAGTTTTGAAAAGAATTAAAAAAAATAAAATGTACGAAAAAAGAAAATCAATATTTATATTTGATTTCTATTTTCACAACTCATAAAAAAAGGTAGAATGTTATTTTGAGTAAAATAATAAAACTATGAAGTAAATTTATAGAGAAGTTAATTAAAAACATTTATATTCATTTGTCAGGCCTGACTGGGATTTCATAATACTGTGGTAATAAGTGGGATGGCAAAGTTGTTGAGGGCATTGTTATAATGTTTTACTCTGTATTCTGTTTCTACCAAGTTAATGTTTTTTTTTTCTGTGTTACATACTTATTATAAGTTTATTTTATGTTATATATCTATGATTATTTAATAAAGACATTTTATGTTGGTTGTGATTTATAAAAGTTTAGAGTTTGCTCCTTATTTTTAAAGTTTTTATTTGGCAAATGGAAACTCAATTTTACCTGATGTATAGTGTAAACACTAGGTCTGTTTTTGTATATTTCTATATACATACATCACTTTAATTAATACATGTACTCCTCATGAATGATGATAGAGGAGTATTTATCTATTTGTAAATCTTTGTTTTTATGTTTTGTTATACTTGTGCAATTAACATTCAGGAAGTTTTCTTTGTTGTGACACTACAGTTGACAAGTAATAGTGTATGTTATGACAATACAGATGACACATGTTGTGACACCTCACATGAAACTTGTTGTGACAATACAGATGACATTTATTGTGACAATACAGATGACACATGTGACACCTCAAATGAAACTTTTGTGACAATACAGATGACACATTGTGACACCTCAGATAAAACTTTTGTTGTGACAATACAGATGACATTTATTGCAACAATACAGATGACACATGTTGTGACACCTCAGATGAAACTTTTGTTGTGACAATACAGATGACATTTATTGCGACAATACAGATGACCCATGTGACACCTCAGATGAAACTTTTGTTGTGACAATACAAATGACATTTATTGTGACAATACAGATGACACATGTTGTGACACCTCAGATGAAACTTTTGTTGTGACATTCTAATGACACTTGTTTGTAACACCTCATAAATTTATTTATTTATGACATTACATATGACATGTTTTGACATACTACAGTTGACTCTTGTTACACCTCAGGTGCCACATTTTGTTGTGTCACAACAGAAACTACTTGACAGAATCATGCATTCCAACAATTATTGTATATTTTAGTGTTTATTTTCTATTCAATCTTGTTTCTATATAAGTTTTTGTTGTAATTGTTATTGTTGTTGAATTCTCTACATCCGACATTCCATTTTCAAATTATATATTTTTTTTTGTTTTTAATTTATTATATTGAATCTAATTTATACATTTACACATGAAATATACATTAGTGTGTTATTGACAGAAATCCATGAAAAAGGTATAGTTAAAAAATCTTTTTATTGCAATAATCATGATGACTTGTACAATGCTTGTTTAAGTCCATGTTTAAATTTCACCTTTAATTGGAACTATGAAGAATTTTTACAGTTAATGCTGATGTAGTGGGATACAAAAACTAAAGCTAATTATAATAATGTGTACTGTAATAATACATAAGTAAAAAGTTTATCATTAAAGCTCATTATACAATTGTGTTAAATTTGCAATACTGTTTCAATGATTGGCAGTGCTACATGTATATCACTGATTGGTAAAATTTATTGTGATATACATGACATCATCATCATGTCACATTTAAAATGATTTGTATTCACAGGATTGTTGCTATTCATTTCCCTTTTATCTATCCATGGTGGATATTATAATATCTCTTAATTGATCACATCAGTATATTTTTATTTTTTACAAAATCAGTTTGACATTTTCACATGGAACAGCTCCTTTTATATTGACAGAAGAAATCCATGACATTTAACACATGCATTTGCAATATATGTTTTTCTTATAAAATATTTCTTTTACAGATAAGTTACGATACTTGTATACCACATGGTCAATATCCATTGATGTTTATAATGTCTTAGTAAATGTTTTTGTAATTACAAATTCCCCAATTACATCAGTTTTATAGGAATTCATCAACTGTTGCAATTCAGTATTCAATTGAAATTATTTTTCCGCACACCCATTATGTGGTTTCCATGTTATATACACTAAAACAATTCATCTGAAAACAAGCAAATTCAGATACATATAATATACATGTATATACTGAAGCAATTCATCTGAAATCCAGTGTATTCTGATACATTGTACATATAATATAATACACATACATTAGTGACATTTATTTACATTTAATTTTGTCTAATGGCAATCTATTGAAATCCATGACTCTTTCATCTTGTATTAATTAAGTTATTAATTAGGATAATTGAAATCCAGTACTTTACATTTATTATGGTTTATGTTATTTTGAAATTCATTACTTTACATTCTATTTCCTGTTTATAATTTTACTTTTTTAGGTTGTGTATTTTTTTAAACTAAGTAAAGGTTGTGACTGTTATTAGTTTTTTTATTGTTCATGTTTTTGTAGCCAAATTGTAGATAAATATTACATCACTGTAACTTGCTTTTGATCTTGTGATAGTTACTATTTTATGAAAGTGTAATTTACTTTACAGTTTTCCAAAATGATGTAAAAATAAAGTGCAATACCCTTCTATCAACATTGTGATATTAACCGGTCTAATTGTTATGGAAACACTAAGTATTCAGATAAGATAAAGTGGTTAAATATATAACAAAAATACCTGTTAAAATTTGATATGCCATATGTGCACATTTCGGAAAATCATTCCTTATCAATGAGACAAATTAAACATATTTTTATACATGTTTTTGTTTATTAGGAGAGATAAAAAGACCCTCAACAACTAGGTTCTAATTCCACTCAGAGCAGGTTCTAATGTGAGAAATATGAAAGATTGTTAGGTTGCATGTCACTGGTCATGGTTTTCTCTGAAAAATCAGGTATCCTCTAACCATCCCAGAACTGACTGCCTGTTTGTGAGTAAAAGAATTTTGACTGGGCTGTCAAACTTGATCACTACGTTCCTATAATTGTACCAACTCTAACCCTTTTGGTATCTCTATATTTTCGAATACTTTCAATCAAAGTTAAAGTTCATTGAATTACACAATCTTGATACACAGAAAAAAGGAGTGAAAAAATATAAATATCTCCTTTATTGAATTAGATAAATCTAAAATGAAAAAAAAATCAATAAATAAAATACTAAAAGTGCAAAAGAAATTATCACAAAATAATTGTAATTTACAGTTTTATACACAGTATATGGTAGCTTGCATGGGACAAGGTATATATGATAATCAGGTTTGTAATAGTTTATAGCCAAAATTATGTTGTACTTTGAATATACAATGTAGTTATGCACAAAACGGATAAGGTTAACTATGTAGATTTCATTTTGTAAAGAAATATGTAATGTTTCAGAAAGATCTTACTCGGTGTATTTGTTTACTCAAATCAGTCATTTATTTATTGATATTGTTTTAGCAAAACAAAAGAAAAAATTATCATGTCAAACATTCCCTATGAACTACTGTTCAAATTATGCTATAATTTTAAACTCGGATATATGACAATTGAAGTTTTAGTATTTCGTTTAAATTTGAGTAATATATAAGCAAAATTTTCTAATTTTTTTTGGCTTGGTTTTCATGCTAGTAAGTCATTATTTTTAACCAAGTTTTTCAAATTGAATGACAATCTTAATAAAAAATTAGTGGTTGTCGTGTATTTAAAATTGTGTTTGGCATGGCTGTATAAAATTTAAATGTAATAAAAGTGCCAGTTAAGAGATACAAGCTGTGAATTGAACCTTTTCAAGGTCAAGTTGATATTTTACTTTATAGTACATGTGTATACATATATGTTCTTTAATGTGAAATAGGTCATTTCACTGTTTTGTTTAAAACTGGACATGTTAAATATATATATATATATATACACACACACACACACACACACATGTATATATAATGAACTAGTAAGTGCAATATAACGTTGTAAATATGAATTAATACATTATAATACAATGTATAGAAGATTGATATATCACTATATACACATCATGCAATATTATTATTTTGTTGAGATTTTGTGGACTAGTGTCATGGTATGAGAATGAGGGATCAGGCCTTATTGTTTCATATCTTTCCTAATATCTGGCAGATTTGAAATGTACATTTAGTAAGACTGCAGTAATTCAGATTCTGTAAGATGTCTGTTGTATAATTAGTGATCCTTTGTTGAAGTTAACCAAAATGTACTAAAGTTTAATTACAAAATGATCATAAAACTTGTGTTACTTATAGATTATTGGAGATTATATGATAATATGAAATCACACATAGATAAAATTAGTATATGTTTATGGGATTTTGGTGGTTTGTATACAGTAAAGTTCAAAACATCTTCTTGTTCTGTTATCAGCTCATACTCCAAATAGTGAGTGTATTAAAGAATAACAATTTCACATGTATGTATTTGAGGAGGTAATTACATACATGTATGTATTTGAGGTTGTATTTACAAAATACAGAAGAGAATGTATATAATATATATTTGTGTTACAAGTATCAGTATTGATATTCAATATGACAGATTCCAGATGTTTATTGTTGTTACTTTTGTTGTTTCTTATTAATTCTGCTCCTATTGTTTATTACGTTATTATTTATTGTTTAGTACTATAAATAAATTGAACTCAAAAAGAGGTCAGATTTGGAAATGAACCTCCAGTAATTTTTTGGTGTCATTGATCATATGTTTGGTCATAGCTTATAAGATTATAAATATTTCAAAATTAATTTCAATTTTGTCCACTAGATGTCTCTGTTTCATTCCCTACCTTACAGAATTATTTACATTGATCTTACAATAAAAATTATTAATTAAAATCTCTGTTTATTGAAAAGTTATTTTAACTGGATTCTGTCTTTTATGTATTCATGCTTCTAATTCTACAACAAAATATGATCTATGATGTGAATCAGAAAAAATGTACATCATGTCATCATCATAAAATAAATTTATGTTGCAAAGCAGAAAATTGGTTTTATTGTTATTATATAACCAGTTCTTCTATTTAATTTCAGTACATGCCACATGAGTACTAAGTGCAAGGTTTAGTTTCAAGAGGAATTACCCAGTCAAAATGATTATGAATAATTCATTAATGTTCATGAATATTCATAAAGTTATGAACATTTTTTCACCTGGGTCTACAGACAACAAGGGATTTGAACATAAACAGAAGAAATTAAATAGTACTACCAATTCTGCAAATATCCAAATATAATATTGGATAAAAATCTGGACAAAAGCGAAACTAATACTAATACTCTCTTTACACAAAAATCAGAAAAGAATCAAATAATTGCAGGCCATTTGTACTACCTAAACCAGTGAATTCCTAGGATAAAACGACAAAACTTCAGCATTATAAATATTCCGAACTAGACAAAGAAATCTATAAAAACCAACCTATTTTTGCATATAGAAGAAACAGGTTCACTAAAGACTTACTAATAAGAGCCAATTTTATGTATCCTCAGGCTGACAACAACTCGGGGAAACAAAGCAAGGTTGTTAAAAACGAAATATATCCTTGCTAGAGACGAAATTGCCAATATTGTGCAAAAATTAGTAAAACTAAGTTTAAATCATACCAAACCAGGTATAAGTTCGCTAAAAAAATCACTCGTGATTGTGAGACAAAAAACATATATCTTATCTCTTGTTCCAAATGTCGCAAACAGTATGTTGCCAAAGTAAAAGACCATTCCGAGAACAAATATACAAACATATACATAACATTCTAAAATAAAATTTAGACGAACCAACAGGCAAACACTTTAACTAAGAGGATCATAGTCTCTAAGATATGATCTTCAAGATCATATGAGTATTACCCAGTGGCCCAGATGATAAACTCTCCCAAAAACATGAGATGATAGCAAGGTTTATTGGATCATCAAAATTGAAAATGCTAAAACCTAAGGGAATAAATGACAGGTTCTCAGCTAGATGACAACACTCTGTACTTTAACTTAGTTTGAACCCATGACCTTGAACTGTGTATCAAATTATTCTTCTATCAATACTAGAATATTCCTATATACATGCCTATATAAAAAATTTCACAATTTTCGAGATAATTAATCATTTCAATTTTTTTTGTAGCTATGACATTGACCTTAAAACCAACAATCTTTAAACTTATAATAAAATGCTCACCATATTAATACTTACAATATTCATATGTACATTCCAATAAAAAACATTTTTCTAGATGATAAACCATATCAGTTTTCTATTAAAGCTTTTTTGACCTTTGAACCCACGAATATTGAATACATATCAAAATGATGGTCATATCAATGATAAATCCCTATCTAGACAGGTTTTACTGTACAAACACAACCTGGACAGTGTTTCCCTATCTAGACATTTAGGTTTTACTGTACCAATGCCACCTGGACAGTGTTTCCCTATCTAGACAGGTTTTACTGTACCAATGCCACCTGGACAGTGTTTCCCTATCTAGACAGGTTTTACTGTACCAATGCCACATGGACAGTGTTTCCCTATCTAGACATTTAGGTTTTACTGTACCAATGCCACCTGGACAGTGTTTCCCTATCTAGACAAGTTTTACTGTACCAATGCCACCTGGACAGTGTTTCCCTATCTAGACAGGTTTTACTGTACCAACACTACCTGGACAGTGTTTCCCTATCTAGACAGGTTTTACTGTACCAATGCCACCTGGACAGTGTTTCCCTATCTAGACAGGTTTTACTGTACCAATGCCATCTGGACAATGTTTCTCTATCTAGACAATTGTCACTGTACAAACACCACCTGGACAGTGTTTCCCTATCTAGACAGGTTTTACTGTACCAATGCCACCTGGACAGTGTTTCCCTATCTAGACAGGTTTTACTGTACCAATGCCACCTGGACAATGTTTCTCTATCTAGACAATTTTCACTGTACAAACACCACCTGGACAGTGTTTCCCTATCTAGACAGGTTTTACTGTACCAACACCACCTGGACAGTGTTTCCCTATCTAGACAGGTTTTACTGTACCAATGCCACCTGGACAGTGTTTCCCTATCTAGACAGGTTTTACTGTACCAATGCCACCTGGACAGTGTTTCCCTATCTAGACAGGTTTTACTGTACCAATGCCACATGGACAGTGTTTCCCTATCCAGACAGGTTTTACTGTACAAACACCACATGGACAGTTTTTCCCTATCCAGACAGGTTTTACTGTTCCAATGCCACCTGGACAGTGTTTCCCTATCTAGACAGGTTTTACTGTACCAATGCCACATGGACAGTGTTTCCCTATCCAGACAGGTTTTACTGTACAAACACCACCTGGACAGTGTTTCCCTATCTAGACAGCTAGATTTTACTGTACAAACACCACATGGACAGTGTTCCCTATCCAGACAGGTTTTACTGTACAAACACCCCCTGGACAGTGTTTCCCTATCTAGACAGGTTTTACTGTACAAACACCACCTTTGCAGTGTTTCCCTATCTAGACAGGTTTTACTGTACCAATGCCACCTAGACAGTGTTTCCCTATCTAGACAGGTTTTACTGTACAAACACCACCTGGACAGTGTTTCCCTATCTAGACAGGTTTTACTGTTCCAATGCCACCTGGACAGTGTTTCCCTATCTAGACAGGTTTTACTGTACCAACACCACCTGGACAGTGTTTCCCTATTTAGACAGGTTTTACTGTACCAATGCCACCTGGACAGTGTTTCCCTATCTAGACAGCTAGATTTTACTGTACAAAAACCACCTGGACAGTGTTTCCCTATCTAGACAGGTTTTACTGTACGAATGCCGCCTGGACTGTGTTTCTCAAATCTAGACAGGTTTTTCTGTACAAACACCACCTGGACAGTGTTTCCCTATCAAGACAGGTTTTACTGTACCAATGCCACATGGACAGTGTTTCCCTATCCAGACAGGTTTTACTGTACAAACACCACCTGGACAGTGTTTCCCTATCTAGACAGGTTTTACTGTTCCAATGCCACCTGGACAGTGTTTCCCTATCCAGACAGGTTTTACTGTACAAACACCACCTGGACAGTGTTTCCCTATCTAGACAGCTAGATTTTACTGTACAAACACCACCTGGACAGTGTTTCCCTATCTAGACAGCTAGGTTTTACTGTACCAATGCCACCTGGACTGTGTTTCTCAAATCTAGACAGGTTTTACTGTACAGACACCCTCTGGACAGTGTTTCCCTATCAAGACAGGTTATACTGTACAAACACCACCTGGACAGTGTTTCCCTCTATAGACAGGTTTTACTGTACAAACACCACCTGGACAGTGTTTCCCTATCTAGACATTTAGGTTTTACTGTACCAATGCCACCTGGACTGTGTTTCTCAAATCTAGACAGGTTTTACTGTACAAACACCACCTGGACAGTGTTTCCCTATCTAGACATTTAGGTTTTACTGTACCAATGCCACCTGGACTGTGTTTCTCAAATCTAGACAGGTTTTACTGTACAAACACCACCTGGACAGTGTTTCCCTATCTAGACATTTAGGTTTTACTGTACCAATGCCACCTGGACTGTGTTTCTCAAATCTAGACAGGTTTTACTGTACAAACACCCCCTGGACAGTGTTTCCCTATCAAGACAGGTTATACTGTACAAACACCACCTGGACAGTGTTTCCCTCTATAGACAGGTTTTACTGTACAAACACCACCTGGACAGTGTTTCCCTATCTAGACATTTAGGTTTTACTGTACCAATGCCACCTGGACTGTGTTTCTCAAATCTAGACAGGTTTTACTGTACAAACACCCCCTGGACAGTGTTTCCCTATCAAGACAGGTTATACTGTACAAACACCACCTGGACAGTGTTTCCCTCTATAGACAGGTTTTACTGTACAAACACCACCTGGACAGTGTTTCCCTATCTAGACATTTAGGTTTTACTGTACCAATGCCACCTGGACTGTGTTTCTCAAATCTAGACAGGTTTTACTGTACAAACACCACCTGGACAGTGTTTCCCTATCTAGACATTTAGGTTTTACTGTACCAATGCCACCTGGACTGTGTTTCTCAAATCTAGACGGGTTATTGTACAAACACCACCTGGACAGTGTTTACCTATCTAGACATTTAGGTTTTACTGTACCAATGCCACCTGGACTGTGTTTTTTCAAATCTAGACAGGTTTTACTGTACAAACACCACCTGGACAGTGTTTCCCTATCTAGACATTTAGGTTTTACTGTACCAATGCCACCTGGACTGTGTTTCTCAAATCTAGACAGGTTTTACTGTACAAACACCACCTGGACAGTGTTTCCCTATCTAGACATTTAGGTTTTACTGTACCAATGCCACCTGGACTGTGTTTCTCAAATCTAGACAGGTTTTACTGTACAAACACCACCTGGACAGTGTTTCCCTATCTAGACATTTAGGTTTTACTGTACCAATGCCACCTGGACTGTGTTTCTCAAATCTAGACAGGTTTTACTGTACAAACACCACCTGGACAGTGTTTCCCTATCTAGACATTTAGGTTTTACTGTACCAATGCCACCTGGACTGTGTTTCTCAAATCTAGACAGGTTTTACTGTACAAACACCACATGGACAGTTTTTCCCTATCTAGACATTTAGGTTTTACTGTACCAATGCCACCTGGACTGTGTTTCTCAAATCTAGACGGGTTTTACTGTACGAACACCACCTGGACAGTGTTTCCCTATCTAGACATTTAGGTTTTACTGTACCAATGCCACCTGGACTGTGTTTCTCAAATCTAGACAGGTTTTACTGTACAAACACCACCTGGACAGTGTTTCCCCTATCTAGACATTTAGGTTTTACTGTACCAATGCCACCTGGACTGTGTTTCTCAAATCTAGACGGGTTATAGTACAAACACCACCTGGACAGTGTTTCCCTATCTAGACATTTAGGTTATACTGTACAAACACCACCTGGACAGTGTTTCCCTCTATAGACAGGTTTTACTGTACAAACACCACCTTGACAGTGTTTCCCTATCTAGACAGGTTTCACTTTACAAACACCACCTAGACAGTGTTTCCCTATCTAGACATTTTTTAGTGTAAAAACACCATCTGCATGGTGTTTCCTTTTCAAGACAGGTTTTACTGTACAAACACCACCTGCATTGTGTTTCCTAATCAAGACAGGTTTTACTGTACAAACATTACCTAGACAGGGTTTCCCTATCTAGATAGTTTTTACTGTACAAACTGACCTGTAAGGTATTTCTCTATCTATGCAGGTTTCACAGTACTAACATCACCTGCACAGTGTTTCCCTATCTAGACAGATTTTACTGTACAAACACCACTGGCACGGTGTTACCCTATCTAGAATCTATTGATGTTTAAGATCCCAATTATACTCGGGATTGTTTTGCCAGTCTTCAATTTTTTTTTAAATTTCTATATTTTTCTAGTAATTCAGATTCCTCAAATATCTTTGAACTGACTGTTTTGATGGATATAAGTGATATAAATCTGACCTGGTTGTTTAACACTGTTTCAACAGAACTTTTACATGTATTAAGTTGTAACCATGTACAAATAAATAAATAATAATTTTACAAGACAAACTTTTATTTCAACAATTATATATCTAAACAATCATCATAATTTAACAAATACGAAAATAAATCATAAATAAACTTCCAATGTATCAATAATATATATATATATATATATATATATATATATATATATATATATATATATATATATACTGTAACAACATTATTTGTGACTGTAATGTCAATTAATAGGATTTATTTCACAGTGAGCCATTAACATGGGCTCTTGAGTTCCATAATATGAATTTTTTTAATGCATATAAAAATACAAGATAACAAATAAGGAATAGATGCTGCTGTAAAATTAAGGAAATATATTATAACTGTATTTAAAAAAAAGCTGAAAATTTATCTATAACATTATCTGCAGAAAATATTATCCAAACACATGTAGAAAATTTCTTTAGTGTTGAAAGAAAAACTGCATTTCAACTTTTCAAAACAAAATGACCAATGAGGCCTGTATCACTCATATGTCACATTTGTAATTGAATTTTAAAACAATTGTGTTAGACTTCATTTTAAATATTAGTTGTTTCATAACGATTTTGAAAGATGGCTAAAAATAACACATTCCTAGCATAATCTCTAATAAGAGGACTATGGGTCTTAAAGCTCACCTGAGGATATGTCCAAAATTATTTGCAAAGTGCAAGAGACAATATATTATACAGAAACTTTCCAAGTTTTCCGAACTTAAGAACTGCCACACTACTTAATTAGAAATATCTAGACACATATTTATAAGTACTTAATATGCATGTAGTAACTGTAGTACAATCACTACAATGAATAATTTCCAGATCATTAACCATTCAATTATACTTATGCAGTTATGTCCTTGAATCATCACCTTTGAACCTATGACCTTGAATCATAAATCAAAATAATTGTCAAATCAATACCTACATTATAATAACATACATGTACATACCTATTTAAAAAGTTAACAGTTTTTAAGATAATTTACATTATAAGTTCTGTTATGCATCTAAGACCTTGACCTTTGAACCTATGACCTTGAACCTATATCAAAATGATGGTCATGTCAATACCTACAATATTCTAATATACATGTCTACACAAAAAGTTTTGAGTTTTCAAGATATATTGACAAATATATAATTATTAGCAATTTCCCACTAAGTGCAATTTGCAATTTCCCTATTTTAAGCGCCGTGGCTATCATTTGTGCAAATCTGAAACTAGCTAGATGACCTAAGAATATTAAACATGAAATAACTAAGGTATATCTCTTGTACATTTAGAGGAGAAGATTTTTTAAATATTTTCACTATTTCCTCCTTATTGGAACCCAAGGGGACATAACTCCTTCATTTGTGCAAATATCAACCAAAAACCTTCTAAAGCTAATTTGCTTCCAACTGGTTCATTATTCACTAATAGAAGACAAGACAAAAGTAAGTCATGACCTTGAACTTAAATGATCCCATTCTGTAGTTCATTGCATACATATGATATGAATAAAACACACACACACAAATGCTGTGCTATGCCACAATCTTAAGCATGGAAACTATGAATTCTGAAATGTTAAAAAAAATGTGATGATAAATTACATGGAAATGTTTCAATAATTTTCCCTATGATTTACAGTGAACATGTATGTTTTTTTTTCTCACATTGTCCAAAAAAAATACAAGTCATAAATGTATAATTTCATTATTGACCTACATGTATCTCTCACAGTTCTTTGTTCCTTTCATTCTCAAAATTGAGTTGCATGTGACAGGCGTAGCTAGCTAGACAGAAGGTGCTTACCCTTCCCGAGCACCCGGCCTCACTTCCTTGATGGAAGTTCACGTGTATAACTAATTTAGCCAGCTTTCAAATTTTGTACTTTGTTTTTGGGATTGTGATTTGGACAAGGAGTGGTGTGTTTGTTTTATTTTTCACACAGGTCCTTGATAAATATCTGTTATAATTGCCTAAATTTATTTTCTATATAATTTTTACATTAACCCTAAAAATTGTTTTTCTTTTTGCCAAAAAATTGTTATATTCACACGAGTACTACATGTATATTCTGGTTATAAATGCATATTTTCAATAACGCTCAAAAACTTTAAACTAACCCTAAATGGATACCGATACTTTCTAAATTGCTTTAAAAATTATTTAAATATATATTTCACATTTGTCCTAAATGCTTGTGTTTTAAATTGCTAAATTTTGAGCACTGGCTTTTTGGGTATGCTTTCCTTAGATTTTTATATTGTATTTAAAAAGTATACCATTAAAGGGATTTTTTTTTTTTAAAATAAATGTTGTTGTAATTTTCAGAAATTAAATTTTTTTATTAAATATATAACACAAATACCAGTTGAATTTTGATGCGCCAGATGTGTGCATTTTGGAAATTCATTCCTCATCAGTGACACTAAGACAGAAAAGTTTGATAATAAAAAACATAAGCCAAACAGTTAGAAATTAATGAATCTAAAGTTCCAAAATTATATAAATCTAAATCCAACTACAGAATGCTTTGCATGAAGGAACAAACATTAGTTTTAAACAAGAAATTAAGAAATTAAAAATTTTCTTAACTTTATTTATTTATCATACAGACACAGAACTGGGCAGTATAATAAATTTGTTTTTCTTTTATTTCGGTTTTTTACAGATAACAGATCTATCATACAGACACAGAACTGGGCAGTATAATAAATTTGTTTTTCTTTTATTTCTGTTTTTACAGATACACAGATTTGTTTTCCAAGTCTTGATCTATTTATTGTATACATAATGTTAAATAAATATTTTAAAATAATAAATAAATATGAATCTAAAAAAAAAAAAGATTGAAAATGGATTGTGTTCATGTTCTCCGTCAATTTAGGTCCAGAATTACATAGTGATCTCCATTGGAGGTTAAAAATTATATAAAATATCTGTTTAAGAAACAAACTACGGTAATTACCTTAAATAACACAATAAATGACAGACTGAACACATACAGGACAACATGCATATTAATGTATTATCCACAGATAATTAATCAGTTATAGAGAGTTGAGTGCCCCCTTTATAAATGTTTTATTGACAGTTATAGACAGTTGAGTGCCCACTTTATAAATGTTTTATTGACAGTTATAGACAGTTGAGTGCCCACTTTATAAATGTTTTATTGACAGTTATAGACAGTTGAGTGCCCGCTTTATAAATGTTTTACTGACAGTGTTAAAATGCATGTCTTTAGAATTATTTCCCTTTTTTGTTGAAATACAAAATAAAAAAGGTTTTAAATGGACAAATGAATGGACAAATGGTCTTTATATTAAAACAGTCACTAAAAGATATAAAGTGTTTAATTATGTCACCTAGAGACAACCTAGTATGTGTTTGTATATAGAGGGCACTGTCACAACTTGTGTATGTCTGTAAATAGTGGGTGCTCACACACCTAGAGTGTATCTGTGTATAGAGAGCACTCACACATCTAGAGTGAGTCTGTATACAGAGAGCACTCCACATCTATAGTGTGTCTGTGTCTATAGAGGGCGCTCACATACGTGGAATATGTCTGTATATAGAGGACACTCACACACATAGAGTGTCTGTATAGAGGGCACTGTCACAACTTGTGTATGTCTGGAAATAGAGGGCACTCACACACCTGGAATGTGTCAGTATATAGAGGGTACTGTCACTTGTGTAAGTCTGTAAATAGAGGGCATCCACACACCTGAAATGTGGCAGTATAAAGAGGGTACTGTCAAAACTTGTGTGTGTCTGGAAATAGAGGGCACTTGCATGCCTGGAATTTGTCTGTGTATAGAGGGCACTCACACACCTGGAATGTTTCAGTATATAGAGGGTACTGTCACAACTTGTGTATGTCTGTAAATAGAGGGCATCCACACACCTGAAATGTGGCAGTATAAAGAGGGTACTGTCAAAACTTGTGTGTGTCTGGAAATAGAGGGTACTCGCATGCCTGGAATTTGTCTGTGTATAGAGGGCACTCACACACCTGGAATGTTTCAGTATATAGAGGGTACTGTCACAACTTGTGTATGTCTGTAAATAGAGGGCACCCATACACCTGGAATGTGTCATTGTATAGGAAGAACTTACACATCTGGAATGTTTCAGTAAATAGAGGGTACTGTCACTTGTGTATAACTGGAATGTGTCAGTATAAAGAGGGTACTGTCACAACTTGTGTATGTCGGTAAAAAGAGGGCACCCATACACCTGAAATGTGTCATTTTATAGGAAGAACTCACATATCTGGAATGTTTCATTATATAGAGGGTACCGTTACTTGTGTATAACTGGAATGTGTCAGTATATAGAGGGTACTGTCACAACTTGTGTATGTCTGTAAATAGAGGGCACCCATACACCTGGAATGTGTCAGTATATAGAGGATACTGTCACAACTTGTGCATGTCTGTAAATAGAGGGCACCCATACACCTGGAATGTGTCAGTATATAGAGGATACTGTCACAACTTGTGCATGTCTGTAAATAGAGGGCAACCATACACCTGGAATGTGTCAGTATATAGAGGATACTGTCACAACTTGTGTAAGTCTGTAAATAGAGGGCACCCATACACCTGGAATGTGTCAGTATATAGAGGGCACTGTCACAACTTGTGTATGTCTGTAAATAGAGGGCACCCATACACCTGGAATGTGTCAGTATATAGAGGGCACTGTCACAACTTGTGTATGTCTGTAAATAGAGGGCACCCATACACCTGGAATGTGTCAGTATATAGAGGATGCTGTCACAACTTGTGTATGTCTGTAAATAGAGGGCACCCATACACCTGGAATGTGTCAGTATATAGAGGATACTGTCACAACTTGTGTATGTCTGTAAATAGAGGGCACCCATACACCTGGAATGTTTCATTATATAGAGGGTACCGTTACTTGTGTATAACTGGAATGTGTCAGTATATAGAGGATACTGTCACAACTTGTGTATGTCTGTAAATAGAGGGCACCCATACACCTGGACTGTGTCATTTTATAGGAAGAACTCACACACCTGGAATGTGTCAGTATATAGAGGGCACTGTCACAACTTGTGTATGTCTGTAAATAGAGGGCACCCATACACCTGGACTGTGTCATTTTATAGGAAGAACTCACACACCTGGAATGTGTCAGTATATAGAGGGCACTGTCACAACTTGTGTATGTCTGTAAATAGAGGGCACCCATACACCTGGACTGTGTCATTTTATAGGAAGAACTCACACACCTGGAATGTGTCAGTATATAGAGGGCACTGTCACAACTTGTGTATGTCTGTAAATAGAGGGCAACCATACACCTGGAATGTGTCTGTGTATATGAAGCACTCGCACACCTGGAATGTGTCATTGTATATAGAAGGTACTTACACACCTATTATTGGTCCATAATTGTTTGTCACATGAATTTTTCTAATCATTTATTTTATTTAAATCTTTCCTCATAAAGTAAGATTGAATAAAAAAACATTGACCTAATTAAATTCTATTTTTAAATGAAAAATTCTTCTCCAAAGTCCTCTGTGCATAGAGAAGATTTTGGAAAAAGCTGAAATTTAATGACTTTACTGATTCAATTGGGCCTCACCCAAGATTACATCAGGGTATTTTAATGTTAACAGATTTTCAAATAAATTAATATGAAAATCTCATTTCCTTATTACATGGTGTTGAATCTAAAAGAAATATTAAAAAGAAATTGAAGTAAAAAAAAATGCATTAAATATACATATAGTGTAAAAAATTTAGATTTTTTTTTCAATAAAAAAAATGTACGAAAAATTCATAAGTTGATAACATGGTGTTCATTGTTGTTCGGATTTTCAAGGGATAATCATCACGAATATTCAAATCATTAAAACATATCTTATATGGTAAATTAGAAAGGTGCATAAGGAATATTTTGGACATAGATAATTTATTATTAAATATGAAGTTTTGTTCTCCAAATATGTATATGACAAACAATTATGGAACGATAGTAGAATGTGTTTGTATATAAAGGGCACTCACAAACCTAGAGTGAGTCTGTGCATCGAGGGAACTCACAAACTTGGAGTGAGTCTGTGTATAGAGGGCACTCACAAACTGGGAGTGAGTCTGTGTATAGAGGGCACTCACAAACCTAGAGTGAGTCTGTGTATAGGGCACTCACAAACCTAGAGTGAGTCTGTGTATAGAGGGCACTCACATACACAGTGTGTCAGTGTATAGAAGGCACTCACTATTCAGGAGTGTGTTTGTATATAGAGGACACTCACACATGTAGAGTTGGAATGTATATTGAGGGAACAGTCGAACCTGGTGGGTGTCTGTATATATAGAGGGAACTCACACACACAGTGTGTCAGTGTATAGAAGGCACTCACTATTCAGGAGTGTGTTTGTATATAGAGGACACTCACACATGTAGAGTTGGAATGTATATTGAGGGAACAGTCGAACCTGGTGGGTGTCTGTATATATAGAGGGAACTCACACACACAGTGTGTCAGTGTATAGAAGGCACCCACTATTCAGGAGTGTGTCTGTATGGAGAGGACACTCACACATCTAGAGTTGGAATGTATATTGAGGGAACAGTCGAACCTGGTGGGTGTCTGTATATATAGAGGGAACTCACACATACAGTGTGTCAGTGTATAGAAGGCACTCCCTATTCAGGAATGTGTCTGTATATAGAAGGCACTCACAAACCTTGAGTGAGTCTGTGTATAAAAGACACTCACAAACCTAGAGTGTGTTTGTATATAGAAGGCACTCACAAACCTAGACTGAGTCTGTATATAGCAGGCACTCACAAACCTACAGTGAGTCTGTATCAAAGGCACTCGCAAACCTAGAGTGTGTTTGTATATAACGGGCACTCACAAACCTAGAAATAAGACAATTCCACATTTAGAATAGTATGTCAGTGTATAGAGGGCACTCACACACTTAGAGTGTGTCAGTATGTAGAGAGCACTTACATGCCTAGAGTGTGTTTGTATATAGAAGATACACACACACACACACACACACACATACACACACACCTTGAATGTTTCTGTAAAAAGTAGGCACTCACAAATCTAAAGTCTGTATTAACAAGGCACTCACAAATCCAGAATGTGTCTGTATATCTATGGCATTCACACACCTAGAGTGTGTCTGAATAGAAGGCACTCACACATGTAGAGTTAGAATGTATATAGAGGGTACAGTCAAACCTGGTGTGTGTCTGTATATAGACGGAACACACACATCTAGAGTTAGAATGTATATAGCAGGTACAGTCAAACCTGATGTGTCTGTATATAGAGGGTACTTTCAAACCTGGTGTGTGTCTGTATATAGAGGGGACACGCACATGTAGAGTTAGAATGTATATAGAGGGTACAGTCAAACCTGGTGTGTGTCTGTATATAGAGGGAACTCACATATCTAGAGTTAGAATGTATATAGAGGGTACAGTCAAACCTGGTGTGTGTCTGTATATAGAGGGAACACACACATCTAGAGTTAGAATGTATATAGAGGGTACAGTCAAACCTGGTGTGTGTCTGTATACAGAGGGAACTCACACATCTAGAGTTAGAATGTAAATAGAGGGTACAGTCAAACCTGGTGTGTGTCTGTATATAGAGGGAACTCACACATCTAGAGTTAGAATGTATATAGAGGGTACAGTCAAACCTGTTGTGTGTCTGTATATAGAGGGAACACACACATCTATAGTTAGAATGTAAATAGAGGGTACAGTCAAACCTGGTGTGTGTCTGTATATAGAGGGTACAGTCAAACCTGGTGTGTGTCTGTATAAAGAGGGTACAGTCAAACCTGGTGTGTGTCTGTATACAGAGGGAACTCACACATCTAGAGTTAGAATGTATATAGAGGGTACAGTCAAACCTGGTGTGTGTCTGTATATAGAGGGAACACACACATCTAGAGTTAGAATGTATATAGAGGGTACAGTCAAACCTGGTGTGTGTCTGTATATAGCGGGCACATTCAAACCTGGTGTGTGTATGTATATGGAGGGAACTCACACATGTAGAGTTAGAATGTATATAGAGGGTACAGTCAAACCTGGTGTGTGTCTGTATATAGAGGACACTTACACATCTAGAGTTAGAATGTATATAGAGGGTACAGTCAAACCTGGTATGTGTCTTTATATAGAGGGAACTCACACATCTAGAGTTAGAATGTATATAGAGGGCACAGTCAAACCTGGTGTGTGTCTGTATATAGAGGGAACTCACACACACAGTGTGTCAGTGTATAGAAGGCACTCACTATTCAGGAGTGTGTCTGTATGGAGAGGACACTCACACATCTAGAGTTGGAATGTATATAGAGGGTACAGTCAACTAGGTGTGTGTCTGAATATAGAGGGAACTCACACATCTAGAGTTAGAATGTTTATAGAGGGTACATTCAAACCTGGTGGGTGTCTGAATATAGAGGGTACTCACACCTTTTGAAGTTAGAATGTATATAGCGGGCACAGTCAAACCTGGTGTGTGTCTGTATATAGAGGGAACACACACATCTAGTGTTAGAATGTATATAGAGGGCACAGTCAAACCTGGATTGTGTCTGAATATAGAGGGAACTCACACATCTAGAGTTAGAATGTTTATAGAGGGTAAAGTCAAACCTGGTATGTGTCTGTATATAGAGGGTACTCACACCTTTTGAAGTTAGAATGTATATAGCGGGCACAGTCAAACCTGGTGTGTGTCTGTATATAGAGGGAACTCACACATTTAGAGTTAGAATGTATATAGCGGGCACAGTCAAACCTGGTGTGTGTCTGTATATAGAGGGAACTCACACATCTAGAGTTAGAATGTATATAGCGGGCACAGTCAAACCTGGTGTGTGTCTGTATATAGAGGGAACTCACACATCTAGAGTTAGAATGTATATAGAGGGTGCAGTCAAACCTGGTATGTGTCTGAATATAGAGGGTACTCACACCTTTTGAAGTTAGAATGTATATAGCGGGCACAGTCAAACCTGGTGTGTGTCTGTATATAGAGGGAACACACACATCTAGTGTTAGAATGTATATAGAGGGCACAGTCAAACCTGGATTGTGTCTGAATATAGAGGGAACTCACACATCTAGAGTTAGAATGTTTATAGAGGGTAAAGTCAAACCTGGTATGTGTCTGTATATAGAGGGTATTCACACCTTTTGAAGTTAGAATGTATATAGCGGGCACAGTCAAACCTGGTGTGTGTCTGTATATAGAGGGAACTCACACATTTAGAGTTAGAATGTATATAGCGGGCACAGTCAAACCTGGTGTGTGTCTGTATATAGAGGGAACTCACACATCTAGAGTTAGAATGTATATAGCGGGCACAGTCAAACCTGGTGTGTGTCTGTATATAGAGGGAACTCACACATCTAGAGTTAGAATGTATATAGAGGGTGCAGTCAAACCTGGTATGTGTCTGTATATAGAGGGAACACATCTAGATTGTATCTGTATAAAAAGCAGTCACACATCAAGATTGTGTTTGTTTATAGAGGGCATTGACACATCTAGATTGCATAAGTTTATAGAGGGCATTGACACATCTAGATTGCATAAGTTTATAGAGGGCATTGACACATCTAGATTGCATAAGTTTATAGAGGGCACTGACACATCTAGATTGCATAAGTTTATAGAGGGCATTGACACATCTAGATTGCGTAAGTTTATAGAGGGCATTGACACATCTAGATTGTATCTGTATATAGAGGGTTTGACACATCTAGATTGTGTCTGTATATAGAGGACATTGGCACATCTAGATGGAGTATTTATAGGGTATTGACACATCTGGGTTGTGTCTGTTTATATAGGGTATTGACACACTAGATTGTGTCTGTTTATATAGGGTGTTGACACATCTGGGTTGTGTCTGTTTATATAGGGTACTGACACACCTAGATTGTGTCTGTATATAAAAGGTATTGACACACCTGGGTTGTGTCTGTATTCAAAGGCACTGTCACACCAAAATTGTGTCAGTATATAAAAGAAACAACCTATCTCAGTTATGTTTAGATAGAGGGCACTCAACTATAAAATCGCATCTTAAAGACAAAAAGTGTACTAAATATCTAACAAAATAAAACTAATTATTACAAAAAACACCTGAGAAACTATACTCTTATATGCACTTATGTCTTACTAGAATTATTCAGAACAATTTATTATAGAACCTGTCGAAACTCAATCCTATCTCAACTGAAAAAATTTGTTGAGTTTTACTTGTCATAAATTAAACAAAAACAGTATTTATAGTATAAAATAATTCAGTTTAGTTCAACTACTGTTTACTTAGGATTTATGTTTTATCACAATTATTATGTATCACTTATCTCTAAATTGACAACTTATTTTTCTAGGATTTAGGCTTTATCACAGTTATTATGTCTCACTTATCTCTAAATTGACAACTTATTTTTTAAGAAAGTTTTCTATCAAAATCCTTAAAAAAGACTGTACACAAATATATTTATGTATATAGCTGTATATATAAAACAGAGGTCTTACTTTAAAGGGATTTCAATGAATATATCTATAAATAACCAACTGTCTGTTAGAGGCTTGTATTGTGCTTTTAATGTTAAATAAAAAAAAAAAAAGAAAATTTCTATATTAAGTTGGTTTTTTTTTTTTTTTTTTTCATTTTTAAGGATTTTTTATCCCTCCCCTTTTCCCTCCCCAAAATAAAAAAAAAATTTAAAAATTTCATTCTAATACTTCTATACTTACTTATATTTGCTGTTTGACATACAATCATTTATCTTTTGATATACCAATACCAGGTACTTAATATCTTTTGCTTTTTGACATATAAGCATTTGTTTTTCTTTTGACAAATCAATTCTTATATTTGCTTTTGACATCAAACTGTTCAAATAAGTTTTTACAGACTTAACTAAACTGCAGATCCTGCACACAATTTTAAATGTTAACAAGATAATTACTTCCATTATAAACATCACAATTTTCTGAATGTAAAATCTCTACAGTAGCAACATTTTCCATTGAACAGAAATATTTCAAGGTAAACAAGATTATACCAAGTGATCTTTACATATAACTGGATTTTCTATGAAAAGTGACAAAAATTACTAATCAAAATACTGTAAAAATATGTAATGTGTGATTCAGAGATTAGCTTAACTGATATACAAGCACAGCCTTATTGATAAAATTCATGTAAGTTAAAATTCTATCATATTCAAAAATATAACTGGATTTTTTTCTATGTTCATTTGAACTTTTAATTACTAAATATTAAAATAGAAACTTTCTGTATATTTATTTTGGTGATTTAACAATGTAACACACTGGCATAAAGGCTTAATAAATGTACAATTATGTATTTAAAAAAATAATATCGATGTATTAGTTGAGCACAATTGAAACATAAAAAAATATTTTCATATAAGATAATATTTTATGAACAATTTTAACAATTTTTTTTTAATTTAAAAAACTGCAGCCTACAGTTTGACACAACCAGCATTTTCAAACAAGTGGTACTAACTGACAAAGTCTTACAAGACTTTCAGACGAGTGGCAGTAATTGACAGTGTCCTACAAGACTTTCAGACAAGTGGTACTAACTGACAATGTCCTACAAGACTTTCAGGCAAGTGGTACTAACTGTCAGTGTCCTACAAGACTTTCAGGCAAGTGATACTAACTGACAGTGTCCTACCAGACTTTCAGACAAGTGGTACCAACTGACAGTGTCCTAAAAGACTTTCAGACAAGTGATACTAACTTACAGTGTCCTACAAGACTTTCAGGCAAGTGATACTAACTGACAGTGTCCTACCAGACTTTCAGACAAGTGGTACCAACTGACAGTGTCCTAAAAGACTTTCAGACAAGTGATACTAACTGACAGTGTCCTACAAGACTTTCAGACAAGTGGTACTAACTGTCAGTGTCCTACAAGACTTTCAGGCAAGTGATACTAACTGACAGTGTCCTACCAGACTTTCAGACAAGTGGTACCAACTGACAAAGTCCTACCAGACTTTCAGACAAGTGGTCCTAACTGACAGTGTCCTACAAGACTTTCAGACAAGTGGTACCAACTGACAAAGTCCTACCAGACTTTCAGACAAGTGGTACCAACTGACAGTGTCCTACAAGACTTTCAGACAAGTGGTACTAACTGACAGTGTCCTACCAGACTTTCAGGCAAGTGGTACTAACTGACAGTGTCCTACAAGACTTTCAGACAAGTGGTACTAACTGACAGTGTCCTACAAGACTTTTAGACAAGTGGTAGTAATTTAAAGTGTCCTACAAGACTTTCAGGCAAGTGGTAGTAATTGAAAGTGTCCTACAAGACTTTCAGGCAAGTGGTACTATTGGACAGAGTCCTACAAAACTTTCAGACAAGTGTACTAATGGACATGTCCTACAAGACTTTTGCCAAAAATCGGCGTTTGTGAAGGCCTGGTCACTTGTTCCTTTTGTACAGAGTCCTACAAGACTTTCAAACAAACAAGTGGTAATAATAGAAAGTGTCCTTCAAAACTTTCAGACAAGTGGTACTAATTGACAGTGTCCTACAAGACTTTCAGACAAGTGTATTAATGTGTATCACTATCCAAGATTTGCAAAGAATGTGTATCACTATCCAACCAATCAGATAGATTTGCAAAGAATGTGTATCACTATCCAACCAATCAGATAGAATTGCAAAGAATGTGTATCACTATCCAAGATTTGCAAAGAATGTGTATCACTATCCAACCAATCAGATAGATTTGCAAAGAATGTGTATCACTATCCAAGATTTGCAAAGAATGTGTATCACTATCCAACTAATCAGATAGATTTGCAAAGAATGTGTATCACTATCCAACCAATCAGATAGATTTGCAAAGAATGTGTATCACTATCCAACCAATCAGATAGATTTGCAAAGAATTGTTATCACTATCCAACCAATCAGATAGATTTGTAAAAAAAAATGTGTACCAACCAATCAGATAGAATTGTAAAGAATGTGTATCACCATCCAACCAATCAGATAGATTTGTACAGAATGTGTATCACTATCTATTTTACCACTTAACCTACACTATGGCTCTTAAATTCAAATAATACTCATAAAAATATTTCTTAACAGCTTAAAGAAAAAACAACATAACACAATAAAAAAACAATAACAAAAACAATAAATATAAATATGAAATAACATAATGACAACAAAATAATGATACCAAATACAATGTGTGTGTGAAATATAATACATTTTTCTGTCTATAAATTCCATCAAACGTTTCATAAACAAAAAACTATTCAAACCTAGGTGGAGATAAGATTTATACCCAATAATCGTGTACTTAAACAACTTAGTTAGGACTGAGACCAGAGATTCTGACATATGTATAATCTGTGCTGCACACTTGTACCACCATCTCTCCACTTGTGGAGCAAAAAAAAATTCACGAACTTAGCTACTGGTAGATCAATGAAATTCCTTTTTATATACACTGCATCAGTAAAATGCACTTGAATTCACTCAAGAGATTTTTCTGGCTTACAGATTACAATGCCTTTCCCCACCTAGGTATGAATCCTACTCAGGCTTATCCAAGAGTGAAAAAGTTTGTCTTTTTTCTTGCTGAAGTTTGGTGGTTTTCTGTAAGCATCTTCTATGTCCAGGTGAAATAATTTTGATTGAAAATGAAACCTATTTTAACTTCACTTAACTCCACTTAAAAAATATTGAAACGTGATTCAAAGTGATTGAAAACTAACTTTCGTTGTAAATTGATAATACATCTAACTTTATGCTCATTTTGACAATAATAGCTTTTTGGAAATTTAAAGTGTAATTGAAAAATAAAACACCAAAAAATAAAAAATTAAAAATGTCATCATGACATCTGCTTGACAACAATAGCTTTCTGAACTTTTGTCAAGTTAGGTAAAAAAAAAAAACCTTTAATTTTCTGTGAAAACTTATATGTATAAATGATATAATTTTTCTTTTATTCAATTCTGCCACAGTTTACATATATAAACTGTATTTTATATATAAATAAATATATATATATAAACTGTAGGAGAAATTAATTTACAAAAAAGGGACCTCATTTTTAATACAATTTGTAGCCTCTAGAACTTTACATACTAATGTTGATGCATAACCCACAATTTATAACTGACAAAGTCTAGTTGCAATTGCTCTCCTAACCATAAAGTGGTCAGGTGAGCTTACAATAAACAAGAATTCCACAGATTTAAATGTCTCACCTGGTTAGTTTTTGATTGAGTAGAAAAATACATTACTTTAACATAAACTTTCACATTTTGACATGCAGCTGCTGCCTACAACAACGGAAAAGTAACACCTAAGTCTCGCCTTATGGCAATGCCAGGCTCGACAAAAACAACTGAAAATGACCAAAAACTCATCATATAAAACTAAGCAAAAACTTTTGAAAATGACCTAAAACGTCTGAAAATAAGAAGAAAAAAAAACATTTGGAAATAAGCAAAAATAAATAAATAAATAAATAAATAAATAAAAATTTAAAATAAACAAAGAATTTTGACAATAATCAAAGAAATATTGTTAAGTTACAATAAAAGTGTAGAACATACATCTACATGATTTCTGACAATAAACTGAACAAGATGTGTAGTCTCAACACTCAACACTTTGTGGATGTATGAAAGAGATGTTGATGGTGTAATTATTTACAGGTGGATCTCATTAAAACAGATGGATTGCATTGATACACATATTTCACACTTATACATAAAAATACATTATTTAGAACCAATATCATCATCTTCATTTATTATTTGTTATTCGTTGTGTCACAATGAAGATGTTGATATTTTTATCAACAAAACACTTTACAACTACCTCACTGGGTTGTAGATTTCACTTAAACACTCGGTCGGTGTTGGCATATTAATTTATTATCAAGTGTTTCTGTCTTTCCTGTAGATTATTATACAAAAAAAAGCTTCAAGATACAGTCAAACCTGTCTATAAAGGCCACCCATGGGAATAAATAAAAGTGGCCTTTATGGACAGGTGGCCTTTATATGCATGTTCAAATAATATAGACAAAGAGCAACTGGGATATAATTTTATTGGCCTTTATAAGCAGGTGGCCCTTACAGAGAGGTGACCTTTTACTTTTTTCTGAGTACCGGTATGTTAACATGAACTTTAAGTGAAAGCTAGATTCCCAGCTGAGAAGTAACTTGAACACAACCACAACCACAGCCATGTATAACATGTATTTAAATCAGACTTATTTTTACATCAAGTGATAAAACTTTTTAAAAATACTTAAATAAAATTTATATTGGGCAAAAAGCCAAAACAATTACCAACACATGCCTAAACCAAATAAAATTTATATTGGGCAAAAAGCCAAAACAATTACCAACACATGCTTATAACCAAATAAAATTTATATTGGGCATAAAGTCAAAACATATACCAACACATGCTTATAACCAAATAAAATTTATATTGGGCAGAAAGCCAAAACAATTACCAACACATGCTTATAACCAAATAAAATTTATATTGGGCATAAAGCCAAAACAAATAACCAACACATGCTTATAAGCATAAACTTTTTGTAAAAATAACATAAACACAAATTTCAGAGATGGCACATAACAATATATCAAGTCAACTATTCTTTTTAACTTTCATCATATTCTGCACAGGAATCAAAGAGATCTAACCAAAAAAATTGAATAATAAAACTGTACAGATTATATACACAACTCAACACGAGGCCCCTGGGCCTTAATGCTCATCTGTCATATGTCAGATTATTTTAACATGCATCAAGTGGTATTATGATTTTAATTTTGAACTTGGCTTCATGTGAAAAAACAACCAATGTTTCAAAGCATAAAAATTATTGAAATATGATAAAAAATAACTGAAACAGAGGTAAAGGGCAAAAAGATTTTAAAAAACAAACTAGAAGTTGACCTTGATAAATACCTTGACCAAATTTTAAAGGTCATTAAACCCCATGTTAATATCTATTAATTCAAAAATAGTCAATATATAACAATATGAAACCATTTTACCTACAAATTTTCAAATATGACTCAAAAAGCATAACCCAATTTTTGACTGAATTTTATGATTTGTATAAATTGTGTACTAAGACAATGGCGAAGCTCACAATCAAATCAGATTTTGTGTAGCACTTTCAATTTAAGAGAAGATTTTTTTAGTTTTATTTTTTTTTTTCAATGAAAGGTAACTGTTACTTAATTTCTATAGCTACAGCCAGCAATAATTCAAACCTGAAATGTTCCAAAACAGTAACATTTCCTGAGAAGTTTGATCATTACTAACCAACAGTTTTAGAGAAGTCAAAAATGAAAGTTACAGAAACACACACATACCTCCCCCCCCAACCACACACACACACACACACACACACAAACACATTAAACAATTTAACAATACAAAATGCCATAACTCTTAGAAACTTAACTGAAAAAATAACTGAAACCGAAAAAAAAAACATCCATTTACTGGAACAGGAAAACAACATGGACAACTATGTGCCATATAAATTATTCCTACCAAGTTTATTTAAAGGGTACCTGTAACCAAAATTTTTTTATCACAATTGCTTTATATATTATTCAAATATCACAATATTGAAAACCGCATCAAAATTGGTAATAGCCATATTTATTTGAACCAGAAACGGACGAAAATGTTTGAGTCGAGTTCCAACCTTATCCAAAATTTTGAATGAAATTGGTTGCATAGCTGTTGAAAAATATGTAACGAGTGTTAACTTGTCAATAACACAAAAATTGATTATATGGATGGCTTTTTTTAAAGAAAAAAATTATTCTATTGTTGGCATGAAAACTAAGAAGAAAAATTCTTTTTCTTACTTTTTTAAAATTTAAAAATTAAATATCCATTTTTTCCAAAGTGAAATCTTTACAGATCTACTGTATATGACAAATAATGTCTACCAAATAAAATTATTTCACTTTACTTGAACTGTAAATATATTATTGTATATTCTAGGGTCGTACGATAACTTTATCATCCTGCCAATCAATTTTGCAAATTAGAAGTTACATCCTGTTAGTTACAGGTGTGGGTCTGAATCTAAGGAATGTATCTAATAAACAAAAGGATTGATAATAATCTTAATTATTGGTACATGTCAAATGGATGTTAATTGACTTAATTCCACTTCATTAAATAGTTTACCCGTAAAATAATCATAGAAAGTCAAACTGCGAGTTCGGATTTGACTTATTTTAGTAGTTGGTAAATAATATTCTGTGAAAGTATGTTACTGGTATGACGTCACAAAACGGGAACCTCGATATCAAACTTTTTGATTTGGAGTTCTGTAGATGTATTAGAAAATCACCAATATCTTCCTTAATATGGAATGGAATTTTATGGAATTTTTGCTAAAGCTATATTGACGGTAAGTACAATGAATAAAATATGTCAAAACTGAAAATCGTTACAGGTACCCTTTAAGTGTGCCTACTAAGTTTAATTAAACTTTTAGCAGGAATCACAAAGAACGAGTCAAGACAAAAGTAATTATTGAAAAAATACAAAGGGGTCTAAATTCTAGAAAGTCAATGACTTTTAGCAGGAATCACAGAGAACGAATCAAGACAAAAGTAATTATTGAAAAATACAAAGGGGTGTAACTCCTAGAAAGTCAATGAACCAGAAAAAGAAAATAATACACATCATATTAACAATTCCTACCAAGTTTCATTCATTTCTGAGCAGTAATTACAGAAATCAAATCCAGACAAAAAAGTTGATTAGAAAATACAAAGGGCCAAAACCCCTACAAAAATCACTGAACTGGAACAGAAAAAACATTATGGGCATCTATCTATGCACACATTTCTGTAACAACCAAGTTTCATAAAACTCTGAGCAGAAATAAAATAACAGGTCTAGTTAAGACAAAAATATTTATAGTGTCTTAACTCCCAAAAATTACCAATGAACTGGAAAGGAAATTAAAACAATATGCTCATCTATATGTAATGTTTATCATACCTACTAAGTTTTAATTAGATTACAATCAGACATGACAGACAACTAGTCCTAAAAATAACTATTGAAACAAGAAATTCATCAGCCTTAATGCTCACCTGAGAATATGCCCCAATTCTTCTGCAGAAGTAAAATCATTATGGTATTACAGAATCAGCCCCCCCCCCCCCCCTAGTATTGACCCCACTGCCACAATATTTCCAACTTAAATAGTGCATTTCCTAAGAATCACAAATATCTAAGATTCAGTCACTCTATGTTTATAAATAGCTAAAATACATGTAGTAGCTAAAATACATGTAGTAGCTAAAATGACCAAACTAGGTCATGAATCTTATTTTGACATAAAGCCTTTTATAAGTTCATTTTAACGAAACATCAAAACTTAACATCGAAATGTCAGAATCTTTATATAAAATTCTAGATATAGAAATTTAAAACTTTATAAATAAATTCATGACCCTGACCTTTCACCTTGTTTTAAAAGCAGTACTGCATCGAAAACTTAAATCTATGAACGTTTTAGCAATATATTTTTATCTATCTCTAATCGCTTTGAAGAAAATTGTCCAAAAACAGTAAAATTCACAAAAAATTCAAATGTTCAAGGGCAATAACTCTTACCAGAAACATTGTATTTTTAAAAATCGAATACATCGTTATATCTTACTATAATTATCATTTCTAAAATGAAATAACCTGTTACCAATACAAACTACTGATTTGTTACCAAAAATTTATAAGTTGTAACCATGACCTTTGACCCTGACCTCAATTTGAAGGATATTTCAAGATGACATAAAACATGAAGACCAAATGTCATTATCCTTGCATGGAATTGAGATATATACATGTAGATTTTAAGAGAATTTTTAAAATTTAACAAAATGACACCTAATCTATTTTTCCAAATTTCACAAAATAAACTTATTAAAGTTATAACACACTAGAGATGCCAAATATCATATCACAATTTTTCTTTGAATAAGATTTTGTACCCTATGTTACTTTGACCTAGTTTTAGTTGCCCCTGCAATACATTACACTGGCCCATATATACAAAAGTCAAAAACACTGTGTGTTAGCTTCACGCTATACACATGCATTCACAAATATATACACCTGTGGTCAGATGAACTAATAATTAACCATTATAGTATTTTCATCAATTTGTTACATTAATCTCTGAACCACTATGACCTTGATCTAAAATCAAAATTACTGTTATATCAATACCTACAATATTCGAATACAAACACCTATACAAAAAGTTTATTATCTTTTAGATTGCTTGCCATTTCAATATTTTTTTGCACCTCTGACCTTGACCTTATAACCCATGACCATAAACAATATATCAAAATGATTGTAATAACAATACCTACAATATTTAAATGCACATTCCATAGAATAATTGTAGTTTTGAGAGATAATTGACCAAATCAGTATTTGTTTGAAGCTATGACCTTGATCTTATATCCAATAACCTTGAACTATGTATAAGAATGATCTTCATATTGATACTTGTAATATTCTCATATAAATTTCGATGCAAAAAGTTACCAGTAGTAGTTTTTGAGGTAAAATTACCATTTTATTATTATTTTTCAGCTATAACAAAGACCTTAGAACCCATTACATTGAACTATATATCAAAATGGTCATCATATAAATACCTACAATATTCTCATTTACATACCTGTACAAACAATTTAGTTTTAGAGATAGTTTATTGCTTTAGTATTTTTTTGCACCTATGACCTTCACCTTTAAACCAATTACCTTGAACAATATATCAAACTGGTTGTGATATCACTACCTACAATATTATTTAAACATTCCTATACTAAAATTTGAAACTATTTTGTATAATTTACCATTTTAATATTCTTTTGAAATTACACGACTTAAGAATGTCACACCTAAAATATCTAAGGTATGTACATCTCCTTTAAATTCATAGTAGAAAATGTTTAAAGATTGTCACTATATTTCCCCTAACAAGGCCCCAAGGGGACATAACTCCTAATGTAAACATAATGACCAAGATTCATTAAATATGGCCCAGTAATTTTGGAGAAGAATAAAAATTTAATTTTATACAGGACAGTAGACAGAAAAAGATAGATAGCAATTAATAAGCTCATCTAAGGCTTAGGTGAGCCAAAAATACAAAGAAACATAACTCCCAAAAAATCATTGTACAAAGAACCATAACTCCCAAAAAATCATTGTACAAAGAACCATAACTCCCAAAAAATCATTGAAATAAAACAGATAAACAATATACAGATGTGTGAATGATCAGGAGTTAGAGAGATCAAATCTGGGCAAAAATATAATCAATACAAAATACATGTACAAAGAACCATAACTCTTAAGAATAATCATACAACAGGAAAAACACAAAGACAATGTTTACAACTACACCAACGTAAAGTTTCATCAAATTCCGAATGATAATGTGGGCAGTCTGTTTTACCTGAGATCTTCAATTAACCATTTTCTACTTTTACTTTATCTGAAATAAAAAAAAAAAAATATCTTTAAGGATTTTTTAAAGAAATTTGCAACTGAAAAACATGAACAATGTTAACATATCTAAAACAGTCTAAACATGTAAGAGTGATATGTTTTTTTTTTCGAGTGAGGATTTTTTTTAGCATATCAAGCCATCAGTTCTAGATGGTGGAGTAAACCAGAGTGTCATTAAAAAAGTGGTTAAGATATTGTTACGTCAGAGGATAAATTGTTTTTAAACTTTAAAATGCTCTGAATAGTTTCAGTAATACGGTCACTTAAAATAACTGTAATAGATCAGATATCTTATTACATAGTGGTGCTTAGAACTCTTTTTTTTTTTTTAGAAAAAGTGTTCAAGATGGCTGATGGTCACTTGTGTATTTTGTGATACTTATAATCTTTATTATATCATTGGTCATTGATGATTGTAATTATAGATAGGGAGACTGATTTACATAAGAGAATATTTCTCTTGTTTCAGAATCCCGTAATATTGTGATGTAAAATAATTGTATATAAAATGAATCGACAATAAAAAAAAAAAAAATTGTTTAAACTTACACTTTTTCTGCATTATAAGGTAAATTTGTTCATGAACAGGACTTAAAGAACCAAGCTGATGAGTAATGTTTTGTTTGTTTGTGTTTTTAAATTAACAAAATTGGTTTTAAAAAATGTTTAAAAATGTTATATCATAACTATTAAGCTAAACATTAAAAATGTTAATCTGTTGCCATGGTTATAACTAGATTTTTGTTTTTTTTTATTCATGCAATATCAGAAAACTTACATTTATTTATAATAAAATAGAAACTATTGAAACGTATGAGAAACATTCAAATATTTTTAAGAAAATTGAAATTAGCATATTTTGTTACCATGGTATATGGTAACTGCATAATAACCATTATATCCAATGATGTTAAATTTTTTTATGTGTTTGATGAAGTGAATTATTGATTATAGCTACAACAGTTCGGTTGTAGTCTAGCGTGTTTCTCAAAAGCTTGAGGTCCTGGGTTCTAACCCCAACTTGGTCATACATGTACATTAGACTTTAAAATTTAAGATACTGCTTTCTTGCTTATCACTTGGCATTAGGAAGACAGAGTATTGACTGGTTCATCTGGTGCCAGGATAACTGACTGGTGGTGGTGGTGGTGGTGGGGGGGGGGGGGGGGTTAATATGTTTGTCTGCAGCATAGTGACCCAGTGAGCTAGCACCTTACAAAAAAGTCAACCCAAGTTTGCTAGTATAAGACAGACCATAATGCACACTCATCTCAAATATATATACACAAACTTGTTTTATTAATCCATAGAGATAAAACTTTTTGCTCTCATCACAAATCGCTCAACATTGCTGATGCAACATTTAACAACATTACAACAACAACAATTATTGCTTAAAGCTACATCAGCATTATTGGAGCTATCTGCAGCTAGAGAAGGTAAGTGATATACATGTATCTCCTTATTTATTCACTACTCATTTTAACTGGATGCAATAATTTGCAATTCTGAAACAAAATGTAGCTAGAGAAGGTAAGTGATATACATGTATCTCCTTATTTATTCACTACTCATTTTAACTGGATGCAATAATTTGCAATTCTGAAACAAAATGTAGCTAGAGAAGGTAAGTGATATACATGTATCTCCTTATTTGTTTACTACTCATTTTAACTGGATGCAAAAATTTGCAATTCTGAAAAACAAAATGTATTAAAAATATGACAATTTCTTCACAGTGGGGTCATGTACTGGTATTTTTATGATATGAAATAGTTGTTACAAATAAATGAATTCCACAGCCATGAAAAAATCACAAAATCACAGTTTTAGGTGTCAATCTTTTAACTTGTAAACATTTTACTGACAAAGTGTTGACACATGACACCGGTTTATAACACTTCAATTGATATTTATTTACACTTAAGATGTCAGTCTATAATGTAATATCATATTTCTCACTTTCAGAGATTTTTGACCTCAAGTTGTTAACTGTTTGTTATCTGCTTGATAATCAACTATTGAGCCTTTTACATAAAATAGAGTATTATACAATGTACTCAAAAACCTTTCACATCACTGAAACTGAAATAAGCTCATATGTAAGGTTCGTATAAACTTCAGAGAAGAAATGAAAAGTTAAAAACGCAGCTCAAAATTAATAAGTACACAGGTGTGATTAAAACTTATAATAATCAATAGTTATGAATTGATAGAAAAATAAAGTTTACATAGTAGGATTATTTTTCAAATAGATTTTTTTTTTTTTTTTTTTGTAAATATAAAATGTGTGTGTGTGTGTGTGTGTGTGTGTGTGTGTGTGTGTGTGTGTGTTTAATTTATAATTTGTAACCTATTCATTTAACATACATGTTTAAACAATACCTTATAAAGCCTACCAAAACCAAGTTTAAATATAAAGAGACAATTGAATTGTTTGGTTCATTGACAACATAAGATAAATATAGGTATGATAAAATCTGTATGTACTGAGGTGTAATTTAGAAGAATAACCTGTATATAGAACTGAGATTTATATGACCTTGTATTACTGAAAAACTGAAATATATTACACACAACATTGTAAAATATGGCAGAAAAAATCAGGTTAACAGAAAAACAACAACAAACCATAGATAAACTGGAAAAACTTGGAAGATTCAGGTGAACGATTTGTCAAATAATATTTGTTAAAATTTGTTGTAGTGTGATGAAGAATGGTAGGGACATCAAAAAAGGGAGGAGTAGTTTTACCGAAAAAATGAGAAAAATCTCTCTCTCTCTCTCTCTCTCTCTCTCTCTCTCTCTCTCTCTCTCTCTCTATATATATATATATATAATTTACATATCAATTCAAAGAAATCATTAATCTTTGGAATAATCAACATGGCCAAGCAATCAATAGGGTCTGTATTAATCACCTAGAACATCATTTTTTATTATTTATTTATTTATTTATTTATTTATTTATTTATTTATTTGAAAACAAATTCAATAATTTTCTCAAACTTTTAACTCAAATATCCAAATGTAAACAAAGTTCAGTAGCAATATTTTGATTTTCTGATATATCAATATGTTGGTTGTATGTTGTTTTATGAAATATCAGCAATTTTAAGTTATTCATGAAGATACAATTTATTTATTTACATCAAAGGTTAATTTTTACACAAGTTCAGATTTGGTGAGTATGTGTACAAGTGTTTCTGATCTGCAATGTACTAGTGAGAACTCAGGGTGATCTTTAGAGTGTGTAACTACATTTGCCTACAATGTGCAAATAAGCATTCAAGACCACTCGGCAGTACATTATGCTGGTACCTAATCAAACTGATAAAGGGAAACACCTTTCTAACTTACGGTTGACTTGGCCAATGCAGCCCCAATACAACAAAAGGGACCAGAACAGAAGTATATTACTTTATATATTTCTCTTTAACTAATATCTATACAGTCAGTTTTTAGATTTTGGAGGAAACTGGAAAGCCTAGAAAAAACAATAACTCTTGGCAAACAAATTTGAACAGTTCTCACACAAGCCTGACATGTTGTTTTATTCTTGCACCCCAGATAGAAATTTCCATATAAAGAGCTGTGCAAGATATTTCAATCTTGCACCTCCCTGTACAAGATAGCTTATACACTTTTTTCCTGCCAAGATTTATCAATGAAATCAGAAGTGTATCAATACTTTGAGAACCGCTTTAACCCAAGAATCTTGCATGTCTTCACACAAACAAATAAATGGAACAGGTAATACTACAGTTTAAATTTAAAATGTAATTTTAAAAACTTTTTTTCTTAATCAATATCAAGTTTATTTCATATTACATTAATTTTTATATGACGTAATGTTAATATGAATTATGACGTCGCACTTGTTCCTGTCTTTTGTATTCACACGCCACTTCCATCATTTTGATTTTTAATAGAACTTGTATATTTTGTGGTACAAGAAATAGAATCAATCACTACTTATGTGTCAGATAGGGAAATCTCAACCCTCGTTCTAATATATCTGGTTGAGATTTCCCTATCTGGCACCACAAGTAGTGATAGATTCTTTTAATCTGGGTAGGTAGAGGAACTGTGATCCATAAACACAGGATTAAGACCACAACCTGCGCTTCCTCCAAAAAACCCCTTAACAACTGATAAACTATATAAATATTGACATCATAAGCAACAATAATAAAAATTTTAACCAATTCCTGTCATTTTTAATACATCTATTTGCCTAATGTTTAAGACAGTCATAAAAGCATCATTTTATTTTTACCTTCAGCGTTCATAAATGCATCATAGATCCGGAACGTTTCAAGCCACCTCCTCCTCCGGCTTATCCTGTGTTACGCTGGTATGCTTCAATGCATGTCCTTTATGAACACGAGGAGACAGTTTTACATTGCACTCCAATTGGAGTCCCAGTTCCAGGAATTCAAGCTTATGTTGGGGGATTAAACTGGATTAAAATTATAAACAAAGCTGATGGAACTGTGGAAAAAACAATCAAAGCAAGGGATTTTCATTTTATGGATACTGCAGTTACTCGAGAAGGTGATTTGTTAGTGAGCTCTGAAAAAGAGATTAAAAAACTAACACCTAATGGATTGTTTCTGGATTATGTTCGAGACACTTTGCCTTATGCTCCATATGGCCTTGTAGTAACCGAAAACGATGAAGTAATTATCTGCTTAAGAAAAGTAGGTTCACCAGGTAAAATAATGCGACTTTCACTCAAAGGAATCGTTAAAGCATTGATTCTACAGAGAACACCTGAACAAATAATGACAGAATTTCAATTTGATGAGAATCGTAAACCTTTTTTTAGCTGGCCATATAGAATTGGCTATAACCAAATTTCGGGAGATACGTGGGTGTCTGATGCAGATCTAAAGCATGTAATTGTCTTAAATAAAAAAGGCAAGTTTCTATTTAGATATTATGGCCCTCCAGGTATACCAAAAATTGAACCAATGGGAATAACTGTTACAAGAGATCAGGAAACTTTAATTTCAGATTTCAAAATGGAGGCCATTCACCGTGTTGATAAGAAAGGTCAGTTTTTACAATTTTTTATCACTAAACTTCAAGGTGTTTCAATGCCGCGGTCAATAGCTCTGGACAGTGTTGGTGATGTGTGGATGGGTATGTGGAGTAACCAGGTAGTCATAGCAGAGATAAAGAAAAGCCAATATTTAGAAGTAAAAGATGAAGAAACTGTAGCTGAAGAAATCAGAATACAAATGGAGTTGGAAGAAGCTGAGAAAGAAGCTGAGAAGAAAAGACAAAAACTACAAAAAGAACAAAAACATAAAAATCCTTTTGAGAATGATTTTGATGATGATGTCCCTCCAGATCTAGACGATCTGTTATAAAAAAATAAACAAGAAGACATTGTCATTCACAACTCTCACTTCTAACTCACTTTCTATTTCCACCAATAGTTTCAGTGATTACAACTTCTATTACCATTTAGCTGGTGATTTCTTGATATAAGTGAAATATTCTGAACTGGGACAAACAACTCCATTCAGTAATGCAATCAATATGTATATTTTTCATATAAGATATGCATTTTTTCTAAGAAATACTGTAAAATTGTTGGTATCAAAATACAATGTTGCAGGGAAAAATGTTAACACTTTTGAAGTAACAGCACTATTCCTTTATGGCATGAATTTATTATTACCAACTTACTATTCTTAAAGCATTTTTATTATAACAAATTTTAATGCAAAAAATTAAAATTGTGTTCTAGACAGGTTGTTGTGCAATAAATTATGTAAAAACATAATTATACATGTGTTTATTCTGAGGAAGTAAATTTTTAAATGCTTGAAAAACTTTAACAGAAAAACTTAACATCATACTTTGTTGAAATGGATGAATGGATGAATGGAATGAAAGAACAGAACCCATTTCTATATCCCCCACCAACTTTGTTGAAATGGATGAATGGATGAATGGAATGGACAAACAGAACCCATTTCTATATCCCCCACCAACTTTGTTGAAATGGATGAATGGATGAATGGATGAATGGAATGAACGAACAGAACCCATTTCTATATCCCCCACCAACTTTGTTGAAATGGATGAATGAATGAATGGAATGAACCAACAGAACCCATTTCTATATCCCCCACCAACTTTGTTGAAATGGATGAATGGATGAACGGAATGAACAAACAGAACCCATTTCTATATCCCCCACTAACTTTGTTGAAATGGATGAATGGATGAATGGAATGAACGAACAGAACCCATTTCTATATCCCCACCAACTTTGTTGAAATAGGGGATAATAAAAATACAGTCTAATCTATGATAACCCATTTGTATTACTTAACAGAAACTGTGTATACAACACTTTGTATATAAGTAAATCAAATTTCGTATAAATGAAACATCTGTGAAAATGTTAAAAATCTGTGAATATTTGTGTAAACCAACCAATCCAAACAAATAACTTATGTAAACAGAACAATTTGTTTTAAACAAACCATCAAAACCCAAGACATGGGTAAAGAAAATACTTGTATAAATAGAATTTACCCAAACAAAAACAAACAAACAAACAAACAAAAATAAAATAAAAAAATAATAATAATAATAATAAAAACCCTGTGTAACCTGTGTATACAGAATAACCCTGTAAACCAAATCCATCCAAATTACAGTAAAAAACAAACCAAGTGTATACCAAATACCCATGAAAGTCAAAACTACTTTTTTACAAAAGATGAATATCCCTTTGTGAACTTAAAACCTGTTTACAAAGATCACATGTGTAAACCAAGTCATTGTTTACAAAAAATCTGGTAAGTTACCATACTTTGGAACTAGAATGCTGAAATCAATTTATTAACTTTCAATTTGTTTTTTTACACATTTTGCATATAAAGTTGACTGCCAATTTATGCATTATAATGAAATTTTTAAGTTATTGTTTAGTACACATATAGTTATAATCAGTACTCATAACAATAAGAGGCACAATAGGGCCTGTATCGCTCACATGGAACAACTTTTGTTTTGTTTTGGGTTTTTTAAATACATAAAAAAAATTTTAATTCAATCAGCAATTTCTCAGCTAAATGCAATGAGAATGAGGCTATTTATTTCTGAGAATCAATCTAAAAATAAGTTTGTGCATGAGCAGTGGTTTTGTTTTCCTATAATTACTACTGAATAAAGGTAGTTTCCCCTTGAGAAATAAGACTAAAATTTCCCAATTTGACAACTAAAATTCCCCAAATGGCAACAGTGATACACAATCAAATAGTTTTAAGTTAAATCCAGTTGTTCAAAACTGTTCTGATAGACAAAAAATGTTAGATATTGTCACAATATAAAATCTTTGCAATGAATTTTAAAATTCTGAGCACAATATGTGACATAGACATAAAAAGGGTCCAAATTTTCCCAATCTGAAAGGTGGAAGGTAGTTTTTAAAAACCATAGCAAAATCACTGATGAGTGAAATGTGCAAATGTGTATCATAGTTTGTCTTCTACAACAGTACACTTAAGGTACTCACAGAGTCAGTTTTACAGCAGAAAAGCATACCATCCACTTGGTCACATTATCCTGGCACAGGGTAAAAAAAGTTGATACACTGCCATACGCAGAATGAAAAATTGGGCAGAAAAATATCTTTTTACTTTTTATATAGTTTTTAAGTCTTGTGTATGACCTGGAGTGGGTTTAAACCCAAAAACTACTGTTTTGTGAAGCATACACTCTACCACTGAACACCTTAGCAGTGAAAAGATGGAGACAGTGAGTTTAATGACATTATATAGAAAACCAAAGTATTCGGGAAAAAAAAACAACCAACTTTTGACAAACAAATAACAAACTTTCTTGAACCTGCCTAATTGAAATATTTACCTAGGTGATGAGAAGCACTTTGATCTATACCCACGTAATGAGAAGCACTTTGATGTATACCTGATGATGAGAAGAACTTTGATCTATACCTAAGTGATGAAAAGCACTTTGATCTAAACCTAAATGATGAGAAGCACTTTCATCTAAACCTAGGTGACGAGAAGCACTTTCATCTATACCTAGGTGATGAGAAGCACTTTGATCTATACCTAGGTGATGAAAAGCACTTTGATCTATACTTAGGTGATTAGAAGCACTTCAATCTATACCTAGGTGATGAGAAGCACTTTGTTCTATGCCTAGATGATGAGAAGCACTTTGATTTATACTTAGGTGATTAGTAGAACTTTGATCTATACCTAGGTGATGAGAAGCACTTTGATCTATACCCACGTAATAAGAAGCACTTTGATCTATACCTAGGTGATGAGAAGCACTTTGATCTATACCTAGGTGATGAGAAGCACTTTGATCTATGCCTAGGTGATTAGTAGCACTTTGATCTATACCTAGGTAATGAGAAGCACTTTGATCTATACCGAGGTGATGAGAAGCACTTTGATTTATAAATAAGTGATGAGTAAAACTTTGATCTATACCTAGGTGATGAGAAGCACTTTGATCTATAGCTAGGTGATGAGAAGCACTTTGATCTATACGTAGGTGATTAAAAGCACTTCAATCTATGCCTAGGTGATGAGAAGCCCTTTGATCTATAAACTAAGGCCTAAGACCACTCAGTCATAGGAAAATTATCCCTAAAGAAAATTTGTCTCTGAAGGAAATAGTTGAATAGCCTAGTTCATCTACATATCTAGTTCATCAAACAATAATTATTAAATAATAAACTTACTTTAAACCTGTAAAGCATGTGGAGGTCCTCCATCTTTGTTTAGCATACTTGATATCAAATGGGTAGAGTTGACCGTGTTTGGTAACAGACTGCTGAACAAATCAACTGAAAGTTTCTCCAATGATGGAATCTGTCGAAATATATCGATGAGAATTCTTCCGCTTTTACTTCCATGATTTAACTGTACCTGATTGGCCAGTATATTTAGGTAATGGGAGTTCAATTGTTGCACTGCATCAACATCTTTTAAACTCACATTCTCTGTTAAAACAATAAAACAAAACAGTAGTCAATAAGTTTTATATATTATCACTTTTTTGTTCTCTAACTTAATCCTTGGCAGTACTTTCAGCAAATAGAGTCACCTAGACAGTACTTGGAAACTTATAAGATAGTAATTTTTGTGATCCAAGATAGTAATTCTAATAACAACTCTAATAATGACTTTTATTGATCTGATACAGTACTTTAAGTGATCTGATACAGTACTTTAAGTGATCTTATATAGTACTTTAAGTGATCTTATATAGTACTTTAAAGGATCTGATACAGTACTTTAAGTGATCTGATACAGTACTTTAAAGGATCTGATACAGTACTTTAAGTGATCTGATATAGTACTTTAAGTGATCTGATACAGTACTTTAAGTGATCTGATACAGTACTTTAAGTGATCTGATACAGTACTTTAAGTGATCTTATATAGTACTTTAAGTGATCTTATATAGTACTTTAGAGGATCTGATACAGTACTTTAAGTGATCTGATACAGTACTTTAAAGGATCTGATACAGTACTTTAAGTGATCTGATGCATTACTTTAAGTGATCTTATATAGTACTTTAAAGGATCTGATACAGTACTTAAAGTGATCTGATACAGTACTTTAAGTGATCTGATACAGTACTTTAAGTGATCTGATACAGTACTTTAAAGGATCTGATACAGTACTTTAAGTGATCTGATATAGTCTTTTAAGTGATCTGATACAGTACTTTAAGTGATCTGATACAGTACTTTAAGTGATCTGATACAGTACTTTAAAGGATCTGATACAGTACTTTAAGTGATCTGATACAGTACTTTAAGTGATCTGATACAGTACTTTAAGTGATCTGATACAGTATTTTAAGTGATCTGATACAGTATTTTGTGATCTGATACAGTACTTTAAGTGATCTTATATAGTACTTTAAGTGATCTGATACAGTACTTTAAGTGATCTGATACAGTACTTTAAAGGATCTGATATAGTACTTTAAGTGATCTTATTTAGTACTTTAAAGGATCTGATACAGTACTTTAAGTGATCTTATATAGTACTTTAAAGGATCTGATACAGTACTTTAAGTGATCTGATACAGTACTTTAAATGATCGGATACAGTACTTTAAGTGATCTGATACAGTACTTTAAGTGATCTGATACAGTACTTTAAGTGATCTTATATAGTACTTTAAAGGATCTGATACAGTACTTTAAGTGATCTGATACAGTACTTTAAGTGATCGGATACAGTACTTTAAAGGATCTGATGCATTACTTTAAGTGATCTTATACAGTACTTTAAGTGATCTGATACAGTAGTTTGTGATCTTATACAGTACTTTTATTTATCTGAGACAGAAAATTTATTGATCTGGGACAGTACTTTTAGTTAATAGTTTTTCAGATTTTTGACAAATATACTATTTTAGCCATTTCCACACATTTTAGCCCCATGACTACCATTTGCAAAAAATCTGAAACAAGATGAGCTAAGAATATTATATATGAAATAACTAACTGATTTCTCTTATACATTAAGAGGATTTTTTCACTATTTTCCCCTTTATGGGGCCCCAAGAAGACACGATTCCTACACTTGTGCCATTTTGAAAGGCCTTGACTGAGGCATGATGATACCAAAATTTCATTAAATTTGGCCCAGTGTATTGCAATTGCCCATCTAAGCTTTCAGCTTTTTGGTAAACTAAAATTTAAATCAAAATAATTTTTGTTATCATTTGAAGTTATGGAGATAAAACATGGAAACATTCCTTATCGTTTGGCTACATTACTACACATATGACAGATCTCACCATTACCATTGAGATCACAGTCAATATGGAGAACATTGGTTTTGCACAAAAAAATCACAACTAAAATCTTCATTGAGATACCAATTATCATCAAGTTTTTGAAAACAATACAAAACAAATATCAAAAAGTAAACAATACAAAACAAATATCAAAAAGTAAACAATACAAAACAAATATCAATCAAAGCACCGGAGGTGCTGTACGAACAGAGAGCATGGAAATGCAAGAGGCTTTGAAAGTAAGTGTAGGTAGTATTACAATCTGCCTTATCCCATTCCATTCCTATGCGAGCAAGGTTGTAAAACACCATATGGAAGGGGAGTAAGAATTCATGACTGGAAAAGTGTCCATTATATTTTTTGTATTAGTGTTAGCAAATTACCACATTCAGAAGAGTCTGTGCTGAAGCAAGGTCCTTTCACATTCCAAGCATTTCTCCAAGAAAAGACAAAAACGTTCATACGAACATTTTTGATTAATTACACAAACAGAAAGATGTTTTTATAGTGTCATCAATCGTTATATTTCTCAATAACGACAAAACGGTTCCAGGACATTTCGGCCCATAAAAAAACGGACCATGACAATATCGGCCTATAGCCAAATCGGCCTATAACAAAATCGGCCCATGAAATAAATGCCTTGAAACATGTAAATTTCAGTAAGTTTATTCAAAGCAATACAAGAATTAATTCAAATTATCATTTCTAATCAAGTCTACCACTAATCTATTAAAACTCAAATAATGGATTATATATATGTCTCATTTTTTTTTAAAATGAATAATTTAAAGACAGGAAGGTGTACCTATACTTTGTTTTAATCTTAAAAATTTTAAAAAAATAGATAATCTTAATTATAATTATAATCTTAATTTAATATTTGTATTATTATGATGCTTTAATTACATGTAGTGTGTAAAGAAAAATAACCATAAGAATGAATTGAAAAGAAAGATCCTTTTCTTGTAAATATAATTTGTCTTTAAAAATCCCGATACTTTAGTGTTTTTACATAATTGTAGATTCATACAAGTTACATTCAAACTGTCTTTCTTCTACGCTATCTGCACGAACTAGTTTAGATCGATCAGAATCGACGAGTCTTACAGTCATGAGTAACTCTGACTAAAACATTTGTGAACGGAGTGTGTGCATCATTTATAGGTTGATCTAATATGAAATAAAAAATAATAATTTCTTTTAAAAATAAAATTAAAACCAAGGCATAAGTCATGACAAAGTTGTCCAAATTTAGGTGTATTAAATATTTTGAATATACAGTTGAATCTCGTTATCTCGAACTCCGCGGGGAAATGCAAAAAGTTCGACTTATCCGAAGTTCGAGATAAACGATGTGAAAAAAAACGGCAAAAAAGGGAAGTAACTCGTACAGATCTATCGGAAGTCACTTCCAGTATTATGTAATGCTTATGTCGACAAAATTCACAGTATTTACCGATGCCTCTGTATCTCTTTTAATACGTGATAAGCAAGTCGGTTACAAAATAGTGTCATTTTCAAGTATTGTGAGATAGTATTCAAGTACAATTTTATTCATAAGTATATCTGTATACCGCTCACAAGTACATGGACTATGTTGCTTTCCAGGTACAAAATATTGTTTACTGTTTTTTTAATAAAAGTGAAATACGTGTGTTAAGTACATTTGTTTTCAGCTACAATGTTGCAGCTGTAAGAATGAAAATTAAAAAAAAATAAAGTAAATATTGTTTATTACACAAAATATCAATAAATTAATATCAAAACAATTCAACCATACAATCATCACTTTAATCCATAAATAATCATGAAAAGAATAAAAGAATGTCAATGTTCATTTCGTAAACATCATGTAAACTTTTCATGCATTAGCACTATACTTTCAATAAGGTTAATAACAAGAGCACTAATTTTAAAAATTTTAAACTTGACTATCCCCCCAGTACTAGGACCGGGTCCTTCATCCAGTTTATTTGTAGCAGGTTCACTTAATGACATGTTTAAATGCATTGGTAAACGATAGATTTATGCATTTTGTTTTATTAGATTTTCTTTTTTACTCAAAATCTGTCAATAACTGATTACACTATTGTATTTTACCGACAAACAGCGAGTCCGTTTTGTTCCGCATTCCGGTTTCGCTTTGTGTACTTTAATCACCCCAAGCTTCCAGTTGTTTTGATTGATGTTCACATCACACAACCACGATGTTAAGCTTGGCAGTAATTAAAACACCCGTTAATTTTCTTGATGTTTATTTTTTTATGCAACGATAATAATTAACGGATTAAAGAAATCAGAAGGTCAGTGCAGTTTAATAATAATGAATGTATTGGTTTTAAATCAACAGTGCCGACAGTCACTAGATTTTTAAAATTAATTAAATCTACCAAAAAATATTTTCTTAAAATTTTTGTTCGAGTTAACGAATGTTATTTTTCTAGGATTTTCATTCATGGGGACGAAAAATTTGTTCGACATATCCGGAAATTCGAGATATCCGAGTTCGAGATAACCGGAGTTTTTTTAGTTAAATAAAGAACAATTCTGTCCGGACTTTTTCTAAAAGTTCGACTTATCCGAAAGTTCGAGATATCCGTGTTCGAGATAACGAGATTCAACTGTATTTTATTATGGGCCGATATTGTCATAGGCCGATATTGTTATAGGCCGAAATGTCCCGTAGCGTGACAAAACAACTACAAATGATGGTTGCAAAAAACTGTTTATGCCGCGAATCAAGGAACATCGCAAATTTAGGACCGACGACGATATACAAAATACACGCCACCTACCGAGGATTTACCCTAAAGCTTTCCATGTAAACTTCTAGAGTACATCTTGCACAATCGACAGGAACTCGTGAAATCTCTCAGCAATAGCTTTTTCCGGTTGATTTCACAATGCTGCTCTCAAAATCGTGTATATCATTTTTACGCTATGTCGACAAAATTAAAATGTAAACATGTCTACATCAGATATAGGTCAAATTTTGTTGGGGCTTTGAGGAGGGGATGGGAAGGGAAACGAATGAAAACAAATACATTCCTATAAACATGACATTTGCTATTGTGCATGTAAGACATGATTTCTTTAAAGCACTTTCCGCAACCTATACTTTTACTTACACGCTCAAACTTCGGGTAATGTTTAAAAAAATATTGCTTTATTTACTGTGGTTCACTCTTCTCGCCAAAACGCATGCTACCAAGAAATGACACGTCATATAATTCATCCAATCAAAAGAGACCGTTTAAATTATGGGATATCCGTGAAAATGTTGCGAAAATAGGTCTTTGTTTACATAAACTGTTCATGTATTCTTCTGCTGCGCCGCATTGTATCCTTTCCACCAAAAGTTTCTCCACAGAATCCATGTATAAATTTTATTTCCAATACCACATACATTCATCATTGTGCGGTTACCCTCAGCACGTACTTATCACCCGCAAACTACCGTACTATATTCCACATATATTGCCCAAGGATTTGACATAGCGGTGACATAGCCCGTCCGATTTAAAAAAAAATTGAATTTCTTCACTGACATAAGGAAAAATATTTCGTTTAACATTTCCCTGTTTTGGGTTTACTTGCCCCCATCTATGAACATCTCTGTCACCCTGTATCCCTATCCCATTTTAAAGATATCTACAATTTTCTTGCCAAATGCTTGCGATGTATGTGACAATACATCACAGAGATTCCTCTCTGTTCGTAAAAAGTAAACAATACAAAACAAATATCGAAAAGTAAACAATACAAAACAAATATCAAAAAGTAAACAATACAAAACAAATATCAAAAAGTAAACAAGAAAAAACAAATATCAAAATGTAAACAATACAAAACAAATATCGAAAAGTGTAGAAACATTTAAGCAACATGACAATAATCACCAATCTCGTGAATAACAAAACACTGCATTGATTTACAGATTTAAGAAAAACTAAATACAAGCACATCAATTTAGGGTCCAGCATAAGTTTCTAGTCTATTGTTGGACATATATATTAGGTAATGACAATTTTAGGAGGTTTGGACTTGTATAGGGGACTACTGAATAGATATCACAGTAGAAAGACGTAACACTACAAGTCAAATACTCCCTACTCCCATTTTCTGTTACACTGTGTAATTTACAATGACCCAAGCATTCCTTCTGTACCAGTAAAACATTTGATGGCAGTAATCAACATCTTACAGCAGTTTAATTTAAAACCACAGATGGCAGCTGACATTTATTAAACACATTTCAACGACCCAGCTTTTAAAAAATAATCACAAATGGCTTCAGAAACCCTGTCAATGAAATGTTTATTTACTGACAGTTAAATCAAGATTGGAAGCTGAGGATGTACAACATATGCTAAGCAGATGCTCAGCATTACATCAAATAAGGTTTAAACTCTTCCCTAAAATCAGGGAAATTAGGGGCCTCAGTGGCCCAGTGGTCTAAAGCGTGGGCTTACGAATCACAGTGCAGCTGCCTCTCACCGTCTGGGTCCAAATCCCACTTGGGACAGATCCTAGTGTGACTAGTAGGGGACTACTGAATAGATATCACAGTAGAAAGACGTAACACTACAAGTCAAATACTCCCTACTCCCATTTTCTGTTACACTGTGTAATTTACAATGACCCAAGCATTCCTTCTGTACCAGTAAAACATTTGACGGCAGTAATCAACATCTTACAGCAGTTTAATTTAAAACCACAGATGGCAGCTGACATTTATTAAACACATTTCAACGACCCAGCTTTTAAAAAATAATCACAAATGGCTTCAGAAACCCTGTCAATGAAATGTTTATTTACTGACAGTTAAATCAAGATTGGAAGCTGAGGATGTTCAACATATGCTAAGCAGATGCTCAGCATTACATCAAATAAGGTTTAAACTCTTCCCTAAAATCAGGGAAATTAGGGGCCTCAGTGGCCCAGTGGTCTAAAGCGTGGGCTTACGGATCACAGTGCAGCTGCCTCTCACCGTCTGGGTTCGAATCCCACTTGGGACAGATCCTAGTGTGACTAGTAGGGGACTACTGAATAGATATCACAGTAGAAAGACGTAACACTACAAGTCAAATACTCCCTACTCCCATTTTCTGTTACACTGTGTAATTTACAATGACCCAAGCATTCCTTCTGTACCAGTAAAACATTTGACGGCAGTAATCAACATCTTACAGCAGTTTAATTTAAAACCACAGATGGCAGCTGACATTTATTAAACACATTTCAACGACCCAGCTTTTAAACAAGAGGCCCAATAGGGCCTGTGATGCTCAACTGGCTGCATATGTAAGACAATGTTTGTTTTTGATTGAAATGCTGTTTAACGTTCAACTCAAGAATATTTCACTTATATGGAGACTGTCAATTTTGGAAATGGTGGAGGACACTGGATTATAGGAGAAAACCACAACCAAGCAGCAAGTTTACTGACAAACTTTCAAAGATGAAGTGCTAGCCCACTTGGCATTAATGCACAATGTCAGGGGTGAAAGGTGCTGTGATTCGTAACATCGAATGTTTAAGACCACACAGCCACTGTGGTGCCTTTAAGACAATGTGATGTGGTTACCATAATTGGTTCATCAGCTTAAGATGGGAAATAAATTGAGCTTATGACCATTTTTGCTTCAATAAAGCCTACTTTGCAACACACACATGCAGGCATGCTTCACTATGCCATAAACTCAGCTTGGTTTAGCCAGTTGAGCTTAGAATAGATCCACAATGGCTTTTTTATATATATATATATATATATCTAGTAACAACAGGCATCTTAGACTGGTTCAAACTTTTTTTAGGCCGATGTAGGAACCTTCCACAGGAAGTTTGGTTCCAATTCGCCCAGTGATTTTAGAGGAAAAGATTTTACTAAATATTACACCTAATTTGCATATTTCTTGAAAATTGGGTCAATAAAATTTTTTTCAGAAAAGACTATCATATATTTTGAATCCCATACAGTATACTTTCTATATTTAAAATTTGAGCTCAATTGGTGGAAAAAAAGATCAACAATGGTCTTTTTTTTTCTATTTTTAGTTATGACGGCCAACTTGGATGTCAGGACGGGTTGCCTGGTACCACCTTTAGTCAGGCTGACATTTGGACCTTCCACACAAAATTTCATTCCACTTGGCACAGTTGTTTCAGAGGAGAAGATTTTCAAAGAATTGATTAAATATTACACCTCATTTGCATAATTCGTAAAAATCGGGTCAACGAAAAATTTCTCATAAAAACCCGTTACATATGTTGAATGCCCCGCTATCTACTCTCTACATTTCAAATTTGAACAAAATCGGTTAAAAAATGACTCAGCAATGGCTATTTATGTGTTTTTGCTATTTATAGTAACAGCGGCCATCTTGGATGTCGGGCGGGGTCGCCTGGTACAAACTTTGGTCTACCCCACCTAGGGACCTTCCACACCAAATTTGGTTCCAATTGGCCCAGTGGTTTCAGAGGAGAAGATTTTCAAAGAATTGATTAAATATTACACCTCATTTGCATAATTCGTAAAAATCGGGTCAACGAAAAATTTCTCATAAAAACCCGTTACATATGTTGAATGCCCCGCTATCTACTCTCTACATATCAAATTTGAACAAAATCGGTTAAAAAATGACTCAGCAATGGCTATTTATGTGTTTTTGCTATTTATAGTAACAGCGGCCATCTTGGATGTCGGGCGGGGTCGCCTGGTACAAACTTCGTTCTACCCCACCTAGGGACCTTCCACACCAAATTTGGTTCCAATTGGCCCAGTGGTTTCAGAGGAGAAGATTTTCAAAGAATTGATTAAATATTACACCTCATTTGCATAATTCGTAAAAATCGGGTCAACGAAAAATTTCTCATAAAAACCCGTTACATATGTTGAATGCCCCGCTATCTACTCTCTACATTTCAAATTTGAACAAAATCGGTTAAAAAATGACTCAGCAATGGCTATTTATGTGTTTTTGCTATTTATAGTAACAGCGGCCATCTTGGATGTCGGGCGGGGTCGCCTGGTACAAACTTTGGTCTACCCCACCTAGGGACCTTCCACACCAAATTTGGTTCCAATTGGCCCAGTGGTTTCAGAGGAGAAGATTTTCAAAGAATTGATTAAATATTACACCTCATTTGCATAATTCGTAAAAATCGGGTCAACGAAAAATTTCTCATAAAAACCCGTTACATATGTTGAATGCCCCGCTATCTACTCTCTACATTTCAAATTTGAACAAAATCAGTTAAAAAATGACTCAGCAATGGCTATTTATGTGTTTTTGCTATTTATAGTAACAGCGGCCATCTTGGATGACGGACGGGGTCACCTGGTACAAACTTTGGTCTACCCCACCTAGGGACCTTCCACACCAAATTTGGTTCCAATTGGCCCAGTGGTTTCAGAGGAGAAGATTAAAGTTTACGCACGCACGCACGGACGCACGCAAAACCATGCCATAAGCTCAGCTGGCTTTAGCCAGTTGAGCTAAAAATAATCACAAATGGCTTCAGAAACCCTGTCAATGAAATGTTTATTTACTGACAGTTAAATCAAGATTGGAAGCTGAGGATGTTCAACATATGCTAAGCAGATGCTCAGCATTACATCAAATAAGGTTTAAACTCTTCCCTAAAATCAGGGAAATTAGGGGCCTCAGTGGCCCAGTGGTCTAAAGCGTGGGCTTACGGATCACAGTGCAGCTGCCTCTCACCGTCTGGGTTCCAATCCCACTTGGGACAGATCCTAGTGTGAGAAAGTTTATACATAAAAATATATATATATATATATATATATATATATATATATATACAGGGCTTGACATAAACTTTTATACCAACTTGCCCAGTCGGGCAAGTTCAACTGAAAATTCACTTGCCCGCCTAAATTTTTTACTTGCCCTACAATTATTTTGCTTTTTTGTTTTCTTTCATTTCAGGTCTTAAAATCGCTAAGAAAAGACCGAGTTAATCCTGTTTTAATAATTTACAAAAGACCGAATCAATCTTGTTTTATTAAACTATTAATAAAATCTTCATTATTAATGTTAACTTATTGTTTTGACTTTACTCACTGTAGTTTAATTCAGAGTGTGATAAAAAAGCTTATGGATAGTTATACTATCTTTAGTTTTATAAAGAGATGTCCTCTTCAGATTTCTTAAAAAATGACAACATTGACTTTTGTTTTAATTCGGTCATGTTTGCAGTTTCTATTGTCAACAATAGTCGAAAACATATTCAGCGCTCTGATTGGATTAAATTGAGTGAAATAAATAGAACAAACCAATCAAATATCTCGTTTTATACATGTCACGGTTGTTTACGACAGGTTCCCAATTTAAACTCTAAGAGTCATAAAAAATATACAGAAGTATGGTGTGTACTTTAACATCGAAAATCGGGGGGAAAAATCTTCAGAATTTTATGTCAAAACAACAATTTTAATCATCTATTGCTAAAATTTTCACTTGCCCCGTCGGACAAGTTGAATCTAAGTTTACTTGCCCGACCGTCAGTTTTACTTGCCCCGGGCAAGCGGACAACCATTAATGTCGAGCCCTGATATATATAAACACTTAAAATAACTGTTGATCAATTCAATACCGAAAGGGTGCTCCTAAACTAAAGAAAGGAGGGATATACTGATAGAAGAAGAACAAGGTTAATAAACAGGTGAGAGTACAAACAATTCTTCATTTAACCTTTGAAAATTCATGAAAGAAATAAATGATTAGAAGTAAACTGACAGAACAGAATTTACTTTGATTTATCCAATATTTAAAGTTATAAGATTTCATTTTACCGTACCTGGGGTTTTTTAAAGTGAAATATATAGTAGCTAATTTGGGCCTTCAAATATAAAACTTTGAGATATCCAAAGCTTTGACTTATCAGATTTTGAGATTACAAGTTTCTACTGTATACAAAAGTGGTCTTTTTTAAACGTTTAATCAACAAAGTTAAAAAAATAAAACAATGTTACAATGCAAAAATTTCTTATAAAAAATGCCACCATTTCATCAGTACGGTAAATGACAAATTCTTTTTTGTATTTGTGTAAATTTTAATCCATATAGAAATGCAGCAGATAGAAAATGGACATAAACTAAAAATTTAAATGATTTGACCTGATGATCTTGATCTTCAACATGCATAATACAAGGTTGTTTATGACATCATCTTATGCCGGTTTATACTTGAACTGAATTCATTGATTTCCATTTAAATATCATGATACAGGTAGCAGTTTTTATTGAGTGACGGACAGATTTACTGATGAACTGACCGATGGATGACAGACCCTCTGACAGACAAACGGAACAAAAATCATAGTACTTACCTGTGGATGTCAGTTGTATGATACATAAAATTGTTTTCTCTAGATCTGTCAATTCAAAACTATTGAATTTTTCAGCAATTTTAAACATTGCTTTAACTGACTCACAAGGAAGAAACCTTTCAATGGAAGTTCTTGAAAATATCCTTTCTCCATTTAGCAATAGAAAGCTTTGTTCATTTACAAAAAACTCTGAAGATGTTAACTGCAATAAAAAAGAGAAAATTTCTTTATAGCACACCTGGCCAAGGATTTAGAAAAAAAAAACACTTTGAAAACTTTTTTTAGATCATCTGACCAATAAACATACCATCCTTAAGACGAGTGCAACATAACCTAAATTTTATTAAAGTTACTGTATCTAGGTCAAGGGTCAAGTAGTTTCACGACCTTAGTAGAGCCTCATCCACTGTTGCTAAATACAAAGTTTCAAGTGTCTAGATCTTTTATTTCATTAGAAAGATGTTAAAACTTGTTATTACAATAGTCCACCTTTAATGTAGGTCAACAAACTTGGTAGAGTTTTGCAAACTTTTTGTTGAATGATAATATGACATTCAAAAGTTTTACTCCTTCAGATCTTTGTGACCTTGATTGTAGTCAGGTCAGTAAACTTCCCAAGTTTGCCTCATAGTGTATGACATTCATGATTTCAACAAAACAGTGTATGACATTTCTCATTTAAAAAAAAACAGAGCCAAACTTACCATCCATATATCTAGAAAAGCTCTCTTAATAAGCTGTGTCTTATCTTCTGCACACAAGTTTTTAAAACCAGGGACGGCATTAGAGAATCCTATAAATATATAGAATTATATAAAAAAATAAAATATTTTCCATATTTAAGATTGGTTTGTGTGTGGTATTGAAAAAAAGCATTTATTTAGAAGTTAATAAATATTGGGGTTTAGCACAATGAAGAGAAAAATACAGAGTTGTATCATCATTTGAACACTAAATAGACCTTCTATGAGTTATCAAAACTATTTTTTAAATTATCATGAGAAAAAAGTAATCTCACAAAATTTGCCATCAGCAGATTATATAAAGCTGTTACTGCTAGGTTTTCATTTTCAATGATGACAAAGGTCAACCTACTGTAATTGATGACATTTCAGACCCTTGACTAGAGGAAAATCTAAATATTGCTGATTTCAAACAGTACATACCAGTATATTGCTAATTTCCAACAGTACATACCAGTATATTGTTGATTTACAACAGTACATACCAGTATATTGCTGATTTACAACAGCACATACCAGTATATTGTTGATATACAACAGTACATACCAGTATTTTGTTGATTTCCAACAGTACATACCAGTAAATTGAAGATTTACAACAGTACATACCAGCAGGGCTCCACAAACGCCGGTGCGGTCAATCGGCGGTAGGCAAAGGGTATATCACCGCCCCCCGCCTCTCAACGTTAGGCAAAGGGTACCCCCACAACAATTTTCTTTTTTTTGTTTTTAATAAACACACATCAGATAGGTAAAGAAATAAACATTAAATTTTTATTTCAAAATATGGTGGTAACGTACTGCTTTTTATCTTTCCATAACTGTCCAGTCATTGGCAATGCAACAAAACGTCAATAAACAGTTAAACTGAATTGTGTTTGGTACATCGGGATATCTGTCGTTTTAATTAATTATACATGTAAGTCGATGTGTGACAATGTCGCATATATAGATAAATGTTCATAAATACCGCTTATTGATATCTTGCAAAAATCCCATCACTGGTAACTTAAAATAGATCGACATATAACATATAAAACCACGTGTAATGCCGTGATCATGTTGTTGGTAACCTGGAAAACAGTCGTTATCAATCTAGTCAGCTCTTGTATATAAAATTCAGGGGAGGTTATTAACTATCTATAAACTGGATCGATCAGGCATGTGTATGTGTTTGTATACATGTGTGTTTGAAACGATGTGAACAGGTGAAGCCACTAGTAATCAATTAACTTGTAAGGTATTAGGTAATTAATTACCAGTGAATTGGGAAGTTCAGTGAATCGTGACACTGTCCTGAGTAATTTTAATTGTTAACAAGCCGACATTAAAGAATTTTTAATCAGATTTTGTCTTACTATTAAGGGGAAAATAGCCGATTCGGATATTTTTCAATTGGCTTTTTTAAGTTTGAATCGGCGTTTTTTGCCAAAAATCCGGCGTTTGTGAAGGCCTGCATACCAGTATATTGTTTATTTAAAACAGAAAAACCAGTATATTGCTGATTTCCAAAAGTACATAGTTACCTGTATATTGATGGTTTACCACAGTACTAACCAGTATATTGTTGATTTATAACAGTACATACCAGTAAATTGTTGATTTACAACAGTACATACCAGTAAATTAAAGACTTAAAACTGTTACAGTACATACCAGTATATTGATCATTAACAACAGTACATACCAGTATATTGTTGATTTACAACAGTTCATACCTGTATATTGCTGATTTCCAGTACATACCAGTATATTGTTGATTTACAACAGTACATACCAGTATTTTGTTGATTTACAACAGCACAAACCAGTATATTGCAGATTTCCACAACAAACCAGTTTATTGTTGATTTACAACAGCACATACCAGTATATTGTTGATTTACAACAGTACATACCAGTATTTTGTTGATTTACAACAGCACATACAGGTATATTGCTGATTTCCAGGACATACCATTATATTGTTGATTTACAACAGCACATACCAGTATATTGCTGATTTCCAGTACATACCAGTATATAGTTGATTTACAACAGCACATACCAGTATATTGTTGATTTACAACAGCACATACCAGTATATTGTTGATTTACAACATTAAATACCAGTATATTGTTGATTTACAACATTACATACCAGTATATTGTTGATTTACAACAGTACATACCAGTATATTGTTGATTTACAACATTACATACCAGTTTATTGTTGATTTACAACAGCACATACCAGTAAATTGTTGATTTACAACAGTACATACTAGTATATTGCTGATTTACAACAGTACATACCAGTATATAGTTAATTTACAACAGCACATACCAGTATATTGTTGATTTACAACAGCACATACCAGTATATTGTTGATTTACAACAGCACATACCAGTATATTGTTGATTTACAACAGCACATACCAGTATATTGTTGATTTACAGTACATACCAGTATATTGTTGATTTACAACAGTACATACCAGTATGTTGTTGATTTCCAGCACATACCAGTATATTGTTGATTTACAACAGTACATACCAGTATATTGTTGATTTACAACATTACATACCAGTATATTGTTGATTTCCAGTACATACCAGTATATTGTTGATTTACAACATTACATACCAGTATATTGTTGATTTCCAGTACATACCAGTATATTGTTGATTTACAACAGTACATACCAGTATATTGTTGATTTCCAGCACATACCAGTATATTGTTGATTTACAACAGTACATACCAGTATATTGTTGATTTACAACAGCACATAACAGTATATTGTTGATTTCCAGTACATACCAGTATATCGTTGATTTACAACAGCACATACCAGTATATTGTTGATTTCCAGTACATACCAGTATATTGTTGATTTACAACAGTACATACCAGTATATTGCTGATTTCCAGCACATACCAGTATATTGTTGATTTCCAACAATATATATATTGCTGATTTCCAGTACATACCAGTATATTGTTTATTTACAACAGCACATACCAGTATATTGTTGATTTACAACAGTACATACCAGTATATTGTTGATTTCCAAGACCTACCAGTATATTGTTGATTTACAACAGCACATACCAGTATATTGCTGATTTCCAGGACATACCAGTATATTGTTTATTTACAACAGCACATACCAGTATATTGTTGATTTACAACAGTACATACCAGTATATTGTTGATTTCCAAGACCTACCAGTATATTGTTGATTTACAACAGCACATACCAGTATATTGCTGATTTCCAGGACATACCAGTATATTGTTTATTTACAACAGCACATACCAGTATATTGTTGATTTACAACAGTACATACCAGTATATTGTTGATTTCCAAGACCTACCAGTATATTATTGATTTACAACAGCACATACCAGAAAATTGTTTATTCATTCCCTCAAGATTTATTAAAGATAAGCTGAATAGTTCTTCTTCACTGTTACAGGCTTCATTTGTTGCTGGCAGAATATTCTACAATAAAATAGTTGATCAATATCAACCCATTTTTACCTTGAGATCTAGAGCTTACAGAAATACAGAAAATAATAATGAGGAACTTTTACCCTTTAAATGGTTATTAATTATTCTGGCATCTCATTAACCTTATCTATCAATACACAAATGTATGAAGCCAAATTTGCCTGATATGCTCACCTAATAACGACTAGTTAAATTATGAAATGAGAGACAATTTTAAATTACAAATAAGGTAATGACCTTGACCTTGGGTTGATGTAGGACTACAGAAAAACATAACCAATTCTTGATCTAATTTTAAGATACCAATTAATTATAGACTTAAGAACGAAGATGACGATGATGAAGATTTGTTAAGAATTTTGCATTCTTTGGTCACCTTGACCTAGTTTCGGTAGCTATGGCAATGTTAAAAACATACATACTTCTGACCAAATTTCATTGAAACCTTACAAAAAGTTTAAGACAATTCATAATTTGTGTTAACAATACACAAGCACAGGCTGCACTAATGTCAGAGGCTTATATAACCTTTAATAAGGTCAGCTTTAAATCACCTTGACCAAAAAAAAAAAAATAAAATAAAATAAAATAAAAAAAAATAAATAAAAAAAAAAAAAAATAAAAAAAACCCAAATTTTATGGCTTTTATTCACCAACAAAATTAAGGAGCTCTAAATATAGCTCAACCGTCTAAAACAAGTGGTTGGTCTCAATTCTGTTTGCATATAAAGCTATTAATGAGGCAATGAACAAGTCTAAAAAACCACTACATCTGTTAATTAGCTATGTATGTACAAATGCTTCCTGTACAATAAAACTATATATACATTTTTACGTTCAATGGTTTATGACACGTCAGGAAAACATACCGGTCATCACTGGTTTCATGTGTTATGGTTATATAGTACATATATAACAACTTACCTCTTTTGATAAGTGTTTTTTTATTTTCTCTCTTTTTACCATTACCGGTGAAAACAAGAGCTCTGTAGGCTTGTGAAGTCGTTTTGTAGTTGTCTCTATGAGTCTAGCTGATTCAGGACTTGCCCTGCCACCATCAAATGTCACTAATGGGGAACATGTTTCCAGTTCTGAATGACTTAACTCCTCATCTTCATCTTTACACAGCATGTAAATGCTTGATGAGGAATTTTCTGACTTATTTGTACAGTTTGGTGGTAGAGTGTTTTTAAATATGTCTGCTGGATTGGATTGAGTTGTCTCCCTTTGCAAAAGAGAATTTTTATATTCCTGAAAATTATTATAAGCACTACAATTACTCAAATCTCCAGTTTCACTCTTGAAAAATTTTGTTGGTAATTTCCCATTACAAGGAGAATTTGAAGCTGAAGTTGTGTTCAAAATTTCATTAGAAGGAAATTGTTTTCTCTTTACACCATTATTATTGCATGGCAGCCAAGGACCATTCCCTTGTTTAGCATTATTGTGATTCAGAACATCCATGGACTGCCTGCAATTTTCTTTTTCAATCATTTTTTTTCTTTCAAACTGTGACACAGAATTTGCTTTGCTGTTGCAATTAGAGAAATTTCCATCAAATAAACTCTGTGAAATTGATGGAATTTGTGCCTCAAAATTCTGTTCCATCCATTGGTCGAGAGGAGGAGTTTCCATAAGCTTTTCAATAAGAACCTGAATAACACTGGTACTATACTGAGGTCTACTTCCTGATGCAGCTGCATCAGATGAACCATTTTCTTCAAATACTTTTTCTGTCAGATCTGAAGTATTTGAAACTGTACAGCCTAATGCTGAAATTCTTTCAGCTGTGTCTCTAAAATTTGGTATTTCTTTCCCACGGCCATTTTGATCTGTATAGCCTAATGCTGAAATTCTTTCAACTGTGTCTTTATAATCTGACATTTCTTTTTCAGAGCCATTGTGATCTGTATAGCCTAATTCTGCAATTCTTTCAAATGTATCTCTATAATTTGGCATTTCTTTCCCATGGCCATTTTGATCTGTATAGCCTAATGCTGAAATTCTTTCAACTGTGTCTCTAAAATTTGGTATCTCTTTCCCACGGCCATTTTGATCTGTATAGCCTAATGTTGAAATTCTTTCAGCTGTGTTTTTATTACCTGACATTTCTTTTTCAGAGCCATTGTGATCTTTATAGCCTAATTCCACATTTCTTTCAACTGTATCTCTATAATTTGGCATTTCTTTCCCACGGCCATTTTGATCTGTATAGCCTAATTCCACATTTCTTTCAACTGTTTCTCTATAATTTGGCATTTCTTTCCCACGGCCATTTTGATCTGTATAGCCTAATTCCACATTTCTTTCAACTGTATCTCTATAATTTGGTATTTCTTTCTCAGAGCCATTCTGATCTGTCCAATATCCCCAGCTACATGGGTGAAGATTTGGTTGAACCATTGAAGATGCTAACAATGATTTTGATGTAGGCAGACTATTTAATGGAGCTGGTTCTATATCATTAGATGGAAGGAATGTTTTCTGGGAACAATGATTTACCAGTGAGGTATCTGAAGCAGTTTCATCTAGAAGGCTAAAATGTTTCGTATTTGCAGCTTTCAAGGCTTTTTCTTTCTCAACTTTAGGAATTCTTCCCATTTTTACAGCTGAAATATTTAAAATAAGACTGATTCATTGAGTAACAATGATAAATTAGTACATTTAGAAATGTTTATGTATTTGTCATGTTTGTATTGTTTTTAAAGAGATTAGCTTGACAAAAAAGGAACAAATAAATACAATGTTTTTTATATCCAAAACAAGAGCCCAATGGCCTTAATGCTCACCTGAGGATAAGACTCAAATCATTTGCATAGTACAATAGACAATAGCACTAATTACAGAAACTATCCAAGTTTTCCCAACTTTGAACCCAACTGCCACAACACTTAATTAGAAATATCTAGTCATTGTTCATAAATAAATAGCTTAAATGCATGTAGTAACTAAAGTACAATGAATTATTTCCAGATCATTTAGTATTTTAGTATACCTATGCAACTAAGACCTTGACCTTTAAACCCATAACCTTAAATTATATATCAAAGTGATTATCATATCTTATATATTCAGCTTATATATTCAGTTAGACTTGTCAATAAAAATGTTAATGGTTTTCCAGATAATTCAAAGATTCAGTATTCTTAAGCAGCTACAACCTTGATCTTTGAACCTATAACCTTGAAATATACACTACAAGAGGCCCAAAAGGGCCTGTATCGCTCAACTGGTACTTTATTTGCATGTGAATTTCAGACAGCCATGCTGCTAGCTATGCCAGTTGAACTAAAATGTTTCAGAAAAAAATGATATGTATGTGAAATGGCTATACATCTTCTGTCTATATACCAAATTTAAACCAAATTGTATGATATATACATGTGTATCTGCCATTCATTACTTTTTGCTATTTATAATAACAGCCATTTTTTTGGATGCCACAATTCGTGCAAACTTTAATCTGCATCACCTAGGGACCTTACACACCAAATTAGGTTCATATAGGTCCAGTAGTTTCTGAGGAAAAGAATTTCAAAGAATTAGCTAAATATAGCACCTTATTTAAATATTCTGCTAATAGTGACCCAATAAAAACTTTTTTCTGAAAAACCCGTTATATATGTTAAATGGCTATGAATCTACTCTCTACATACTAAATTTAAACTAAATCAGTTGAAAATAAAACGTGTATAAGCCATTTAGCACTTTTTGTTATTTATAGTAACGGCGGCCATCTTGGATGCAGCAGGAAGTTGATTTGTGCAAACTTTAATCTGCATCACCTAGGGACCTTACACACCAAATTAGGTTCATATAGGTCCAGAAGTTTCTGAGGAGAAGATTTTCAAAGAATTGGCTAAATATAGCACCTTATTTGAATATTCTGCTAAAAGCGACCTAATTAAAAATGTTTCTGAAAAACCCGTTACATATGTTAAATGGCTATGAATCTACTTTCTACATACTAAATTTAAACTAAATCAGTTGAAAATTAAACGTGTATCAGCCATTTAGCACTTTTTGCTATTTATAGTAACGGCGGCCATCTTGGATGCAGCAGGAAGTTGATTTGTGCAAACTTTAATCTGCATCACCTAGGGACCTTACACACCAAATTAGGTTCAAATAGGTCCAGAAGTTTCTGAGGAAAAGATTTTCAAAGAATTGGTTAAATATAGCACCTTATTTGAATATTCTGCTAATAGCGACCAAATTAATAATGTTTCTGAAAAACCTGTTACATATGTTAAATGGCTATGCATCTACTTTCTATATACCAAATTTGAACTAAATCGGTTGAAAATTAAACGTGTATCAACCATTTAGCACTTTTTGATTTTTATAGTAATGGCGACCATCTTGGATGCCGAAAGAAGTTGATTTGTGCAAACTTTAATCTGCATCACCTAGGGACCTTTCACACTAAATTAGGTTCAAACAGGTCCAGTAGTTTCTGAGGAGAAGATTTTCAAAGAATTGGCTAAATATAGCACCTTATTTGAATATTCTGCTAATAGCGACCTAATTAAAAATGTTTCTGAAAAACCTGTTACATATGTTAAATGGCTATGCATCTACTTTCTATATACCAAATTTGAACTAAATCGGTTGAAAATTAAACGTGTATCAACCATTTAGCACTTTTTGCTATTTATAGTAACAGCGGCCATCTTGGATGCCCCAGGAAGTTGATTTGTGCAAACTTTAATCTGCATCACCTAGGGACCTTACACACCAAATTAGGTTCAAATAGGTCCAGTAGTTTCTGAGGAGAAGATTTTCAAAGAATTGGCTAAATATAGCACCTTATTTGAATATTTTGCTAATAGCGACCTAATTAAAAATGTTTCTGAAAAACCCGTTACATATGTTAAATGGCTATGAATCTACTTTCTACATACTTAATTTAAACTAAATCAGTTGAAAATTAAACTTGTATCAGCCATTTAGCACTTTTTGCTACTTATAGTAACGGCGGCCATCTTGGATGCAGCAGGAAGTTGATTTGTGCAAACTTTAATCTGCATCACCTAGGGACCTTACACACCAAATTAGGTTCAAATAGGTCCAGAAGTTTCTGAGGAAAAGATTTTCAAAGAATTGGTTAAATATAGCACCTTATTTGAATATTCTGCTAATAGCGACCAAATTAATAATGTTTCTGAAAAACCTGTTACATATGTTAAATGGCTATGCATCTACTTTCTATATACCAAATTTGAACTAAATCGGTTGAAAATTAAACGTGTATCAACCATTTAGCACTTTTTGCTTTTTATAGTAATGGCGACCATCTTGGATGCCGCAGGAAGTTGATTTGTGCAAACTTTAATCTGCATCACCTAGGGACCTTTCACACTAAATTAGGTTCAAACAGGTCCAGTAGTTTCTGAGGAAAAGATTTTCAAAGAATTGGCTCAATATAGCACCTTATTTGAATATTCTGCTAATAGCCACCAAATTAATAATGTTTCTGAAAAACCTGTTACATATGTTAAATGGCTATGCATCTACTTTCTATATACCAAATTTGAACTAAATCGGTTGAAAATTAAACGTGTATCAACCATTTAGCACTTTTTGCTATTTATAGTAACAGCGGCCATCTTGGATGCCCCAGGAAGTTGATTTGTGCAAACTTTAATCTGCATCACCTAGGGACCTTACACACCAAATTAGGTTCAAATAGGTCCAGTAGTTTCTGAGGAGAAGATTTTCAAAGAATTGGCTAAATATAGCACCTTATTTGAATATTTTGCTAATAGCGACCTAATTAAAAATGTTTCTGAAAAACCCGTTACATATGTTAAATGGCTATGAATCTACTTTCTACATACTTAATTTAAACTAAATCAGTTGAAAATTAAACTTGTATCAGCCATTTAGCACTTTTTGCTATTTATAGTAACGGCGGCCATCTTGGATGCCAAAGGAAGTTGATTTGTGCAAACTTTAATCTGCATCACCTAGGGACCTTTCACACCAAATTAGGTTCAAACAGGTCCAGTAGTTTCTAAGGAAAAGATTTTCAAAGAATTGGTTAAATATAGCACCTTATTTGAATATTCTGCTAATAGCGACCCAATAAAAAATGTTTCTGAAAAACCCGTTACATATGTTAAATGGCTATGCATCCACTTTCTATATACCAAATTTGAACTAAATCGGTTGAAAATTAAACGTGTATCAGCCATTTAGCACTTTTTGCTTTTTATAGTAACGGCGGCCATCTTGGATGCCGCAGGAAGTTGATTTGTGCAAACTTTAATCTGCATCACCTAGGGACCTTTCACACCAAATTAGGTTCAAACAGGTCCAGTAGTTTCTGAGGAAAGATTTTCAAAGAATTGGCTCAATATAGCACCTTATTTGAATATTCTGCTAATAGCGACCCAATAAAAAATGTTTCTGAAAAACCCGTTACATATGTTAAATGGCTATGAATCTACTTTCTTTATACCAAATTTGAACTAAATCAGTTGAAAATTAAACGTGTATCAGCCATTTAGCATTTTTTGCTATTTATAGTAACGGCAGCCATCTTTGATGCCCCAGGAAGTTGATTTGTGCAAACTTTAATCTGCATCACCTAGGGACCTTACACAACAAATTAGGTTCAAATAGGTCCAGTAGTTTCTGAGGAGAAGATTTTCAAAGAATTGGCTAAATATAGCACCTTATTTGAATATTCTGCTAATAGCGACCTAATTAAAAATGTTTCTGAAAAACCCGTTACATATGTTAAATGGCTATGCATCTACTTTCTATATACCAAATTTGAACTAAATCGGTTGAAAATTAAAAGTGTATCAGCCATTCATCACTTTTTATTATTTATAGTAACGGCGGCCATCTTGGATGCCCCAGGAAGTTGATTTGTGCAAACTTTAATCTGCTTTACCTAGGGACCTTACACACCAAATTTGGTTAAAATTGGTCCAGTAGTTTCAGAGGAGAAGATTAAAGTTTACGCACGGATGCACGGACGCACGCACGCACGCTTCGTCATGCCATAAGCTCAGCTGGCTATTGCCAGTTGAGCTAAAAATGATTGTTATTTCAATATCTCAAATATTTTAATATACATTCCTGTACAAGAAGTCAATAGTTTTAGAGATATTCTTATTCTTAGGAAGCTGTGACCTTAAACTTTGAACCTAAGTATTCCTAAGAAGCTATGACCTTTACCTTCGACCTATGACCTTGAATCATATATCAAAATCATTGTCATATCAATACCTTTAATATTCTTATTCATTTTTATGCCTTTCCAACAACAAGTTAAGTTTTAAAATAACTAACATTAGTCATCTTATGCAGCTATGACCTTGACCTTTGAACCTTTAACTTAGAACCGTACACCAAAATTATCATAATATCAATAACCACAATATTCTTATATACATGCCTTTACAAAAAGCTTAAACTTTTCAAGTTAATTGAATGTTATGATGGAGGACACATATCATGTTATAATAGAGGACACATATCATGCTATGATGGAGGACACATATCATGTCATAAAAGAGGACACATATCATGTTATAATGGATGACACAAACCATGTAATAATGGGGGACACACATCATGTTATAATGAAGGGTGCACACTATGTTTTAATGGAGGACACGCATCATGTTATCATGGAGGACACACATCATGTAATAATGGAGGACACACACCATGTAATAATGGAGGACACACATCATGTTATAATGGATTACACGCATCATATTATCATGGAGGACACACATCATGTTATCATAGAAGACACATATCATGTCATAAAAGAGGACACATATCATGTTATAAAGGATGACACATGCATGTTATGATGGAGGACACACATCATGTTATAATGAAGGGCGCACACCATGTTAAAATGGATGACACGCATCATGTTATCATGGAGGACACACATCATGTAATAATGGAGGACACACACCATGTAATAATGGAGGACACACATCATGTTATAATGGATTACACGCATCATGTTATCATGGAGGACACACATCATGTTATCATAGAAGACACACATGTTATAATGGAGGACACACATCATGTTATCATGGAGGACACACATCACGTTATAATGGAGGACACAAACCATGTTATAATGTTGGACACACATCATGCTATAACGGAGGACACACATCATGTTATAATGGAGGACACACATCATGTTATAAAGGATGACACACAACATGTTATAATGGACACACATCATGTTATAATGGATGACACACATCATGTTATAATGGAGAACACACATCATGTTATAATGGAGGACACACATCATGTTATAACGGAGGACACACATCATGTAATAATGGATGACACACATCATGTTATCATGGAGAACACACATCATGTTATAATGGAGGACACACATCATGTAATAATGGAGGACACACACCATGTAATAATGGAGGACACACATCATGTTATAACGGAGGACACACATCATGTAATAACAGAGAAAACACATCATGTAATAATGGATGACACACATCATGTTATAATGGAGAACACACATCATGTTATAATGGAGAACACACATCATGTTATAATGGAGGACACACATCATGTAATAATGGAGGACACACATCATGTAATAACAGAGAATACACATCATGTAATAAAGGAGAACACACGTCATGTTATAATGGAGAACACACATCATGAAATAATGGAGGACACACATCATGTTATAATGGAGGACACATATCATGTAATAATGGAGAACACACATCATGTTATAATGGGGGACACACATCATGTTATAATGAAGGGTGCACACTATGTTTTAATGGAGGACACATATCATGTTATAAAGGATGACACATGCATGTTATGATGGAGGACACACATAATGTTATAATGAAGGGCGCACACCATGTTAAAATGGATGACACGCATCATGTTATCATGGAGGACACACATCATGTAATAATGGAGGACACACACCATGTAATAATGGAGGACACACATCATGTTATAATGGATTACACACATCATGTTATCATGGAGGACACACATCATGTTATCATAGAAGACACACATGTTATAATGGAGGACACACATCATGTTATCATGGAGGACACACATCACGTTATAATGGAGGACACAAACCATGTTATAATGTTGGACACACATCATGCTATAACGGAGGACACACATCATGTTATAATGGAGGACACACATCATGTTATAAAGGATGACACACAACATGTTATAATGGACACACATCATGTTATAATGGATGACACACATCATGTTATAATGGAGAACACACATCATGTTATAATGGAGGTCACACATCATGTTATAACGGAGGACACACATCATGTAATAATGGATGACACACATCATGTTATCATGGAGAACACACATCATGTTATAATGGAGGACACACATCATGTAATAATGGAGGACACACACCATGTAATAATGGAGGACACACATCATGTTATAACGGAGGACACACATCATGTAATAACAGAGAATACACATCATGTAATAATGGATGACACACATCATGTTATAATGGAGAACACACATCATGTTATAATGGAGAACACACATCATGTTATAATGGAGAACACACATCATGTTATAATGGAGGACACACATCATGTAATAATGGAGGACACACATCATGTAATAACAGAGAATACACATCATGTAATAAAGGAGAACACACATCATGTTATAATGGAGAACACACATCATGAAATAATGGAGGACACACATCATGTTATAATGGAGGACACATATCATGTAATAATGGAGAACACACATCATGTTATAATGGAGGACACACATCATGTTATAATGGAGAACACACATCATGTAATAATGGAGGACACACATCATGTTATAATGGAGGACACACATCATGTAATAATGGAGGACACACATCATGTAATAATGGAGGACACACATCATGTTATAATTGAGGTCACACATCATGTAATAATGGAAAACACACATCATGTTATAATGGGTACACACATCATGTTATAATGGAGAACACACAACATGTTATAATGGATGACACACATCATGTTATAATGGAGAACACACATCATGTTATAATGGAGGACACACAACATGTTATAATGGAGGACACACATCATGTAATAATGGAGGACACACATCATGTTATAATGGAGGACACACACCATGTAATAATGGAGGACACACATCATGTTATAATGGAGGACACACATCATGTTATAATGGATGACACACATGCCATGTTATAATGGATGACACACATCATGTTATAATGGAGGACACACATCATGTTATAATGGATGACACACATGCCATGTTATAATGGATGACACATGTGACACTATGTGTATAAAGTTCATTTAAATGGTAACTTAACAACATTTAAATGTCATTCACAACTTTGTTTGAATAAAACTTTACAAAAGACAATCTATTTCATATTGAGGAGTTTAACATGAGATATAACTTATGTTTATAGATATTAAACTGACCCTAAGTTTTCTTTGGAATAATGTTAACACAATTTATATTTAGACAATATTTTTCTATTATATACTGAAAAGAAAGATAATAACAATATTATGGAGGGCATAAAAACAACAAACCTTCAACAGACATTCCATAGTCCAAACATCGTTTATACCGACATGATTTACATCTATTCCTTGTCTGAGGGGTCAAATCACACTGTCCGCCAAAATAACATTTATACCTCTCTCCTCTAGTAGTGCTTCTTTTAAAAAAACCCTTCAATGTAAATAAAAACCAAAGTTAGTTATCAAAATAGATTAAAAAGGAGAGAAAAATACAACTGATGAAATAAGTAAATACATTTGGTACCAGCAAAAATAACAAGATTACAACACATGTCAACAAAACAACAGAAAACAAAAGCAAGATTACCATACAACAATTTTTAATATTAACAAACAACACAATACATGTCAATAAAACAACACAAAAAACAACCAAGATCACAACACAAGACATGTTTATAATACAACATGAGTACAATAGTAACTGATATTAAGTAAAATTTTGAAGAAAAATATATAAAGTCATACTTATCATGTCAACAACTGAAGCCATCAGATATCAAGTTAAAAATACCCATCGTTTTCTATTATTATGTCTGCATATCAGCAAACATATTGTTGTTACTCATAATCTTTATTATTATTATTATTATTCTCCCTCCTTTCTGACAGATTTTTTTCAGAGACATATCCTCCTACATTTCTTATCCAATCAGGTTGAAATTTTGTCAACTGGTAGGGTTTGACCATGGGGAGGTCGCTTCCTCACCTTTTTTTTTAATTCGGAAGGACTTCGGAGAAATCCCCTTAAAACCATGGAATTCCAGAGAGTTTTTTCTAGAGAGTTCTTTCTTTCTTGGAATTTCCTCCGCTATTTGGGGCACCACTTTAGTGTTTAATAATTAAATAATTGTCAGGTGCTAACGACAGGTAAACTTTTACTATATAATCTTTTCTGATGTACAGTTAAAATTTTTTATGATTATTTCTGAATAACCTGTTTTCAAAATATAAAATAAAATAACTTTTTATAATTGTATATATCAATAAGTATTTTAATACATACTGAATATTTTCATTTTTTTTTTGGACATTAACAATATATAAGTTTACTCATACTTATAGGGGACTTTCTATATTTTCTAAGTAAAGTCCACCTGTCTATTAAGTCCACTTTAGTTCAGTCCCCAGGGTCCTTATAAAAGGTATTAATATATATATAAATATATATATATATATATATATATATATATATATATATATATATATATATATATATATATATATATATATATATCATTTGATATTTTTACAGTACACAATGACCATTAAACAAGCCATATCTACAAATCTTGTTGTATATATACACTGCAAAATCACAAATATTAGTTGGGATTAAATTTACTCCCATTAAAAATGAATAAAATGAGATAAAAAAAAAAGTCATTGGTAATTCATATGCATCATGTATGCATTGATCATTTTGATGTACCGGTACATGTTTATTAAGGCTTCGTATAGTTTTATATGCCTTTTATTTTATACTTGTATATTTTTTTCACAAGGTTTGTAGAAGTATGGCAGCTTGTTTTACAGGTATTGTGTACTGAAAAATATTAAATGAGAGAGATTCTGCCCTGTGATCTATAAATCCTTACCTTACAACCCTCACATGTAGCCACTCCATAATGAACTCCAGTTGCTTTATCCTGACAAATACGACAAGCTCCAAATGGATAAGGCACTGCTCCAGGGGGCATTCTCAAAGATTGTAGAACTCAATAAAAGCAGCAACAATTTTAAATGCTGAAATATGATTTGTAAGATGAAAGTCTGTTGGCAAACCATCAGCCTCACAATCTATAAATATAAACAAAAGGCCCATGGGCCATAATGCTCACCTGAGGATATCTCCAAAATTGTTTGCAAAGTGCAATAGCCAATATATCAAGTACAGAAACTTGACCAGTTTTCTCAAGTTAAGAACTCCTGCAAAACTTAATCAGAAATATCCAGTCATATTTCATTTATAAGCAGCTAAAATGCATGAAGTAACTGTAGTGCAATGAATAATTTCCTAATCATTAAACAATTTCAGTATATTTATGCAGCTATGTCCTTAAACTTTAAACATATGACCTTGAACCATATTTCAAAATGATTGTCATATCAATACCTACAATATTCTAATATACATGCCTATACAAAAAGTTAATAGTTTTCAAGATATAGTGACAAATATATAATTTTTAGCAATTTCCACACTAAGTGCCTTGCCATTTCCCCATTTAGAGCCCCATGGCTACCATTTGTGCAAATCTAAAACTAGATGGCCTAAGAATGTTATAAATGAAATAACTAAGGTATATCTCTTGTAAATCCAGAGGAGAGATTTTTAAAGTTTTTCACTATTTCCCCCATATGGGGCCCCAAGAGGACATAACTCCTTTCTTTGTGTATGTAGGCAGTGACAGTCACACATGTTAATTGTGTTTGTAGGCATGGATAGTCAGACATGCTAATTGTGTATGTAGGCAGGGAGGATCACATATTAGTTGTGTATGTAGGCAGGGATAATCAGACATAACTGTTTATGTAGGCATGGAAAGTCAGACATGATAATTGTGTATGTAGGCAGATATAGTCAGACATGTTTATTGTGTATGTAGGCAGATATAGTCAGACATGTTTATTGTGTATGTAGCCAGAGATAGTCAGACATGTTTATTGTGTATGTAGCCAGAGATAGTCAGACATGTTTATTGTGTATGTAGGCAGGGAAAGTCAGACATGATAATTGTGTATGTAGGCAGATATTGTCAGACATGTTTATTGTGTATGTAGCCAGAGATAGTCAGACATGTTTATTGTGTATGTAGCCAGAGATAGTCAGACATGTTTATTGTGTATGTAGCCAGAGATAGTCAGACATGTTTATTGTGTATGTAGGCAGGGAAAGTCAGACATGATAATTGTGTATGCAGACAGAAATATTCAGATATACTGTGTATGTTGGCAGATATAGTCAGACATACTATGTATGTAGGCACAGATTGTCAGACTTGCCAATATTGTATATGAAAACGAGAATATTTAGGTTTTCTGGTTATTACAATGAGACAATATCTAGTCCAATTTGTATTAAAAAAATAAATAAATAATAAAAATGTAAGTTCCTTATCAAGTTCATCTAGGTTATGTTGACATCTAGGATACAGATGTTGCTGTCATTCATTTTAATGGTAATGTATTTATCATATGTTTTAAAAACCGAAAATAACTCAAAATTAAAACGATTTTAAAAATAGAATGATTCTCAGCGAATCTTAACAAGACCAAATTACCTGAAGCAAAAACCCTATACATGTGTTAAGGCCCAAGATGTAGGTCAAATATATTGTGTATTGCTTCAAGAAGTGTGTCGAAGTGTCGTCATCGCGAAGGATGGTTATCGCCCTTAGTGCTCAGACCTATTAAATTAATTTAATTCTTAGTTTAACATGTTATATATAATAATAAATAATAAACAATTGTAGATAATAAGTTAACTTCGTCTCGACTATCAGCACACGATACAACATTGACGTAATTGTTATCCACATGTGTATTTACCGACTGAATTTATTCGGTTGGAAAACGGAAATGAAAATATTTTCAAGATGGTCGCTACCAGCAAGGTCGAGCACCTGCATTGATAAGAAACAAACATATTTCGAAGTGTATATTTCCTTAAATCCCTTTAGTGCATAATTTAAAATGGCCTCCAGAGAAACACATCATCCATTAGCCCAGAGTAAGTCAATCGACATGACAACAAAAAAATTGCTGAAATTATCACCTGAATAATTGAATGATCTTACGCCAACTAACAATTTAAGCTAAAAAACGACGGGTAGTTCGTTGCGACCAAAATTTGGTCGGAACAAGCCACGCGTTCATGAGCTTAAATTATTAGTCTGATGATGCCAGGTTGTCCTAAAGTCGATCTCGGGCTCTATTCAGTTAGAGTAGTAGGGTTGCTAAAGTAAATTTTCAAAGCACATTTATTGATATTTCGACATTAAATTTGCATTCTTTGGCTTATAAGAAGCAAAAAACACTTCAGTTTTTCCCTATATCTTTTTTTCCTTTTCATTTTAGAATTTTTTTAAAAACGGGGGGGGGGGGGTGAGGGGGGGATGCATATATATATATATATATATATATATATATATATATATATATATATATATATATATATATACATGTAAAATGTCACAGATATTTTAGGGCCTATAATTCACTTTGACTTCTCTACAAAAATTAGTTTTGAAAGTGAAATAATTGGAAAATAAAATAAACTTGACTTTTTGTGATTATCTTCATTCTTTATATTTTTTAAAAAATCTTAAAACCAAAAATAAACTTGCGGATTTTGAAAATTAAAAAGTTCATGTAGCAGTAACAGTATAGAAAATGGCAAATGGCTAGTAATAATAAAATGCAACCAAATTATAATTTTTTTCAACATTTCTCATCAATTTTCAGCCAACTTTAGAAAAAATTTCAAATAATTGTGGGGGAAAAAGAAGGGGGGGGGGTGTGGTCACTGAAACTACAAAATATGTCAAAACAGTTCTTCGATCTAATCTTGGAAATAGATTTGACAGCAAAATTGTCTATATCAAGGACCAAATATCTGGAGAAAAAAAATGAAAAAGTGGAGCATGAAATCTGTGTCAGAGTGTGTGGATAATCAAAAGTAAAAGTATCGAAAATTTGTAAAATATATACAATTTATTTTATTTATCTGATTTATTTAAATATAATTTTATTCAATAACCATTATTTAATTCTAAATATTTTTGGCAAGAAAAGTCTGCTTTATGGGAAGCAAGTAATTACTACAACATCTGACAAAAACTTTTGTTTAAAAGGAAAAAGTTTTCATTTTTAGAAATGCCATACATATATGATACATTTGTCATTTGTCTGTATTAAAGGAACCATAGTTTTTAATAAAGATTATTATGACATAGTGAAGATTTGAGCCCTCCTCTCCTGCCCACCCAAAGTCGAAGCTCTGCTTTTATTTGACAACAAGATATCTATGGACGTATGCCGGTATGGGGTTCATATCATAGTATTATTTCAGGCTGTGAATAAAATCTCTGGGGTGAAATACAGTATCCATACTTATTATGATCACAATAGATCCCTGTCCATATGTCCAAATATAATATCAATATTGTAATATCCCTTTCCATGCCGGTATGTCACCATGGCATGTGTCCACATATTTTTTCCAGAAAATATATTATATAATCATTCTTGACAAACTTCTTAATTTTTTTAAATGCATCATAGTTTTGTAACTTTATGGGATATAAATTATAAAACAACATAAAAAGCTATGGTAGGAACACCTGTTAATACAATTGGGACCATTAAAACATCAGGCAATCAGGTTTGTTAACATTTTCATGGGCGCAGCCATGATGAACTGGAAAAAAGGCTGCAAGGGGGTAATGTTAAAAAACCTCAATATTTTACATGTTGTCCTCAATAAAATTACATTTTCTTGACTAAAATGGATTTTAATTTAATCAATGCAGTAAAAAAAAGATGATATGATACGTGCCTTCGATTTAAAACCTAAAAAACGCGGATTCACAATATTTCAATTTGCTTTCGTTTGCTTACACCTTTCTCATACACAACCGAAAAACTTAAAGGCACATGTTCAAACGTTTTTTCCATCAAGATCTATTGTTGTTCGGAACCATTGGGTCAGATTTATCGCGTAATCAATGGTAAAAGTGACCTCCTCAGTGCCATCAAACAGCGATGGCTGCCGTGACATTCTGAATATTAAATTTGGAGTTATCTCCCTTTGCTTTGGCATCGCTAAGAGTAGAAAGATTTATGTTCTCTGTGTATCAGAAGTGAAACTTAGTATGTAGCAGTGCTTTAGGATTTTTCCTTGACACTAACTTTCCACCGGAAAGTCGCAACAGAAAATCCACTTTTCCATTAAAATTTTTACCTTCCCCATGTCTTGGTGAGAAAAATTTAGCTTGTGAGTCAATGTCAGTTGTTTTTAATAATCTATATTTGAAAAACAAATAACAAATGTTCTGACAAACCAAAAAAAATGGCCAACATTATTTGCATGTATGGTAGAATAACGCATGTTGTTGGCTGCCATTATTTACATGTACGCATGCACAATATGGTAACTTATGCTGTATATGGACAAGGTTTGTTTTCAATGAAGTATAACTGACAATTTAATATGTTTATTATTATAAATCAAACGATAAAATTTTTTTTAAAAAATAAAATAAATACATAAAAAAAAGGTACTTAATTAATAAAATAATTAAAACAATTTACTTTTAAAAAATGATTAAAACGATAAATAAAATAATATCTGTATATGTATGTTATAGCTATATTAAAGCCAGGAATGAAAAATTAACACTATTTCAGCACTATTGCAATATGATAATTTTGAAATATATTTTAGAAATACATCGCCAATTCACAGCACTGGTCAGTACTTGTCTGTAGAAAGCAATATAATTACAAAATGAATATGTCCAATATTGATATGATTTTAACTTTAAACTCCAAGACTTTCGCTGATTTTATAGATGAATAGATTAAAAAATCCAAAAGAATTAAAACTTAATGTGTTTAAATTAAAAAAACATACCTACTATTTCCTTCTACAAAAAATTTTGTGAAGGAGAGCGTGTGGCACAAGGTTATTACAGATCAAGACAGCAAAAGAAAGAACATTGACAATAATGCTAATTAAGACCTATCCTTGTCACAACATTAACATATGGTAAGTAATCACACATACACCTGTATTTATCTTATATTTTACAATTTAATACTTTATTTCACACATGTTGGCACTTACGAAAATCTGTTGTAATGGTATGACAATATCATTTCATTCCATAATCACTCAAATGCACACCATCCTAAGAATAATCATGAGGGAAGTTTATGTTGTTAAATCTTACTATATATCTTCCATACAATTTGCAAAACTTTTGATTCACTGTCTTACGAACGCTTTCAAATAACTTGATTCACACCTGGCAATTTTATGAAATTACTTCTAGGAATTTCACCAACATACATTCCTTTAACACCCGTCAATTTCAAATTATCCACTAGCTCAAAAATGTTTCTCATTATATCCGTCAGCCTGCAAGTTGGAGAAACTTCGATACCATCTGACTGAATAAACACTACATGGAGCTTATAACACAATAACTGGCGAAACAATTTACTGTCAATGCTTTCTGCTCTCTTGCCACCTTTTCCAAAACAATGAACATTCACAGACACCTCATAATCACCCTTGCACAACATGTCAACTCTCTTCAAAAAACTCGACCTGAAAACACCAACTCTTGTCATACAACTATCACATTTCTATCTTAGCATCATCAACATTTTTCTAAACACTTTCTCTCCATCACCATATCTTCCACTCCCCCAATACACATCTCACCTGCTATGTCAAATAACCATGGTCCACAGCCTTCCGAAAATCGATATGCATGTTCAACATATTGAAAACTTGTCTCATATAATATGTTTTACAAGGATAAAAATTAGACAGTTCTCATTCTTCAATAATAATAATAATAATAATAATTGTAATTATTATTATTGAGACCAGGAATTATTGACACCTATTTCATTTGCTGCATCCTTTGTTGATAGGTACTTACTTTGACCCGAGCAGTCAATTAATTACTCATCATCATGTGATCACGGCCTTAATTGCATTATGTGATTAACAGAATCCTTGGATCTTACCGGTAATCAAAGCAAAAATCACATTAGGTGAATACGCTGAACACCATTCATAATTTTTTTTTTTCAAACCCATACACTCGTCTGATATTGTTTATAATAATAATCATAATGTTTACTTGCAATGAAGTACAAAATACTTGTAGCAAAACAAATGACATTTTTACAATTTGACAAAATGACAGAAAACAAGTTAATAACAGTTTAATTACAACTATTATTACAATGTGTAATGAACCCAAGTAAGTATTTAATTTGAATTTTACCTAATAAATTTTAATTTTTCATAATTGATTATAAGAATTTAATTTTAATTTTACCTTATAAATTATAAATAAACATTTTTTAATTGTATATAAAGCATTCGGATTATGGGCTGCAACATGTCGTTATCAAACTTTTTACTTTAAATAATCATTTTATCTTAAATGGTTTCATTAGTTTGATAGGTTATTTTACGTAATCTTATCTAAATTAAGTTACATATAGCTGATATACTTCATTGATCAAAATGATCATATAATTGTTGGACCATATGCCCGATATACTTCATTGAACACAAACATTGTCCGAATACAGCTGATATAAGTTATTGTACTGTGCATGCATGCATGTAAATAATGCCAGCCAACAACATGCGTTATTCTACCTTATGTGCAAATAATCACTCTGAAAAAAATTGTACTTGATACGAAACTAAAGCAAAATACAAAACTAGATGTACTATACGAGTTATCTCCCTTTGCAGGGTGGTAAAGAATGGAGATTCTGAGAACAGGGTTTCAATTTTAAAAAGTTATTGTCATCAACTGGCAATGTTGCATCGGGAAACATTTACCAGTGGAAAATGTAAAAAAAAAAAGAACTGCACTTGATAATGGATAATATCCATATTTTAATAAATTTCACTTTCTAACAGAAAACAAAGCCAATATTTATCACTTTCCTGTGACAGAAATTCACTTGGTATGGTGGATTGGAAATTTTATGGGAATCCTAGAGCACTGTGTAGTATGAGAGATGAGAGCATGATATGTGAATATTGAAAATAGTACCAGATACCAACAAAGTTTTTAAGTGAAATTGTTCAAACTTCAAAACGTACATTAGTGAATTTGTGGCTCAAAAAAAAGTTAGCAATTTTAATTTTGGATATTTCTCTACAATAAAGTATCTAAATAAAATTAGGAATAAATATTGGATTTTAGTTATTTGTGAATAATATACATGTATTCAGATTTTATTTTATACACATGTTGTTTTGAAGAAATGGTGAATTCGATGAAAATACAGTAGATTCCGATTAATTGCATAACATGGTTGTCAGAAAATTTTATGCAATTAACTGGAATATGCAATTAACCGGAATATGCCAATAACAGGATTTTTCCTCTGGGCAAGATTGATCGATACATAAGACTAGATGGATGTCATTTTTGTACATAACCATTATATATGGCATTGTTGAGAATGACAAACAAGATAGTAATTCCAATCAAATGATAAAAGATGATTAGGAATATATTTTCAATATAAGTTTTAAAAATTAATAAATTTAAAAAAAGACAATAGATATGTATATGGATAATTTTATTGAGGATTTAAAAATATTCTGTGATCTTGTGGACAAGAATACATGTATGTATTGACAGATGAATAAGGTGACAAATCAACGATTACACCTTGAGTTAAATGGCTTCATGCCCATCTTACACTTATTTATGTTAAACAATTTATGTTTGTATGTATATGTACATGTATTATGTCAATCTTACCTGTAAAAAAATCTTGAGATTATACTGAACTTCCTGCAAATTTCTTATGCAATAACCAATAATTTCATTCAAGATCGCACAATTTTTGGAAATTTTTTATGCAATTAAGCAGAATTTGATAATTTCTTATGCAAATAAACAGATTTTTTACAATGGCTTTAATAGGAAATGGTTTGGTGCAGTTTGAAATTATGCAATTAAGCGAAATATGCAATTAACCGGTATGCAATTAAGTGGAATCTACTGTATTTGCTAGCCTTTTCCATCATATGTCACCTTCTTGAAAACAATCATAATAGAAATTTATACATGAAGTGAAAATAAAACATTTAAAGTTTCATAAAATTTATTTTTTAAATAGATAATGTTAGTTTATTTTGGAGATTGACAACAATCAACCCCATGTTATCTGTTGTCATGAGGTGAACAAGACCTACCTTACTATTTTTAGCCAAATGTTTTATAATCTATATTTGTATTTTAGATTAGATTAATAAACTTACCTATTTTTTCATATATTTTTTGTAATTCTTTGTTATCTATTTGATTTTTTTAAAAATTTACATAACATTTTATATGATCGTTAGGCCGAACGCTTCAGCTGGGATGACCATGGGTTGTCGGACAGAGGCCTCGCGAGGTGACTACCTCGCAAACTGTTCATCGGGGGACAACATATTTTGGTGGGGATAACAGTTTCTAAGTTTCATCAGACTTGGTCCACTAATTTGTGAGGAGAAGATTAAAATTTTAAAAGTTAATGCATGATGCATGATGGGTAATGAATAACAAGACAATGGGTGGAGAACCATTGCAATAGCTCATCTGAGCCTTCAGCTCAGGTGAGGTAAAAAGTGGTCAAATATGTTAAAAAATGTTATGTACACTTTATGCATGTAAATAGATCATGTATCTGGTGGTAAATAAGACTTTATATATAGTATTTTTTGTGTCCAGTTTGAAATATGTAGAACAAATGTTATTCAATGATAATTAAAATTAGTCATATACAATAGAAATAAAATAGTCATAATATAAATGCAATTAAAATCAATCAAAGTGAAAAAATCTTGTTATACAGAATAACAATTAATTGTAATATATGAAAAAAGCAGTCTCAGTCAAACTCAAAAAATCTTTAAATACAGAAGATCGATCAGTCATAAATAAACTGAAACAATCTCGAAGTTTGTATATGCTATCTGTCTTAATATAAGTTCCTAATACAATCTTTTGGTTCAGAAAAACAACCAGTCTCAAAATAAGTGAAAAAAATTCTGTAGGTGAAATTTTTATAAATGTTATATATTTATATATTTAGATGATATTTGCAACATATATATTTTTTGAGGAAAAGAAGAACACCATTGCTAACTTTTTCCATCATGTGTACAAGCCTTGGTCACTTCCTTGAAAATCATACATTAATGTAATAATTAATCATAATGCAATAGGTCTAAAAATTGGAAGTACATGTATGGTCATATGAAAGTTGAGATAATAAGTGTTCTTCAAAAACGAAGTTTTTATACGAATATTGATGAAGTCTGGAAATCTCCGATAAACTAAACCCAGGTGTTTTCTGTTGCGATGTTTGTAACATTATAAGATAAACATTATGTAGTTGATATCTGTATTACTGAAATTTCTTTTTACCTCACCTAAGCTGAAGGCTCAGATGAGCTATTGCAATGGTTCACCAACAATTGTCTTGTTATTCATCACCCATCATGCATCATGCATTAATTTTTAAAATTTTAATCTTCTTCTCACAAATTAGTGGACCAAGTCTGATGAAACTTAGCAGTAATAATGCCTGGGTTAAGGCCTTTCAGATTGGCACAAATAAATGAGTCATGTTTTTGTTTTTTTTTTAGGGGTGGCCTATAATGGGTGCCTCTTCCTACATATAAGGCATGTCTCTTGCTGCCTATAAGGGGTGCCTATTGCTGCCTACAAGGGGTTCCCCTTTCTGCCTATAAGGGTTTCTCCTGTTGTCTATAAGGGGTGCCTATTGCTGCCTATAAGGGATTCCCCTTACTGCCTATAAGGTTTCTCTTGTTGTCTGTAAGGAGTGCCTATTGTTGCCTATAAGGGTGCCTCTTATTGCTTGTCAGCATTTTTCTCCAGGCACTCTTGTTACCCTCACCATCTCAGAAATGACTGCCTCAATATAGGTGAAAGAACATTAACTGGGGCATTAAACACTGTTAATCAATGTGTATATATATGTGTATTAACATTGATATCATTTAGTCAAAGATTTTAGATTTTGGTGGTATTCAGGTTAAAAACTATAAGTTCTTCAGGCATGGAGGATACTATGACAAAGTGTTTATGGTCAGATGGCTGAATTATTAAATTTCAATCTCACAATTTTTTTTATTTCAGCTAATAGAAAAAGCCTTGATCATCAGTTAAGTAAAGATGACATTGGTCACCAAGCCAGAGTCTTACTTAATCAGTTTATTTTTGATCGAATGGAAAGAGATGGAATTGAACAAATTCCAGCAGCAGAAGAATTTCAGGAACCTGGAAACCCCACTGGTTTGTGTACACATGAATTCTTATGTAATCCTAAGCTTCATAAAGTTTTACCAATAACAAAGAATGTCAGATTTACAACATTTAATGACATGTTGTCATGGAAACATATATGCTGTTTGTTTAAATGAATTGAATTAAAATTTTGAACTAAAATGGTTTAAGATATTCTGATAATAATAGTAGTTCTAAATCAGAACAACTAGTAATACGCAAACACAAATTTGTAGTATATGTAATAAAAATGGTATGTGTGAGTGAGAATGGAATAAGACCAGGGTATATGTTGGTTCTATGGAAATGAAAAATTTAAATAAGCTTGATAGTTATAATTGTAATTTTCCCATATAGTGCATTCTATTTACCTGTGTGAGGGCACTGCCCATTGTGCCCTGTAGGCCTGACAAGCTTTGTAAAAACTTTTGAAGCTTATATATAAAATTAATACTTATAGCTGTTAAATAAACCAGAGAAAAGTTATCATCTTTTACAAATACTAAGATATATATATAATTATTTTATGATATGATACCCTTCCTCCCAAACACACACACACACACACACACACACACACACACACACACACACACTCTAATTTTTACATGTTCTGCTCTGCAGTGTAATGAAACAAATTTGTAATTTTAGGTCCACCCATGGAACATGTACGAGAAATCGGCAGAGCTTTGAGGTGTATAGGAGATGAGTTAGATAGAGATGAAAATATCCAGGGGTAAGTCATATGTATATTGTACAGTTATAAAGTACCAGAATGCCTTGATGTATATATTAACTGGTGTAACAAAGTCATTGTAAAGTTTTATATGTCTGTAATTGCAGTTGGAAAAGTTTTTAGTATATTTGGGCATTTTACATCCATATGTTAAATATTCTTTTGTATGTTTTAAAAAACTTAAGATTAACTAGTGGCCTCTCATCTTTTTAAATCTTTTTATAAAAAAGATTAACTATGGTTGCACAATAAATTATAAAGCAACTCTGGTGGAGAATCTGAACACACGACTCAGTGGAACAAAGGATTTTGTGAAGAAGAAATACAAGTATTTTATACAAACAAATTATCTTTTAACTTTAAAAATTAAGAAATTTTTCACAGAATTTATTAAGTAGTTGAACCATGGGCAAAATTTCAAAAATAAAACTGGCCTGTTTATTTCAACATGTATCAGATCTGTTCTATATATATATATATATATATATATATATATATATATATATATATATATATATATATATATATATATATATATATATACAGTCAAATCCACTTAATCGCATATCGGATAATCGCATAAATCAGATAATCGCATAGGATTGTGAAATCCAAAACCATTTCCTATGTATTTTATTGAAAATACCCATTTAATTGCATGGCAAAAAAAGTCCAAACCCGCTTAATCGCATAGAAAATTTCTCGACCCGATCTCCAACCATCTCTAATGTATATACTGTAAATCAGGAAATTAATGCGAGCAAGAAATTAATGCGAAAAATGCGAGGCCCGTTTCATCGCATTAATTTCTTGTCGCATTTATTTTCCGATATTCATTTTCGATTCCTGTATTGTGTATATTTATTGTAAATTGAGTTACCTCCCTTAACCGGAAGTTGTTATCGTAACTGATTAATAAGAGCACATTCTCATTTAGCGGTAATTAGTTGCTGATTCTTTCCTATTGGGAATTTTGCTACGAGTGGAATCGTGGCTGATACGTCCTTTTGAACCTTCACTGGAACCTCAAATTGAAAGTACTGTGATTATAAGTAATCTAATATTCTAAACTCGTGAGTTGAAGAGGAAGATCAGTTGTACACCAACGACATGGACTTCCTAATTTTGAATACTTTATTTTAATAAAAACTCCAAGCGGTTTATTTGAGTATGTTTGTTTTTTTAAACCATGCGTTTCTTTATTCTGATAATCCTTTACCACCCTGGTTAATTTAAAACAATGGCTCATCGGCACATAAAAATCTACCCTCTACACACCTCATTGTTTATTTTAATAATGTCTACCGAAAAAACTACTTTATAAATGAAGAAAGACATAGTATAATAATATCTGAGTCCATAATTTAATGTTTATAATTGTAAGATAAAAGATAGGCAAAATTTTTAAAATTTGAAATTTAAAAATTCGCATTAATTTCAATACGCATTTTACTCCAAAATCGGCAATTCGCATTAATTTCATGACGCATTAATTTCCTGATTTACAGTATATAATCTTACTCAGAAAGAATGGCTTTGTAGATTTTCTATTTACAATTTCTTAAAGAATGTTTAAAGTAAAACTACAAAACATCCTTGTTGATTGTCTCCCCTTAAAGAAAAGTTTTGACTCCAGGCAAACTATTGTATTGTTACTGTTGTAACTGGACATATTTACTATAACCAATGTTTAACAAATGAAGACAATATATACAAAGGCTTCCACATTTACACAAAACCGTTAATGTGTACACTACAGGTCGTAAACGAAACAATGCCGTTTACACTTCCATCATGATTCGGAAAATCCCGGTTGATTGTATCAAAGAAAAGATATCGAGTCAGTCACGCAATCGTGAAAATGAAATTTTATTAAATTAAAATACATCTATTTTAATCCTTCCGTAACAATAGTTTAAAACAAAAAAAATACCGTTAACAACGATCCATGTAAAGTGTATAGCTTCATTACCCTAGACGATATTGATATGCATGCGCATGCCCTTGGACTTTCTCAAAAACTTCAGAATCATAACTTGATTCTAGGTAACAAAATCTTATGTACATAGAACATCAAAATTTCAATAATTTCAACAAATGAAAATATTCGATTTTAACTTACAACTTGTTACAAAAATGACCGTCTCTGTAACGACATAAAGTTTAAATATGAATCAGATGGTAGATATGGGAAAGTAGGAAGCATAGTAATCGAAGTTGCAGGGATACTTGGAATATTATCCTCTACAGGCTCTCTCTTGACGACATGCTTCTGAGATAGATCTATTTATTTGTTAGCCACTTTACGTTTTGAATTCAAACAACAGTTAATAAAGATCAGCTTGTCAACTGTGTCAGAATCCAGAGAAGCTCTGTAATGCCTGCTATCGAGTAAACTCTCTGAGGGCACAGAAGTCACTGGTACCCCTAAATATTTTCGTGCAAGCTGCGAGTCTTGGAAACATATCCTAATTTAATTTTCACCAATTAAGTATGTCACATGTCATGTACGTGGAAGCCTTATGATATATACATCATCCACAATCCTTATGTATTATTTTCAAAATGTATCTAATAACTGACAGGTGATATCTACGTCAGCAAAGATGCTTAGGTATTTTTACAAATCTGACAACTGACAGATGGTATTGACATCAGCGACAATGCCAACATATTTTTACAGATCTGACAACTGACAGACGATATCTACGTCTGCAAACATGTTTAAGTTTTTTTTACAAATGTGACAACTGATAGGCGGATTCTTCCTGATTGACAATCCCAATGTATTTTCATAAATGTCTTAAAATGGTTATTTTCAATTTCCAATTTTTTCCGAGAGACTGAGAATATGATTCCATTTTCTTTTATTAAAATGACTCATTAAAGCAAAAGCATTTTCTGATTGTCAAATAACAAACTTACATGTAGTATAAAAAATTAATAAATAAAAAAAAAATTCAAAAAAAAAAAAAAAAAAAAACCCACAAGAAAAGGAAAAATGCTTCTGTCTGATTCACATCTTCTGTAGCCTAGTTTTTCAAGGTTTTAGATAAGAAAATCAATATAGTTTGTATGATACTGTTATGGTACATGCATTTTGTTGTAATTAATTAACACCAAAATAAGTACATGTAATATTTTAGTTAGAGTAAATATCAGAGCATTTTAAAATCCTTACTGGTATGTTATATGGTAACACATTGCCACACTCAATCCAGAAGTATATCACTGAGAAATCATATAGGTTAGGGTAGAAAATTCCTGGAGAAAAAAAGAAAGAGTGCTTGACCACAGGTAATTGTATGGAAGAGTGCTTGACCACATGTGATTGTATAAAAGAGTGCTTGACCACAGGTGATTGTGTCAAAGAGTGCACAGGTGATTGTGTCAAAGAGTGTTTGACCACAGATGATTGTGTCAAAGAGTGCTTGTGTTAAAGATTGTTTGACCACAGGTGATTGTGTCAAAGAGTGCACAGGTGATTGTGTCAAAGAGTGCACAGATTGTGTCAAAGAGTGCTTGACCACAGGTTATTGTATCAAAGAGTGTTTGACCACAGGTGATTGTATTAAAGAGTGCTTGACCACACATGATTGTATTAAAGAGTGCTTGACCACAGGTGATTGAATTAAAGAGTTCTTGACAGGTTATTGTATCAGAGTGCTTGAATAACTAAAGAAGCCAAAAAATAATGTCCCTCTGAAACCTCTCAGTATTAGCTGTTATATTTGTGGTAACGTTGGAAAAACAGAAATGCTCGGTTTTGGATAAACAAATAATGTTAATCATTAGGAAAATTTGCGGCATTACCGGTACTTTGGTAAATTATATTCAGGATACACACATTCAATTATACTCTGTGGTTTTTAATTAATAAAACATAACAAAAACTATGTTTTTAAAGATGGCACCCTTTGATGTGTATTACATTTGAATAATAATTATTGATTAATAAACATATAAAAATGATTTTTGTTGAAATAACACAGAAGTTAAATTTATATGATGGTTTGTTTACATATCACTGCTGAAAATGTAAAAGAAATAAAAATAAAATCTTGGAAGAATATTGTTATATACATTTTCCACGTGCACATTAGTTTTGTATTTTTAGTGCAATTTTTTTACATTAAAAAAATTCTTTAAAAATTTAATTAATCTTTAAAGCAGTACACCTCATTAATATTTAAAACAGCAAATGCATAAAACAAGTGAAAATTAATGTATCTGTTGAAAATACACATTTTCATTTGAATTATTTATTTATTTTTTTTTACAAAATTATTCTCCATTAGTATTATAAGACTATCTTATTTCTCAATAGAAGTTTACAGTTACTTTTTTTAACATATAGTCATTGTCACCACTTATGCTGATATGTGTAAAACCTGTATTTTAGTAAATAGAAGGTAAACAGAGGCTGTGTGATGAACTGGGTTTGACTATCTATTGATCGGCCACCATAGATAAGACTTGATAGTACGCCTTAAAGCTTAAAAAAAAAAAAAATCTGTACCCTATAGGCAGTTTACTACACACATATAACAGTAAATTTTTTATTACAATTTGCTGTAAAACCTTTTAAGTTTTTTTCCCCACAATTAACAGCAGATTAAAGGAACTAAAATAAAACATTGGTCAAATTTTGTAAGTTTTGTCATAAACTACAAGTAAAAATTTCTTAGGTTTTGTATCAGTTATTATAATGTCAGTAATTGTTTTATATCATAAAAAACAATCAGAAAATCAAATACAAATTGGTTATAAATTTACTAAAATATGAGCATTGTGTTAACTTATTAATTACATAATAATTACCTGTGTTGTTGGTGAAGACTAGTCATGATGAAAAATCAAAGCTGTATGAACATTCAACAATAATTGATGCTGATTCAGGAGTGTCCTGCTTATTTCCACTGATTCTGTCCATTTTGATTCAACACTTAGAGTTTATTAACACCTTACAATGTGTCAATGCAGCAATCCTTTACCATTACTAGTCAATTACTAACACAAAGTGAGTAAATATGGAACCTTCAGGAACGGCTCATTTTCACTTTCTGAATGTTCTTTTAAGTGACATTGTGTTAATTTTAAATATGTTCCATTTAATTCAAACTATTAGGGAACTCTTGTTTTTGGTTTTAAAGTGTCTTTTTTGCTTATAATAAAAGTGGAATTGCGTATCTTCCAGTAAACATGATAAGTCAGGATGTGTCATTAGATGTGTATAGCAGTTTGTTTGATAAAGGTGAGAAAACACTTTGTTCGTTTTTCTCTGACGTACCCCCTTGTAAGTAAACAAGTGCTGAGAGATATCTTTAGATCTTTGATTAAGGATTTAAATATATAAATGATCTAAATAATGTAATTTTATCTAACTTTTTACCAGAATAAAATTGCAATCATTTATTTATTTTTTATTATTTTTATGTTTTTTGAGCTTTTGAACATTAAATGAGATCAGTAACATTTTACACACCTCTTTTTGTACAATGATGGGTATCAATATCTGTTAAAACAAATGTGACAAAAACAGGTTTGACAATTTACACTGTAAGATGTTTAAAGGATAGGTATATGGGGTGTGAATGATTATATTATGTTTTTCACAACTTTCTTAAGATAACAAGGGTGTAGCTTACTATGAGGCAGTCGAAGCAGCTGCCTTAGTAAAATCAGATAATAAATTTTGACAGAAACACCAAGAAAAAAGAAAATGATAAAAAATAATTTATAGTGAACAAATATAAAATTATGTTTTGTCCTTGGTTTTACTTTAGTATTCAGACAGTCTGTGAGCACACATCCAGTTCTGTTTTTCAATTTTTCCAGGGAAGCATGCCCCAAGCCCTATAGATTTGAAGGTTTGATGCTTCTGTTTTTTGCCTCTGTCATAATTGGTTCTTATCTATGCCCCTGAATAAACATGTTTGATTTGAGTTTCATTTTTGGTTTCTGTAATAATAATAATAATAATAATTAATATATATATATATATATATATATATATATATATATATATATATATATATTCAAAAGCCAATAAAATAATTTCCCATATGTTTATCATTTAGGTAAAAAAAGTGCCATAAAGAAATGGAATCAGTGCTTATTGATATTCTGAATTTGTTCTTGTTTATTATTTTTCAAACTCTGTCCAAATAAAACATTCCTGAATTTAACCAATAGTTTCTTCAGTGGTGGAGCTACAGTTGAATTTTGTTCTGGTTTATTATTTTTCAGACAATGCAGCAAGGTGCCCCCTGATGCACCACATAAAACATTCCTGAATGTAGCCAATAGTTTCTTCAGTGATAGAGTCTACAATTGATTTTGTTCTTGTTTATTATTTTTCAGACAATGCAGCAAGGTGCCCCCTAATGCACCACATAAAACATTCCTGAATGTAGCCAATAGTTTCTTCAGTGATGGGGTCTACAATTGAATTTGTTCTTGTTTATTATTTTTCAGACAATGCAGCAAGGTGTCCCCTGATGCACCACATAAAACATTCCTGAATGTAGCCAGTAGTTTCTTCAGTAATAGAGTCTACAACTGAATTTGTTTTTGTTTATTATTTTATAGACTCTGCAGCAAGGTGCCCCCTGATGCACCACATAAAACATTCCTGAATGTAGCCAATAGTTTTCTTCAGTGATGGGGTCTACAATTGGGGTCGTGTTGGTTCTTTATTTTATTTTGCATACAAGATGGCTGTTAAGGTAACAAAATTATTTTAAATAGTAGTTATTAGTTTTCAAATTCCAGTTGAAGTTAAATGTAAGGTAATGAGAAAAAACACAAATAAATCAATATATTAAATCACATTTGAATCAAAATTTCAAATCATATAATGACATAAATCATTTTTTTGCAAAGAGTATGAAAATCAAAAACAATGTTTACTTGGTGTGTTTTTATTTAGCTCACCTGAGCTGAAAGCTCAGATGAGCTATTGCTATCCATCTTCGTCCGTCGTGCGTCGTCCGTCGTGCGTAAACTTTTTACATTTTATTCTTCTCCTCCAAAACCACTGGGCCAAATTTAATGAAACTTGGTAACCATCATGCCTGGGTGAAGCTCTTACAGATTTGCACAAATGAAGGAGTTATGTCCCCTTGGGGCCCCATAAGGGGGAAATAGTGAAAAACTTTAAAAATCTTCTCCTCTGAATCTACAAGAGATATACCTTAGTTATTTCATTTATAACATTCTTAGGTCATCTATTTTCAGATTTGCACAAATGGTAGCCATGGGACTCAAAATGGGGAAATTGTGAGGCACTTAGTGGGGAATTTGATAAAAATTATATATTTGTCACTATATCTTGAAAACTAACTTTTTGTATAGGCATGTATAATAGAATATTGTAGGTATTGACATGACAATCATTTTGATATATGGTTCAAGGTCATATGTTGAAAGGTCAAGGTAACAGCTGCAAAAGAAGACTTAAATTGCTAATTATCTTGAAAACTATTAACCTTTTGTATAGGCATGTATATTAGAATATTGTAGGTATTGACATGACGATCATTTTGATATATGGTTCAAAGTCATATGTTGAAAGGTCAAGGTCACAGCTGCAAAAGAAGACTTAAATTGCTAATTATCTTGAAAACTATTAAACTTTTGTATAGGCATGTATATTAGAATATTGTAGGTATTGACATGACGATCATTTTGATATATGGTTCAAGGTCATATGTTGAAAGGTCAAGGTCACAGCTGCAAAAGAAGACTTAAATTGCTAAATATCTTGAAAACTATTAACCTTTTGTATAGGCATGTATATTAGAATATTGTAGGTATTGACATGACGATCATTTTGATATATGCTTCAAGGTCATATGTTGAAAGGTCAAGGTCACAGCTGCAAAAGAAGACTTAAATTGCTTATTATCTTGAAAACTATTAATCTTTTGTATAGGCATGTATATTAGAATATTGTAGGTATTGACATGACAATCATATATATTTTGAGGTCATATATGTTCAAAGGTCAAAGACATAGCTGCATAAGTATACTGAAATTGATTTATGATTTGGAAATTATTCATTGCACTACAGTTACTTCATGCATATTATATAAGCTACTTATAAATGAAAAGTGAGTACTTATAAATGAAATGTGAGTGGATATATTTCTGATTAAGTTTTGTGGGAGTTCTTAACTTGAGAAAACTTTTAAAGTTTCTGTACTTAATATATTGTCTACTGCACTTTGCAAACTGCATTGGACAATATCTTAAGGTGAGCGTTAAGGCCCATGGGCCTCTTGTTTCTTTTTTCAACATGAGAGTTTTTATGACCCTCTGGTTAGTCAATGAAATTTCTGTTACTCCATTCTCCTCCATTTACGGGTTTTGGTTTCCTGTATTTTTTTTTTTTTTTTTTTTTTTTTTTTTTTTTTTTTTTTTTTTTTTTTTAATGAAATTTGAAGAATAATGACCTTGAAACATTGATCTAAACAGACATTTGTTTTGATATTTTCAGGCTGTAGATAAAATAGCTCTGATAAAGGCTATAATTAACTGGGTAGTCAATTTTATAATAGAAAATGTAGCCAGTTGGATCATTGACAGAGGAGGATGGGTAGGTCTCTCTCTCTCTCTCTCTCTCTCTCTCTCTCTCTCTCTCTCTCTCTCTCTCTCTCTCTCTGTATGTATTGCTTTTCTGATAGACACTAGGATCCAAAGGTAAGTGTTTTAGAAATTTTAACTGTTTAGGTTTAGAAGTCAGTTACCATTAACCACTGGAAGTGATTATAATCAGGCCTTCACAAACACCGATTTTTCGACAAAAAACGCTGATTCAAACTTTTAAAAGCCGATTGAAAAATATCTGAATCTGCGTTTTTCCCCATAATAGTAAGACAAAATCTGATCAAAAATTCTTTAATGCCGGCTAGTTAACAATTAAAATTACTCAGGACAGCGTCACAATTCACTGAACTTCCCTATTCACAGGTAATTACCTAATACCTTACCAATTAATTGATTACTAGTGGCTTCATTGCCATCGACTGGAAAGATAAAAAGCAGTACACTATATTTTCAAATAAAAATTTAATGTTTATTTCTTTACCAATTTGATGTGTGTTTATCAAAAAAACCAGATAATTGTTCCCTGGGGGGGGGGGGGGGGGGGGAGGGGGTTGATGTACCCTTTGCCTACCACCGATTAATCTTACCAGCGTTTGTGGAGCCCTGATTATAAGAGATTTATAAAACAATGCTACAGTATTCAGCTGCAAGATTTCTTTAAAGTGCAAAATTCTTGAAGGGGGTTTGTCTGAATTTTTTTTAAATACCTTAGTAATGTAGGCTCTAGTGTGTCAGAATATGAAAATTACTGGAAAAGAGAAAAATGTTATGTGTCTGAATATCTAATTAACTGCAACATTGGAAGAGTTATATTTGTCAGAGTATCTTATCTGTTACAGTTGCAGGGTTAAATATGTCAGATTATCTAATTAACTGCCACACTGATTAACTCCAAATTGAAAGGGTTAACCATGTTAGAATATCTGAATAACTGCCACATTTGAGGGGTTAATTATGTCAGAAGTTGTGATTAACTGCCACATTGGAAGGTTAATTATGTCAGAAGGTGTGATTAACTGTCACATTGGAAGGGTTAATTATGTCAGAACATATGATTGACTGCCTCATCAGAAGGGTTAATTGTGTCAGAAGGTGTGATTAACTGCCACATTGGAAGGGTTAATTATGTCAGAACATATGATTTATTGCCACATCGGAAGGGTTAATTGTGTCAGAAGGTTTGATTAAATGCCACATCGGAAGGGTTAATTGTGGCAGAAGGTTTGATTAAATGCCACATTTGAGGGGTTAATTGTGACAGAACATATGATTAATTGCCACATCAGAAGGGTTAATTGTGTCAGAAGGTTTGATTAAATGCCGTATCGGAAGGATTAATTGTGTCAGAAGGTGCGATTAATTGCCACATTGGAAGGGTAAATTGTGTCAGAAGATGTGATTAACTGCCACATCAGAAAGGTAAATTGTGTCAGAAGGTGATTAACTGCCACATTTGAAGGGTTAATTATGTCTGAACATATGATTAATTGCCACATTGGAAGGGTTAATTGTGTCAGAACATATGATTAACTGCCACGTCAGAAGGATAAATTGTGTCAGAACATATGATTAATTGCCACATCAGAAGGGTAAATTGTGTCATAAGGTGTGATTAACTGCCACATCAGAAGGGTAAATTGTGTCAGAGCATATGATTAATTGCCACATCAGAAGGGTAAATTGTGTCAGAAGGTGTGATTAACTGCCACATTGGAGGGGTTAATTGTGTGAAAACGTGATTAGCCAACACATTGGAAGGGTTAATTATGTCAGAATATCTGATTAACTGCAATATTAGAAGTGTTATGTGTTTCTAAGGTGGAATGAAATATTTTTTTGCCTGGTATAGATTCTCTTACCTATATCAAAGTGGCCAGTTTTGAGATGATGGAGAAATCACTTTTAAATAAAAAAAAATCACCAATTTTAGCACGCTAACTTAAACACTCTCTTCTAAGAATCAAGCCTATGTGGTATTTTCAGGTGAGAAGTTCAGGTAAGATCCCTAAGCGTGATTTAAACTTCTGCAATGATCCAGTGGTCTACATTTTGGAGTTCCTCAAGATATTTGCTGGGTTCTGTGACAAGGGTCTACATTTTAGAGTTACACAAAGTATTGGCTTGGTGCTGTGACAAGGGTCTACATTTTAAAGTTCCACAAGGTATTGGCTGTGTTCTGTGACAAGAGTCTACATTTTTGAGTTACACAAAAGTATAAGCTGGATTCTGTGACACGGGTCTACATTTGAGAGTTCCATAATGTATTGGATAGGTTCTGTGATACAGGTCTTCATTTAGAGTTTCGTCAGATGACAGGGATCTACATTTTAGAATTCCTTGAAATTTTGGCTGGGTTCTGTGACACGGATCAACATTTTAGAGTTCCACAAGATATTGGCTGGGTTCTGTGACAGGGGTCTACATTTTAGAATTCCTCAAGATATTGGCTGGGTTCTGTGACAGGGGTCTACACTTTAGAGTTCCTTGAGATATTGGCTGGATTCTGTGACAAGAGTCTACATTTAAGAGTTCTAAAAGGTATTGGCTGGGTTCTGTGACAAGGGTCTACATTTTAGAGTTTTGCAAGGTATTGGCTGGGTTATGTGACAAGGGTCTACATTTTAGAGTTTTGCAAGGTATTGGCTGGGTTCTGTGACAAGGGTCTACATTTTAGAGTTCCACAAGATATTTGCTGGGTTCTGTGACAGGGGTCTACATTTTAGAATTCCTCAAGGTATTAGCTGGGTTCTGTGACAAGGGCCTACATTTTAGAAATACACAAAGTATTGGCTAAGTTCTGTGACAAGGGTCTACATTTTAGAGTTACACAAAGTATTGGCTGGGTTCTGTGACAAGGTCTACATTTGAGAGTTCCTCAAGGCATTGGCTGGATCCTCTAACATGGGTTTATATATTACTGCTGATTGTTTTGTTTTGTTGATCATTGATTTTAATTTATAATAATGTTCCGTTTTCAGGAAGCAATCGTGGAATATTTTGGAACACCAAGTAATCAATTCTGGACTTTAACTACATTAGGTGCTGTTGGTGTTGCTGCTGTATATATGTGGAAAAACTGGAAATAACAGCATTTATACATTAGTTATTAAAAATTGTTCATCATCAGAAACATTCATATTATCATGTATGTGACATATAGGGCTCGGTTATTTGTACACAGGGTCCTGAGACTTTGGAGTATAGAAAAATGATTGAAGGTTTAATATACAATATGGATAGGACAGGGTTGACAGAACTTCCCCCAGCAGGTATGACTTCACCCTGCTGAGGGACTTAACAGTGCTTATAAGTCTTATTTACGGATCTGTTAGGACATTTTTATAGATCCATTACGATATGCCATCATTAAGACTTACATGTATTTATTTATAGAACTGTAATGGCTTGGTGCCTGAAGATTTACAAGTTTTGAAGATTTACCAGGTATTGAGTTGAGGCTCAGATACAGGGTTTTTAGAGTTGTAAGATTAAGAGTGCAAATGGCATTCATTTAAATTTAATTCTTTTACATGTGAACAGAAATAATTAAGTTATTTCTACTTGATATAGAAAACTATTTGCCATAACTTATCAATTAGGTCAAATTCCCTCAAACAAGTAAGAAAATCTGTTTTACATTTAGTATCAGAGGGAAGGGATGGTAGCACGAGAAATAATTGACATAGGAAAGGGATGGTAGCATGAGAAATAATTGACAGAGGGAAGGGATGGTAGCACGAGAAATAATTCACAGAGAGAAGTGATGGTAGCACGAGAAATAATTGACATAGGGAATGGATGGTAGCACGAGAAATAACTGACATAGGAAGGGATGGTAGCATGAGAAATAATTGACGAAAGGAAGCGATGGTAGCATGAGAAATAGTTGACATTGGAAGGGATGGTAACGCAAGAAATAATTGACAAAAGGAAGCGATGGTAGCATGAGAAATAATTGACGAAAGGAAGGGATGGTAGCACGAGAAATAACTGACATAGGAAGGGATGGTAGCACGAAAAATAATTGACAGGGAAGGGATGGTAGCACGAGAAATAAGTGACGGAAGAAAGGGTTGGTAGCACAAGAAACAATCCACTTCTTCACTTATTGCTCTAGTATTGCATCAGTTAAGCTTAACTCTCTGGACTGGAAAATCTGTCAATAAATCACTATTGTATCTTCTATATAAACTACTAACTAATTATCTCAGTTCTGTTACATACTCCAAGTACAACTAGATAGGGATTGAGGTTTCTGGGTCTTCTTTTAAAAAAGTTATCAGTTCAGGAATATGTAGCTGATGTTTATAACTAGTAGAGATGGAATTCCATGCTAACACCAGCTGGTACCAGGCTGTATTAAACCCATGCAATGTCTGGTACAAATATACCTAAAAACACTGGTACATGAATGGAATCCAGCAAGGTCTCAATGATAAATGGATGGAATCCAGCAAGGTCTCAATGATGCATGGATGGAATCCAGCAAGGTCTCAATGGTACATGAATGGAATCCAGCAAGGTCTCAATGATAAATGGATGGAATCCAGCAAGGTATCAATGGTACATGGATGGAATCCAGCAAGGTATCAATGGTACATGGATGGAATCCAGCAAGGTCTCGATGGTACATGGTTGGAATCCAGCAAGGTCTCAATTAAAGCTGCATTAATTTTTCCAAAGAAAAAATTAAAACGGTACTAATCTAATTAATGATGCTCCTAATGAACAATGTTACATTTGGTTCAACGATAAAAGCTCAAATAAATACAGAAATTACAGTTATTACCCAGCGAGATGCAGCATTTGGGATCTCAAACCCGGGTCTTTTAAACACAACTTTCAAAACGGTGAAATGCGATAAATTAAACACAGAACTTCTTTGAATTTGTCATTTGTGACTTAGTAAGGTATACATAACACAATTTCAAATACATCTGGATATTAATTAAGGACATTTAATGCAATTTGTCATGTTTCACCTTCGATTCATGGGTTCTTCCGTACATCCGTGCACATGCTCCAAGCTCATAATTATCATCGTTAAACATTGACCAATCGGTCGGAGGATTCCGTTTATTTACAGCTAACAGAAATGAAATTTTAGAAAATGAATCTCACAGATCGTGGTTAGAGGATATCTTTTTTTAAAAAAATATATTTTTAGAAAATAAAAAAAAATTCAGAAAATTGAAAAACTTAATGCAGCTTTAAAGGGTCACTATGATTTGGGTGTTTTAAGTGTTAATTAAAGAACAGAAGGGCCTTAGATTAATTAGTTGTAAAGTGTGAAATAATAAAAGTGGGTTCCATAGACTATAGATTCATATCTTGATGTACTCATTACAAACATCATTACATTAGGGAGTTATGATATGATCTCATTACAAGAGTCTGTAGATAAGGGAATCTAGGTGTGATAGACTTGTTACAAAATGTCCTTAGATAAAGAAGTCGTGAACGAATGATTCATTACTTTCCATGGATAAATGAGTTGTGAAGTGTAAATTCATATTAACAGAGGGATCTTTGATTAGGCAGTCATAGTGTGATTTTCTGATTACTTAGTTACAAATGGTTCTTAGATTGAGGAGTCACTGTGTGGTATTTTTATTGCAATAGGTCCTTTGGTTCTTAGGTTAAGGAGTAATTGTGTGTTGTTCTCATTGCAATAGGTCCTTAAGTCCTTAAAAAATGGAGTCATAGTCGGATGTACTCATTACATAAGTGTGAAATGAACATTGAAAAGGGTCCTCAGATTAGGGAGTCATAGTACGATGTACTCATTACATTGTGAAATAATCTTTCACAAGGGTCTTTAGATAAGGGTGTATGTGCTGCAGGAAGATACTCAAAAATGCTTATATATATATATATATATATATATATATATATATATATATTCAGTAGTTTGATAAAAATCAGACCTTGGCATTGAGTAGAGGAAACTACAGACAAGATATTAACATAGTGATATTACTAGTCAATTTGACTAATATCTAATGTGTTAGGTTAGACAGGACCAATAATATTGTCTTCTGTGATTTAATATATAAATATAAAATGTCAGTTAATATTTTTTTTTTGTAGAGGATAGATAAATGTGTGTGTGTGTGTGTGTGTGTGTGTGTGTGTGTGTGTGTGTGTGTGTTTCACATGTTAAGTTTTTCTTTATGTTTCACCTCACTCTGAAGGTTAAAGTTTTAAGTAAGTTTGCAGATGCAAACTAGGCTGTTTTGTAATGTTATAGTTTAGAACATCACATGATAAAACATTGAATATTGATTGGACATCTTTATGTGTTTAATTTCATGGGTTTTCTGAGTATCCATAACAAGGATAATTCTTCTAAAACTGTTATGTAATAACAATTTCGCTGTGTGTCACCCAAGATTCTGATGGCATTATCATCTGTTATGTGGTTTGAAATGGAGGTCATTGACTGACAAACATATTTAAAGACTCAGATGTTTAAACCTTTCTTATTTACATATTTATCATTATAAAGTTCATATATTATCAAATTTTTTGTACTTCAGTAAAATTGAAATTATATTATATCAGTCCTGATGACGGCAGCCGAGCTGTCGAAACATGTCGACAAAATAAATCACATTACAATCAGTTATTCTGTGTTTAAATTTAAACTTTATTTCTTTTACAATGATTTAGAAACAAGTTGTGCAGCTTATATTAATCTAGCTCGTTGGCCCGAATTGTAGTGGGCGTGAGGTCTTATTGTGGGAGGAAAACTGGAGAACCCGGAGAAAAACCCACGTGCTCAAGCAGGTGACCTCATACCTTATCACACACGGCGCTGGGAATCGAACCCCGGTCGCATTGGTGAAAGGCGGGAGCGCTAACCACTGTGTTTTGAGAGCCATACTTCATTCATTTATGTTTAAGACATGTATTTACATGTATTTACACAGTGATGACTGTGATCAAACTTACTAAAACAAAAGACTACTTGGTAGGTCTTAGTGTATACACGTCTTCCTGGGGTAAATAAACTATCACAACTTTATCATTAAATACAGTACTGTAAAACACTTTATTTTTGCGAGCATTTTGTTTTCACAAATTTTGCAAGGTAAGAGATTTTTGCGTAAATAAAGAGTCTTGAAATTAAAATCACGTCTTTGTGATTTGATTAACAGATTTTATGTGATTCTGAATATGCATGTTAAACAGGATAACAGATGAATAAAGTTATTTTATTACATTTTATACTCACTATTATATACATTCCATCTTTATATTAAATCTATTTAATCCTACAAAATGTCTAATTAATTCCAAAAAAGTAAAAAAAAAAGTGTCTAAAATCCTATAAACAAAATTAAACCATGACATAATTCAAATAAAAATAAATACTAAATGTATTTCATGATCCCAGTGGAAATCCATCCTTTAGTTAGAGCAGCTTTTTTGTTTCTGGCAGTAAACAAAAACAAGTTGATTACTTATCGATTTTTATTCATAAAGATAGGTAACCATAAGTTGTTTAATCTATCAGGTATATTTATCAACAGGTAATCTTAATTTTTTTTATATCGGTTTCAAATTTACCGGCACCAGGTGGGAAGTTATGTGCATATATGTATGATGGAAATCGCAAAAATGAAAGTTTGCAAACTGATTTCTAAAAAGCAAATCGCAAAAAAAATAAAAAAAAAAAAAAAAATGTGGCCAAAATAAAGTGTTTTACAGTATTAATTTGAAGTAAAAATTTCATAATTTGCTAATAATTTTGACAATTGTAAACAAAACGAAAAGTCTTGTTAATTGAAATCCTGTAATTTATTCAATACTGTAATTAAAATAACAAAAAATAATTACTGCATGTTGATTAATATCAACTTGAAGGTACATATTTTTGATTTCAAAATATGTTTTGGATTGTGACACTACTAATAAACAATTCAGACATTGTAATAATTTTTAACAGTTTTATTTTTAATTGTAGTAGAACTTTGTTGGCTTTCATTCAGTCATGTTTAAATATAGTGTGGGTCACCATGACAACCATGTAGATATGTAACGTCTAGCTATGCAGTTATATCACTGGTTATGGTCCTACTTCATCAGGCATTGTTTTATTTGTTAGCATTCATATATGACGGCATTGCTATCTCTCTATTTAGGAAAAGGCTGCTCCATCAAACGTATAATAGAATGTTATTTCTTAAATCTTTCATGTTTAAAACCAGAAAAAGTAACAGATTGGCCACTTTATGTGGTTTAAAGAAAATTAATCACTTATTTTTTTGTGAGTTGTCGAAATTCTTTTTTCGTGGCTTAGTACCAGAAAATGATTTTCTTAGTGATAAAAAAAATCATGCTTTTGAAATATTACTTCATCATTGTTTTATATATTTGAACTCATATACCAGGAACATTTGTCCGTGCAATAAAAATATATCATTATCAAGCACTTCCTTTTCCTGAATAGTCTAGACATTTCTGTTTTTTTTAAAAAAAAACTATGATGTCAGCTTCCTCTGGTTAAGAACAACATGATAACCTGATTTGGGATGATATAATTGAAGAGGCTTTGGTGGAAAACACTAATTTCTATATTCTTACAAACTCTGATGTCAGCTGCCTCTGAGTAACAACAACATAGTTACCCAATTTGGGATGATGTAGTTAAAGAGGCATTGTTTAAAAGCAATCTTATATAACTTATTTCTACATCTGAAAAAGCTTACCTCATTCTTTGTGTAATTATGAAGTTTATGTCTACCATTTACTGAAACATGGTACAGCAAAATATTTTACAGTGAGGCATGTTGTATTTGGCTTGTATGTCCACATGTCTGTGATTTCTTAATACAATGGTTTAAGCACAATAAATGAGATTCAAACCAGTAAGCTAATGATTTGAACTGAAAAAGGAAAAAGTCTTGTATAAGATGGTATCTTTAACAGGGATTTTAAAAAAGGGTTTTGCTGTACTGTCATTAAGTTGAAACCAGTTAGCCAACAGTTTCAAATGAAAAGGTAAATAGTCTTGTGTGAGAACATATATCTTGATTGGGACTGTATATGAAGTGTTTTGCTGTACTATCATTAAGTTGAGACCAGTTAGTCAAAAATTTTCAACTGAAAATAAAAAGACGTATAAGATTTTATCCCTTAAATGGGGGCTGTAAAAGAAGGGTTTAACTATATAGCCAATGGAATTCGCCAGTGTACCACGTGATCAATACCTCTTAACGTCTGTGCATAATGAAATGGATAATGTCTACGTCAAATATTCCCGAAAAAAACGTCGTTATTACGGGAAAACGTAACTTTATGTGATTCCGTTGTCAATAGAAATAATTGTCCCGCACAAATGCTTTGAGGTATCACATGATACACTGGCGAATTCCATTGTTAAATAAAGGCTGGTACAGAAACATGTGAATATAAAGACCTTAAAAGAATTTAAGATGTTCTTAGATTTAGATGGTCTATGAATAAAGGGGATTAAAACACTGGCTATACCATACAGTTGTCTTTATGTAGGGGTAATCACCATAGCAACTATATTTGTATACTGATTTGTATAATTATTAACTTTTGTTTGATATATTTGTAAACATTTTATCAGTAGTTTTTGTTAACATTTTATCAGCAGACTTTTGAGAATTGTATAAACCATAAAAATGTTAAAAATATTTAAAATATTTAAAATAAGGCCTTGTGCTAAAACCAAGTGCTAATTTTGATATATTTTTCATTTTATTATTATGATGATGATGATGATTATGATGATGATGATGATGAGGGTTGTTTGATATGTAATATGTATTGTCAATATCTCAAAAATATTGATTTTGACGTAAATAGTAAAGTGAACAATACATCCCTTCAAGTATTCTCTGCAGTTTGAAATACATAAATAAGTTCAACCTTTGAATTCATTCTGAAATGTATGACGGTACGATGATTTTTGTATTCAATATTCTCAACCTGTTTCCCAACCATTTTTACCTCAGTGGTGAACCACTGGGTCTATTGCAATGGCTATAATTTTTCAAATATTTGGAGCTGAAGTCTCGGATAAATACTTTTGGAAAGATATTGAATAGAGATATTCGAGTGTGTCATCATCAACGAAATCATGCAAAGCATTATCAGGCTGTGGTTCAGAACACAATACATATCAAACAGCCCTCGTAATATTATTATTATTATTATTATTAATTTAATATTTTTTTTTTTTATTGTTATTATTATTATCATTAGGCCTAAAATAAAATTAACTTTGTTTGCCATTGACTGCCCAACCCACTTGAATTCCCTGTACCCAAAAAATTTTATTGCCATCATTCCAATTCTTTTTCTTTTTTTTTTTTTTTTTTTTTTTTTTTTTTTTTTTTTTCTTTTACTTCTTATACAACTTAAGAAACAAAAATATTAAAGGGCAATAACCCTGGCAAGCAAGATGACCTGTGAGCAGGTTTATATAGTAGTAAGGAAATTCTGCTGTGTTTCTCCATGAGAGAAAACACAAGGAGGAACAAAGAACACCTTAGTTAGCACATAGAATTAGTACTAGGACAATGTGCTTTAAAGAGATATATAAAACCAATATAAACTTTTTAAAAGTGTAATAGATTACATTTTCAAAAATAAAATCAACTAATTTTTCCTACCCACATGTTAATAGCATGGGTCTGAAAACAGCAAACAAAGATTTTTTTAAGTTAGGCCATTTTGTTTTTTTTTTGTGTGTGTCATTAGTACAGTTATAGCTTTTGTTTTTAAATGTCTATTAGCTCATTAAAGATTTTAAGAAATCTTGGTTATACATGTAATATTATATACTAGCAGTGCTAGATGTGCCAAATTGTATTGTGTAAAGTCATTCAAATATGTTTCTACCAAAGTGGAATTTAAACCTAGATATTGAGAGGGACCACAAATAAGTTTTCAAAATCTAAATGGGGCCTCAGTGGTAAAATAGCCTAAAGATCTTTTCAAACCTCACTGCTCAAGTTAGAATCCTATTCTGGTGTGAGATGGAACCAACATTTCCCTTGCCCAAAAGTCAGTGGATTCTTGAAATTGGTCTAGAGCATCATCTAGTCTTAAATCCAAAACAGAGCAATATGCTTTATTCTGTATTTTCCCTCCAATCATTTCTCTAAACAAAATCAAACTCAGTTGAAGGGACATAACTGCAATTGGACAAAATTTTATTTTTAGCCAAAAATCAAGTTGAAATAGTATGGTAAAACTATTTTACTTTATCTTCAATTGGAAAGAATTTTCAAATTTTGAAAGACTAAACAACACTGGTAATGATAAATATTATAAATATACAGTAAGACATGTATAAAAAGAAAATTCATGGAACTCAAGTACTATGATGTATTTAGTACATCACATGTTAATTTGTTGAATAATCATTGGATAACTACATGAATACTATTTTATGTAGAAATCATCTGTCCTTGACAACACATAGCAACGGGACTATACCAGGTATAGTCCCTCAACATCCAAGTATAGTCCCTCGCGTGACCTCCCCAAACCAAATCAAATTACTCCCCTTTGTTTAGGTGGCGCTCTGTTTTGTTGTCGTCTGATACAAAATGGCTTCTGGCGATAAAGTTAATTAATAGTTAATTTGAAAATTAATTCTTGCTCAGAATGGAAAAGAAAGACATGTGATGTACTAAATCCATTATGGACCGAGCCGTAAGGTCACTATTCCTCTCCAGACAACAATATAGGAAAACGGTTCCCTCCGGAGAGGTCCATAATAGATTAATAGACATATTTGTAGTCTAAGTATATAGGTCCTTTGTTTAAGTATTAAGCAAGGTAGCCTGTAACCTCTGGTCTTATAGTAGAGGTGGGGTTATGAGAGAGGCGGTCTTATTGTAGAGGTGGTCTTATTGCAGAGATGTTCTTATTGGAAAGATGGTCTTATAGAGGTGATTGCTCAGAAATGTTCTACTGCACTTATTGTATACTTATGTAAAAATGTATTTCTGATTTAATAAACTTAAGATTTTAAATGGATCAAGTAAAAAAAATAAAAATATTTGCTAAGTTGATGTTAATAGAAAATAATAATGATGACTTTTAATGTTTACTATGTAATGTTCTGTGAGTTTGTAAATATGAGATCATCTTTACTCGATACAATTCATTTTGTGTAAGTTGATGAACATAAATGAGGTTGGTCAGGATAGCTGTATGAAGCCATTGAATCAGAGAAAATTTAAAAATTAAATATTTTCATATTTGAAATTCGTATTTGTTTTTTTTTTTAGTTTAAATTGGCTTGGTAGAGCCAGTGTGAGGTAATGGCATGGTAAAGCTTGGAAAAAATTTTTATCAATTGCAAGTAAACAGACCAACTTGTCCACACAGGACATACTTGAGTTAAAGTTAGATGTAGTTGTTTAGAGGCACTGTGATACATAATGGTTTACTTTAAACATCTCAGGTACTATGATACATAATGGTTTACTTTAAACATCTCAGGTACTATGATACATAATGGTTTACTTTAAACCTCTCGGGTACTATGATACATAATGGTTTACTTTAAACCTCTCGGGTACTATGATACATAATGGTTTACTTTAAACCTCTCAGGTACTATGATACATAATGGTTTACTTTAAACCTCTCAGGTACTATGATACATAATGGTTTACTTTAAACCTCTCAGGTACTATGATACATAATGGTTTACTTTAAACCTCTCGGGTACTATGATACATAATGGTTTACTTTAAACCTCTCAGGTACTATGATACATAATGGTTTACTTTAAACCTCTCAGGTACTATGATACATAATGGTTTACTTTAAACCTCTCTGGCATTATGATACATAATGGTTTACTTTAAACCTCTCAGGCATTATGATACATAATGGTTTACTTTAAACCTCTCAGGTACTATGATACATAATGGTTTACTTTAAACCTCTCAGGCACTATGATACATAATGGTTTACTTTAAACCTCTCAGGCACTGTGATACATAATGGTTTACTTTAAACCTCTCAGGCACTATGATACATAATGGTTTACTTTAAACCTCTCTGGCACTATGATACATAATGGTTTACTTTAAACCTCTCAGGTACTGTGACATAATGGTTTACTTTAAACCTCTCAGGTACTATGATACATAATGGTTTACTTTAAACCTCTCAGGCACTATAATACATAATGATTTACTTTAAACCTCTCAGGTACTATGATACATAATGGTTTACTTTAAAACTCTCAGGCATCATGATACATAATGGTTTACTTTAAACCTCTCAGGCATCATGATACATAATGGTTTACTTTAAACCTCTCAGGTACTATGATACATAATGGTTTATTTTAAACCTCTCAGGCACTATGATATATAATGGTTTACTTTAAACCTCTCAGGCATTATGATACATAATGGTTTACTTTAAACCTCTCAGGCACTGTGATACATAATGGTTTACTTTAAACCTCTCAGGTACTATGATACATAATGGTTTACATTATGATACATAATGGTTTACTTTAAACCTCTCAGGCACTGTGATACATAATGGTTTACTTTAAACCTCTCAGGCACTGTGATACATAATGGTTTACTTTAAACCTCTCTGGCACTATTATACATAATGGTTTACTTTAAACCTCTCAGGCACTATGATACATAATGGTTTACTTTAAACCTCTCAGGCACTGTGATACATAATGGTTTACTTTAAACCTCTCTGGCACTATTATACATAATGGTTTACTTTAAACCTCTCAGGCATTATGATACATAATGGTTTACTTAAACCTCTCAGGCACTGTGATACATAATGGTTTACTTTAAACCTCTCAGGCATTATGATATATAATGGTTTACTTTAAACCTCTCTGGCACTATGATACATAATGGTTTACTTTAAACCTCTCTGGCACTATGATACATAATGGTTTACTTTAAACCTCTCAGGCACTGTGATACATAATGGTTTACTTTAAACCTCTCTGGCACTATGATACATAATGGTTTACTTTAAACCTCTCTGGCACTATGATACATAATGGTTTACTTTAAACCTCTCAGGTACTATGATACATAACGGTTTACTTTAAACCTCTCAGGTACTATGATACATAATGGTTTACTTTAAACCTCTCAGGCACTGTGATACATAATGGTTTACTTTAAACCTCTCTGGCACTATAATACATAATGGTTTACTTTAAACCTTTCAGGCACTGTGATACATAATGGTTTACTTTAAACCTCCCTGGCACTATGATACATAATGGTTTACTTTAAACCTCTCAGGCACTATGATACATAATGGTTTACTTTAAACCTCTCAGGCACTGTGATACATAATGGTTTACTTTAAACCTCTCAGGCACTGTGATACATAATGGTTTACTTTAAACCTCTCTGGTACTATGATACATAATGGTTTACTTTAAACCTCTCAGGCACTATGATACATAATGGTTTACTTTAAACCTCTCAGGTACTATGATACATAATGGTTTACTTTAAACCTCTCAGGCACTGTGATACATAATGGTTTACTTTAAACCTCTCAGGCATTATGATACATAATGGTTTACTTAAACCTCTCAGGTACTGCAATACATAATGGTTTACTTTAAACATCTCAGGTACTATGATACATAATGGTTTACTTTAAACCTCTCAGGTACTATGATACTTAATGGTTTACTTTAAACTTCTCAGGCACTATGATACATAATGGTTTACTTTAAACCTCTCAGGCACTGTGATACATAATGGTTTACTTTAAACCTCTCAGGCACTATGATACATAATGGTTTACTTTAAACCTCTCAGGTACTATGATACATAATGGTTTACTTTAAACCTCTCAGGCTCTATGATACATAATGGTTTACTTTAAACCTTTCAGGCACTGTGATACATAATGGTTTACTTTAAACTTCTCAGGCATTATGACACATAATGGTTTACTTTAAACCTCTCAGGCATTATGATATATAATGGTTTTCTTAAACCTCTCAGGTACTGAGACCCATGTCATTACCTTACCAATTAGTGTTACTGATGTAGAAAAACTACTGTATTCTAATTTAAATCTGGAATGATATACATGTATTGCATAACAAGACTAAATCAATCATATATATAAAACATGTGTTTAAAACCTTACAGTCAAAACCAAACCAGACTGTTAGACTTGGAACATAAATAACAAATAAAATTTTAAATTAAACACCCAAAATTAAATTAACAAGCAAAATCACTTTTTTTTTATTTATTTTTTTTTTTTTTATTTTTTTTTTTTTTTTGATATCAGTAATTCAGTAACATGTATATTATCACTACTAAAGAAGTGCCCCATTAAAAACAATAAATTATAATGACATTGAGCTTTATGTCAACATGAAAATGATATAAATAATCCCAGTGCATCAAAATTGTCATAAATAATACAGAAAAATGACAATCAGTAAATTTGAAGGATATCTGTGATTGAAGTGTGTACACATCCTTTTTTCTGACGAATTAAGGTCCAAATGTTTGCAAAATCTAGCCACATTTAACAGAGGAAAAGGGATAAGAAAAGACCTTGTAACATACTCTACTGCATCGAATACTTATATGCAGACAAAACACAGGGCTTTCAACCAAATAATGAAAGCTTGCATCTGAAGTGGATGAAAAAAGTGTTTATGTATCCTTGACTGTGATGTAAGTTGTCCACCTCGAAAAAGACTACAGACAAAGATGTCAAGGTTTTAAATTAGATTTTATTTGTTGTGATATGACATCTATATTACCATCTTTTGTTCCAGGCATCACTCAAGTTCCTTATAAAAAGTTTCGTGTGGTTTTGAATAGTTGTTACATCGAGAAGAATTAATCCTGCAATAATAGCAATCATAAAGAGAATAGCAATGGAGCCAATAGCTCTCCCTGCAGGACCCTCTTTTGCTGTACGTTTAGGACGTTTTTTTATGCGGAGTTTCTCAATGATTTCTTCTATGTTTATTGTATGTTTGTATTGTTTATCTTTGTGGTCTTCTCTTTGCTTTGTTACTATTAGGTTGTCTGTTGTTTGTCCATATACTGTTGTCGTTGCATCTTCTGAACACACATCACCCTCATCTGTAACTGAATTACCACATAATGAGCAATTTCCTTTAATTCAAGATTTTTCAATAACTGTTTAGAACATTTTCAATATAAAATCTTGTGAGTATTTTTAACTAGTAATGGCCTGAAATGCATATTACTTTTTTGGATTTACAAATTGTTCCTGAGTTATTGGTTAAAAGTTGTACTAGCTGTTAAGAAAAGCATCCACTTTCTAGATAACAAGTGTATTTGTTGTCAGACAAAGTTGAGCTTTTAATTTCTTTTGTATTACAAAAGAAATAAAGCAAGTTGTCTATTGTGTTTCAATGGATAATCTGGGTCTAATGTAGCTGACTGTGACATTGTGTTTCCATGGTGAATTTGGATCATTTTTAAACTTACCGTTTCTCTTACAAAAGAAATGTAGCTAACAGAAACATTGTGTTTCCATGGTGAATCCGGATCATTTTTGAACTTACCGTTTCTCTTACAAAAGTAATAAAGCTGACTGTGACATTGTGTTTCCATGGTGAATCCGGATCATTTTTGAACTTACCGTTTCTCTTACAAAAGAAATAAAGCTGACTGTGACATTGTGTTTCCACGGTGAATCCGGATCATTTTTGAACTTACCGTTTCTCTTACAGAAGAAATAAAGCTGACTGTGACATTGTGTTTCCACGGTGAATCCGGATCATTTTTGAACTTCCCGTTTCTCTTACAAAAGAAATAAAGCTGACTGTGACATTGTGTTTCCATGGTGAATCCGGATCATGTTTGAACTTACTTTTTCTCTTACAAAAGAAATAAAGCTGACTGTGACATTGTGTTTCCATGGTGGTGAATCCGGATCATTTTTAAACTTACCGTTTCTCTTACAAAAGAAATAAAGCTGACTGTGACATTGTGTTTCCATGGTGGTGAATCCGGATCATTTTTAAACTTACCGTTTCTCTTACAAAAGAAATAAAGCTGACTATGACATTTTGTTTCCATCCATTTGTCGTCCAGTATACAAACACACGCATCTGTAACAAACCAATACATTTAAAAAGGGTTTTAAGGGTAAACATATGTCTTTAATATATATGTAGAGTTGTGTTGAGACAAGTTGAGAAATGTTTTATACCCTTAACAAGATTTTTAACTAATATCTAAGTATTCAGGTCATAGTGGAGGTCGGTGGAAACCAAAGTACCTAGGCAAACGATCCTCGGCAAACACAAAAACGTTTACATCAAGATGTGGCCAAGTGAACATCATCCAAACCTATTCGGTAAAAGAATATATCTGTATGTGCGCGTTTTAGACCAGTTAGCCACCGATGCCCTTTTCATATATATATATATATAGTTATTTTTCTTGGTACCAATACGCTTGATTTCTTTTAATCAAATCGATTTTGTTCTAGAAAGAGGTGTCCGAGTGGTTTAAATCGCGCACTTAGAGATCACAGTGATTTTGTTGTCCGTGTGGTTTAAATCGCGCACTTACAGATCACAGTGACTACGGTGTCCGAGTGGTTTAAATCGCACACTTACTGATCACAGTGACTACGGTGTCCGAGTGGTTTAAATTGCACACTTACTGATCACAGTGACTACGGTGTCCGTGTGGTTTAAATTGCGCACTTACGGATCACAGAGTCTATGGTGTCCGAGTGGTTTAAATCGGGCACTTACTGATCACAGTGACTACGGTGTCCGTGTTGTTTAAATTGCGCACTTACGGATCACAGAGTCTATGGTGTCCGAGTGGTTTTAAATCGCGCACTTACAGATCACAGTGACTACGGTGTCGGAGTGGTTTAAAGCGCGCACTTACGGATCACTGTGACTACGGTGTCCGAGTGGTTTTAATCGCGCACTTACAGATCACAGTGACTACGGTGTCCGAGTGGTTTAAAGCGCACACTTACGGGTCACAGTGACTACGGTGTCCGATTGGTTTAAATCGCACACTTACGGGTCACAGTGACTACGGTGTCCGAGTGGTTTAAAGCGCGCACTTACGGATCACTGTGACTACGGTGTCCGACTGGTTTAAAGCGCGCACTTACGGAT
>CM056601.1:12150473-12322568 GCA_029721355.1 Tegillarca granosa | reverse complement strand
ACTTTCTCACAATAGGATCTGCCCATGAGGGATTAACACCCCACTCAGAAGTGAGAGGCACTGTGATCCGTAGGTAAGTGCTTTAGGCCATTCAGCTACTGAGGACCCTAATGTTAAGAGACAGAACCTGTCTATGGTGAACTTATTTGATAAGACACATGGTAAATATTATCTAGTGAATTAATCTGTGAAAACAATAACAAAACAATCTGGAAGTGTTCAATTTAGACAGATTCCACTATATACATGTATTTACCGTGAAAATTCACCTTAGTACATCTTGGGTCATATACATGTGCCTTTCAATTACATGTACTTTAAAATACAAATATAGAATGAAAGATAATCTTGGTGTCCAATTAAAAGTTTGATCTTCTGGCTACAATTTTTTTCTGTTGGAGGAAGCTTAACTTAAAATGATGTTAGTAATATCAACAGAATGACTGAATATTAAAGTCGGCTTAAGAAGAATTCCTGAGTTAAAGATGTTCAAAGAGAAACAAACAACTGGTAGGCCATGAACACTGAATGCACTGAAAATACAAGTTCTACATGATTCAAGGGCAGATAACTCTGGACAAACTATGGAACATTTATGTTTTTTGATTCCAGCAATGATGATTGGTATTTTTCAACATTATACATGTTATAAGAAAGATTATAAAATAAATTATGCTTCATGTACAACAGAAACTGATGCATGTATATTTATTACATTAAAATAACAGAGATAAATAATAAGACATGAAATGTTTGGCCTCTTTCTCTCCCTATACCACACACACAACCACACACCACACACACACACACACACACACACACACACACACACACACCACCACACACTGTCTATATTCAGACAAACCAACAAGAACTCAAAAGAATTTATACAAATTATACATATTCATATAAGTTCATACATTTACCCATGACAATCATCAAATCAATGTTATAAGGGACAAAATCAAATACGAGTAGATTATAGTTCTACTGTAGAGGACACTCTCATCATATATATACATGTATGTATATATATATATATAGTATATAGATATATATATAGATATATATATGTCAATATGCAGTAAAGGTCTTCAATCTTGTCATATGATTACCCTGAATTTTACAATTACTTGGTACAGGAACTCAATGTGATGAAAATCACATCACTAAACATCACCAAATAATTGATCAAGTGACATATCTAATGACAATGTTTATTTCCCAAACTTCACATTCATGAGCAAAATCAAATATATTATACAAGGCTTACAGACCTATTTGTAGCAAAGAACATCATAAATAATTGAAAAATTGTTTTTATATCTGAAGGCTAAAGAGTGATGACAATACTGGTAAAAGATAAGGTTAATCACAGCGAAGTTTAAACATACCAATACATAACATCACTGAACCAGATAACACTTTATATAGGATCTCATTCCAACATTGCCACACTAACTAAGCAACCACACAAAACTTAGTCTCCAAATTAAATAAGGGTTTTACAATATTAATGTATGTTGTATTATAAGCCTGACTTCACTACCTCTAACACAAGGATTTAAGTCAGAATTTTTACATTTAGGCCATAATTGCACATATTAAATAAAAAAATTGGTAAAAATATCAAATTATGATAACAATTCCTGTATATCTTTCTTATATGATGACCAAACTTTCTTTTGTTCATAAATATGAAACATTCTGATCTGATCAAGTAGATGCCAAGGCTGTCATTGCTCAGGTATATGTGAGAGACTGAGCTAGAACTGCCAAGGCTGTGATGTGAGAGGACTGAGCTAGATCTGTCTTGGCTGTCATTGTTCAGGAAGATGTGAGAGACTGAGCTAGATCTGTCTTGGCTGTCATTGCTCAGATAAATGTGACAGAATGAGCTAGATCTGTCTTAGCTGTCATTGCTCAGATAAATGTGACAGAATGAGCTAGATCTGTCTTGGCTGTCATTGCTCAGATAAATGTGACAGAATGAGCTAGATCTGCCTTGGCCTGTCACTGTAGGACTGATTTATCACTGATACAAATAGTACATGTATTGACACCAACCAAAAAAAGACTGCCAGTTTTGGTAGAAAAATCATTGACTCAATTTGTATCGGATGTATTGTAGAGCTCTGAATGAATTAAAAAAAATATCAATTAAATTTACTCAAAATTAAGAGGCATACTAAACAGAATGAAAATTAAATAAATATCAATTTAAAAGATGCCAGCAGAGACAATAATAAACCCCAGTGACAAGCATTAATTGTAGATATATTTTTCATAAGTTTTAATATGTACACAATAATATAATATTTACATTTTTTTATTTTTAGTATCAGAAACTTAAAATATTGTCAATGACAGCACTAGATTATATCATATTTAATCCTGTATATATCGTGTATACCTGACCCTGCATTTAAAAAAAAAAAAAAAAAAAATCCCACTAAGTTGCATCTTATGTCCATTTACAAAATTTAACAATAGTAACCAAATCTCCTATAAATAATATCACAGCATCTGTGGAACAATACAACTTTATCTGAAGTTTATGGAATGTTTAAATCAGCTTCAATGAACTTGAGTTGCAATTATGATAGCAATAACAGCAGCAATGATGAGGAAATGACAATGAGTATACACATTTTCTTCCGTGACTTTTTCAAAAAAAAAAATTTAGATGCTATATCAATAATTCAGATTGGTAAATCTTGTATTTTTAACCAGTACTGTATCAAAAAAAAATTGTTTAAACATAAAAGCAGTATTTCAAGGTCACAATTTAGGTTTTAGCAATACATGTATTTCAGAGGTTATGATTTAGGTTTCAGCAATATTTCAGAGTTTATGATTTAGGTTTCAGCAGTATTTCAGAGGTTATGATTTAGGTTTCAGCTGTATTTCAGAGGTGATGATTTAGGTTTCAGCAATATTTTAGAGGTCACGATTTAGGTTTGAGCAATACACATACATTTTTGTATTGCAGAGGTTATGATTTAGGTTTCAGCAGTATTTCAGAAATTAAGATTGAGGTTATCAGATGAAATACTGTTGAATCCTTATCTTCTTGGTATTCCAACTTTTATGGATATCATGGTATTAGAGACGCCTTAAGAACAAGTATAATGTTTTAATATAATGTAGAGTATGTTGACTACTTTTGAAAAAAGAAAAAGGATCACTTGAAAGGGATCATAAATTTAAACAAATATATCTACAACCAATAGGCAGATTACATTAAGGCGTGTTGTAAAAAATATACATATATAATAGTTTTACTACATTATTACTAACCTGGTACTGTGATGCTTTTAATAATTGTTCTGCTCCTTGTTCTACATTTCCATAAGCTCTCTCTACATTTGCTTCTATAGAATCTAAAGTATAGACAATTTATTGTAATAAATCTGATTTTTAAACTAAATATCCCATACATTCCTGGAGTTATTGCATGTACATTATGTTAGTACTTGAAGTAATCAAGTTTGTTATCAAGTGTAATAAGTCTGTAACATTATTTTGCTTTTTTTAAAATCTTATCCAATTTCAAATGAAATAAAAATTAAACTTTAACAAACAGACGAGAAAATTCAGAGAGTTGGAGTGGAGTGGAGTGGAGTAATGGTGTTTTACACCCCAGTCAAACGGTCAGTTTCTTGGATGGTGGAGGAAATCTGAGTGCCCAGAGAAAACCAGCGACCTTCGGCAAGCAAACTGACAAACTTAATCATACAAGGATCTGTCCTGAGTGGGATTCGAACCAAGGCGGTCAGAGGCGCTGTGATCCATAAGCGCATGCATTAGACCACTTGGCCACTGATGCCCATTTTCAGAAAGTTGGAGAAAGACCAAGTACAGTAATCATATATAATGCCCTGTCAACTCTTACAGTTACAATTCTTATATTTAGATCTGTCGGAGTGGAATTCAAACCTAAGCAGTGACAGGTGTTGTGATTCATAAGTTATGACGTGAGACCACTCCTCCATCAAAAGACCACTGCGGTAGCTCAGCTGGTAGAGTGCTTGCTCCTTAAGTGGGAGGTCGTGGGATCAAACCCCGACCGGGTCTGACCCAAGACTTGAAAGTGGGTAGTGACTGTTCTTTCGCCAAGCACTCAACATTACGAAATGAAAGTCATGGTTATTTTGGATGGGAACCTAAAATAAACGAGGTCCCGTGTCACAGAGTGGCACGATAAAGAACCCTGCTGTAAAATGCCATCAGTGCAATGCACAGGCAAAATTTCTGCACTTTCGCCTATAGCTGGCAAGGTTTCGATATAAGTGAAATATTCTTGACTGGGACGTTAAACACCATTACTCAACTCAACTCAACTCAACTCCTCAATCAAAAGAATGTTTTCATTAATTAGATATCTGGCTTCACCTGGAGATAATGCACTAGTAATTGGGGCAGTGTGGTTAACTAGGTTTTATAAAACAAGTTTTTCACTTATATTGTTGCTAAAACTGTGACCAGATCTATAACTTCTAAAGATATTTATATACAATTTCTTTGCATTTTCATCTTTTACAGCACTGATTCATATCTATACAAAAACATGTGCGTTTATTACATACCTATTTGTTCCCCTTGTTCATGTATCATTGTTCCGAGGTCACGGAAAATTTCATTAACATCTAATACATCAGACTAAAAAAAAAGATAAAATTTAATTAAAATAAACTCATGTCAATCTTTATTTCAGATTTAACAGAGTGATCATGTGGTTTACTGCTTCTGTTCATACACCTCTACCACCCCCAGCCCCCCCAAAACCTCCTTCATGGGATGGGACTAAGACATTAAAATTGATAATTTCCAATAATCTGTTTAAGAGCATTTTGGAAAATAAAAAAACAAAAGAGTAAAAGATTCATATTAAGAAAATTATTTATATAAAGATAATATTTTCAAACTCATACCCTATAGCAGTAAAACAAAATCATATTCTGGTAAACTGTTAGATAACCATCCAAGTTCATATATCAAATACAAGTGGAGTAATGAAACTAGATATTTCTGCCAGAATAGGAATGGTTGGCATTTCTGTTTTTAAATGTCATTTTTCTCTAAACCTCTAGCTGTATAAATAAATGACCGAGTGACTGAGGCCCCTCCAAGCTGTAAATGAAAAAGTATTGGTAAAGGTCTGACTTTTGATCAGACTAGACACTTGGATCAGACTTTTAATGTGCCTATACACCTGGATCAGACTTCTGATAAGCCTATACACTTGGATCAGACTTCTGATGAGCCTATATACGTAGATCAGACTTCTGATAAGCCAATACCCTTAGATCAGACTTCTGATGAGCCTATACACTTGGATCAGACTTCTAATAAACTTTCACACTTTGATCAGACTTCTGATGAGCCCAAACACTTGGATCAGAATTCTGATGAGCCCATACACTTAGATCAGAATTCTGATGAGTCTATAAAATTGGATCAGACTTTCTGACGAACCTATATACTTGGATCAGACTTCTGATGAGTCTATACACTTGGACCAGACTTCTGATGAGCATAAACACTTTGATCAGACTTCTGATGAGCCTATACACTTGGATCATACTTCTGATGAGCCTATTCACTTGGATCAGACTTCTGATAAGTCTATACACTTAATTCACTTCTGATGAGCCTATAAACTTGAATCAGACTTCTGATGAGTTTATAAACTTGGATCAGACTTCTGATGTGTTAAAACACTTGGATCAGACTTCTGATGAGTTAATACACTTGGATCAGACTTCTGATGAGCCTTTACACCGTGGATCAGACTTTTGATGAGCCTATAAACTTGGATCAGACTTCTGATGAGCCTATATATTTAGATCAGAGTTCAAAAAAGCCTAAACACTTGAATCAGACTTCTGACAAGACTTTACACTTGGTTCAGACATCTGATGAGTCTGTACATTTAAATCAGAATTTAATACCTCTAGTTGTCTGATTCTTTCTTCTCTATCATTGTATTAAAGCTAAATCATCTTCTATTATCTGATCCTGTGCCTGCATTTCTTCACGTCTTGTTCCTGTTCAACAAATGGCGAGGTATCTTTGTCATCCTAAAAATAAATATAAATGATACATGTATGTTTACCGTTTACTACAATGCATGAAACTACAGTAGTCAGACAAACAACTAAAGGAAAGGAACTCATTTACTTTTCACCAATAATCCTATAAAGACCCAGTTAAGACTTGTCAAACCTTTACCTATCAAGAAACTCTAGTAATAGATGTCACTCTGATGATAGTTCAATGCTCCCCTCCTTTAATAAGAATCTGTTCACTCACTAACTGGATTTGCAGAAACCAAATCATTCCACTTTAGTCTACATTTGAATAATATTTTGACAACTTTCAAAAATCATTCCTTTTAAAATACCAACAACACAAATAAATTCTATCATGATTCACTGATGCAGCACCTAAAGCAAACATCAGCATGAGTGTATTGTGTTTGATGATATCACAAAACATTTACACCTTTGATACATAACGGTCGCAGCTAAGAAGTATTGCTGTATGTAAATAACCAGAATGTTTTTCCCCTTTTCAGCCAAATGAGTTATTAAAAATATACAAAATTTACTATAGACATGTACATGTGTGTACACTTAATATGAAAGTTCATTAGACTTACTATCCAATCAGAAGCCTTTGGTTTCGGTTTATCAGTTCCAAGTTTCCGAGAAGTTTTCACTTTTTCAGCAGCTCTCTGTAATAAAAGATAGAAAAGAAAAATCTGATAATATTACCCAGAATTACAAGTTATCCAGTACTTCTAATGCTTAAAAATCTTTTGTTCTGAAGAAAAACTAATCATATCTTTATGTCTTCAACAGTTAAAGAATAAAAAAAATGTTCAATGTTGCAGTCCTGTTAGAAACAAAAGTTACAAAACATGAAGTGTGAAATCAAGAGCATGACATAAAAGTTTATTTTAACAATGGGCTGCATATTTATAACAGACTTCTTATCAACAGTAAAGATACAAATTTATTGCATTAAAATCAGCTATATAGACAAATACTGAGACTGGCTTAAGAACACCACCAATTTAATTTCCCGTTTCAGTAAAACAATATCTCCTGTAAAGGTAGAGGATCTCCTTAAAACTTGTTGGTGACAGTTGGGGGTTCAAGGATGGACACTGGAAAGCACCTCAGGTGCTAGGATGGACACCAGGAGCCCCTCCCCTCCCCCACTAGTACTAGGATGGAAAACCAGGAGACTCCTTTGGTTTAAAGATGGACACCAAAAAGCCCCTCAGATACTAGGACAGACACCAGAAGAACCCTCTGGTACTAGGATGGATCCCCAGAAGAACCCTCTGGTACTAGGATGGGAAACCAAAAGGCCCCTCTCTTATTGAGATGGACACCACTGAGTCACAATGTACAATACCAGATTGGGTGCCAGAAAAACACTCTGAGTGTTTAGTACTCTTGTGGATACCAGGAAGTGCCAGTTTTACAATTCCATTACTTTTACTTTAATTCATTAATTCAAACAAATTCTGACAGTGACTCTGAAAGTATGTAGTTGGATAATCTACTGTCTAACAAACTATATATCTTTTATCGTATATATATTAAACTTAACCTTTTGAAGTGATGTAAATCTTTCAACGGCTTCCTGAAAAATCACTTTTTAATCTGCTAAACAGTAACTTTTGTTGCTGGAAAAAATGTAAACAAAATAAGATCAATAAAAAACATTGATTTCCACAAAAATGTTGTCTCTCTTGAACATATATATATATTATAGATATATATATATATATATATATATATATATATATATATACACATATACATGTATATATATAATAAATTAAATGAACTAAATGAAAGCACTCAGTATAGAGAAGAAATTAAAAGGCCATCATATAGCTAAAGCAATATTAATAATTGAGCATAACTTTATGATAAAATTTATTACATTTAACTATACTGGTTAAAATTATTACTATCTATCAGGCGTAGATAAGTGCTTATGCATAAATTTATTATTACATTGAATTCATTGAGTCAAGATAAAAAAGCTTCAATTGATAAAAAATGAGATAATGGTAAAAACTTACTTCGGAAAATTTTCTGACCATTTGTTTGTACTGAACTCTGACAGGTATTCATTGTTCACACCTTATTGAACGACTATAGGAATTCCGTCGTTCTTACCTTATCACATCTGACCGTATGACAGGTATTCATTGTTCTTACCTTACTGACACCTTTCATTAATGACAAAGATTTAATTAGTTTTGTCGTCTCATTCACCACTTTGCCTGTATTCTGTGAAGGTCTCATGTCTGCGACAATAGAAATTAAATACATTTAACCAGATATGTGGATATACTAATTCTTTGATATATTTATGTTTTGGATGTTAATGAATGGCAGGGTTTAAAGGCGATTCTTATATGTATCTTGTACATGTAAAGTATTTGTATTAGCCCTCAGTAACAATGTGTGAATTAAAGCAGTAAAATGTTAAAAAATTAGAAATAAAACTCAGAATTATACACAAAGAATAGAAAATTTTCTGAGGCATTTACCTCCCTTACCTCTCATGACAAGGTATTTATCTCCCCTTACTCCACATACAATAAGGGTATTTATCCCCCTTTACCCCTCATGACAAGGAGATATTTATCTCCTCTTACCCATATGACAAGGAGGTATTTAATCTCCCCCTAACCCACGTGACAAGGAGGTATTTATCTCTCCTTACCACATGACAAGGAGGTATTATCTCCCCTTGCTCCACATGACAAGGAGGTATTTATCTCCCCTTACTCAACATGACAAGGAAGTATTTATTTTGCCATATCCCTTATATCAAGGAGATATTTATATTCTTGTATCCTAAAAGATACGATATTTAACTTCTTATATCCCACATGACAATGAGGTATTTATCTCCCCTTAACCCACTGTGACAAGGAGGTATTTATCTCTATCTTACCACATGACAATGAGGTATTTATCCTCAATCCTCAGATTTTCATTTTTGATGTTTTGTAATGCCTTTTTCAACATGGCATCAATCACTGTCTGTTTTAAGAAAGACTATTGACAACTTATATCTAACGTCAGTCATTACCTAACAGTTTAAACCATTTCACCTAAAAATGGAGGACAGGTGGCTTATCATGCTACGGAGATCAACTTTATCATTTAACAACACAGACTCAGTATAAGCTTGGTCAAAGTGGGTAGAATTGTGTGTCTATATACATGTATATATATTTACACAAGTGGACCAAACAGCTAAGGATTATATGTGTGTTTCCATATATGGTTATATCTAGTGTTGTAGAAAATGAAGCTCTAATTCAGCACAAAAATGTACAAATCATGGAAAGAATTCCATGTTGTTATTCATCTAAATAACGTTAACAAAGGAATAAGAATTATAGTTAACAACATTCAGTAGCATAATACTGTTGTTAAGTATTGGAGAACTTTATTTGTAACACACAAAGACAATGTTTGACAGTCATCTTTAATTAATGATGGGGGTTTAAAGCTGCATTAAGTTTTTCAATTTTCTGAATTTTTTGATTTTCTAAAAATATATTATTTTAAAAAATGATAACTTCTAATCACGATCTGTGAGATTCATTTTCTATAATTTCATTCCTTTTAGCTGTAAATAAACAGAATCCTCTGACCGGTTGGACAATGTTTAACGATGGTTATTATGAGCTTGGAGCATGTGCAGGATGTATTGAAAACCCATGAATTGAAGGTGAAACATGACCAATTGCATTAATTGTCTGTCATTAATATCCAGATGTATTTGAAATGGTGTTATGTATCCCTTACTAAGTCACAAATGACAAATTCAACGAATTTCTGTGTTTAATTTATCGTATTTCACCATTTTGAAAGTTGACCCGGTTTTTTCATGACATAACCAGTGTTCTAATATTAGATCCCACATGCTACATCTCGCTGGGAAATTATTGTTGTTTCTGTATGTATTCGAAGCTTTTCATCGTTAAACCAATGTAACACTGTTCAATAGGAACATTATTAATTAGATTAGCACTGTTTAATTTTTTCTTTGGAAAACTTAATGCAACTTTAATTGTATAATCTTCAAGTACATGATTTATTGTCATTGAATCTATTTGTGGGCTGATTCTATTTATTACTGCAAAATATTCTGATATCAAAATTATTTTTTACACTTACATTTTATCTCTGATTTGAACGCTGTCTCTTTCTGTTCCCAAAATATCCATGGCTCGTTTAATGGCATTTGCTGATGATAGTAATATAGTACAACATTTTAACAAGTAATTAAGATGTAATAATGTATGATACATTAAGAGTAATAACTGAAAATATACTACACATCTGACTTGGAGAATAAGAAGAGTTTATTTCTCCACCTGTAAACCACTTTACATACAATGTACATGTAATGTCATGATTATAACTTGTTGTGTTTATAAGGGAAAATCACAAGATCCAGAGTTAAATGGCAATGCTGCAGGCTAAACACACTATGATTTTTTTTATATATATATACAAATATATAATTACAATACAGTTTTTTTTATACAATTTATTTACTTATTTCATATTTTAAAAAAACCATTTTAGGTCATGTTTTTATAATATCAGAGCAGATAAAAAAGTTCACAAAAAAATCTTTCTGATGGTTCACTGCATACATTGTAACATACTCTACAAGTCAAAGTGACCAGAGAGTAAGAGAGAGAGAGAGAGAGAAGAGAGAAGAGAGAGAGGAGAGAGAGAGCAGAGAGAGAGAGAGAGAGAGAGAGAGGAGAGAGAGAGAGAGAGAGAGAGAGAGAAGAGAGAGAGAGAGAGAGAGAGAGAGAGAGAGAGAAGAGAGAGAGAGAGAGAGAGAGAGAGAGAGAGAGAGAGAGAGCAGAGAGAGAGAGAGAGGAGAGAAGAGAGAGAGAGAGAGAGAGAGAGAGAGAGAAGAGAGAGAGAGAGAGAGAGAGAGAGAGAGAGAGAGAGAGAGAGAGAGAGAGAGAGAGAGAGAGAGAGAGAGAGAGAGAGAGAGAGAGAGAGAGAGAGAGAGAGAGAGAGAGAGAAGAGAGAGAGAGAGAGAGAGAGAGAGAGAGAGAGAGAGAGAGAGAGAGAGAGAGAGAGAGAGAGAGAGAGAGAGAGAGAGAGAGAGAGAGAGAGAGAGAGAGAGAGAGAGAGAGAGAGAGAGAGAGATTTTACCTCCATTATTGATTTTAAATATATTTCCACTGATCTGATCACAAAGCTCAGCAAACCGTCCTACAATTAGTTAACAGTAAAATCAAGCAATGGCTTCTGTAAAAATCAACTTAATCCTGATTACATAGCTGAATCTAAAAAAATCCCTGGCAAATTTGATATTGCAGACCAAATGTTGCATTTGGTTACGTGAAATAACCAACTGTAAAGTGACATTATTATGTGGTTTAAAACATGTCTATTGCATAATGTTTACATAATACGGTCCTTTGACAGTCACATGTAGAATGACTGTTACATATAGATCCTAGGCTATGAGTAACATGCAGAATTAGTTACATGTAGATCCTATAACAGTTACATGTAAAATGACAGTTAAATGTAGACCCTATGAGTTACATGTAGAATTAGTTACATGCAGAATGAGTTACATGTATATCCCACAACAGGTACATGTAGACCCTATAATAGTTACATGTACATGTTTTTACAATATCTCCTTCTGGTTAAGTCTAAAGAAGTACATTCTCTCATAACATTCCATTAATAAATCTATACATTATAATGCAGTATTGTATAATGTAGCTATTAAATGAGAAAGACAATTCTTTTGTTTAGAAGTGTAGTTTAGGGTAGTGAGTAATGGTGCTTTAACTCAATTACAATAGGATCTGCCAGAATGAGATTCAAACTCCTAGAGTAAGAGGTGCTGCCACTTGTTAGTATTTAGACCACTTGGCCATTAAGGTCACTTGTTTATAAAAGCTACAGCCAAAAAAGAATATTATGGCTCCCATCCACACAAAGACCATCCAAAGAAGTTTTAAAATAACATATAAGATTTCTGATCTAAAATTTACCTGTTGAGTGATTATCCCGATAACTTGGATCATCATGATACTCCCTCACTGCCCCGTATCCACCTTGTCTAGCCATTATAGTCAGAATAATAGTTTATCTACAAAAGTAATGATAAACTACAACCTATAAAAGCTGAACTGATTTATTAAATAAACTACCTTTACTTATATTGTTTGGGAAATGAAAGTGTGCAAACAGAAACATAATTTTCAAACCAGAAGGTACTTGTATCTGGTTCACACAGGTTTCACTGTATCAGACAGGCGACAAACACACATCATTATTTTAAAGCCACCTAATGAAACAAATGACCACTGCATTTTCAAGTCTCAAAGTCACAATATAACAAGTCTCAATATAACACATCACATAATATAACATGTCATGAGGTGTTCATCTCACTGAACTGAATGCACTTAACAAGAACCTTCATATTTTACTCTTCAAAAACATTTGTAGCAGTTGTCAGCATCTTTTCTTAACAATGTTACACTAAAAAGAGGATTAGTTTGGACCATCTTCAAATAAAATGACATGTTTATAGTCAAACTGCAATGTTAGTAACATGTGGAACACACATTCTGGTTAATCAACCATGCATAGTAACAGAACTTTGGTTTTTTAGTTTCACTTCATTATTATAAGCGCTTGATTTAAAAGTTGTCAGTACTACGAACATGTATGACAGCGACCTCATACTATCTCAGTGTCTAACGTGTAATCTTAACTGAGATCTTGCTGCATTGGGTCGAACATGAATACAAATGTTCAGAAAAAAACATTAACGTCAGTATTGCAGAACAAGTACAAGAATTTACCTTTGGCAAAAGCTTCTAGTATTTGCAATTGTTAATGATTTAGTCAAATATACCGATTATAAAATGAATACGATTATATCTGCCATTATTTCTATTATTCTGATCGCTGAACATTACATTTAGTACAATATTGTTCTCATCAACAATTGTCATATGATCAGGAAGTGAAGAATAGTTGTCGCCCTTTAAGCGTAGAAATAACAAAAACATAGTTCTGCGAACTATATACACTAAACACATACAAAACATGATCTATATTTGAATACAAACAAAGAACAATGAAAATTCGTTTACAAATTCATGAATTTAAACAATAAATAATTTTATTTCATATTGGTGCTGATAATGACGTATTATTGCGGAAGGATAAATAATCACGAGACGTTGACAAATCAATAGTGAAAGTAGACTTACCTACCCGCAGAACAGTTTTTGTTGGAAAGTAAGTTGTGTGTTATAACTTATAACCATATGGGCTTGTTTTGATGAAAAATTAACTTGTAACTAACAAAGTTGTCCATGCGTAAACGGACTTAATTGTGTCTTATATAAGATTACTTAAAATTGTTTATCTTCAGTTAACGGTACAGGTATCCATGACATTGATAGATATATCTATTTATTTATTGCACGGATACAATTACAATAATTGATCAAGACAATCTAATTAAACATAAAATGACGATCTTTACAAGGAAAGATGAGAAAACTACACAATTATACAAACTTTCAAACAATATACACAAAAAAGTGTAGTGAGTCTGTAAGCTGAAGGCGGTAACAATAAGGAAATTGTTTATTCTAATGAACAGATTTTGGTATTTCTTATTACTATACAATTTCTAATGTAGTTAGCAGTAATTTTCAAAATATTTTTTGTATTGTTATCAAACAAATTATTACTATAATTTTTAAAATAATGGGTAAACTGAATGCAGCCTTTAACATTCAAGTCCAAGCTTTTAAATATAAAAAAAAGAAAGGAAAGAAAGATTTGATTAACCTGATATGATTTATTTTCAGTAAATAAAATGTCAGAGAAGGGTCCCCCACCACCAGCTTATCAGACAGGTGTTCCTCAGGCAGGGGGTGTACCACCATCACAGCCAAATGAACCACCCCCAAAATATGAAGATGGAAATTTTCAGCAGCCAACAGCTTACCCACCACAGCAAGGTATATATGGTATACACATATAGACAATGATACATTTCACTTTACCGGTTTGATGTATAGATGTGCTCATGTCATACAGCCTACACATATAGACGATGATACATTTTAGTTTACTAGTTTACTAGTTTGAAGTATAGAAGTGCTCATGTCATACAGTCTACACATATAGAAATGATACATTTCACTTTACCATTTTGATGTATAGATGTGCTCATATCATACAGTCTACACATATAGACGATGATACATTTTAGTTTACTAGTTTGAAGTATAGAAGTGCTCATGTCATACAGTCTACACATATAGACAATGATACATTTTAGTTTACTAGTTTGATGTATAGATGTGCTCATGTCACACAGTCTACACATATAGACAATGATACATTTTAGTTTACTAGTTTGAAGTATAGATGTGCTCATGTCACACGGTCTACACATATAGACAATGATACATTTTAGTTTACTAGTTTGAAGTATAGATGTGCTCATGTCATACAGTCTAAACATATAGACAATGATACATTTTAGTTTACTAGTTTGAAGTATAGATGTGCTCATGTCACACAGTCTAAACATATAGACAATGATACATTTTAGTTTACTAGTTTGATGTATAGATGTGCTCATGTCACACAGTCTATATATAGACAATGATACATTTTAGTTTACTAGTTTGAAGTATAGATGTGCTCATGTCATACAGTCTAAACATAGAGACAATGATACATTTTAGTTTACTAGTTTGAAGTATAGATGTGCTCATGTCACACAGTCTAAACATATAGACAATGATACATTTTAGTTTACTAGTTTGAAGTATAGATGTGCTCATGTCATACAGTCTAAACATATAGACAATGATACATTTTAGTTTACTAGTTTGAAGTATAGATGTGCTCATGTCACACAGTCTAAACATATAGACAATGATACATTTTAGTTTACTAGTTTGAAGTATAGATGTGCTCATGTCACACAGTCTAAACATATAGACAATGATACATTTTAGTTTACTAGTTTGAAGTATAGATGTGCTCATGTCATACAGTCTACACATATAGACGATGATACATTTTAGTTTACTATGGTAGTTTGAAGTATAGAAGTGCTCATATCATACAGTCTACACATATAAATAATGATACATTATAGTTTACCAGTTTGATGTATAGGAGGGCCCATGTCATACAATATACACATAAAGACAATGATACATTTTAGTTTACCAGTTTGATGTAAAGATGTGCTCATGTCATACAGTCTTTACATATAGACAATGATACATTTTAGTTTACTAGTTTGATGTATAGATGTGCTCATGTCATACAGTCTACACATACAGACAATGATACATTTTAGTTTACTAGTTTGAAGTATAGATGTGTTCATGTCATACAGTCTACACATATAGACGATGATACATTTTAGTTTACTACGGTAGTTTGAAGTATAGATGTGCTCATGTCATACAGTCTACACATATAGACAATGATACATTTTAGTTTACTAGTTTGATGTATAGATGTGCTCATGTCACACAGTCTACACATATAGATAATGATACATTTTAGTTTACTAGTTTGATGTATAGGAGGGCCCATGTCATACAATATACACATAAAGACAATGATACATTTTAGTTTACCAGTTTGATGTATAGATGTGCTCATGTCACACAGTCTACACATATAGATAATGATACATTATAGTTTACCAGTTTGATGTATAGATGTGCTCATTTCACACAGTCTACACATATAGATAATGATACATTTTAGTTTACCAGTTTGATGTATAGGAGGGCTCATGTCACACAGTCTACACATATAGACAATGATACATTTTAGTTTACTAGTTTGATGTATAGATGTGCTCATGTCATACAGTCTACACATATAGACAATGATACATTTTAGTTTACCAGTTTGATGTATAGATGTGCTCATGTTACACAGTCTACACATATAGACAATGATACATTTTAGTTTACACAGATAGAATATATACATGTAGCAGTAAAATCTGAAAGAATTAATTTCAGCTGATGAATACTTTCCGCCTATGAGTTATGAGTATCGTGTATTTTCTTGATTGTGATTTGAACATGGATTGGTATTTTTGTTTTTGATTAAAACATATGACACATAATAAATACAAATTTTAAATGTTATCCCCTCCCCATATTCCTTTTGACCTTAAACAGGTGGCGGAGGATATAGTCACTTTTGTGACAACCTCATATATCTATATATTGACATCACCTTTCAGCTTTGAAGTCTCGAACACTACAATAACTTAGAGCTGTGAGTTATCGAAGTTCTGTTGTATAGAATTTTTTTTTCAGGATTTTAAATTATTGCCAGGTTAAAGGTCTGACCTGTTGGATGGATTTAAAGTATTACTAATATACATGCACTATTTTTAACCCCTTTGTTAATACAAACCGTTGTTATTCATTGTCATTGAGATTTCTGGTTTGAGATGGATGTATGATATTACTGGTACACATGTATTATTTTTTGTTCTCTGGTAATTTGGACCTGATGGTCCTGATGAAGGCCACCCCAGGCCGAAAGCTCAACCAGCACCATACTACAAAAATAAAAAACTCAAAATATCTGAAGATGTTGGTGTTCTTCCTTATTATTACTTGTATTTAATACCACATACACCTGCATCCTTTCAGATCATCTGAAAATATTTTCAACACTACTTTATCCACCTAAAGGCGTTGAAACTTTCACCACCACTTAGCTGGTAATTTATTGTTATTAATTATTCTGGTTTTTATGGTATTTTAAAACTCAAACATTTATTGAAGTAATTTTTCACTATTATACTATCTTTCATGCTAAATGTTTTTATACAACTTGTTTAGACACCATTACAATTTACTACTTTACTACTTTTTACATACGTTTATAATATCAAAATATAATTATGGTATACTGTACTATGGTAATTTTACTAATTTAATTATGGTATATATGTGGTAATTTTTGTTTCATTATATCCCATCTCTTGCCTGTTTTATGGAACGTTTGACTCTAAAAATATCACTGCCTTTTCTTAGAATAAAATATGGCTTTGGCCTGAATGTCTGTTTAAGTGAAATAATTTTAACAAGGATATATAGAATTTAATTCCTCAGGATACTGATAAGAAATATATCATCACAATCACAATATTGCTGATTAAGATACTGAGTAAATGTTTTTGGACAAAAAAAGGGCAATGGTGATTACAATGATGTTTTGGTGAATGATTTTTGGTCATTTATATTATGTTTAATGAAGAAAAAAAAAACAATTTTTAGTGGAAGAGTTGACAAATTCATTCTGCATATGATGAAAGGTTTGATGATTTGTAAGTTAAAACAAAAATTGTTTTGGTATGAATATCTAACATACGTCTTATAATAATTTAAACAAGGTTATATACAAGATAACACCTCATTATTCTGAACTATAGATCTGTATTTGTGTTTAAAATCACTAAATTGTATACATACCTGTCAAGTCACACGCATTGCGCATGTGTTACATGCAATTTGGATGTAAATCATGCCCACACGCTAAACTTTCACAAACACACGCATAATCAAACTATCCAGAAAATAAAAACGGATGACATTGATTTATTTAAATTTGGTAATATTTTCGGTGGCTGATACTAAACTTGTCAATCCGATATTTTGGTTTCTTGTTGCATGTTTTGTAGATTCCACTGCATTTGTTGATGTCTCAAATTGCAGGTGAATAAACGATTTTACACCGTTTTCCTTATTTTTTAAGGGGGGGGGGCTTGGTCTTTGGGTTGTCACACGCTTAATTTTAAAACCCTTGACAGCTATGTGTATATTCAAACACTAAGTAAAAATGTTTTGACAAAAAAGGAGCAGGGAGCACAATAATGATAAATGATTTTTTCTCAGTTATATAGAAATATTTAGGAATAATATCTTTATAACATGCTGGTTGTCTGTTACTTCTGATGAGGAGTTTTTTATATTTTCAGGATATCAATCAATGGCACAAACAACTGTGTACACGCAACAACCAATTGTTTTACAGCAGCACATAATGAGATATGGACCAGATCCTCAACTCATACAGTGTCCACATTGTTCCACACAGGTCACTACCACTGTAATGACAGAGGCTGGAGCTATCACATGGCTCGCATCAGGACTTATTTGCCTGGTTGGGTATGTGTCTAACTATGATTATCAACCATCACCTGTATAATGAAGAATAAAAGGAAATGTAAAAATTCAACCCAAAAAAAACATTAATTTGGCAATACCCACAATAATTCAAAACATGTTTAAACAAATAGTGAAATAAGATGAACTAAACATGATTAAAATATATTTATGCCACTGATTATGAATTAAGTTTCAGATACTCTAATATATTTGAACAATTAGTTGGTGAACATCTAATGTGGTAATGAATAAAAATAATCTCAAATTACCCCCCAAAAAAATTATTTGAGCACACATCTATTGATGTTGATTTATCCAAGTTCTTGAAAATTTTATTTGAAGACCACAGGAATTTGAATTTTTTACCCAATTGTTTATTAGGTTTTCAGAAATTTTCATATTTTCACTAATGTTCTTTATTTCATGGGAAGACACTTTTTGTATTTTGAATTTTTTTAAAAACTTTTCTTTTCTTGTTATAATTGCTCATGAAATATTCTTCTATGAAGATGTTTACTTGGATGTTGTATGTATCACATTTTATGTTGTTGTTTACATACCTTTTAATAAGAGTATAGTAATATTCCATTGAAAAGTTTTTGTTTTTTTTTTAATATTCTAAAGATACACACATCATAATTTCTAATTTCAAATGACATATCACATGGAACCTCTGTTTTCTATATTATTATATGTTCATTGTATACAGAACATAGTGATGTATTAAATGATTTGTTGGAAATTAAAGAATTAAAAAAAAATTTATGTTGTTGTATGCGTCACATTTCATGTTTTGTGTGTCACATTTCATTCAAGATTTTTATCATTTTTGAGGGAAAACATTTAAGGAGTAGATAGTTTTCTGTTTAGTTTTATAAGCAGTAAATTGTATGTTTAATGTACCACATAATATCTTATAGCATTAATAGAAAACCTAATGTTACCACTAGTTTTGGATAATGTTTAATTTGAAGTTTGCCAGATCATTGTCGATTTTGAAGCATTTATACTGGAAAAATAGTTCAGCAAAAAACTAGTAAACATTACAAGTCCATGTTACTCAATCTGTAAAGTATGTGACTTCTGTCAATCCATGTTCTGTTTATCCATGTTACTTCTGTAATCCATGTAGCCACTGTAATCCAAGTTACTTCAATGTTTTCTCTGTAATCCATGTTACTTAATCTGTAATCCAAGTTACTTCTGTTAGCCATGTTACTTTGTTAATCCATGATACTGCTGTTAATCCATGTTACTTCTGTTAATCCATGTTACTTCTGTTATTTCATGTTACTTCTGTTAATTTGTGTTACTTTCTAAGTACTAAATTTTTCAGTTTTATTTTCTTGTAGCTGTTGGCTTGGATGCTGTTTGATTCCATTCTGCATCAATGATTTACAGGATGTAAAACACACATGTCCAAACTGCAACAGAGTTGTTGGGATTTACAGAAGAATTTGAAGAGGAGCAAAAATTAGTCAAGGGAGATCATTTGATAAAATCTGAAATTAACACATGTATAAATGAAAAGCCTGTAAAAAAATTTATGAAGTTTTAATTAACAAATTAATAAAAAACAAACATTTATAGCCATATACAGTGAAACTTTAGTGATATGAAGTTGATAGGTCTTTATTTTATGTTAAAAATTGGAGCATTTGAAGGACTAGAATATGGAACTTTAAGCATTCATCTTATTCATGTTATGTTAGGAAATAGTAGTACAAATTGTACAAATTTGACAAAAACATTCATTGGTTAATTTTTTTTTAATTTTCCAAGATAAATTTCAGAAATGAAATGCTGTATTGATTTAGGTTTTGCTTTGTCAAGTGATGTTAATTGTTAATATCAGCAATTTGTTGACATGGTAACAGAAATAATATGCTACACAGAATACATATAACCAATATATTCAGTAACTTTTTAAGTGCCTTTTATCACATGCTTTTTTTTTTTAGATAAAGACATTAGTAATATTCTTAGTGGAAGAGTTGACAAGTACATTATTTATATGATGTAAAGTTTGATGATTTGTAATTTGATACAGTAATAAATTATATATATATATATATATCATGTGATTAATGGCATTTATAGTAAAAATTACAAAAATATATAAATTTGAACAAATACAGATGGTTCTCTACCTATTTACTTGTAAAGAAGTTAAAGCATAATCTCTAAATATATTACATGTATGTAATACTAGACAGCACACACACACACACACACACACACACACACACACACACACACACACACACACACACAGGTGCACACACGCAAGTGCACACACACAAGTGCACACACACTATATAATTATTAAAAGGTTGGTTTTTTGTTATTGGACCAGTTTGTCCAGTACTGATAGACTCCTGATAGACTCCTTTATATTTTTGTTGTTAACTGTTTTAGTCCAATGTTTTTTTCTTTTCTGTTATTGTGATTTGTTATGTGAACTTTATTGGTTATGGTACATCTATGTTTCTTATGAGAAAATCCATTTACATTATAGTAAAACTACATCTCAGATACCTATTACTTTAGTTTTGATAAACGAAATTTGTATAAAAATTTTTATAAATGTATTTAGTTTGGATTGTATAAATCAGGATTATTTACATCTACCTTCAAAATTATCGAAGGGTCGTGTGTTTTTAATTAAAACAATGTTTTCTCAAGTATAACCTGCATTTTCATGCCAATAATGCAGAAAATTATAGAAATAGATTCAGGTTACATGATTTTTTTATATGTATATAAATTTCAGATAAATCATCATAATGTGCCGTCGAAATCTACAACAACATTCACAGTAGTACTTGTAAAAATTTACACTTCATTTAATGTAGTAATTGTCTTGTAATTAAGGTATTAGTGCTTCTTTTAATTTAAATTTCTTGATTAACACACACACACACACACACACACACACACACACTAGTACTGAACACTTGATTCATTGTAAATTTGTGATCTGATTTATATCAAACTTTTTGTGATTTATTTATTGAAAATTTAAATAAATTTTTATTATAAGAATGTTGTTTCTTATTTCTGTCTCTTTGGCAAGTGCATAACTCTTACCATCTACAATCAATTTTTGTCCTGTATAAGAAAGTTTGCAAGTTAATTTTGCCAAAGGTTGGTGGTTTGCCATGGCTACTCGGACAGATCTGTGTGTAAGAAAGTTTGTCAGTTAATTTGGCCAAAAGTTGGTGTTTTTCTATGGCAACTTGGACAGATTCTTTGTGTGAGAAGGTTTGCCAGTTAATTTGGCCAAAGGTTGGTTGTTTTCTATGGCTACTTGGACAGTTTCTTTGTGTGAGAAAGTTTGCCAGTTAATTTAGCCAAAGGTTGGTGGTTTTCTATGTCTACTTGGACAGATTCTTTGTGTGAGAATTTGCCAGTTAATTTGAACCAAAGGTTTGCAATGGCTACTCCAACAGATGTGTGCAAGAAAGTTTGCCAGGTAATGTGGCCAAAGGTTGGTGATTTTCTATGGCTACTTGGACAAATCTTTGTGTAAGAAAGTTTGTTAGCTAATTTGGCCAAAGGTTGGTGGTTTTCTATGGCAACTTTGACAGATTCTTTGTGTAAGAAAGTTTGCTAGTTAATTTGGCCAAAGGTTTTCTATGGCTACCTGGATATATCTTTGTGTAAGACAGTTTGCCAGTTAATTTGGCCAAAGGTTGGTGGTTTGCTATGGCTACTTGGACAGATCTTTGTGTGAGAAAGTTTGCCAGTTAATTTGGCCAAAGGTTGGTGGTTTTCTATGGCTACTTGCACAGATTTGTGAATAAGAAAGTTTGTTAGCTTATTTGGCCAAAGGTTGGTGGTTTTCTATGGCTACTTGTTCAGATCTTTGTGTAAGACAGTTTGCCAGTTAATTTGGCAAAAGGCTGGTGGTTTTCTATGGCTTCTTGCACATAAGCTCATACTTGTTTTGCCAAGTGATATAAAAATCTTTCTCAATTAGCATACAATAATCAGACTTTAGTGATTCTAGTTTTTATGACAATAATTTTAGTTTCAATTTAAAAACAATTCCATTTTGGCCCCAAATGTGTAAATGCAAAGAGGGGCCCAATAAATTAATTTCATATCATATTAAAATAAGCATAAGTGAAACCTGAGATTATAATAGATATAGTAACCCTAGAAAAATTAGTTTTTAATTTGATTCAGTTTAAAAATCTTGGCAAAGGTACATCAAATTTAGAAACTGTAGAATGTCCTCATAGATTAATTAAAAATCTCATATCAACATGTAATACTTGGACCTAGTTGCATTTTTTGAACAAACGTTTAGTGGTCATAATGGGGGTTCTTATTATTATTATTTCAAAATCATTTTCAATGAGCACAAAAGTTTGCAGGATTGTTGTCAGACTCGGGGTATACAAAGCTGGTTAATATTGATCAATATTCAATGTCACAGTGACCTGATCCAAGTAGTAAAACATTTAAACATTGTTTTGTCATAAAATGAAAGGCAGGGAAGCTTGTAACTTTATGTATAGCAATATGTTATTTAAAAGTAATCAAGTTAGTGAAGCTGGCTGACCAAGACCCATTTTCAAAATCAATTACCCGTAATAAAATCTTTAAACGTCCCATCATTATTGAAAAGGTTGACCTTTACCCATCATTCAAAGTTACACCAACCTAAAGTAGCTAAACTTTTAACCTCTTTTAACATCTGAGCACCTTTAACCATTAAGGACAAGCGGTTATTACTGTAAAATAGTATCTTTTAACAAAGTATATGTACTTGATTGAGAAAATTGTAGATCTTGTCATTTAAATACTACAAATCCAGCTAATTTAGAGTGTTACAATATTTACAATTTAGATTTCTCCATGCTGTTGTTTCACTGTATTTTTAGCTTGCCTGACCAATGGTCATTTGAGCTTATGGCATGACACAGCGAATGTACGTGTGTACCTGTGTGTGTATATATGTGCATCACCAACACCTATTTTGACTTCTCCTTTGAAACTACTGAACAGATATCAAGGATTATACTTTGTCAGAAGCATATATGAATTTGTGCATTATTCAGATTTGTTCCTGGTGTTGTCATGGTGAAAAAAATATAGGTCAAGGTCTAAAATTCTTTCCAAAAAAAAGACTGTACATGACAAGATTTAAAGCTGCATGTACAGGTTTTATAAAAAAATATATTTTTAGAAAATCATAAAAAAATTCAGAAAATTGAATTTTGTGATTTTCTAAAAATATATTTTTTTTATAAATAGATATCCTCTAACCACCATCTGTGAGATTCATTTTCTAAAATTTCATTTCTTTTAGCTGTAAATAAACCGAATCCTCTGACAGGTTGGTCAATGTTTAAAGATGGTAATTATGAGCTTGGAGCATGCACACGGGTGTACGGAAAAACCCATGAATCGAAGGTGAAACATGACAAATTGCATTAATTGTCCGTCATTAATATCCAAATGTATTTGAAATGGTGTTATGTATCCCTTACTAAGTCACAAATGGCAAATTCAGCGAAGTTCTGTGTTTAATTTATCGTATTTCACCTTTGAGAAAGTTGTGTTTAAATGACCCGGGTTTTGATGACATAACCATGTTCTAATATTTGATCCCACATGCTGCATCTCGCTGGGTAATTACTGTAATTATTCGAGCTTTTATCGATGAACCAAATGTAACATTGTTCATTAGGAACATCATTAATTAGATTAGCACGGTTTTAATTTTTTCTTTGGAAAACTTAATGCAGCTTTAACAAGTAGCAAAAGATTATATGTGTAGGAGCTTTTTCCCCCGAAATTTTTTTTTTTTTGACAATTTTGCAGTTGATGAATATCTTCTTTAAAACTATTTAATATAAAATATGTTACTTATAAAAAACACTAAATTGTTAAGATGATCAACACGACAAAATATGAAGATTTGTTACTATATGATGTCCATGTAGGAGTTGTTGCCCCTGAAATGTAATTTTTGTGTATTTGGTAGTTTGCTATTGTAAGGAACATAAACAATAATTTGTTGCCACAGAAATATCAATATTTAGTATTTTGAATTTTGATATTACTGACATTTTTGCTGTAGCTGCACAATTTCATTATTTTATAAATTTGTTTTCATGCAGTGTAAAAACACCAGCAGTAATTGTTATTTTGAAACTAAAGTCAATTTATCAGGTGAGCCTATCAGGTCCATTGGGCCTCTTGTTTACTGTACAAATATTGTTCATTATTTACAAAGATTTAATTTGCATTTTGCATATGCAAATGCGATATATATAACGTGTGTAAATACAATTAGCTGGATAGCATACGTTAAAACAGCAACATTTTCGCGGAATTGTAGAGAACGGTTACCCCCAAACGGAACACCTCGGATGTCTCGCACACTCAACAAATAATTGTTGAGTGTGCGTATTTGTTGAGTGTGCGAGACATCCGAGGTGTTCCGATTGCGGTTACCCCTGTATCTCCTTAAAACTGGTAGTAGTTTCGTAAATGTGTTTTAAACCATTTCCATTCCACCCTTGAATACATATATAATGAAACACGATTCCTTATATTTTTATCTGTTATCATCAAATGATGTTTAAAAACAAATTTACGAAAAATTTCATGGATAATAGCTCTACGTTTAAGAATGCCCGGATGTAAGTGAACTTGTGGCATTTTCTAAACAAAACAATTGCCCAGCTGTGATGTGTTATCTGAACAATTTAATATAAATGCAGTTATTTAGGTTGCATAATTCAGATTTCTAATATGATGAAGCAATAAAAAGTAAGTAAATAGAAACAAATTAAGCTTTCATAACAGTGAAAAAGTAATCCAGCCGTGACGCCTACGCATGAAAAAAATACTGCAGCAATGTTGATGTCGTTTTATGCCCATCATCGCATGTGGATGTAAACAAAACATACTGGGCAGCATATATATACTTGCCTAAATAGGGTAATAGAATTTTAATGATGAATTTCAATTTATGCCTTATTCCAAAGTGACTTGCAATCGATACTTAAATCACAGGAGCTTGTATTTTAAAATACAATACAATACAAACAGAAAAAAAACTTTGTTATCCAACCCTTTACCTAGCACAAAAATGTATAGGGGTTTTTATAGTAAGTTTTTTTTTTAAATTATTAACTCCTGTGCTTAAGTTTGTGGCATTTTGTTTACACAAGAATAATTCATAGAAAGTGCTGTTACATCAGTGAACATACTGGAACCTGGTAGGTACATAGAGTAAAATAGTAATAAAAATAAACAGAATAAAAAAATATGACTCTTGGATGATTTTAATGATTTTATGGTGAAAATATTTACCCATTATTGCCTTTTGTATTGCTCTCATAGTGCCCGCAACAAAAGGCAATAATGGGTTTAGTGCATCACATGACCTTGATTAACTTCAATCAACAATTAACATAGTTGTTCCTGAAACGTCCGCCAGCCTCCATGTTGTCGTCTGTTAACAATAACATGAACGCCCACCTGGTGAAATTCGGAATGGGAGAAACTCTGTCATGCAAAATTGCAATAGTGTCGGGTACTATGCTCTCATAGTTCCTACTGTGTTATACAATGGAATACCTAGTTTCTATCATGTGATGCACTAAATATGCATATGTGTGATACTGTTCATCAGTATGTTTTAGACAGGCATTGATCACCTGACTTGGGTGAATAAGCAGATGTGACTTGATTATTCGACCATATAATTTTAGGGTTGGGTTTATATGTTGTAAAAGATCAGATTATTTTGTTAATTGTTCATTTTTTTAATTGCATCTACTGAAACTACTGTAGGCAAAGTATGTTAATAAACTTCTCTATAATTTCTCCCGTTTACTACCTTTTACTCCCATTTACTCTTTATACCTACCCCTTGAAATCAGATAGGCACTATAAGGTATAATTATTCATAATTAGATAAAGCTGCATTAAGTTTACCCATAATAGAAAAAATCAATTTTCTAAAATGTAAATTGGTTGTTATTGCATTCTGTGCAATTCATTTTCTTAATTTCACTCTTATTAGCTCATAATAAATGGAAATCATAAAAGTTTGAGGCAACTCAATAAGATGTTATTTGATCAGCTTGGAGCATGTGCGGAAGTTCTACATGTATGTAAACAATGGTGTCGGTAGAAAGAAAATGTGTTCATGCAAGAATGACAACAGATTCTGCAAAGAAAAGTACAAGGGTCAACTGGGACAAATTGACTAGGGATTCGAATCAAATTCAGACTGAAAAATCGCTGTAAATAAAACAGCACTTTAGCTTCTGTAAATCCATGTTACTTCTGTTAATCTGTGTTATTTCTGTTTATCCATGTTACTTTGGTAATACATGTTACTTCTGTTAATCCATGTTACGTCTGTTAATCCATGTACTTTTGAAATCCATGTTACTTCTGTTAATTCATGTTCTGTTAACCCATGATACTTCTGTTAATCCATGGTACTTCTGTTAATCTATGATACTTCTCTTAATTCTTGTTACTTCTGTTAATCCATGTTACTTCCGAAATCATGAAGTACAAGGGTTAACTGGGACAAACTGACTAGGGATTGAAAAATGGCTGTAAATAAAACAGCACTTTGGCTTTGATATGCACAACAAAGTGGCTGCATTGCTTTTGAACACATACTCTTTTACTGTGATTGTTGATGTTGCCTTATTTTCAATACAGAATCACATGACCTATGTTCTAAAATAAGATGGAAGTGATCTGTATGTGGAGTTTGACAAAAGATCTTATGTTATACCTATAATTTGCATATTGTATATCTTAAAATTCACTTTTTGTTAGATTTGATATTGCTCATTTAATGAAATTATATACTACTTAGCATTTAAAGTAATTTGAGAACTGGATTTCATGACCCCCATACAGAGGTGATCTGTATCAGGAGTTTGACAATAGATATTATATATTATGTGTAGGAAATTTTAATGTAGCTTTAAAGAATTTACACTTGTAAGTATTAAAAGGATACCGGGAATTTTTATTTGACAGATTTTATGTTTCAAGATTATTTTCATAGTTAATTATTTATTCAATCATTTGTAATCTTGTAACCTCCCATGATATTTTTTTTTTTTTTACTTTTATTCAACATGGCATCTACCTTTTGGAGTGGGGTAATAATGTGTTACTTCCCACTGAAGATTCATCAAGTTGTGTCTAGGCAGATTTTCTGGTTTGGTTTGAGGACACCCCCCCCCCCCCCCCCCCCCCCAAAAAAAAAAAAAAAAAAAAAAAAAAAACAAAACTAATTGGCAAGAAATCTGATAAACTTTCTTCATCAGGATATCTGAGTGGGATTTGAACCAATTTGGAGAGATACAATGTGATTCGTATGCATAAACTTTTAACCTCTCCACAACTGATATGAGTTCCCCTCGTTTGATGTGAGTGTTTTGATTACAGTGATGTTTTTCTAGAAATGATATAGTAATGGAAACAACTAATTTTCTCTTAAATGAAAATTATGTTTTTTTTAAAAAAAAATTATATAATATCTTTCAGTTTTGTAATACAGATTCATTATTTAACACCCATCCAGTTGTGCTTGCATGGTAGTCTGAATTCTCAGATGAGCTATTGCTATCTACTGGTACCTTCATCTTTCATCCATCCTCTGTAATCCCTTGTGCATAATCTCTACATTTTAAACTTCTCCTCCATAACTACTCTGAAAAATTTGATGAAACCTGGTAATTAACAAGCCTTTCAGGTTTGCACTAAAAAAAGGAGTTATGTAATATTCTTAAGTCACCTGGTTTCAGTTTTGGACAAATTGAAGCAATAAGGACCGGGGATTGAACCTGGGACCTTCCACTCTAGACAAGTGTTCTTCCACTCTGATACCCAGAGTGCTACATTCTTCCCTTGTTATGTATTGCTTCTAAATTCCATGGCATGGATTTAACATGGCTTGCAAAATATATGTCAGTCCTCCAGTTCCATGAATGCACACTTACCACCAAACCATAAGTTTTTTTTTCTCATTCTCTTATACTCCATGAAACTGAATATATATAGCATTTCTGGTTATAATTTTGGGAATAATGTTATATAAGAATGTTTATCAAGTATAGGCATTGAAAAGTCTTTTAAATAGGAAAAAAGATATTATTTACCATTATTTACCTCACCTTTTCATAAAATGCAGTTGGTATCATTTCATCATTATGCCTCTGTTTTGGAAATCTGGTCAAATTTTATGGTGCTAGTTTTTAGTTGAATTATGAAATTGTTTGGTTATTGGAAAAACTACAAATTTGTTGAATTGGCATGTTAATATATTGTAGATATTGATATGACCACAATTTTAATATGTATTTAAAGGTCATGTGTTCAAATGTCAAGGTCATAGCTGCATAGGAAAAATGATGTGGTTAATTATTTGGAAAATAAAACACTTTTTGTAAAGCTTGTATATTAAAATATTGTAGTTATTGATATAATGATCATTTTGATATTATTTTAAGGTCAGGGGTTAAAAGTCCAGGCTCACAGATGCATAAGAATACTGAACTGGTCAATTTTCTGGTCTTTATAAACAGATAATGACATAGAGTGTTTTCAGTTATGCCATTTTCTATGAAGGATATTTAAATGGTTAGAGGTTAGAGGTCAAGACCTCAAGTTCAAGTGGCGCAGTGGTTAGCACTTCCGCCTATCACCAATGCGACCGGGGTTCGATTCCCAGCGTCGTATGTGATAAGGTATGAGGTCACCTGCTTGAGCACGTGGGTTTTTCTCCGGGTTCTCCGGTTTTCCTCCCACAATAAGACCTCACGCGCGCTACAATTCAGGCCAACGAGCTAGATTAATATAAGTTGCACAACTTGTTTCTAAATCGTTGTAAAAGAAATAAAGTTTAAAAAAGACCTTTTTTACCTCTGTGATTTTGCTACTTTTTCATGGGTTTTTTTTAATGATATTAGTTTCTTTTTAATATTGACAATGATTTAGGTAAAGAGATTTTTAAACTTTTCTTAAATATGAATAATTTATATATAATATATTATGGTACATTTATCCCATAAATTGACAAATGTAAAATTTTCAATAACCTTTATAACTTATGGAGATGATAAGTTTTTATATTTTCCAAATAAATTGCATTGCGATATTAACATCTGTGGTATTGCAGCATTTTATGCATTAGGAACAGTGAGTTCTACATTGATAATCAGTGATAAATTATTGTATCATTACACTTCAGTAATCCTTCAACTGTTTATATAAAATTGATAAATTCCTTATAAACAGATGCTACGTGTATAAAATAAAATAAAATGTAACCATAAGGTTATCATTAAATAAAGTGAATGAGATCCTGTAAATTATTTTTTTTTAAAATGTCTGATATCAATGCTGTATTTGATTAATTCTGCTGTGAGCATGATTTTTATAATGGACAAATTTGTTACTAGGGTGTTCCTAAAATGGTTTATATGTAAAAATATATATTATGTTGGACATGTTATCTACCTGTTCTGTTCAGTCTTATTAGGTTTGCCTATCATAGTACTTATGAAGTGCATATTTTAACTTTGGTAGTATTGGTCATATACATATATATATATATATATATATATATATATATATATATATATATAAATTATATATATATATATATATATATATATATATATATTTATATATATATATATATATATATATATATATATGTTATTATACATTTAAATTTTTGTAGAATGATGGAGGAAGCAGCTGTTGTAACAGATGAAAGCGTTCCTGATTATGACAGTTTTGATGAACAGAATGATGATAGACCAACAGAGCGCTGGGCACCACTTGGAGCTGCAGCCACAAGTCCAGCACCATCTCATACTGAAACAAGGTAATGTTACATAATTATAAAGGTTATTTGAGTTGAGTTGAGTAATGGTGTTTAATGTCCCAGTCAAGAATATTTCACTTATATTGAGAAGTCGCCTGCTATTGGCAAAAATGCAGAAATTTTGCTTGTGCATTGCGCTGATGGTATTATACAGCAGGGTTCTTTATCGTGCCATGCTGTGACATGGGACCTCATTTATTTTAAGTTCCCATCTGAAAGAACCATGACTTTCATTTGGTAATGCCGAGTGCTTGGCGAAAGAACAGTCACTACCCACTTTCAAGTCTTGGGTCAGACCCGGCTGGGGTTCCAATCCATGACCTCCCACTTACGGAGTGAGCACTCTATCAACTGAGCTACCACAGGGGTAAAAGGTTATTTGAGAAAAAAGTTTAAAATCATACTAAAAACTTCATTCCCAATCATGAATAAATGCCATTAATATATTAATCAAGTTCCTGTTACATAATTGTAACAGAATTCTTTTAATATTTTATGGCATAATTGAATCAGATTTCTTTAATTTCTTTGCATAATTGGAACAGAATTCCCTGAATATCCTGTTACATAATTTATAATAAATTCTTTGAGTGTTTAACTACATTATGACTATTGAAATGAGCATTTAGGAAAATTCTTTCTACCTTTTTCAATTTGATATACACGTACAACTCAGTTATATATAGTCAAGAAATTCATGATCAATAGAGGATCTTACATTTGTGTTTATGTATTACTGAAATTATTTATCAAATTGAATAATTTTTTAAAGCAACGAACCTTGGCAAGTTGCATATCATTATTAAACAAGTTTTATAAAATCAATATAACATTAACACAATTTATTATATAATTTAAAAAAAACCCATAGAAATACAACCTGTTTTCTCTAAATAAAAATTTTCAGAATGTACTGTACAAACATTAACATTGTTAAGTAGTATTGATTACAATGTAAGTTGGGATCTTGACTGACTTGCGACATTGTTTGTCATCAGCTGCATCTGTGACATGTTTCTTATGTCCTCTTGCATGAGTTGCATCTGTGACATGTTTCTTGCATGTGGAGTACCAGCACTATTTTCATACCAAAATTTTATTGAATCAGATAAACTACAACTTGTATATGAAACACAAATACTAGTTAAATTTTGATGTGCCAAATGTGCACATTTTGGAAATTCATTCCTCATCAGTGACACTTAGATCGAAAAGTTTGATATATAAAAATATAAGCCAAACAGTTGAAAATAATGAATCTAAAGTTCCAAAATTATATAAATCCAAATCCAGCTAAGGAATGCTTTGCATGTGGGAACAAGCCTTAGTTTTAAATAAATTTCAAATTTTAGACGACTGAAAATTTTGCTAAATGGTACATTTTCTGACAGCACAAAGTACTGCCTACTGATCTGTTGAATGGTTCTGGTGTTAAAGATTGTTTTAAAATACTTTGTCCTATTTTAGTAGCTGATAAATTTGTGCTTGGTAGTTGACTAGGATCATTATCTTTTCACCAGTGACAGGGTGCAGCAATATGTTCTTTTGTCACCTCATGACATTTCACTGGGTCATGTTTCAAATCGGAATACCTTTTCACCATTGCATTCAAAGAACAATTATCAGGAGGTACTTTCGACAAAAAGTACAAAACATCACATTATTAATGTCAACAAAATTTAACCATGGTCTATCATGGTAAAAATCCATGGCTCTTTTTATTTCCGTCATACCACTGATCTTTTGATAATTTACTGTCGATTTCTGATTTATCATCATCATGAGGCCTTTTTATTCCACTTATCAAAGCAAATTTTACACCTTGTCTCTTTCAAATCGTATTTAAATAGACTCATTACCACGTAGTCAACCACACTTTTACAACTTTATGTTATTGTTTGTCACACCTCAAATAATTTGGTATTATTATATGAATATGTATGAGTACATGTATATGATTTAAGGCAAGGGTTTCCCACTGATGAGTGTTTTTAAAAAAAATGTGCTGTGCAATGTTTCAAAATTTTGCGAAAGATATTAGCTATTGAAGAGAGTAAAACTTTAAATTTCAAGAATGTTCTAAGTGATTCATGAGTTTTAATTAAACAATGTCAAGTCAATTGGACAGTCAGACAGCAATAAGTCTGCTACACAATTGCATAGGTAACAGACTTCTGACTTAGGGATTTTTGAACCCCTGTGAATTGACAAGCGACAAAAAAGAAGCATCAAGAGAATTGGATTTGTTTGTTTGTTGGTTCAAAATATACAAAGTGGGTCACTTCGATGGCAGTTAATCTTTTTCATGAATATCTTATGGCTAAGAATTTACATGTATTGAGATGCTGGTACATGTATATCAAAGTTGAAAACATGCTGTAGAATTTTTTTGCAGACTTGGTTTGTATTTCTATTGGTCTCCACATGACATGTCACATGACAAATCAAAGATTTTTCAATTATAATAAAAAAACATTTATAGCCTTTTGATTTCGGTCATTGCATGGTTTGTCCTTGGTAGATATTTTTGATTTGGTGGATAAAACTGTGTATTGATCTCACCAAAAGGCTTTAAATGTATATTAGTTGTGGGTAACTTGACTGACTTGTTATATTGTTTGTTAACTGTAGGTAACTTGACTGACTCGTGATATTGTGTCAGTTGTAGGTAACTTGACTGATTTGTGATATTGTGTCAGTTGTAGGTAACTTGACTGATTTGTGATATCATGTGTCAGTTGTAGGTAACTTGATTGGTTTGTGATATTATGTGTAAGTTGTGGGTAACATGACTGATTTGTGATATCATGTGTCAGTTGTGGTTAACTTGATTGGTTTGTGATATCATGTGTCAGTTGTAGGTAACTTGATTGGTTTGTGAAATCCTGTGCCAATTGTGGGTAACATAACTGATTTGTGATATCATGTGTCATTTGTGGTTAACTTGATTGGTTTGTGATATCATGTGTCAGTTGTAGGTAACTTGATTGGTCTGTTAAATCATGTGTCAATTGTGGGTAACATAACTGATTTGTGATATAATGTGTCATTTGTGGGTAACATAACTGATTTGTGATATCATGTGTCAATTGTGGGTAACATAACTGATTTGTGATATCATGTGTCAATTGTGGGTAACATAACTGATTTGTGATATCATGTGTCAATTGTGGGTAACATGACTGATTTGTGATATCATGTGTCAGTTGTAGGTAACTTGATTGGTTTGTGATATAGTTTGTCAGTTGTGGGTATTGGATTGTCATATTGTTTGTTATTTTTATGATTCATATACATATTGTAGTCATGCCCGTTTGTTATTTAACAATTTCTATATATCCTGTAATCATATCAGTTTTGTGGTTTCAGTTCTCTCTGTACTTTGATTATATCTTGTAGTCATGCTAGTGAATTAGAACAACTTAAACAATTAGAAGAAGAACAAGAACAACTGAACTCATCATTATTAGCTCTGACCACACATTTTGCACAAGTTCAGTTTCGACTTAAACAGATAGTTAGTGCAGATCAAGACGATAAAGAGGTACAGTACTTTATATCAAACAAGAATTTTTTTTACCATTTGTGTTTACCATTACCTCTGTAATAAACTCTATTACATTATCCGACCATAATAACCATACATTGTGTCACCTGCTAGTATATAAGATATGTTATATATTATATCATGGTAACTTAGAACAATAATTATCACAAACATATAGCAGCGATTATCCCATTGTTTTATATTCCAGTGAGATGGCTGATACATCTAGTGATTTCTGTTTGTTATGTTGTATACATTAGATATTTATATTTATAATAAATCATTAGTGATCATCTGGTGTAGGATTATTGCTGCAATTATTGACTTTTGATGATGTTAATACAAGGATATATGACCCCAAAAGAAATGTTATTTGTACCGAGGCTGTAGGCCGAGGTGAATATTACATATCAAAAGTCAATAATTGTTTTGATTATATGACTAACAGACAGGTGTCTTTCAAAACAATTTGTAACAGCTGTTTTTGTTCGTCATTGTTTTCAGAAAATGCATTGAGATTCGACGCTTTTAAAGTAGGTCAATTCTTATTGGCTTATTAAAAGCGTAGGACTGCTTTGATTGGTTCTATTCTTGGACAATGGGAAATCACTGTCATCTATTTTTAGGGAACTGGACGGCAATTTGGACAGTTTATGTTACCCTCACATGCAGAATTGTGCGGTGAACATAACAATTTATCCAGTGCAGCTTAACATGTTTTTAACCAATCAAAACTAAATAAAATTAGTAGTCATATAATAAATTTTAATATTGAACTGATGAAATAGTAATTATGGTTAAATAACTGACATAGCTATTCCAGCTAGGTTTACACAAGAGCAGATAACACCGTTGTAAGACCATAATGAAACTAAATGAGATCTAAATGAAGAGACCATCTACTTATAAATGTTTCTTCAGACCTGTTTGTGATCTTAATATACAGGTATGATTGAACTGGCTATAGAAAGCTTCTCGACAATCTTCACTGGACATTTTTGTGATATCACTTGATTTTCTTGAAATCTTCACTGGACATTTTTGTGATATCACTTGATTTTCTTAAGCTGGATATTTCTTTTTAACTTTAAATGTTATCTGTATAAATTTATGTTTTCAGAAACTTTTGAAAGAACTAGAAGAGTTTGCCTTCAAGGGTATTCCTGATGTCAGAGGTTCAACAGTCCAAGATGCTCAGATACTGGAAGAAATGGTATCTCATAATTTATTATCTAAGCCTACTTATTTTTAGCTCACCTGACCGAGAGGTCATGTGAGCTTATGGCATAGTGCAGCGTGTGTATGTGCGTGCATGTGTGCGTGTGTGTGTGTGAGTGCATGTGTGCTTGTGTCGTTAACACCTGTTTTCGACTTCTCCTCAAAAGCTGCTGGACAGATTTCAATGATACTTGGTCAGAAGCATATATGGGCCGGTGCAATTCAGATTTTTTCATGGCGTTGCCATGGCTACCAAAACTACCTAGGGGTCCAAAAATCTTTAAAAATCTTCTTCTCCAAAACCGATGATGGGAGTAAAAATCTGAAGTGATATTTGGCTTCTCTAGGGTCTTAAGCCTAAAGTTTGTTCATTAATCATGCATATTTATAAATGAAATGTGACTAGACATTTCTGATTAATTATTGTAGGATTTTCCAAACTTGAGTAATTTTATGAACTTTTTGTAATTAAGTTCTTTGTAAGTTTTTGGACATTAAGCATTAAGCATTAAGGCCCATTGGCCTCTTGTTTATTGTTGTGTCTATGATAGTGGGATACATATAGATTTTGCTTTTTATTATTGTTTTTCTTCCACATTTACCTGCCTCAAGGGCATTTATGGAAGATAGCTGGTCAGATATTTTGAAAACTAATTAGGAATAAAAAGGGATGGGTACAAAAAGGAATGGGTATATTATGCCTTCTGCCAATTTTGGACCAGTTTCAAAATGTTTCATCTTTAAATCCAAATATTTTTATTTTAGTTACAAAATAATATTACCGTTGCCAATTCCAATTAAAACTTGTTTTAAAGTTAACGGTAGTCTATACAAATAAAAAAAAATCATAAATCAGTGATTTTGCTATGGTTTTTAAAAACTACCTTCCACCTTTCAGATTGGGAAAATTTTGACCCTTTTATGTCACATATTATGCTCAGAATTTTGAAATTCATTGCAAAGATTTTATATTGTGACAATATCTAACATTTTTTGTCTGTCAGAACAGTTTTGGACAACTGGATTTAACTTAAACTATTTGACTGTGTGCCACTGTTGCCTTTTGGGGAATTTCAGTTGTCAAATTGGGAAATTTTAGTCTTATTTCTCAAGGGGAAACTACCTTTATTCGGTTGTAATTTTAGGCAAACAAAACCACTGTAAATAGTTATCAAAATAATTAGGAAAATCTGTAAAATTCAACCAAAAGTGACCAAATGCTTTTTTTTTTTAACCATTTCTTAACAGTTCCTAGATTTCTTAAAAATTGAATTTATGTTCAAAATTTAACCATTTTCACAATGCAGTAAAATCTCACTCTACTGTTAGAGTAGTTACCGGTAATCATTAAGTCAAATTTTGTTGCCATGACTTTTATTGGTTTTTAAGGGTCATATTTGTATTTTATAAACAATCTGGTTGTTTGAGTTAGTGTTATTTTTGCAGTTGTTTATTTTCTTTGTTTTCTATTTCAGAGTGATAAAGAGCATGAAGTCAAAATAACACAACAGAGAGAAAAACAAAGACAGTTAATAGATCAGTTAAAATCTCAGCTTGAAGATTTAGAAACTTATGCTTATGAGGTATTATATACTTCTAATGAATTGTATACTTAAAATATGTTATTCAAAAGTTAAATCTGTCTTGATCACTCAGGTTATAGAAAGCAGTATTAGAGAATCTGGTACAATTCCAGATGTTTTAGCCTATAATGTAATAATGATTTCATACTTTCCAACTTAAAATGCTACAAATCAGAATTGTCCTGCTTTGGTACTAGGTAATGATGCTGACCATTACACCATTTAGTTATCATCAGTAATGGTAAATAATTGATGTAAATGTCTCTGCTTTATTTTTGTTTTGTAGTAGACAAACCAAAAACTAGAACACTATAACAGTAGCACTGCTTGTAGAGTGTTTGTTATATATTGGTAACTGAGTTGGTGTAATCAACATGGTGTTTTTACAAAGGACTCAGCATTTAGAAATATCTTTTTTCACAATAAGCATGACAGGCTAACGAATCATTACTGCACATGGCGAAAGTTAAAATTTATGTCAATTCACCTGTACCGTGTGATGTCCCAATACATAGACATATTCTAAACTCCAATCAATCAATCAGTCAGTATTACAATTACTTTCGGTTGTTGATGATTTAGTTACTTAAGATGTTAATTTAAGATACAGGATAGAAATTAAGTTAATCATTATTATAATGGCTTAAAGTTTGTGAAAATAAGAAAAAGTTAGCTTAGTGTTATTATTTCAGCAAGGCAGCTTCATCAAAACACTAAAACAGATGTTTTAAGTAACATGAATACATTTATGTAACAGAAATTTTACTTTCTGCCATTTTATCTATTGCTGGTGAAGTCTAGATATAAGTGAAATATTCCTGACCAGGGTTAGTTCTGCCATTCGCCAATTTAGCCAATTGCTAATTTTTATGAATTCTGGCTCCAAGTAATAGCTTTTGGCTAATATTTTTGCTAAAAGATTTTATTAAATTTCCATATGAGGCAGATGAAAAACAATGACTTTTTATTTTTATTTTTTAAGTACGAAAAAGTAACTGCTGATAATCAGTAACAATTTATACAGCAGATTAGAACTACATTTGTGTCACTTTTCTTAGTTAGTTTTTCTGGCTCCTTAAAATATAAATTGGCTCCTAAATTTTAACATTGGCTAAAGACTTGGCTCAAATCTTTTAAGAGCCAGAGCTAACCCTGCTGACTAGGGTGTAAAACCCCTTTATATCAAATCAAATCAACATTTATGTAACATCAAAATGATCCTTTGTATAATGGACTGAAAAGTCAAATTTACAAAGTTCATATCCTGATATTTGTTTGACTTTACAGACAGGAGATGTAAAAGAATTACCAACAAATCAAATGATGGAAAAACAAAAAGTAATCATAGATCAGCTAAGACATAAGTTAGATCTGGATCTGGAAAATTTTCACTGTCTAACGTAAGTTTATAAATAAAAAAAGTTTTTTTGAGTGGAGTGGAGTGGAGTAATGGTGTTTTACGCCCCAGTCAAGAATCTTTCACTTATTTGGAGACGGTCAGTTCTGGAATGGTGGAGGAAACCAGAGTGTCCGGAGAAAACCACCCACCTTCATCAAGCGAACTGACAAACTTTCTCACACTAGGATCTTCCTGAGTTGGATTCGAACCCAGGCAGTGAGAAGAACTGTAATCCGTAAGCTTTAGACCACTCGGCCAACGAGGCCCCATAAGTTTATTTGATATATCCTACATGGATACTGAGTTTAGTTATAACAAAATTAATACGGTTTAAAGTTTATTATTTAGACATGTAGTTAAGGGTTATTAGTACACCTAGGTTCAAATCCATCTTGGAAAGAACCTAACTCACAGGTCAAAAGTGTTTCCGCACGATGACCACTACTGTTTTTTCTAAGAACAACTTTTAACAACTGCAAAGTTGAATATCATTGAATTAAGAAAAATTTGATGATTTTTTGTCTCAGTAAATTTGTATTTGGTAATGGATCCATTTGCCCTGAATACTTGATGATTTTGTTTGGAATACAATGACCAAATATAAAATAATCTGATGAAGGCCCAGATTTCAGTAACAGGATCAAGTGAAAAATCAGATGTGAATCAGGGTGTTGAATATTTTTGGTGGCCATTGTGCAGAAACACCTTTGACCTGTGAGTGTAGTATGAAATATTTCTCTGTTCTCTTGCCAAAGAGATTCTTCTGAGAACTTTGGATGGGTTAAAGCTAGGATCAAGAACCCATGTATTTTGAATTGACAAGGATTCATTCTACTGTATGCCAGTTATAAGAACCAGTGTATCTTATTTATTCACACACACACACACACACACACACACACACACACACACACACACACTCTCTCTCTCTCTTTCTCTCTCTCCAGTTGGAATCTTACACATATACAGATATTTTCATCACTAAAAAACTTGTTATTTTATTTTCTCTCTGTGAAATATTATCTTTAGAATACAGATTTATTAGACATATTTTTTATATTTTAACTTTTAACAGTACAGAAGAATTAAGACATGTGGTGGACCATGCAGTTGGACAGGTACGGAATTTATAAATGAAGTACTTCATTCTACACTCTACACTTAATACTTACTATATACTAAACATTTGTTTTTCCATGATTAAAATTTTCCAATTATGTTCAGCCATCATACATGTAGAATAACAACTATTTTATTTGTAATATCATACTTCAGGGTCCAGCATCATTCTGTGTTAATGATTTCTGATTTCTTTTCATCTTTTTTGGGACACTGTTTGGTTTACTTTAAAAAAAAAAAAAAAAAACTTGTCAGTCATTATGCTTGCCATATGTGTTGTATGTCCTTTTATGGTCACATGGTCACTCTGATTTCCTCTGCTATTCCTAAACTGACACACCTTCAATATACATGTAAGTAAACTATTCTTGACTGGGTGTAGAATGCTGTTAATCTACTCAGTTATTTTTATATCATTTATTATATGTTTAGATTGGTCCTTTTTCAAAGGGAAACATCGTAGAAACAGACTGTAGCAGGCAGTTTTTAACATAATTTTAAGTATGTAACATTATCAATTAAAAATATCAGTACATGTATGAAATTTAGCGTAAATGTTTTGTGATTATTTCAGATTGTAAATCCGGCTAAAGTAAAGGAAAAGTTAGTTGATCAACTGAAGACACAGATAACTGATCTAGAAAGATTTATTGATTTCTTACAAGGTGAGTACAACCCTACCATAGCTAAGATAAATTTATTCACTGTGACTGTTAGGTGATTCTTACTTTAGCTGCAATTATTAAGTAAGTAACCATGATAGAAATAACTGTACAATGAGAGAAATCAGTAATACCATAAGTTAATCACCATAATGAGTGTAGTAGAAAAATGTACACATATTTTTTATGCCTGTATTAAGATATTTAATCATATATTTTATATTACGTTTTTTTAAAAGGCAGTTATAAACTTGAGAAAACTTGTAAAGTTTCATTACCAATTATATTGTCTTTCACACTTTGCAAACAATTTTGGACATATCCTCAGGTGAGCGTTAAGGCCCATGGGCCTTTTGTTTTAAAAGGCAGACAATTTTAGGATGGTGGAGGAAACTTGAGTGTTTAAAAAATAGCATTGACTTTAGAAAACACGTCTCAGCATTTATAGCCTACAATTGCCTTTCAGCAATCTTTTATCTTTTCGTGTGAACTTTGATGGAATTTGAGCCATTAAAGTTAGACTGTAAATCATTTCTTTATTGTTTTTTTAAGGTGAAGCTACAAGTCCTGGACCATTAGGTAAAGAAAGATGTTTGTGTCCTATGCATCATGGCAAGGTGAGTGTTTTTTATTAAGCATTTAAGTTAAATGAGTACGGAAATAAGTATTGCATTGATTTTAAAATACCCAAAGCTGTACTTAGGTAGGATTTTGGGAATAAGGCACAAGACCTGAACATGGGAAGTGACCTATTACATAGCATTTGGCATTTGTCTTGACACTGTAAAAAATGGAAAAAAAAAAAAAAACGATTCTTAGATATCAGATTTGTAAGAAAGAAAGAAAAAAAGATTCTTAGATATCAGATTTGTAAAATTCTAAGTTGAAATTTTTGTTGATAACAACTTGTAATAAACCACAAGTATTAAAAAAATGCAATACTTTGAATGTTAAATGTTGACAAAATTGATTTATGACTACTATCTATAATTTGTAAAATGTGTTTGTTTTCAAAAGCAAATCTGTATTTTTTTTCTTAGGAATGCATTTATTTAGTTTTGCATTTCTCCAACATCAAAAGTTAATTTTAGTTTTCTCTGTTTTTAGTATTTTCCAGATGATGGTTCAGGCAAGACAACAGAATGTTGTATACCTCACAAAGGTGACCATAAACCTAGCATAACAGACAAAAGTAAAAAGAAAAGGGTAAAGAACAGTTTCCCTATAACCCCATCTCATTTAATGTGTTATAATAGGATTAGAGCTCACTGCAGCCATGAAATTAAATGGGAATTTATTTTTTGAAAGATTATTTTTTATAGAAATGTTTAACTTGACTTTATTAATTTTATTAGCAGTATTCATTCAACATTTTTAGCTCACCTGACCGAAAGGTCATGTGAGCTTATGGCATGGTGCGGCGGTTGTATGTGCGTGCGTGCGTGGGTCGTTAACACCTATTTTCAACTTCTCCTCCAAAACTGCTGGACAGATTTCAATGATACTTAGTCAGAAGCATATATGGGCTGGTACAATTCAGATTTGTTTATGGCGTTGCCATGGCTACCAAAACTAGGTCAAGGTGACCTAAGGGGTCCAAAAATCTTTAAAAATCTTCTTCTCCGAAACCGATGATGGGAGTAAAAATCTGAAGTGATATTTGGCTTCTCTATGGTCTTAAGCATATAGTTTGTTCATTTCATGAAATTTGGTTGAAAAATGGGTTACACGTTTTTGCGTTTAATTTAAAAAATTTCGTAAAATGGCTTCAAATTGTTATAACTTGACTATTTGAACAGATAAAGACATAAGGTTTTCAGTTTTGACTTTTTCTTGAAAGGACTTTCAAATTAAGGTCAAGGTCACAAATCAAGGTCGTGACCTAATTTGTGATTTATGCAGTTTTATGCAATTTTCTTGCAAATATTAAGAGATATAGGAAATCAAAATATTGTTAAAATGTTCAGCATGACAAAATTTAAAAAGGTACCAAGTTTCGTAACTATATGATAATCCATGTAGGAGTTGTTGCCCCTGAAATGTTATTTTTGGCTTATAAATACTAAAATTGTGCATAAGCTTCAAAACTATAATCTTTTTGTATAGGCATGTATATTAGAATATTGTAGGTATTGTGACAATGATCATTTTGATATATAGTTCAAGGTCACATGATCAAAGGTCAAGATCACAGCTGCAAAAGAAGACATAAATTGCTAATTATCTTGAAAAATATAAACTTTCTGTATAGGCATATACATTAGAATATTGTAAGTATTGCGACAACAATCATTTTGATATATTGTACAAGGTCATAATTTGAAAGGTCAAGGTCACAGCTGCAAAAGAAGACTTAAATTACTAATTATCTTGAAAACTATTAACTTTTTGTATAGGCATGTATATTAGAATATTGTAGGTATTGCGACAATGATCATTTTGATATATTTTACAAGGTCGTATATTGAAAGGTCAAGGTCACAGCTGCAAAAGAAGACTTAAATTACTAATTATCTTGAAAAACGATTAACCTTTTGTATAGGCATGTATATCAGAATATTGTAGGCATTGACATGACGATCATATTGATATATGGTTTAAGGTCATATGTTCAAAGGTTAAGGTCTCAGCTGCAAAAGAAGACATAAATTGCTTATTATCTTGAAAACTAACTTTTTGTGTAGGCATGTATATTAGAATATTGTATGTATTGACATGATGATCATATATGGTTCAAGGTGATATATGTTGAAAGGTCAAGGACATAGCTGCATAAGTTTACTGAAATTTGTTAATGATTTGGAAATTATTTATTGCATTACAGTTACTTCATGCATATTACAGTTAAACCTGTGGTAGCGGTCACTTGTGTAGAGCGGTCACCTGTCAGTAACTGTCAGTCTGAAACGGTCCCTAACGTTTTTACTATATAATGAACCTCTGTAGAGCGGTTACCTGTCTGACGCGGTCAGTGGTCACCCTAACGGCCGCCAAATCGGAAAAATTACCTGTGTACAACGGTCACTAATCCCATTCTCGGGAACATTTTTTGGGGGAAAACAGCCATAAAATCCATTAAAAAAATGGTAAAACTCAAGACATAATGATAAAAACTAATAAAATTAATTTTATCAATCCATGTGTGCTATGGAAAACTTGTAAATCGGGAAATAAAGATGTCTTACATACAAGTCAGGACAGTAGTCATTTTTGCCCATTTCTTCTCAAATTTATAAAATTAACACTTGACAATAATTAATCCATTAATTAGAAGCTTATAATAATATCCTCTGAAAGATTGTTCTTCAATTATCCACAATAAAGCTCTAAGATTTAAACACTGTCAAAAAGTCGGCTATTCAAGGTGAAGTATTGATTTTTTATCACCTCTCAGTGGGGCTCACAAAGGGGTTAGGTTACCTGGACATGTATTACCGGTAAAAACAATTTTTTATATTTTATTAGTCCTCTTGTTTCTTAAATACAAGTTTTTTTTTCTTGTCAGTCATAATTATTTTTGAAGTGAAAGTTGTCCAGATTTTTTTTTTTTTATAAACAAAAAATTCCCCTTATTGGCAACCCTTCTAAAACTGAAAGTTGTCAGGACAACTTCTAGAAATGGGAGATGCAGATTATTAGCCTAGGGGTTTAGGTAGAGTAAGAATGGTACAAATGCCAATGCAGGGCTTTTTGCAGCTCACCTGATAAACTGGTTTTTTCAGAAATATTTTGAAAAAGATATATGGATGCATAGAAAATTATATATTCAATAAATGACACAAAGCCAATAATTTTTCTTGCATTTTAAGAGTCCCTAAAATATTAAAATAAAAAAAAATGTCCATTTTAATAATATACATTTATACTGGTGTTTTGTGCATTCATTTTATAATTTTAAATTCGAGAAGTTATATGTCGAATGCAAATCAAGGGACATAACTGGTCTTTAGAATATCAACCCTGTCTGCAAAGGTCATCTGTCAACAAAGGCCACTTTTAGCCAGTCCCTCAAGTGGCCTTTGTAGACAGGTTTTACTGTATATAAGCTACTTATAAATGAAATGTGACTGGATATATTTCTGATTAAGTTTGTGACAGTTCTTTACTTGAGAAAACTTGTAAAGTTTTTGTACCTAATATATTGTCTTTTGCGCTTTGCAAACAATTTTAGACATATCCTCAGGTGAGCGTTAAGGCCCATGGGCCTCTTGTTTAAATTCTAATTGTGTGGTTTTGGATGTATTTTAGTTACTAGACATTTATTTATAAATATTACCACACTTATGTAAATCTAATAATGTGTATTTTGGCATACCCTGTAAAAGTGAGAATATAAAAAAACATGTGCACTTGAGAGTTAAAAAGTCTGTAAAAATGTTTAGTTAATGTTGAAAAATCCAGACTGTTTAGAAATGTGTTTTCTGTAAAAAAAAATAAAATAGATTTAGACATTTTACAGACAGACTTGCTTCATTATAAATTGATAAGTAGTTCAAATTAAAAAAAAAAAAAAAAAAAAAAAAAAAATAGATTTAGACATTTTACAGACAGACTTGCTTCATTATAAATTGATAAGTAGTTCAAATTAAAAAAAAAAAAAAAAAAAAAAAAAAAAAAATAGATTTAGACATTTTACAGACAGACTTGCTTCATTATAAATTGATAAGTAGTTCAAATTAAAAAAAAAAAAAAAAAAAAAAAAAAAAAAATAGATTTAGACATTTTACAGACAGACTTGCTTCATTATAAATTGATAAGTAGTTCAAATTAAAAAAAAAAAAAAAAAAAAAAAAAAAAAAATAGATTTAGACATTTTACAGACAGACTTGCTTCATTATAAATTGATAAGTAGTTCAAATTAAAAAAAAAAAAAAAAAAAAAAAAAAAAAATAGATTTAGACATTTTACAGACAGACTTGCTTCATTATAAATTGATAAGTAGTTCAAATTTAAAAAAAAAAAAAAAAAAAAAAAAAAATAGATTTAGACATTTTACAGACAGACTTGCTTCATTATAAATTGATAAGTAGTTCAAATTAAAAAAAAAAAAAAAAAAAAAAAAAAATTAGATTTAGACATTTACAGACAGACTTGCTTCATTATAAACTGATAAGTAGTTCAAATTAAAAAAAAAAAAAAAAAAAAAAAATTAGATTTAGACATTTTACAGACAGACTTGCTTCATTATAAATTGATAAGTAGTTCAAATTAAAAAAAAAAAAAAAAAAAAAAAAATTAGATTTAGACATTTTACAGACAGACTTGCTTCATTATAAACTGATAAGTAGTTCAAATTAAAAAAAAAAAAAAAAAAAAAAAAATTAGATTTAGACATTTTACAGACAGACTTGCTTCATTATAAACTGATAAGTAGTTCAAATTAAAAAAAAAAAAAAAAAAAAAAAAAATTAGATTTAGACATTTTACAGACAGACTTGCTTCATTATAAACTGATAAGTAGTTCAAATTGAAAATGAAAAAAGGTAACAATTTGCATCAGTTACTTAGTTACATGTACAATGTCATTGCATCATGACAGACACATAGATGTTTTCTATTTTATAGGATATACATGAAATGTCAGAATTTATGAAAAAGACAGTAGCCATTTTACAGATGTTTCTCATCAGTCAGTTTGGATGTGGCAGTAGAGAGTTCAAAAGAAACTTACTGAAGAAGACCACAAAAGGAAACCATTGGGGGTATAATCAGTTTATCTTAATGAAGCCATAGGATAATACATGTAGCATAAAATTAAGGAAATTAAAAAAAAATTTTAATGTTAAAAAAACTTAAGTGCTCATCTGACTGGCTCATCGCAGTGGATATCTGATAATTTTTATTGCAGTTTTTCTGTGTTACATTGTACGTTTTAATTACATGTTTCCTTAATTTGTCTTGTATGTTCAATGCAACAGACTTGCCATTATTTATGAGTATATCATACATGTATGTACATTGCTTATGGAAAATACCAAAGTTTTAGCTGTAATGACCTAGACCTTGATCTTTGACCTACTTGTGACTTGTATTTTATGACAAAGAGCCTTCCACATGTTTCCTACCAAGTGACCTTGACCTTGACATTATCTGTATCATATCAGAATTACTAATATTAACGATCTATGATTTTGTATTGAACAGAGACTTGAGAGCTAAACTTGAAGTAGCTATTGATAAAGTGTTAGAATTGGGTAAAGAAGAACAAGAAAAATCAGATTACAGCGTAACAAGTCAAACTGATTATACAAGCGACTCTGAAGAGGTAAGATTTGCTTTACAACACTTCATTCTAAACAATATGATTTAAATATTCTTTTTGCTTTTACTTTTCACTATTGATAAGAATTATCTATGGTATAAATGGTCATTGACTAAGGACAGGTTATTCTTACTTTTCAACTTGATAATCCCGTTATAATCTAAAATTTCTATGGGTTGATTTTTGTGGTTGACAATTCAGTTGCAAAAATCTCTTTACTTATGACAATTTCTGCATGATTGGAAGAACAATTAGGGAAGAAATTAAGATATAGTCCATAGTGGCTTGAGTAAATTCACTTGATTTCAGTTTTTATTTAAAATGAGTCTGGATAAATAAACAAGAATGGAAGAGCTGTATAGTTACAAATTATATGTTATATTACTTACAATTTATAGTATTTCATCTCCTGCAAGGTTTGACTGCAAGATTTTAGTCCTAACATTGATTATAGGAAATTATATTCACAAAAAATTGTTTTGTATTTAGATTTATCATAACAAGTATGTTACTTTTATAAAAATGTTGTTGATAAAAAATGTTAGACATATGATTTTGAATTTTTGATACAGAGTCAAGAACAAAGCAGTCCAGCATTAACACAAGCTGTCAGAAAGGATTTATCTATGGCCATTAGGGACTTGATGGAGCATGGATTAATGGAGGTTAGTAAATTGTTATAGTAGAGAGAGAGAGAGAGAGAGAACGAGAGCACAACATGTCAAAAAGGATTTATCTATGGCCATTAGGGACTTGATGGAGCATGGATTAGTGGAAGTCAGTAAATTGTTATAGTAGAGAGAGACAGAGAGTGAGAGCAAGAGCACAGCATGTCAAAAAGGATTTATCTATGGCCATTAGGGACTTGATGGAGCATGGATTAATGGAAGTCAGTAAATTGTTACAGTAAGAGAGAGAGAGAGAGAGAGAGAGAGAGATAAATTATTATAGTAGAGAGAGAGAGAGAGAGAGAGAGCACAGCATGTCAGAAAGGGTTTATCTATGGTCATTAGGGACTTGATGGAGCATGGATTAATTGAGGTCAGTAAATTGTTATAGTAGAGAGAGAGAGAGTGAGAGCAAGAGCACAGCATGTCAAAAAGGATTTATCTATGGCCATTAGGGACTTGATGGAGCATGGATTAATTGAGGTCAGTAAATTGTTATAGTAGAGAGAGAGAGAGATAAATTGTTATAGTAGAGAGAGAGAGAGAGAGAGAGAGAGAGAGAGAGAGAGAGAGCACAGCATGTCAGAAAGGATTTATCTATGGCCGTTAGGGACTTTATGGAGCATGGATTAATGGTGGTCAGTAAATTGTTATAGAAGAGAGAGAGAGAGCACAGCATGTCAGAAAGGATTTTTCTATGGCCATTAGGGACTTGATGGAGCATGGATTAATGGAGGTCAGTAAATTGATATAGAAGAGAGAGAGAGAGATAAATTGTTATAGTAGAGAGAGAGAGAGAGAGAGAGAGAGCACAACATGTCAGAAAGGATTTATCTGTGGCCATTAGGGACTTGATGGAGCATGAATTAATGGAGGTCAGTAAATTGTTATAGTAGAGAAAGAGAGAGTGCAAACATGTCAGAAGGGATTTATTTATTGCCATGAGGGACTTGATGGAGCATGGATTAATGGAGGTCAGTGAATTGTTATAGAGAGAGAGAGAGAGAGAGAGAGAGAGAGAGAGAGAGAGAGAGAGCAAGAGCACAACATGTCAGAAAGGATTTATCTGTGGCCATTAGGGACTTGATGGAGCATGAATTAATGGAGATCAGTAAGTTGTTAGAGAGAGAGAGAGAGAGAGAGAGAGAGAGAGAGCACAGCAAGTCAGAAAGGATTTTTCTATGGCCATGAGGGACTTGATGGAGCATGAATTAATGGAGGTCAGTAAATTGTTATAGAGAGAGAGAGAAGAGAAGAGAAGAGAAGAGAGAGAGAGAGAGAGAGAGAGAGAGAATTGTATGTTGGAAAAGATTTACTGATGTCTAATGAAAGTCAGATGGAATGGAGCATGAATTAATTGAGGTCAGTATCCCTGTTTGTAATGAGACAAGACATCAGAAAAGATTTTTCAGTGACAAATGTAAATGTTGATAAGAAATACTTTGATTTTGGAGATATCAAGTAAAAGCTGGACAATAAATGTTGATCTTGGAGTTACATATGTGTAGTTCAGTATATTATTGAGTAGCAAGTTTTTTAACCTTGTAATAATCTATGTATGATTTGTTTCCATGGAAACATCAATGTTTTTAGAAGTTTAATGTTTTTGGCTAATTATTTTGGTTATTTTGTTTTTCAGTTTTTTAATTTTACAAATTTGATTTAATGGAATCTACAAAATACAAACTTTGTATTTTTATTTGAAACTAAAGCATTTCTTCAATTATCCATAATTTATCAGGTCAGGTGCCTTTTTTTCGTTATCTGACATTCTTTTTGATCTTACATTTTAGATTGGCCAGAGTACAAGTCTTGTACCATGGAGTTGTCTTTCATCCAGATCAGCTGCTGTAACCAAACCAATGCATGCATGGGATCTTTTACTGAAGTATTATGAGATGAAGGTAAACTTTCACTGTTTTAAAAACAGTTTTCTCGAGTTTTTAAAATCATAGAATTATTATGTGAATGTTTGCTGAATGTTTTGTTCTTAAAAAGTAATTTTTTCTGAAACATTACTCGGATTGACATTGAAGCATTCAAATACATAGCAGTAAGTTATTACTTTGTATGTGATATCCTCCCTCATCAATGAAAGATGTTTCTGTCTATCTGTCAGTCCCTGTTGTTTTTCTGGTGATAAATTTGGAAGAATAATTCAAAGGATTTTTTTTCAAACTATGCATTACTATGACATAAAGGCCAAGTGTGATTTTCAGCACAATCCAATTTGTAGTTTCTATCAAATAAAGAAAAAAATCCAAAAGAAAGAAAAAAACCAAAATTGAAATGGAGACAAACAAGTTTTGCTTTAGTTTTTGTGTGCTTAAATTTACTGCTTCACAATAAGATGGGTTATGATTTATTGACCATTGGATGCCCTTTTATTGACCATTGGATGCCCTTATTTTTGGCTCACTTGACTAAAGGTCAGTGAACTTTTTCAGGAACTAAAGTAATTCAATTGGCCATTATTACAGGGGTGAGCAAATCAGGCCCATTGGGCCTCTTGTTTTCAAGGTGATAGTGAATTAAACAAAGAATTAAGCTTCAGTTGTCATATTTCTGTTTAATATTGGATATGATGTTTTACAGCATGGACGTGAGTACAATGATTCACCAGCTCGTAAATTGTCACAGTCGTTTCACCTGGAGATAGTTGGTGGTAAACCTATCACTGCTAAACAGACCTTACTAGGTGCTGTAGATACTGTTATATCATCACACACACCACTCAAACGTACTGAAGACTCTCATTTCAAGGCATTTATATCCCTAGCATTAAAGTAAGTATAGAAATACAAGCTTGTGTTCAAATGTTTATATGTTTGAAATTTCTATCAGATTTAAAATTATTTTTGTATTATATATACATGTATTTAAGTGTATTTTCTTTCGTATATTGTGTATTTATTGCGCTTACATTCGCTATTCCCCAACAGGTTCAGTGCTCTAGGATTTTTCCTTGACACTAACTTTCCACGGGAAAGTCACAATAGAAAATCCACTTTCCCACAGAAAAATTTCACTTTCTCCATATCTTGGCATGAAAAATATGGATGGGAGTAAATGAAAATTCAAAACCATGCAGAGGTCAAATCAATTCATTTAAGATATGTCAGTATCATCTAAATGAACCTTTGCCAGTAAAGAATGGAAATTCCGAGAACATGGTTTCAATTTGAAAAGGTTATTATTTCAACTGATGATATTGCTCCGGGAACGTTTATTAGTGGAAAATGTAAAAAAGAAACTGCAGTTGATAATGAAAAATATGCATTTTTTGTAATGAATTTCACTTTCCAATGGAGAAGAAAGACAATATTTATAACTTTCCCATAACCAAATTCACTTGGTACATGAGACGGAAAATGGGAATCCTAGAGCACTGAGGTTACGTATGATAGTTTATATTTTTTATTATGAATATGGTACTTGTGATTACCCCTTGATAGATATAATCTCAGAACAGAAATTGGTACTATGTAGTCTTTATAATGGTGACTTACTGACAAAACGAGATTTCATTGGCTTTTTTCATCACTAACTGGTGAAGACAAGCTGAGTTATATAATGGTTATATAACAAATCCACATATGACCTATTGATGTAGTCACTAAAATAGTAAAAGGAGACTCATACCTAAAATTGAAAACTATACAGTTTTAATAATAACCAGGTAAACCGGATCAATAAAGGAACATTGAAAAAAAAAATGGTCTTAGTTAGTGGGTTTTAAATAAAAACTTTCAAATTAGCTGGATTCACATGATAAGTTTTAAATATTTCTAAGTCGGGTTTAAATTATAAATATGGAACTCTCTTTGAATTGTAACTTAAAGGTTATTTTTATCTTGCTACTAAAAAACTAAAGCTTTTTAAACATTTAGAACTTGCTTGTCTAAAATAATGTATTTAAAGATATAATATAGAATATCTGATTTCCTACCTACCCATTTGCTAGAGCATAAGTAGCATTGGTTATGGATATTGCTGATCAAAACTTGCCATTATTAACCATAGGTTGGTCGGTCATTTCTACCAGGTTTAACAATTGGTAAGAATTGGTACCTATGGTTGTAAATCAGAACACACACATTATTACTTGTTTATGATAAAATCTAATTACAATATTAAATTTCTTATTTGCAGTGAAAGAAAACTTGTGACCTGGTTACGACTTTTATTCCGTACTCAGACACTGATTGATAACTATTACCAGGACTGGGGATATGTAGCTAGGACAGGTAAGAATTTGTACTTTGATGAGGGAGTGAGTAAATTATTGCACCAGCGTTGATAGCATCAAGTGGCTATCTGCAGCTTGAGAATGTAAAAGATACAATAATATCAATAAAATATTACATTAATGTAAAAACTAACATAAAATCAAACGATAATTATTATTTCTGTGGGTTAGTATTGTACCAGATACTCTGGTTTCCTCCAACATTCAGAAACTGACTTCTTTGAAATAAACAAAAGAATCTTTACTGGGCATAAAACGCAAGTTCTCCACTCTACTCATTACTCTCTGATTGATCTATTTGTCCAATCTTTCCTTCATAACAAGGCTTATAGCAGTTAGTGATGTTTTCTTCATCCAATCTTTCCTTCATAACAAGGCTTATAGCAGTAAGTGATGTTTTCTCCATCCAATCTTTCCTTTGTAACAAGGCTTATAGCAGTAAGTGATGTTTTCTCCATCCAATCTTTCTTTCGTAACAAGGCTTATAGCAGTAAGTGATGTTTTCTTCATCCAATCTTTCCTTCATAACAAGGCTTATAGCAGTAAGTGATGTTTTCTTTATCCAATCTTTCTTTTGTAACAAGGTTTATAGCAGTAAGTGATGTTTTTTTTATCTAATCTTTCCTTTGTAACAAGGCTTATAGCAGTAAGTGATGTTTTCTTTATCCAATCTTTCTTTTGTAACAAGGTTTATAGCAGTAAGTGATGTTTTTTTTATCTAATCTTTCCTTTGTAACAAGGCTTATAGCAGTAAGTGATGTTTTCTTTATCCAATCTTTCTTTTGTAACAAGGTTTATAGCAGTAAGTGATGTTTTTTTTATCTAATCTTTCCTTTGTAACAAGGTTTATAGCAGTAAGTGATGTTTTCTTCATCCAATCTTTCCTTCATAACAAGGCTTATAGCAGTAAGTGATGTTTTCTTTATCCAATCTTTCTTTTGTAACAAGGTTTATAGCAGTAAGTGATGTTTTTTTTATCTAATCTTTCCTTTGTAACAAGGTTTATAGCAGTAAGTGATGTTTTTTTTATCTAATCTTTCCTTTGTAACAAGGTTTATAGCAGTAAGTGATGTTTTCTTCATCCAATCTTTCCTTCATAACAAGGCTTATAGCAGTAAGTGATGTTTTCTTCATCCAATCTTTCCTTCGTAACAAGGTTTATAGCAGTAAGTGATGATTTCTTCATCCAATCTTTCTTTTGTAACAAGGCTTATAGCAGTAAGTGATGTTTTCTTTATCCAATCTTTCTTTTGTAACAAGGTTTATAGCAGTAAGTGATGTTTTTTTTATCTAATCTTTCCTTTGTAACAAGGTTTATAGCAGTAAGTGATGTTTTCTTCATCCAATCTTTCCTTCGTAACAAGGTTTATAGCAGTAAGTGATGTTTTTTTTAATCTAATCTTTCCTTCGTAACAAGGCTAATAGCAGTAAGTGATGTTTTCTTTATCCAATCTTTCCTTCATAACAAGGCTTATAGCAGCAAGTGATGTTTTCTTCATCCAATCTTTCCTTTGTAACAAGGTTTATAGCAGTAAGTGATGTTTTCTTTATCTAATCTTTCCTTCATAACAAGGCTTATAGCAGTAAGTGATGTTTTCTCCATCCAATCTTTCCTTTGTAACAAGGTTTATAGCAGTAAGTGATGTTTTCTCCATCCAATCTTTCCTTTGTAACAAGGCTTATAGCAGTAAGTGATGTTTTCTTCATCCAATCTTACTTTCATAACAAGGCTTATAGCAGTAAGTGATGTTTTCTTTATCCAATCTTTCCTTCGTAACAAGGTTTATAGCAGTAAGTGATGTTTCCTAATCAATCTTTCCTTCATAACAAGGCTTATAGCAGTAAGTGATGTTTTCTTTATCCAATCTTTCCTTTGTAACAAGGCTTATAGCAGTAAGTGATGTTTTTTTTATCTAATCTTTCCTTCGTAACAAGGCTTATAGCAGTAAGTGATGTTTTCTTCATCCAATCTTTCCTTCGTAACAAGGTTTATAGCAGTTAGTGATGTTTTCTTTATCTAATCTTTCCTTCATAACAAGGCTTATAGCAGTAAGTGATGTTTTCTAATCAATCTTTCCTTCATAACAAGGCTTATAGCAGTAAGTGATGTTTTCTTTATCCAATCTTTCCTTTGTAACAAGGCTTATAGCAGTAAGTGATGTTTTCTTTATCCAATCTTTCCTTTGTAACAAGGCTTATAGCAGTAAGTGATGTTTTCTTTATCTAATCTTTCCTTCATAACAAGGCTTATAGCAGTAAGTGATGTTTTCTAATCAATCTTTCCTTCATAACAAGGCTTATAGCAGTAAGTGATGTTTTCTTTATTCAATCTTTCCTTTGTAACAAGGCTTATAGCAGTAAGTGATGTTTTCTTTATCTAATCTTTCCTTCATAACAAGGCTTATAGCAGTAAGTGATGTTTTCTTTATCCAATCTTTCCTTTGTAACAAGGCTTATAGCAGTAAGTGATGTTTTCTTTATCTAATCTTTCCTTCATAACAAGGCTTATAGCAGTAAGTGATGTTTTCTTCATCCAATCTTTCCTTCGTAACAAGGTTTATAGCAGTTAGTGATGTTTTCTTTATCTAATCTTTCCTTCATAACAAGGCTTATAGCAGTAAGTGATGTTTTCTCCATCCAATCTTTCCTTTGTAACAAGGCTTATAGCAGTAAGTGATGTTTTCTTTATCCAATCTTTCCTTTGTAACAAGGCTTATAGCAGTAAGTGATGTTTTCTTTATCTAATCTTTCCTTCATAACAAGGCTTATAGCAGTAAGTGATGTTTCTTCATCCAATCTTTCCTTCGTAACAAGGTTTATAGCAGTTAGTGATGTTTTCTTTATCTAATCTTTCCTTTGTAACAAGGCTTATAGCAGTAAGTGATGTTTTCTTTATCCAATCTTTCCTTTGTAACAAGGCTTATAGCAGTAAGTGATGTTTTCTTTATCTAATCTTTCCTTCATAACAAGGTTTATAGCAGTAAGTGATGTTTTCTTTATCCAATCTTTCCTTTGTAACAAGGCTTATAGCAGTAAGTGATGTTTTCTTCATCCAATCTTTCTTTCGTAACAAGGCTTATAGCAGTAAGTGATGTTTTCTTTATCCAATCTTTCCTTCATAACAAGGTTTATAGCAGTAAGTGATGTTATCTTCATCCAATCTTTCTTTCGTAACAAGGTTTATAGCAGTAAGTGATGTTTTCTTCATCCAATCTTTCTTTCGTAACAAGGCTTATAGCAGTAAGTGATGTTTTCTTCATCCAATCTTTCTTTCGTAACAAGGTTTATAGCAGTAAGTGATGTTTTTTTCCACTAGGCATCATTGATCAGTGGGTTAAAAAAATTTAACCGAAGTCCTATATATACTTTGGTTTCTGAGCAGTAATTTTAGTTATCTATCACTACTTTATATGGAGATTTGAATCAAGACAGAATTAAGTATTGTAATCTGTTTGTGTTTTAGACTAAGGGACTACCAAAGTCACACAAGTTTGAAGGGAGTATTGAAACATTGTTTTATTGTTTAGGTCACATACTTAAAGCTTTTAAGCTAAGGATCTTGCTTAGATGGACTGCATGGTATATTCTTAGCAAGCTTTCTGTTTTCTAGTTCGCCCAGTTGATAAATTGATAAGTACCAGAAATATTTAAGGGGTTAATCTTATATGAATTTGTTCTTCACAATGAATTCTTTCCATTCCTTTGCAGTGATGATTTGTTTTTTTTAGTCCCCTACTGGAGAAAGCCGAAAGGGACTATAGGTTTGCACTCTGTCTGTCTGTCCGTCCGTCTGTCACACCTCAGTTTTCCACACTTTTTTTCTATATGCTTTAAGATAATGAACTGATTTTTTTAAAATCTTTTTTCAGGTTTTGATGATGCACTGAAATCTTTGGATCGTTTAAATATTATAAGTTTTAGACTTCCTGTTGACTTGGCTGTTCGACCATTCAGCAACATCAAAGATGCATTTTAAAGTCACACTACAGGATATCACATCAGTTAACATATTGACACACAGATTTCTTCATATTATATTTCTTCTTCTTAGTAGTTTTGTTAAGTACATGTGATGTTATCAAATCATTTTGACGAAAAAATTGTTGTGAATGGATTCATTTTGTTTATGTCAAATGAGTATTAAGTTCATTTTCTAAATTTTAACGGAGACAAAAAAGATCTACGGCATTAAAGACTCGAGCTTACAATAATTCCATTCCATTTTTGATAGTGTCATTTACAAACTTACAATATTTCCATTCCATAATTGATGGTGTCATTTACAACTTACAATATTTCCATTCCATTTTTGATGGTGTCATTTACAAATTTACAATATTTCCATTCCATATTTGATGGTGTCGTTTACAAACTTACAATATTTCCATTCCATATTTGATGGTGTCATTTACAAACTTAAAATATTTCCATTCCGTTTTTGATGGTGTCATTTACAAACTTTTTCATTTAAAATTTATCTTTTTCTGCAATGTGAATTGTTAACATGACAAAAGTATCCTGAATGTCAAATTATTAGTCCCCTACCGGCGAAAGCCGAAGGGGACTATAGGTTTGCACTCTGTCTGTCTGTCCGTCCGTCAGTCTGTCTGTATATGAGTCTACCATGATGAGTTGCAGATCAAGTTTATGTTTCGTTTCCATCTGCTAATTTTTACCGGAGTTATGGCCCTTTGATCTTTGAAAATTCACAGAAATTTTAGTTTTCCGCACTTTTTTTCTACACGCTTGCAGAAATGGAACTAATGTTTTGTATGTGACTCTACCATGATGAGTTACAGAGCAAGTATATTTTTCGTTTCCATCTGCCATCTTGAACAACATGTATAATTTAGAACTATAAATCTTTGAACCATATAATACGGTACATTTTACCTAAAACTTTGGGATTAGTGAAATATGCGACCGGTAGGGGACTATGTATTGTTTTGCAATACTCTCAGAATGCTTGTTAGAACTGCTTTCTGTTGTTTTCACTTACTTTATTGTACTATCAATAATCCATCCTATACACAACTGAAATCCAGAAATCCCTTTTGATTTCTTTATTATTTATCTATATTGAATCTACATGAATGTTGTCTTTAGTTGTTATACATTTTCTACAATATCACAACATACCAATGGCATCATAGACATTTTGAAATGTTTCTTCAAGTAGTAATATGTATTTTTTAATTCCAGAAAGATTTTCTTATCTTGGCATGTTAATTAGACATTACGGCATTTTTTTTAGCACTACCATTCATTGTTAATTTATATGACATCTATTTCATCAATTTCTCCGTACAAGGTAAATTTTTCATTTATTATCTTTTTATGATCCTGCTATGTTATAAATCTTTTACAAGTTACTCTGTTTCTTTATAATGGTATAAATCTGTTACTTTTCTTATTTCATGCATAATCTTAATCTTTCAAAAATGAAGACTATGATTTAACTTTGACATTCTTTCTTATTTCGTGAGTATAAATTCTCAAAGATTTCAACTTTACCAATAAAAAAAAATTGTGTTTTAAATGCCAATTTGAATGTTCATTGAGTTTCTACAGAACTTCTTTAAAATTTTAAATTTCAAGTTGCATTTTAATTATGTGTAATTAAATGTCCTAGAAGATAGATAAAATCTGTTATTTCTTTCTGATTTTTAATTTGGTGGTAAATTAAGATCTAGTTACTTTCATCTACCATTTACTAGTATTCAGATGTAGAATAAGCTACAATGTTTTTACAGGTTTTGATGTTTTTGTGAAGAATCTCATTTATTTGCATTTATTATAAATTTTAATTACTTAATGTTCTAGTCATAACAGTTACAGAAGTAAGCACATTAAATACATAGATTATAAATCGTAAATGAAGCCACGACTGCTTACTTTATAGTACTTTATATCTTAAAATATCAAGTTATTTACAATGGATTTTTAGTTTTGAAAAGAATTAAAAAAAATAAAATGTATGAAAAAGAAAATCAATATTTATATTTGATTTCTATTTTTACAACTCACAAAAAAAAGGTAGAATGTTATTTTGAGTAAAATAATAAAACTATGAAGTAAATTTATAGAGAAGTTAATTAAAAACATTTTTATTCATTTGTCAGGCCTGACTGGGATTTCATAATACTGTGGTTGTAAGTGGGATGGCAAAGTTGTTGAGGGCATTGTTATAATGTTTTACTCTGTATTCTATTTCTACCAAGTTAATGTTTTTTTTCTGTGTTACATACTTATATTAAGTTTATTTTATGTTATATATCTATGATTATTTAATAAAGACATTTTATGTTGGTTGTGATTTATAAAAGTTTAGAGTTTGCTCCTTATTTTTAAAGTTTTTATTTGGCAAATGGAAACTCAATTTTACCTGATGTATAGTGTAAACACTAGGTCTGTTTTTGTATATTTCTATATACATACATCACTTTAATTAATACATGTACTCCTCATGAATGATGATAGAGGAGTATTTATCTATTTGTAAATCTTTGTTTTTATGTTTTGTTATACTTGTGCAATTAACATTCAGGAAGGTTTCTTTGTTGTGACACTACAGTTGACAAGTAATAGTGTGTGTTATGACAATACAGATGACACATGTTGTGACACCTCATATGAAACTTGTTGTGACAATACAGATGACATTTATTGTGACAATACAGATGACACATGTGACACCTCAAATGAAACTTTTGTGACAATACAGATGACACATTGTGACACCTCAGATAAAACTTTTGTTGTGACAATACAGATGACATTTATTGCAACAATACAGATGACACATGTTGTGACACCTCAGATGAAACTTTTGTTGTGACAATACAGATGACATTTATTGCGACAATACAGATGACCCATGTGACACCTCAGATGAAACTTTTGTTGTGACAATACAAATGACATTTATTGTGACAATACAGATGACACATGTTGTGACACCTCAGATGAAACTTTTGTTGTGACATTCTAATGACACTTGTTTGTAACACCTCATAAATTTATTTATTTATGACATTACATATGACATGTTTTGACATACTACAGTTGACTCTTGTTACACCTCAGGTGCCACATTTTGTTGTGTCACAACAGAAACTACTTGACAGAATCATGCATTCCAACAATTATTGTATATTTTAGTGTTTATTTTCTATTCAATCTTGTTTCTATATAAGTTTTTGTTGTAATTGTTATTGTTGTTGAATTCTCTACATCCGACATTCCATTTTCAAATTATATATATTTTTTTGTTTTTAATTTATTATATTGAATCTAATTTATACATTTACACATGAAATATACATTAGTGTGTTATTGACAGAAATCCATGAAAAAGGTATAGTTAAAAAATCTTTTTATTGCAATAATCATGATGACTTGTACAATGCTTGTTTAAGTCCATGTTTAAATTTCACCTTTAATTGGAACTATGAAGAATTTTTACAGTTAATGCTGATGTAGTGGGATACAAAAACTAAAGCTAATTATAATAATGTGTACTGTAATAATACATAAGTAAAAAGTTTATCATTAAAGCTCATTATACAATTGTGTTAAATTTGCAATACTGTTTCAATGATTGGCAGTGCTACATGTATATCACTGATTGGTAAAATTTATTGTGATATACATGACATCATCATCATGTCACATTTAAAATGATTTGTATTCACAGGATTGTTGCTATTCATTTCCCTTTTATCTATCCATGGTGGATATTATAATATCTCTTAATTGATCACATCAGTATATTTTTATTTTTTACAAAATCAGTTTGACATTTTCACATGGAACAGCTCCTTTTATATTGACAGAAGAAATCCATGACATATTTAACACATGCATTTGCAATATATGTTTTTATTATAAAATATTTCTTTAACAGATAAGTTACGATACTTGTATACCACATGGTCAATATCCATTGGTGTTTATAATGTCTCAGTAAATGTTTTTGTAATTACAAATTCCCCAATTACATCAGTTTTATAGGAATTCATCAACTGTTGCAATTCAGTATTCAATTGAAATTATTTTTCCGCACACCCATTATGTGGTTTCCATGTTATATACACTAAAACAATTCATCTGAAAACAAGCAAATTCAGATACATATAATATACATGAATATACTGAAGCAATTCATCTGAAATCCAGTGTATTCTGATACATTGTACATATAATATAATACACATACATTAGTGACATTTATTTACATTTAATTTTGTCTAATGGCAATCTATTGAAATCCATGACTCTTTCATCTTGTATTAATTAAGTTATTCATTAAGGATAATTAAAATCCAGTACTTTACATTTATTATGGTTTATGTTATTTTGAAATTCATTACTTTACATTCTATTTCCTGTTTATAATTTTACTTTTTTAGGTTGTGTATTTTTTTAAACTAAGTAAAGGTTGTGACTGTTATTAGTTTTTTTATTGTTCATGTTTTTGTAGCCAAATTGTAGATAAATATTACATCACTGTAACTTGCTTTTGATCTTGTGATAGTTACTATTTTATGAAAGTGTAATTTACTTTACAGTTTTCCAAAATGATGTAAAAATAAAGTGCAATACCCTTCTATCAACATTGTGATATTAACCGGTCTAATTGTTATGGAAACTCTAAGTATTCAGATAAGATAAAGTGGTTAAATATATAACAAAAATACCTGTTAAAATTTGATATGCCATATGTGCACATTTCGGAAAATCATTCCTTATCAATGAGACAAATTAAACATATTTTTATACATGTTTTTGTTTATTAGGAGAGATAAAAAGACCCTCAACAACTAGGTTCTAATCCCACTCAGAGCAGGTTCTAATGTGAGAAATATGAAAGATTGTTAGGTTGCATGTCACTGGTCATGGTTTTCTCTGAAAAATCAGGTATCCTCTAACCATCCCAGAACTGACTGCCTGTTTGTGAGTAAAAGAATTTTGACTGGGCTGTCAAACTTGATCACTACGTTCCCATAATTGTACCAACTCTAACCCATATTGGTACCTTTATATTTTTGATTACTTTCAAAGAAAGTTAAAATTTCATTGAATTACACAATCTTTATACACAGAAAAAAGGAGTGAAAAAAATATAAATATCTCCTTTATTGAATTAGATAAATCTAAAATGAAAAAAAAATAAAATAAAATACTAAAAGTGCAAAAGAAATTATCACAAAATAATTGTAATTTACAGTTTTATACACAGTATATAGTAGCTTGCATGGGACAAGGTATATATGATAATCAGGTTTGTAATAGTTTATAGCCAAAATTATGTTGAAGTTTGAGTATACAATGTAGTTATGCACAAAATGGATAAGGTTAACTTTGTAGATTTCATTTTGTAAAGAAATATGTAATGTTTCAGAAAGATCTTACTCGATGTATTTGTTTACTCTAATCAGTCATTTATTTATTGATATTGTTTTAGCAAAACAAAAGAAAAAAATTATTATGTCAAACATTCCCTATGAACTACTGTTCAAATTATGCTATAATTTTAAACTCGGATGTATGACAATTAAAGTTTTAGTATTTCGTTAAATTTGAGTAAAATAAAAAGAAAAATTTTTCTAATTTTTTTTTGGCTTGGTTTTCATGCTAGTAAGTCATTATTTTTAACCAAGTTTTTCAAATTGAATGACAATCTTAATAAAAAATTAGTGGTTGTCGTGTATTAAAAATTGTGTTTGGCATGGCTGTATAAAATTTAAATGCAATAAAAGTGCCAGTTAAGAGATACAAGCTGTGAATTGAACCTTTTCTCAAGGTCAAGTTGATATTTTACTTTATAGTATACATATATGTTCTTTAATGTGAAATGGGTCATTTCACTGTTTTGTTTAAAACTGGACATGTTAAATATATATATATATATACTAGTATATATACACACACACACACACACACACACACACACACACACATGTATATATAATGAACTAGTAAGTGCAATATAACGTTGTAAATATGAATTAATACATTATAATACAATGTATAGAAGATTGATATATCACTATATACACATCATGCAATATTATTATTTTGTTGAGATTTTGTGGACTAGTGTCATGGTATGAGAATGAGGGATCAGGCCTTATTGTTTCATATCTTTCCTAATATCTGGCAGATTTGAAATGTACATTTAGTAAGACTGCAGTAATTCAGATTCTGTAAGATGTCTGTTGTATAATTAGTGATCCTTTGTTGAAGTTAACCAAAATGTACTAAAGTTTAATTACAAAATGATCATAAAACTTGTGTTACTTATAGATTATTGGAGATTATATGATAATATGAAATCACACATAGATAAAATTAGTATATGTTTATGGGATTTTGGTGGTTTGTATACAGTAAAGTTCAAAACATCTTCTTGTTCTGTTATCAGCTCATACTCCAAATAGTGAGTGTATTAAAGAATAACAATTTCACATGTATTTATTTGAGGAGGTTATTACATACATGTATGTATTTGAGGTTGTATTTACAAAATACAGAAGAGAATGTATATAATATATATTTGTGTTACAAGTATCAGTATTGATATTCAATATGACAGATTCCAGATGTTTATTGTTGTTACTTTTGTTGTTTCTTATTAATTCTGCTCCTATTGTTTATTACGTTATTATTTATTGTTTAGTACTATAAATAAATTGAACTCAAAAAGAGGTCAGATTTGGAAATGAACCTCCAGTAATTTTTTGGTGTCATTGATCATATGTTTGGTCATAGCTTATAAGATTATAAATATTTCAAAATTAATTTCAATTTTGTCCACTAGATGTCTCTGTTTCATCCCCTACCTTACAGAATTATTTACATTGATCTTACAATAAAAATTATTAATTAAAATCTCTGTTTATTGAAAAGTTATTTTAACTGGATTCTGTCTTTTATTTATTCATGCTTCTAATTCTACAACAAAATATGATCTATGATGTGAATCAGAAAAAATGTACATCATGTCATCATCATAAAATAAATTTATGTTGCAAAGCAGAAAATTGGTTTTATTGTTATTATATAACCAGTTCTTCTATTTAATTTCAGTACATGCCACATGAGTACTAAGTGCAAGGTTTAGTTTCAAGAGGAATTACCCAGTCAAAATGATTATGAATAATTCATGAATGTTCATGAATATTCATAAAGTTATGAACATTTTTTCACCTGGGTCTACAGACAACAAGGGATTTGAACATAAACAGAAGAAGTTAAATAGTACTACCAATTCCGCAAATATCCAAATATAATATTGGATAAAAATCTGGACAAAAGCGAAACTAATACTAATACTCTCTTTACACAAAAATCAGAGAAAGAATCAAATAATTGCAGACCATTTGTACTTACCTAAACCGGTGTATTCCTAGGATAAAACGACAAGACTTCAGAATTATAAATATTCCTAACTAAACAAAGAAATCTATAAAAACCAACCTATTTTTGCATATAGAAGAAACAGGTTCACTAAAGACTTACTAATAAGAGCCAATTTTATGTATCCTCAGGCTGGCAACAACTCGGGGGAAATAAAGCAAGGTTGTTAAAAATGAAATATATCCTTGCTAGAGACGAAATTGCCAATATTGTGCAAAAATTAGTAAGTTTAAATCATACCAAATCAGGTATAAGTTCACTAAAAAAAATCACTGGTGACTGTGAGACAAGAAACATATATCTTATCTCTTGTTCCAAATGTCGCAAACAGTATGTTGCCAAAGTAAAAGACCATTTCAAGAATGAATGTACAAACATACTCCTTACATTCTAGAAAAAAAAATTAGACAAACAGGAAATGCTTTAACTAAAAGGATCATAGTCTCTAAGACACGATCTTTAAGATCATATAAGTATTACCCAGTGGCCATGACGATAAACTCTCCCAAAAACATGAGATGATAGCAAGGTTTATTGGATCATCAAAATTGAAAATGCTAAAACCTAAGGGAATAAATGACAGGTTCTCAGCTAGATGACAACACTCTATACTTTAACTTAGTTTGAACCCATGACCTTGAACTGTGTATCAAATTATTCTTCTATCAATACTAGAATATTCCTATATACATGCCTATATAAAAAATTTCACAATTTTCTAGATAATTAATCATTTCAATTTTTTTTGTAGCTATGACATTGACCTTAAAACCAACAATCTTTAAACTTATAATAAAATGCTCACCATATTAATACCTACAATATTCATATGTACATTCCAATAAAAAACATTTTTCTACATGATAAACCATATCAGTTTTTTATTAAAGCTTTTTTGACCTTTGAACCCACGAATATTGAATACATATCAAAATGATGGTCATATCAATGATAAATCCCTATCTAGACAGGTTTTACTGTACAAACACCACCTGGACAGTGTTTCCCTATCTAGACAGGTTTTACTGTACCAACACTACCTGGACAGTCTTTCTCTATCTAGACAGGTTTCACTGTACAAACACCACCTGGACAGTGTTTCCCTATCTAGACAGGTTTTACTGTACCAATGCCACCTGGACAGTGTTTCCCTATCTAGACAGGTTTTACTGTACCAATGCCACCTGGACAGTCTTTCTCTATCTAGACAATTTTCACTGTACAAACACCACCTGGACAGTGTTTCCCTATCTAGACAGGTTTTACTGTACCAATGCCACCTGGACAGTGTTTCCCTATCTAGACAGGTTTTACTGTACAAACACCACCTGGACAGTGTTTCCCTATCTAGACAGGTTTTACTGAACCAACACTACCTGGACAGTCTTTCTCTATCTAGACAATTTTCACTGTACAAACACCACCTGGACAGTTTTTCCCTATCTAGACAGGTTTTACTGTACCAATGCCACCTGGACAGTCTTTCTCTATCTAGACAATTTTCACTGTACAAACACCACCTGGACAGTGTTTCCCTATCTAGACAGGTTTTACTGTACCAATGCCACCTGGACAGTGTTTCCCTATCTAGACAGGTTTCACTTTACAAACACCACCTGGACAGTGTTTCCCTATCTAGACAGGTTTACTGTACCAATGCCACCTGGACAGTGTTTCCCTATCTAGACAAGTTTTACTGTACCAATGCCACCTGGACAGTCTTTCTCTATCTAGACAATTTTCACTGTACAAACACCACCTGGACAGTTTTTCCCTATCTAGACAGGTTTTACTGTACCAATGCCACCTGGACAGTCTTTCTCTATCTAGACAATTTTCACTGTACAAACACCACCTGGACAGTGTTTCCCTATCTAGACAGGTTTTACTGTACCAATGCCACCTGGACAGTCTTTCTCTTTCTAGACAATTTTCACTGTACAAACACCACCTGGACAGTGTTTCCCTATCTAGACAGGTTTTACTGTACCAATGCCACCTGGACAGTGTTTCCCTATCTAGACAGGTTTTACTGTACAAACACCACCTGGACAGTCTTTCCCTATCTAGACAGGTTTTACTGTACCAACACTACCTGGACAGTCTTTCTCTATCTAGACAATTTTCACTGTACAAACACAACCTGGACAGTGTTTCCCTATCTAGACATGTTTTACTGTACCAATGCCACCTGGACAGTGTTTCCCTATCCAGACAGGTTTTACTGTACAAACACCACCTGGACAGTGTTTCCCTATCTAGACAGGTTTTACTGTACCAATGCCACCTGGACAGTGTTTCCCTATCTAGACAGGTTTCACTTTACAAACACCACCTGGACAGTGTTTCCCTATCTAGACAGGTTTACTGTACCAATGCCACCTGGACAGTGTTTCCCTATCTAGACAAGTTTTACTGTACCAATGCCACCTGGACAGTCTTTCTCTATCTAGACAATTTTCACTGTACAAACAGCACCTGGACAGTTTTTCCCTATCTAGACAGGTTTTACTGTACCAATGCCACCTGGACAGTCTTTCTCTATCTAGACAATTTTCACTGTACAAACACCACCTGGACAGTGTTTCCCTATCTAGACAGGTTTTACTGTACCAATGCCACCTGGACAGTCTTTCTCTTTCTAGACAATTTTCACTGTACAAACACCACCTGGACAGTGTTTCCCTATCTAGACAGGTTTTACTGTACCAATGCCACCTGGACAGTGTTTCCCTATCTAGACAGGTTTTACTGTACAAACACCACCTGGACAGTCTTTCCCTATCTAGACAGGTTTTACTGTACAAACACCACCTGGACAGTGTTTCCCTATCTAGACAGGTTTTACTGTACCAATGCCACCTGGACAGTGTTTCCCTATCTAGACAGGTTTTACTGTACCAATGCCACCTGGACAGTGTTTCCCTATCTAGACAGGTTTCACTGTACAAACACCACCTGGACAGTCTTTCCCTATCTAGACAGGTTTTACTGTACAAACACCACCTGGACAGTGTTTCCCTATCTAGACAATTTTCACTGTACAAACACCACCTGGACAGTGTTTCCCTATCCAGACAGGTTTTACTGTACAAACACCACCTGGACAGTGTTTCCCTATCTAGACAGGTTTTACTGTACAAACACCACCTTTGCAGTGTTTCCCTATCTAGACAGGTTTTACTGTACCAATGCCACCTGGACAGTGTTTCCCTATCTAGACAGGTTTCACTGTACAAACACCACCTGGACAGTCTTTCCCTATCTAGACAGGTTTTACTGTACAAACACCACCTGGACAGTGTTTCCCTATCTAGACAATTTTCACTGTACAAACACCACCTGGACAGTGTTTCCCTATCCAGACAGGTTTTACTGTACAAACACCACCTGGACAGTGTTTCCCTATCTAGACAGGTTTTACTGTACAAACAGCACCTGGACAGTGTTTCCCTATCTAGACAGGTTTTACTGTACCAATGCCACCTGGACAGTGTTTCCCTATCTAGACAGGTTTTACTGTACCAATGCCACCTGGACAGTGTTTCCCTATCTAGACAGGTTTCACTGTACAAACACCACCTGGACAGTCTTTCTCTATCTAGACAGGTTTTACTGTACAAACACCACCTGGACAGTGTTTCCCTATCTAGACAATTTTCACTGTACAAACACCACCTGGACAGTGTTTCCCTATCTAGACAGGTTTTACTGTACCAATGCCACCTGGACAGTCATTCTCTATCTAGACAATTTTCACTGTACAAACACCACCTGGACAGTGTTTCCCTATCTAGACAGGTTTTACTGTACAAACGCTACCTGGACAGTCTTTCTCTATCTAGACAATTTTCACTGTACAAACACCACCTGGACAGTGTTTCCCTATCTAGACAGGTTTTACTGTACCAATGCCACATGGACAGTGTTTCCCTATCCAGACAGGTTTTACTGTACAAACACCACCTGGACAGTGTTTCCCTATCCAGACAGGTTTTACTGTACAAACACCACCTGGACAGTGTTTCCCTATCTAGACAGGTTTTACTGTACAAACACCACCTTTGCAGTGTTTCCCTATCTAGACAGGTTTTACTGTACCAATGCCACCTGGACAGTGTTTCCCTATCTAGACAGGTTTTACTGTACAAATGCCACCTGGACAGTGTTTCCCTATCTAGACAGGTTTCACTGTACAAACACCACCTGGACAGTCTTTCCCTATCTAGACAGGTTTTACTGTACAAACACCACCTGGACAGTGTTTCCCTATCTAGACAATTTTCACTGTAAAAACACCACCTGGACAGTGTTTCCCTATCCAGACAGGTTTTACTGTACAAACACCACCTGGACAGTGTTTCCCTATCTAGACAGGTTTTACTGTACAAACACCACCTTTGCAGTGTTTCCCTATCTAGACAGGTTTTACTGTACAAACACCACCTGGACAGTGTTTCCCTATCCAGGCAGGTTTTACTGTACAAACACCACCTGGACAGTGTTTCCCTATCTAGACAGGTTTTACTGTACAAACACCACCTTTGCAGTGTTTCCCTATCTAGACAGGTTTTACTGTACCAATGCCACCTGGACAGTGTTTCCCTATCTAGACAGGTTTTACTGTACCAATGCCACCTGGACAGTGTTTCCCTATCTAGACAGGTTTCACTGTACAAACACCACCTGGACAGTCTTTCCCTATCTAGACAGGTTTTACTGTACAAACACCACCTGGACAGTGTTTCCCTATCTAGACAGGTTTTACTGTACAAACACCACCTGGACAGTCTTTCCCTATCTAGACAATTTTCACTGTACAAACACCACCTGGACAGTGTTTCCCTATGTAGACAGGTTTTACTGTACCAATGCCACCTGGACAGTCATTCTCTATCTAGACAATTTTCACTGTACAAACACCACCTGGACAGTGTTTCCCTATCTAGACAGGTTTTACTGTACCAACACTACCTGGACAGTCTTTCTCTATCTAGACAATTTTCACTGTACAAACACCACCTGGACAGTGTTTCCCTATCTAGACAGGTTTAACTGTACCAATGCCACCTGGACAGTGTTTCCCTATCCAGACAGGTTTTACTATACAAACACCACCTGGACAGTGTTTCCCTATCTAAACAGGTTTACTGTACCAATGCCACCTGGACAGTTTTTCCCTATCTAGACAGGTTTTACTGTACCAATGCCACCTGGACAGTGTTTCTCAAATCTAGACGGGTTTTACTGTACAAACACCACCTGGACAGTGTTTCCCTATCAAGACAGGTTATACTGTACAAACACCACCTGGACAGTGTTTCCCTATCTAGACAGGTTTTACTGTACAAACACCACCTGGACAGTGTTTCCCTATCTAGACACTCAGGTTTTACTGTACCAATGCCACCTGGACAGTTTTTCCCTATCTAGACAGGTTTTACTGTACCAATGCCACCTGGACAGTGTTTCCCTATCTAGACATTTAGGTTTTACTGTACCAATGCCACCTGGACAGTGTTTCCCTATCTAGACAGGTTTTACTGTACAAACACCACCTTGACAGTGTTTCCCTATCTAGACAGGTTTCACTTTACAAACACCACCTAGACAGTGTTTCCATATCTAGACATTTTTTAGTGTAAAAACACCACCTGCATGGTGTTTCCTTTTCAAGACAGGTTTTACTGTACAAACATTACCTAGACAGGGTTTCCTTATCTAGATAGTTTTTACTGTACAAACCGACCTGTAAGGTATTTCCCTATCTATGCAGGTTTCACAGTACTAACATCACCTGCACAGTGTTTCCCTATCTAGACAGATTTTACTGTACAAACACCAATGGCATGGTGTTACCTATCTAGAATCTATTGATGTTCAAGATCCCAATAATACTCGGGATTGTTTTGCCAGTTTTCAATTTTTTTTTTAATTTCTATATTTTTCTAGTAATTCAGATTCCTCAAATATCTTTGAACTGACTGTTTTGATGGATATAAGTGATATAAATCTGACCTGGTTGTTTAACACTGTTTCAACAGAACTTTTACATGTATTAAGTTGTAACCATGTACAAATAAATAAATAATAATTTTACAAGACAAACTTTTATTTCAACAATTATATATCTAAACAATCATCATAATTTAACAAATATGAAAATAAATCATAAATAAACTTCCAATGTATCAATAATATATATATATATATATACTGTAACAACATTATTTGTGACTGTAATGTCAATTAATAGGATTTATTTCAAGGTGAGCCATTAACATTGGCTCTTGAGTTCCATAATATGAATTTTTTTAATGCATATAAAAATACAAGATAACAAATAAGGAATAGATGCTGCTGTAAAATTAAGGAAATATATTATAACTGTATTTAAAAAAAAAGCTGAAAATTTATCTATAACATTATCTGCAGAAAATATTATCCAAACACATGTAGAAAATTTGTTTAGTGTTTAAAGAAAAACTGCATTTCAACTTTTCAAAACAAAATGACCAATGAGGCCTGTATCACTCATATGTCACATTTGTAATTGAATTTTAAAACAATTGTGTTAGACTTCATTTTAAATATTAGTTGTTTCATAACGATTTTGAAAGATGGCTAAAAATAACACATTCCTAGCATAATCTCTAATAAGAGGCCTATGGGTCTTAAAGCTCACCTGAGGATATGTCAAAAATTGTTTGCAAAGTGCAAGAGACAATATATTATACAGAAACTTTCCAAGTTTTCCGAAGTTAAGAACTGCCACACTACTTAATTAGAAATATCTAGACACATATTTATAAGTACTTAATATGCATGTAGTAACTGTAGTACAATCACTACAATGAATAATTTCCAGATCATTAACCATTCAATTATACTTATGCAGTTATGTCCTTGAATCATCACCTTTGAACCTATGACCTTGAATCATAAATCAAAATAATTGTCAAATCAATACCTACATTATAATAACATACATGTACATACCTATTTAAAAAGTTAACAGTTTTTAAGATAATTTACATTATAAGTTCTCTTATGCATCTAAGACCTTGACCTTTGAACCTATGACCTTAAACCTATATCAAAATGATGGTCATGTCAATACCTACAATATTCTAATATACATGTCTACACAAAAAGTTTTGAGTTTTCAAGATATATTGACAAATATATAATTTTTAGCAATTTCACCACTAAGTGCAATTTGCAATTTCCCTATTTTAAGCGCCGTGGCTATCATTTGTGCAAATCTGAAACTAGCTAGATGACCTAAGAATATTAAACATGAAATAACTAAGGTATATCTCTTGTACATTTAGAGGAGAAGATTTTTTAAATATTTTCACTATTTCCACCTTATTGGAACCCAAGGGGACATAACTCCTTCATTTGTGCAAATATCAACCAAAAACCTTCTATAGCTAATTTGCTTCCAACTGGTTCATTATTCACTAATAGAAGACAAGACAAAAGTAAGTCATGTCCTTGAACTTAAATGATCCCATTCTGTAGTTCATTGCATACATATGATATGAATAAAACACACACACAAATGCTATGCTATGCCACAATCTTAAGCATGGAAACTATGAATTCTGAAATGTTAAAAAAAATGTGATGATAAATTACATGGAAATGTTTCAATAATTTTCCCTATGATTTACAGTGAACATGTATGTTTTTTTTTCTCACATTGTCCAAAAAAAATACAAGTCATAAATGTATAATTTCATTATTGACCTACATGTATCTCTCACAGTTCTTTGTTCCTTTCATTCTCAAAATTGAGTTGCATGTGACAGGCGTAGCTAGCTAGACAGAAGGTGCTTACCCTTCCCGAGCACCCGGCCTCACTTCCTTGATGGAAGTTCACGTGTATAACTAATTTAGCCAGCTTTCAAATTTTGTACTTTGTTTTTGGGATTGTGATTTGGACAAGGAGTGGTGTGTTTGTTTTATTTTTCACACAGGTCCTTGATAAATATCTGTTATAATTGCCTAAATTTATTTTCTATATAATTTTTACATTAACCCTAAAAATTGTTTTTCTTTTTGCCAAAAAATTGTTATATTCACACGAGTACTACATGTATATTCTGGTTATAAATGCATATTTTCAATAACGCTCAAAAACTTTAAACTAACCCTAAATGGATACCGATACTTTCTAAATTGCTTTAAAAATTATTTAAATATATATTTCACATTTGTCCTAAATGCTTGTGTTTTAAATTGCTAAATTTTGAGCACTGGCTTTTTGGGTATGCTTTCCTTAGATTTTTATATTGTATTTAAAAAGCATACCATTAAAGGGATTTTTTTTTTCAAATAAATGTTGTTGTAATTTTCAGAAATTAAATTTTTTTATTAAATATATAACACAAATACCAGTTGAATTTTGATGCGCCAGATGTGTGCATTTTGGAAATTCATTCCTCATCAGTGACACTAAGACAGAAAAGTTTGATAATAAAAAACATAAGCCAAACAGTTGGAAATTAATGAATCTAAAGTTCCAAAATTATATAAATCCAAATCCAGCTACGGAATGCTTTGCATGAAGGAACAAACATTAGTTTTAAACAAGAAATTAAGAAATTAAAAATTTACTTAACTTTATTTATTTATCATACAGACACAGAACTGGGCAGTATAATAAATTTGTTTTTCTTTTATTTCTGTTTTTACAGATACACAGATTTGTTTTCCCAAGTCTAGATCTATTTATTGTATGATGTTAAATAAATATTTTAAAATAATAAATAAATATGAATCTAAAAAAAAAAAGATTGAAAATGGATTGTGTTCATGTTCTCCGTCAATTTAGGTCCAGAATTACATAGTGATCTCCATTGGAGGTTAAAAATTATATAAAATATCTGTTTAAGAAACATACTACGGTAATTACCTTAAATAACACAATAAATGACAGACTGAACACATACAGGACAACATGCATATTAATGTATTATCCACAGATAATTAATCAGTTATAGACAGTTGAGTGCCCCCTTTATAAATGTTTTACTGACGCTCACATACCTGGAATATGTCTGTATATAGAGGACACTCACACACATAGAGTGTCTGTATAGAGGGCCCTGTCACAACTTGTGTATGTCTGTAAATAGTGGGTGCTCACACACCTAGAGTGTATCTGTGTATAGAGAGCACTCACACATCTAGAGTGAGTCTGTATACAGAGAGCACTCCACATCTATAGTGTGTCTGTGTCTATAGAGGGCGCTCACATAAGTGGAATATGTCTGTATATAGAGGACACTCACACACATAGAGTGTCTGTATAGAGGGCACTGTCACAACTTGTGTATGTCTGGAAATAGAGGGCACTCACACACCTGGAATGTGTCAGTATATAGAGGGTACTGTCACTTGTGTAAGTCTGTAAATAGAGGGCATCCACACACCTGAAATGTGGCAGTATAAAGAGGGTACTGTCAAAACTTGTGTGTGTCTGGAAATAGAGGGCACTTGCATGCCTGGAATTTGTCTGTGTATAGAGGGCACTCACACACCTGGAATGTTTCAGTATATAGAGGGTACTGTCACAACTTGTGTATGTCTGTAAATAGAGGGCACCCATACACCTGAAATGTGTCATTGTATAAGAAGAACTCACATATCTGGAATGTTTCATTATATAGAGGGTACCATTACTTGTGTATAACTGGAATGTGTCAGTATATAGAGGATACTGTCACAACTTGTGTATGTCTGTAAAAAGAGGGCACCCATACACCTGAAATGTGTCATTGTATAGGAAGAACTCACACATCTGGAATGTTTCAGTAGATAGAGGGTACTGTCACTTGTGTATAACTGGAATGTGTCAGTATATAGAGGATACTGTCAAAACTTGTGCATGTCTGTAAATAGAGGGCAACCATACACCTGGAATGTGTCAGTAAATAGAGGATACTGTCACAACTTGTGCATGTTTGTAAATAGAGGGCACCCATACACCTGGAATGTGTCAGTATATAGAGGCACTGTCACAACTTGTGTATGTCTGTAAATAGAGGGCACCCATACACCTGGAATGTGTCAGTATAGAGGGCACTGTCACAACTTGTGCATGTCTGTAAATAGAGGGCAACCATACACCTGGAATGTGTCAGTATATAGAGGATACTGTCACAACTTGTGCATGTTTGTAAATAGAGGGCACCCATACACCTGGAATGTGTCAGTATATAGAGGATACTGTCACAACTTGTGCATGTTTGTAAATAGAGGGCACCCATACACCTGGAATGTGTCATTTTATAGAGGGCACTGTCACAACTTGTGTATGTCTGTAAATAGAGGGCACCCATACACCTGGAATGTGTCAGTATATAGAGGGCACTGTCACAACTTGTGCATGTCTGTAAATAGAGGGCAACCATACACCTGGAATGTGTCAGTATATAGAGGATACTGTCACAACTTGTGCATGTTTGTAAATAGAGGGCACCCATACACCTGGAATGTGTCAGTATATAGAGGGCACTGTCACAACTTGTGTATGTCTGTAAATAGAGGGCACCCATACACCTGGAATGTGTCAGTATATAGAGGGCACTGTCACAACTTGTGCATGTCTGTAAATAGAGGGCAACCATACACCTGGAATGTGTCAGTATATAGAGGATACTGTCACAACTTGTGCATGTTTGTAAATAGAGGGCACCCATACACCCGGAATGTGTCAGTATATAGAGGGCACTGTCACAACTTGTGCATGTCTGTAAATAGAGGGCAACCATACACCTGGAATGTGTCAGTATATAGAGGATACTGTCACAACTTGTGCATGTTTGTAAATAGAGGGCACCCATACACCTGGAATGTGTCAGTATATAGAGGGCACTGTCACAACTTGTGTATGTCTGTAAATAGAGGGCACCCATACACCTGGAATGTGTCAGTATATAGAGGGCACTGTCACAACTTGTGTATGTCTGTAAATAGAGCGCACCCATACACCTGGAATGTGTCAGTATATAGAGGATACTGTCACAACTTGTGCATGTTGGTAAATAGAGGGCAACCATACACCTGGAATGTGTCAGTATATAGAGGGCACTGTCACAACTTATGTATGTCTGTAAATAGAGCGCACCCATACACCTGGAATGTGTCAGTATATAGAGGATGCTGTCACAACTTGTGTATGTCTGTAAATAGAGGGCAACCATACACCTGGAATGTGTCAGTATATAGAGGATACTGTCACAACTTGTGCATGTTTGTAAATAGAGGGCACCCATACACCTGGAATGTGTCAGTATATAGAGGATACTGTCACAACTTGTGTATGTCTGTAAATAGAGGGCACCCATACACCTGGAATGTGTCAGTATATAGAGGGCACTGTCACAACTTGTGTATGTCTGTAAATAGAGGGCACTCACACACCTGGAATGTGTCAGTATATAGAGGATACTGTCACAACTTGTGTATGTCTGTAAATAGAGGGCAACCATACACCTGGAATGTGTCTGTGTATATGAAGCACTCGCACACCTGGAATGTATATAGAAGGTACTTACACACCTATTATTGGTCCATAATTGTTTGTCACATGAATTTTTCTAATCATTTAATTTATTTAAATCTTTCCTCATAAAAATAAAAGTAAGATTGAATAAAAAAAACATCGACCTAACCAAATTCTATTTTTAAATGAAAAATTCTTCTCCAAAGTCCTCTGTGCATAGAGAAGATTTTGGAAAAAGCTGAAATTTAATGACTTTACTGATTCAATTGGGCCTCACCCAAGATTACATCAGGGTATTTTAATGTTAACAGATTTTCAAATAAATCAATATGAAAATCTCATTTCCTTATTACATGGTGTTGAATCTAAAAGAAATATTAAAAAGAAATTGAAGTAAAAAAAAATGCATTAAATATACATATAGTGTAAAAAATTTAGATTTTTTTTTCAATAAAAAAAATGTACGAAAAATTCATAAGTTGATAACATGGTGTTCATTGTTGTTCGGATTTTCAAGGGATAATCATCACGAATATTCAAATCATTAAAACATATCTTATATGGTAAATTAGAAAGGTGCATAAGGGATATTTTGGACATAGATAATTTATTATTAAATATGAAGTTTTGTTCTCCAAATATGTATATGACAAACAATTATGGAACGATAGTAGAATGTGTTTGTATATAAAGGGCACTCACAAACCTAGAGTGAGTCTGTGCATAGAGGGAACTCATAAACTTGGAGTGAGTCTGTGTATAGAGGGCACTCACAAACTGGGAGTAAGTCTGTGTATAGAGGGCACTCACAAACCTAGAGTGAGTCTGTGTATAGGGCACTCACAAACCCAGAGTGAGTCTGTGTATAGAGGGCACTCACATACACAGTGTGTCAGTGTATAGAAGGCACTCACTATTCAGGAATGTGTTTGTATATAGAGGACACTCACACATGTAGAGTTGGAATGTATATTGAGGGAACAGTCGAACCTGGTGGGTGTCTGTATATATAGAGGGAACTCACACACACAGTGTGTCAGTGTATAGAAGGCACTCACTATTCAGGAATGTGTCTGTATATAGAAGGCACTCACAAACCTTGAGTGAGTCTGTGTATAAAAGGCACTCACAAACCTAGAGTGTGTTTGTATATAGAAGACACTCACAAACCTAGACTGAGTCTGTATATAGCAGGCACTCACAAACCTACAGTGAGTCTGTATCAAAGGCACTCGCAAACCTAGAGTGTGTTTGTATATAAAGGGCACTCACAAACCTAGAAATAAGACAATTCCACATTTAGAATAGTATGTCAGTGTATAGAGGGCACTCACACACTTAGAGTGTGTCAGTATGTAGAGAGCACTTACATGCCTAGAGTGTGTTTGTATATAGAAGACACACACACACACACACACACACACACATACACACACACCTTGAATGTTTCTGTCAAAAGTAGGCACTCACAAATCTAAAGTCTGTATTAACAAGGCACTCACAAATCAAGAATGTGTCTGTATATCTTTGGCATTCACACACCTAGAGTGTGTCTGAATAGAAAGCACTCACACATGTAGAGTTAGAATGTATATGGAGGGTACAGTCAAACCTGGTGTGTGTCTGTATATAGTAGGCACTCACACATCTAAAGTTAGAATGTATACAGAGGGTACAGTCAAACTGGTGTGTGTCTGTATATAGAGGGAACACACACATCTAGAGTTCGAATGTATATAGCAGGTACAGTCAAACCTGATGTGTGTCTGTATATAGAGGGTACTTTCAAACCTGGTGTGTGTCTGTATATAGAGGGGACACGCACATGTAGAGTTAGAATGTATATAGAGGGTACAGTCAAACCTGGTGTGTGTCTGTATATAGAGGGAACTCACACATCTAAAGTTAGAATGTATACAGAGGGTACAGTCAAACTGGTGTGTGTCTGTATATAGAGGGAACACACACATCTAGAGTTCGAATGTATATAGCAGGTACAGTCAAACCTGATGTGTGTCTGTATATAGAGGGTACTTTCAAACCTGGTGTGTGTCTGTATATAGAGGGGACACGCACATGTAGAGGTAGAATGTATATAGAGGGTACAGTCAAACCTGGTGTGTGTCTGTATATAGAGGGAACACACACATGTAGAGTTAGAATGTATATAGAGGGTACAGTCAAACCTGGTGTGTGTCTGTATATAGAGGGAACACACACATGTAGAGTTAGAATGTATATAGAGGGCACAGTCAAACCTGGTGTGTGTCTGTATATAGAGGGAACTCACACACACAGTGTGTCAGTGTATAGAAGGCACTCACTATTCAGGAGTGTGTCTGTATGGAGAGGACACTCACACATGTAGAGTTGGAATGTATATAGAGGGTACAGTCAACTAGGTGTGTGTCTGAATATAGAGGGAACTCACACATCTAGAGTTAGAATGTTTATAGAAGGTAAAGTCAAACCTGGTATGTGTCTGTATATAGAGGGTACTCACACCTTTTGAAGTTAGAATGTATATAGCGGGCACAGTCAAACCTGGTGTGTGTCTGTATATAGAGGGAACACACACATCTAGTGTTAGAATGTATATAGAGGGCACAGTCAAACCTGGATTGTGTCTGAATATAGAGGGAACTCACACATCTAGAGTTAGAATGTATATAGAGGGTGCAGTCAAACCTGGTATGTGTCTGAATATAGAGGGTACTCACACCTTTTGAAGTTAGAATGTATATAGCGGGCACAGTCAAACCTGGTGTGTGTCTGTATATAGAGGGAACACACACATCTAGTGTTAGAATGTATATAGAGGGCACAGTCAAACCTGGATTGTGTCTGAATATAGAGGGAACTCACACATCTAGAGTTAGAATGTTTATAGAGGGTAAAGTCAAACCTGGTATGTGTCTGTATATAGAGGGTACTCACACCTTTTGAAGTTAGAATGTATATAGCGGGCACAGTCAAACCTGGTGTGTGTCTGTATATAGAGGGAACTCACACATTTAGAGTTAGAATGTATATAGCGGGCACAGTCAAACCTGGTGTGTGTCTGTATATAGAGGGAACTCACACATCTAGAGTTAGAATGTATATAGCGGGCACAGTCAAACCTGGTGTGTGTCTGTATATAGAGGGAACTCACACATCTAGAGTTAGAATGTATATAGAGGGTGCAGTCAAACCTGGTATGTGTCTGTATATAGAGGGAACACATCTAGATTGTATCTGTATAAAAAGCAGTCACACATCAAGATTGTGTTTGTTTATAGAGGGCATTGACACATCTAGATTGCATAAGTTTATAGAGGGCATTGACACATCTAGATTGCATAAGTTTATAGAGGGCATTGACACATCTAGATTGCATAAGTTTATAGAGGGCACTGACACATCTAGATTGCATAAGTTTATAGAGGGCATTGACACATCTAGATTGCGTAAGTTTATAGAGGGCATTGACACATCTAGATTGTATCTGTATATAGAGGGTTTGACACATCTAGATTGTGTCTGTATATAGAGGACATTGGCACATCTAGATGGAGTATTTATAGGGTATTGACACATCTGGGTTGTGTCTGTTTATATAGGGTATTGACACACTAGATTGTGTCTGTTTATATAGGGTGTTGACACATCTGGGTTGTGTCTGTTTATATAGGGTACTGACACACCTAGATTGTGTCTGTATATAAAAGGTATTGACACACCTGGGTTGTGTCTGTATTCAAAGGCACTGTCACACCAAAATTGTGTCAGTATATAAAAGAAACAACCTATCTCAGTTATGTTTAGATAGAGGGCACTCAACTATAAAATGGCATTTGTAAACATTGTTTTGTCTTAAAGACAAAAAGTGTACTAAATATCTAACAAAAATAAAACTAATTATTACAAAAAACACCTGAGAAACTATACTCTTATATGCACTTATGTCTTACTAGAATTATTCAGAACAATTTATTATAGAACCTGTCGAAACTCAATCCTATCTCAACTGAAAAAATTTGTTGAGTTTTACTTGTCATAAATTAAACAAAAACAGTATTTATAGTATAAAATAATTCAGTTTAGTTCAACTACTGTTAACTTAGGATTTATGTTTTATCACAATTATTATGTATCGCTTATCTCTAAATTGACAACTTATTTTTCTATGATTTAGGCTTTATCACAGTTATTATGTATCACTTATCTCTAAATTGACAACTTATTTTTTAAGAAAGTTTTCTATCAAAATCCTTAAAAAAGACTGTACACAAATATATTTATGTATATAGCTGTATATATAAAACAGAGGTCTTACTTTAAAGGGATTTCAATGAATATATCTATAAATAACCAACTGTCTGTTAGAGGCTTGTATTGTGCTTTTAATGTTAAATAAAAAAAAAGAAGAAAATTTCTATATTAAGTTGGTTTTTTTTTTTTTTTTTTTCATTTTTAAGGATTTTTTATCCCTCCCCTTTTCCCTCCCCAAAATAAAAAAAAAATTTAAAAATTTCATTCTAATACTTCTATACTTACTTATATTTGCTGTTTGACATACAATCATTTATCTTTTGATATACCAATACCAGGTACTTAATATCTTTTGCTTTTTGACATATAAGCATTTGTTTTTCTTTTGACAAATCAATTCTTATATTTGCTTTTGACATCAAACTGTTCAAATAAGTTTTTACAGACTTAACTAAACTGCAGATCCTGCACACAATTTTAAATGTTAACAAGATAATTACTTCCATTATAAACATCACAATTTTCTGAATGTAAAATCTCTACAGTAGCAACATTTTCCATTGAACAGAAATATTTCAAGGTAAACAAGATTATACCAAGTGATCTTTACATATAACTGGATTTTCTATGAAAAGTGACAAAAATTACTAATCAAAATACTGTAAAAATATGTAATGTGTGATTCAGAGATTAGCTTAACTGATATACAAGCACAGCCTTATTGATAAAATTCATGTAAGTTAAAATTCTATCATATTCAAAAATATACCTGGATTTTTTTTCTATGTTCATTTGAACTTTTAATTACTAAATATTAAAATAGAAACTTTCTGTATATTTATTTTGGTGATTTAACAATGTAACACACTGGCACAAGGCTTAATAAATGTACAATTATGTATTTAAAAAAATAATATCGATGTATTAGTTGAGCACAATTGAAACATAAGAAAATATTTTAATACAAAACAATATTTTATGAACAATTTAAACAATTTTTTTAATTTTAAAAATCTGCAGCCTACAGTTTGACACAACAGGCATTTTCAGAAAAGTGGTACTAACTGACAGTGTCCTACCAGACTTTCAGACAAGTGATACTAACTGACAGTGTCCTACAAGACTTTCAGACAAGTGGTACTAACTGACAGTGTCCTACAAGACACTCAGACAAGTGGTACCAACTGACAGTGTCCTACAAGACTTTCAGACAAGTGATACTAACTGACAGTGTCCTACAAGACTTTCAGACAAGTGGTACCAACTGACAGTGTCCTACAAGACTTTCAGACAAGTGGTCCTAACTGACAGTGTCCTACCAGACTTTCAGACAAGTAATACTAACTGACAGTGTCCTACAAGACTTTCAGACAAGTGGTAGTAATTAACAGTGTCCCACAATACTTTCAGACAAGTGGTCCTAACTGACAGTGTCCTACAAGACTTTCAGACAAGTGATACTAACTGACAGTGTCCTACAAGACTTTCAGACAAGTGGTACCAACTGACAGTGTCCTACAAGACTTTCAGACAAGAAGTCCTAACTGACAGTGTCCCACCAGACTTTCAGACAAGTGATACTAACTGACAGTGTCCTACAAGACTTTCAGACAAGTGGTACCAACTGACAGTGTCCTACAAGACTTTCAGACAAGTTGTACTTACTGACAGTGTCCTACAAGACTTTCAGACAAGTGATACTAACTGACAGTGTCCTACAAGATTTTCAGACAAGTGGTACCAACTGACAGTGTCCTACAAGACTTTCAGACAAGTGGTCCTAACTGACAGTGTCCTACAAGACTTTCAGACAAGTGGTACCAACTGACAGTGTCCTACAAGACTTTTAGACAAGTGGTACTAACTGACAGTGTCCTACAAGACTTTCAGACAAGTGGTCCTAACTGACAGTGTCCTACAAGACTTTCACAAAGTGATACTAACTGACAGTGTCCTACAAGACTTTCAGACAAGTTGTACTTACTGACAGTGTCCTACAAGACTTTCAGACAAGTGGTCCTAACTGACAGTGTCCTACAAGACTTTCAGACAAGTGGTAGTAATTAACAGTGTCCTACAAGACTTTCAGACAAGTGGTCCTAACTGACAGTGTCCTACAAGACTTTCACAAAGTGATACTAACTGACAGTGTCCTACAAGACTTTCAGACAAGTGGTACTTACTGACATTGTCCTACAAGACTTTCAGACAAGTGGTCCTAACTGACAGTGTCCTACAAGACTTTCAGACAAGTGATACTAACTGACAGTGTCCTACAAGACTTTCAGACAAGTGATACTAACTGACAGTGTCCTACAATACTTTCAGACAAGTGGTACCAACTGACAGTGTCCTACCAGACTTTCAGACAAGTGATACTAACTGACAGTGTCCTACAAGACTTTCAGACAAGTGGTACCTACTGACAGTGTCCTACCAGACTTTCAGGCAAGTGGTACTACCTGACAATGTCCTACAAGACTTTCAGACAAGTGATACTAACTGACAGTGTCCTACAAGACTTTCAGACAAGTGGTACCAACTGACAGTGTCCTACCAGACTTTCAGACAATTGGTACTAACTGACAGTGTCCCACCAGACTTTCAGGCAAGTGGTACTAACTGACAATGTCCTACAAGACTTTCAGGCAAGTGGTACTAACTGACAGTGTCCTACAAGATTTCAGGCAAGTGGTACTAACTGTCAGTGTCCTAACAGACTTTCAGGCAAGTGGTACCAACTGACAGTGTCCCACCAGACTTTCAGACAAGTGGTACCAACTGACAGTGTCCTACAAGACTTTCAGACAAGTGGTCCTAACTGACAGTGTCCTACAAGACTTTCAGACAAGTGGTAGTAATTGAAAGTGTCCTACAAGACTTTCAGGCAAGTGGTACTATTGGACAGAGTCCTACAAAACTTTCAGACAAGTGTACTAATGGACATGTCCTACAAGACTTTTGCCAAAAATCGGCGTTTGTGAAGGCCTGGTCACTTGTTCCTTTTGTACAGAGTCCTACAAGACTTTCAAACAAACAAGTGGTAATAATAGAAAGTGTCCTACAAGACTTTCAGGCAAGTGTATTAATGTGTATCACTATCCAAGATTTGCAAAGAATGTGTATCACTATCCAACCAATCAGATAGATTTGCAAAGAATGTGTATCACTATCCAACCAATCAGATAGATTTGCAAAGAATGTGTATCACTATCCAAGATTTGCAAAGAATGTGTATCACTATCCAACCAATCAGATAGATTTGCAAAGAATGTGTATCACTATCCAAGATTTGCAAAGAATGTGTATCACTATCCAACCAATCAGATAGATTTGCAAAGAATGTGTATCAGTATCCAAGATTTGCAAAGAATGTGTATCACTATCCAACTAATCAGATAGATTTGCAAAGAATGTGTATCACTATCCAACCAATCAGATAGATTTGCAAAGAATGTGTATCACTATCCAACCAATCAGATAGATTTGCAAAGAATTTTTATCACTATCCAACCAATCAGATAGATTTTTAAAAAAAATGTGTACCAACCAATCAGATAGATTTGTAAAGAATGTGTATCACCATCCAACCAATCAGATAGATTTGTACAGAATGTGTATCATTATCTATTTTCCACTTAACCTACACTATGGCTCTTAAATTCAAATAATACTCATAAAAATATTTCTTAACAGCTTAAAGAAAAAACAACATAACACAATATAAAAACAATAACAAAAACAATAAATATAAATATGAAATAACATAATGACAACAAAATAATGATACCAAATACAATGTGTGTGTGAAATATAATACATTTTTCTGTCTATAAATTCCATCAAACGTTTCATAAACAAAAAACTATTCAAACCTAGGTGGAGATAAGATTTATACCCAATAACCGTGTACTTAAACAACTTAGTTAGGACTGAGACCAGAGATTCTGACATATGTATAATCTGTGCTGCACACTTGTACCACCATCTCTCCACTTGTGGAGCAAAAAAAAATTCGCGAACTTAGCTGCTGGTAGATCAATGAAATTCCTTTTTATATACACTGCATCAGTAAAATGCACTTGAATTCACTCAAGAGATTTTTCTGGCTTACAGATTACAATGCCTTTCCCCACCTAGGTATGAATCCTACTCAGGCTTATCCAAGAGTGAAAAAGTTTGTCTTTTTTCTTGCTGAAGTTTGGTGGTTTTCTGTAAGCATCTTCTATGTCCAGGTGAAATAATTTTGATTGAAAATGAAACCTATTTTAACTTCACTTAACTCCACTTAAAAAATATTGAAACGTGATTCAAAGTGATTGAAAACTAACTTTCGTTGTAAATTGATAATACATCTAACTTTATGCTCATTTTGACAATAATAGCTTTTTGGAAATTTAAAGTGTAATTGAAAAATAAAACACCAAAAAATAAAAAATTAAAAATGTCATCATGACATCTGCTTGACAACAATAGCTTTCTGAACTTTTGTCAAGTTAGGTAAAAAAAAAACCTTTAATTTTCTGTGAAAACTTATATGTATAAATGGTATAATTTTTCTTTTATTCAATTCTGCCACAGTTTACATATATAAACTGTATTTTATATATAAATAAATATATATATATAAACTGTAGGAGAAATTAATTTACAAAAAAGGGACCTCATTTTTAATACAATTTGTAGCCTCTAGAACTTTACATATTAATGTTGATGCATGACCCACAATTTATAACTGACAAAGTCTAGTTGCAATTGCTCTCCTAACCATAAAGTGGTCAGGTGAGCTTACAATAAACAAGAATTCCACAGATTTAAATGTCTCGCCTGGTTAGTTTTTGATTGAGTAGAAAAATACATTACTTTAACATAAACTTTCACATTTTGACATGCGGCTGCTGCCTACAACAACGGAAAAGTAACACCTAAGTCTCACCTTATGGCAATGCCAGGCTCGACAAAAACAACTGAAAATGACCAAAAACTCATCAAATAAAACTAAGCAAAAACTTTTTAAAATGACCAAAAACTTCTGAAAATAAGAGAACAAAAAAAAAAAAAACAAAAAAAACATTTGGAAATAAGCAAAAAAAGAAAAATTTAAAATAAGCAAAAAACTTTGACAATAATCGAAGAAATATTGTCAAGTTACAATAAAAGTGTAGAACATACATCTACATAATATCTGACAATAAACTGAACAAGATGTGTAGTCTCAACACTCAACACTTTGTGGATGTATGAAAGAGATGTTGATGGTGTAATTATTTACAGGTGGATCTCATTAAAACAGATGGATTGCATTGATACAAATATTTCACACTTATACATAAAAATACATTATTTAGAACCAATATCATCATCTTCATTTATTATTTGTTATTCGTTGTGTCACAATGAAGATGTTGATATTTTTATCAACAAAACACTTTACAATTACCTCATTGGGTTGTAGATTTCACTTAAACACTCGGTCGGTGTTGGTATATTAATTTTTTATCAAGTGTTTCTGTCTTTCCTGCAGATTTTTATACAGAAAAGCTTCAAGATATGTATATAAATTATTTGCTTTTAATACTTCAAAAATAAAAAAAGGTTATCAATGACAAGTCATATTATATTAGTGATACATGATTAAATCAGTACCAACATAAATAAAACCACCATCAAGATGGGGGGGGGGCTGGGGGTGGGGGAGGGGGGTGGGGGGGTGTTTTACTTTTTTTCTGAGTATGTTAACAAGAACTTTAAGTGAAAGCTAGATTCCCAGCTGAGAGGTAACTTGAACACAACCACAACCACAGCCATGTATAACATGTATTTATATAAGAATTATTTTTACATCATGTGATAAATTTTTTAAAAATACTTAAATAAAATTAATATTGGGCATAAAGCCAAAACAATTACCAACACATGCTTATAACCAAATAAAATTTATATTGGGCATAAAGTCAAAACAATTACCAACACATGCTTATAACCAAATAAAATTTATATTGGGCATAGAGCCAAAACAATTACCAACACATGCTTATAACCAAATAAAATTTATATTGGGCATAAAGTCAAAACAATTACCAACACATGCTTATAACCAAATAAAATTTATATTGGGCATAAAGCCAAAGCAATTACCAACACATGCTTATAACCATAAACTTTCTGTAAAAATAACATAAAAACAAATCTCAGAGATGGGGCATAACAATACCGGTACATCAAGTCAACTATTCTTTCTAACTTTCTTCATATTCTGCACAGGAATCAAAGAGATCTAACCAAAAAAAATTGAATAATAAAACTGTACAGATTATATACACAACTCAACACGAGGCCCCTGGGCCTTAATGCTCATCTGTCATATGTCAGATTATTTTAACATGCATCAAGTGGTATTATGATTTTAATTTTGAACTTGGCTTCATGTGAAAAAACAACCAATGTTTCAAAGCATAAAAATTATTGAAATATGATAAAAAATAACTGAAACAGAGGTAAAGGGCAAAAAGATTTTAAAAAACAAAATAGAAGTTGACCTTGATAAATACCTTGACCAAATTTTAAAGGTCATTAAACCCCATGTTAATATCTATTAACTCAAAAATAGTCAATATATAACAATATGAAACCATTTTACCTACAAATTTTCAAATATGACTCAAAAAGCATAACCCAATTTTTGACTGAATTTTATGATTTGTATAAATTGTGTACTAAGACAATGGCGAAGCTCACAATCAAATCAGATTTTGTGTAGCACTTTGAATTTAAGAGAAGATTTTTTTAGTTTTATTTTTTTTTTTCAATGAAAGGTAACTGTTACTTAATTTCTATAGCTACAGCCAGCAATAATTCAAACCTGAAATGTTCCAAAACAGTAACATTTCCTGAGAAGTTTGATCATTACTGACCAACAGTTTTAGAGAAGTCAAAAATGAAAGTTACAGAAACACACACATACCTCCCCCCCCCAACCACACACACACACACACACACAAACACATTAAACAATTTAACAATACAAAATGCCATAACTCTTAGAAACTTAACTGAAAAAATAACTGAAACAGAAAAAAAAAAACATCCATTTACTGGAACAGGAAAACAACATGGACAACTATGTGCCATATAAATTATTCCTACCAAGTTTATTTAAAGGGTACCTGTAACCAAAATTTTTTTATCACAATTGCTTTATATATTATTCAAATATCACAATATTGAAAACCGCATCAAAATTGGTAATAGCCATATTTATTTGAACCAGAAACGGACGAAAATGTTTGAGTCGAGTTCCGACCTTATCCAAAATTTTGAATGAAATTGGTTGCATAGCTGTTGAAAAATATGTAATGAGTGTTAACTTGTCAATAACACAAAAATTGATTATATGGATGGCTTTTTTTAAAGAAAAAAATTATTCTATTGTTGGCATGAAAACTAAGAAAAAAAATTCTTTTTCTTACTTTTTAAAATTTAAAAATTAAATATCCTTTTTTTCCAAAGTGAAATCTTTACAGATCTACTGTATATGACAAATAATGTCTACATCACTTTACTTGAACTGTAAATATATTATTGTATATTCTAGGGTCGTACGATAACTTTATCATCCTGCCAATCAATTTTGCAAATTAGAAGTTACATCCTGTTAATTACAGGTGTGGGTCTGAATCTAAGGAATGTATCTAATAAACAAAAGGATTGATAATAATCTTAATTATTGGTACATGTCAAATGGATGTTAATTGACTTAATTCCACTTCATTAAATAGTTTACCCGTAAAATAATCATAGAAAGTCAAACTGCGAGTTCGGATTTGACTTATTTTAGTAGTTGGTAAATAATATTCTGTGAAGGTATGTTACTGGTATGACGTCACAAAACGGGAGCCTCGATATCGAACTTTTTGATTTGGAGTTCTGTAGATGTATTAGAAAATCACCAATATCTTCCTTAATATGGAATGGAATTTTATGGAATTTTCGCTAAAGCTATATTTATCGGTAACTACAATGAATAAAATATGTCAAAACTGAAAATCGTTACAGGTACCCTTTAAGTGTGCCTACTAAGTTTAATTAAACTTTTAGCAGGAATCACAGAGAACGAGTCAAGACAAAAGTAATTATTGAAAAATACAAAGGGGTGTAACTCCTAGAAAGTCAATGAACCAGAAAGAGAAAATAATACACATCATATTAATAATTCCTACCAAGTTTCATTCATTTCTGAGCAGAAATGACAGAAATCAAGTCCAGACAAAAAAGTTGATTAGAAAATACAAAGGGCCAAAATCCCTACAAAAATCACTGGAACAGAAAAACATTATGCACATCTGTATATGCACACATCTCTGCAACTACCAAGTTTCATAAAACTCTGATCAGAAATAAAATAACAGGTCTAGTCAAGACAAAAATATTTATAGTGTCTCAACTCCCAAAAATTACCAATGAACTGGGAAGGAAATTAAAACAATATGCTCATCTATATGTAAGTTTATTATACCTACTAAGTTTTAATTAGATTACAATCAGACATGACAGACAACTAGTCCTAAAAATAACTATTGAAACAAGAAATCCATCAGCCTTAAGCCTTAATGTTCACCTGAGAATATGCCCCAAATCTTATATCTTATACAGAAGTACAATCATTATGGTAATTACACAATCAGCAACCCCCCCTCCCCCCACCACAGTATTGACCCCACTGCCACAATACATGTATTTCCGACTTAAAAAGTGCATTTCCTAAGAATAAAAAATATCTAAGATTCAGTCACTCTATGTACATGTATATAATTGACTAAAATATATGTAGAAACTAAATTACATGTACATGTACGGTATATAGTAGCTAAGATACATGTAGTAGCTAAAATACATGTAGTAGCTAAAATGACCAAAGCTAGGTCATGAATCTTATTTTGACATAAAGCCTTTTATAAGTTCATTTTAACGAAACATCAAAACTTAACATCCAAATGTCAGAATCTTTATATAAAATGCTAGATACAGAAATCTAAAACTTTATAAATAAATTCATGACCCTGACCATTGACCTTGTATTAAAAGCAGAACTGCATTGAAAACTTAAATCTATGAACATTTTAGAAATATATTGTTTTTATCTATCTCTAATGGCTTTGAAGTAAATTGTCCAAAAACAATAAAATCCCCCAAAAAATTCAAATGTTCAAGGGCAATAACTCTTACCAGATATATTGTATTTTTAAAAATCTAATACGTCATTAGATCTTCCTATGCTTATCATTTCTAAAATGAAATAACCTACTACCATTACAAACTCCTGATCTGATACCAAAAATTTATTAGTTGTAACCATGACCTTTGACCTTGACCTCAATTTGAAGGATATTTCAAGATGACATAAAACATGAAGACCAAATGTCGTTATCCTTGCATGGAATTGAGATATATAAATTTAAAGAGAATTTTTAAAATTTAACAAAATGACACCTAATCTATTTTTCCAAATTTCACAAAACAAACTTATTAAAGTTATAACACACTAGAGATGCCAAATATCATATCACAATTTTTCTTTGAATAAGATTTTGTACCTTATGTTACTTTGACCTAGTTTTAGTTGCCCCTGCAATGCATTACACTGGCCCATATATACAAAAGTCAAAAACACTGTGTGTTAGCTTCACGCTATACACATGCATTCACAAATATATACACCTGTGGTCAGATGAACTAATAATTAACCATTACAGTATTTTCATCAATTTGTTACATTAATCTCTGAACCACTATGACCTTGATCTAAAATCAAAATTACTGTTATATCAATACCTACAATATTCAAATACAAACACCTATACAAAAAGTTTATTATCTTTTAGATTGCTTGCCATTTCAATATTTTTTTGCACCTCTGACCTTGACCTTATAACCCATGACCATAAACAATATATCAAAATGATTGTAATAACAATACCTACAATATTTAAATGCACATTCCATAGAATAATTGTAGTTTTGAGAGATAATTGACCAAATCAGTATTTGTTTGAAGCTATGACCTTGATCTTATATCCAATGACCTTGAACTATGTATAAGAATGATCTTCATATTGATACTTGTAATATTCTCATATAAATTTCGATGCAAAAAGTTACCAGTAGTAGTTTTTGAGGTAAAATTACCATTTTATTATTATTTTTCAGCTATAACTAAGACCTTAGAACCCATTACATTGAACTATATATCAAAATGGTCATCATATAAATACCTACAATATTCTCATTTACATACCTGTACAAACAATTTAGTTTTAGAGATAGTTTATTGCTTTAGTATTTTTTTGCACCTATGACCTTCACCTTTAAAACAATTACCTTGAACAATATATCAAACTGGTTGTCATATCACTACCTACAATATTATTTAAACATTCCTATACTAAAATTTGAAACTATTTTGTATAATTTACCATTTTAATATTCTTTTGAAATTACACAACTTAAGAATGTCACACCTAAAATATCTAAGGTATGTACATCTCCTTTAAATTCATAGTAGAAAATGTTTAAAGATTGTCACTATATTTCCCCTAACAAGGCCCCAAGGGGACATAACTCCTAATGTAAACATAATGACCAAGATTCATTAAATATGGCCCAGTAATTTTGGAGAAGAATAAAAAGTTAATTTTATACAGGACAGTAGACAGACAAAGATAGATAGCAATTAATAAGCTCATGTAAGGCTTAGGTGAGCCAAAAATACAAAGAACCATAACTCCAAAAAAATCATTGTACAAAGAACCATAACTCCCAAAAAATCATTGAAATAAAACAGATAAACAATATACAGATGTGTGAATGATCAGGAGTTAGAGAGATCAAATCTGGGCAAAAATATAATCAATACAAAATACATGTACAAAGAACCATAACTCTTAAGAATAATCATACAACAGGAAAACACAAAGACAATGTTTACAACTACACCAACGTAAAGTTTCATCAAATTCCGAATGATGATGTGGGCAGTCTGTTTTACCTGTGTTCTTACATTAACCATTTTCTTCTTTTACTTTATCTGAAATAAATAAAAAAAAAATATCTTTAAGGATTTTTTAAAGAAATTTGCAACTGAAAAACATGAACAATGTTAACATATCTAAAACAGTCTAAACATGTAAGAGTGATATGTTTTTTTTTTCGAGTGAAGATTTTTTTTAGCATATCAAGCCATCAGTTCTAGATGGTGGAGTAAACCAGAGTGTCATTAAAAAAGTGGTTAAGATATTGTTACATCAGAGGATAAATTGTTTTTAAACTTTAAAATGCTCTGAATAGTTTCAGTAATACGGTCACTTAAAATAACTGTAATAGATCAGATATCTTATTACAGTGTGGTGCTTAGAACTCTTTTTTTTTTTTTTTTTAGAAAAAGTGTTCAAGATGGCTGATGGTCACTTGTGTATTTTGTGATACTTATAATCTTTATTATATCATTGGTCATTGATGATTGTAATTATAGATAGGGAGACTGATTTACATAAGAGAATATTTCTCTTGTTTCAGAATCCCGTATTATTGTGATGTAAAATAATTGTATGTAAAATGAATCGACAATAAAAAAAAAAAAAAAATTGTTTAAACTTACACTTTTTCTGCATTATAAGGTAAATTTGTTCATGAACAGGACTTAAAGAACCAAGCTGATGAGTAATGTTTTGTTTGTTTGTGTTTTTAAATCAACAAAATTGGTTTTAAAAAATGTTTAAAAATGTTATATCATAACTATTAAGCTAAACATTAAAAATGTTAATCTGTTGCCATGGTTATAACTAGATTTTTGTTTTTTTTTATTCATGCATTATCAGAAAACTTACATTTATTTATAATAAAATAGAAACTATTGAAACGTATGAGAAACATTCAAATATTTTTAAGAAAATTGAAATTAGCATATTTTGTTTCCATGGTATATGGTAACTGCATAATAACCATTATATCCAATGATGTTAAATTTTTTTAATGTGTTTGATGAAGTGAATTATTGATTATAGCTACAACAGTTCAGTTGTAGTCTCGCGTGTTTCTCAAAAGCTTGAGGTCCTGGATTCTAACCCCAACTTGGTCATACATGTACATTAGACTTTAAAATTTAAGATACTGCTTTCTTGCTTATCACTTGGCATTAGGAAGACAGAGTATTGACTGGTTCATCTGGTGCCAGGATAACTGACTGGTGGTGGTGGTGGTGGTGGTGGTGGTGGGGGGGGTTAATATGTTTGTCTGCAGCATAGTGACCTGGTGAGCTAGCACCTTACCAAAAAGTCAACAAAAGTTTGCTAGTATAAGACAGACCATAATGCACACTCATCTCAAATATATATACACAAACTTGTTTTATTAATCCATAGAGATAAAACTTTTTGCTCTCATCACAAATCGCTCAACATTGCTGATGCAACATTTAACAACATTACAACAACAACAATTATTGCTTAAAGCTACATCAGCATTATTGGAGCTATCTGCAGCTAGAGAAGGTAAGTGATATACATGTATCTCCTTATTTATTCACTAGTCATTTTAACTGGATGCAATAATTTGCAATTCTGAAACAAAATGTAGCTAGAGAAGGTAAGTGATATACATGTATCTCCTTATTTGTTCACTACTCATTTTAACTGGATGCAAAAATTTGCAATTCTGAAAAACAAAATGTATTAAAAATATGACAATTTCTTCACAGTGGGGTCATGTACTGGTATTTTTATGATATGAAATAGTTGTTACAAATAAATGAATTCCACAGCCATGAAAAAATCACAGTTTTAGGTGTCAATCTTTTAACTTGTAAACATTTTACTGACAAAGTGATGACACATGACACTTGTTTATAACACTTCAATTGATATTTATTTACACTTAAGATGTTAGTTGATAATCTAACATCATATTTCTCACTTACAGAGATTTTTGACCTCAAGTTGTTTACTGTTTGTTATCTGCTTGATAATCAACTATTGAGCCTTTTAAATAAAACAGAGTATTATAAAATGTACTCATAAACCTTTCACATCACTGAAACTGAAACAAGCACCACCCTGAAGAGTAATTTGTCAAGTTTAAAGCCTTTGTTCAATTTTTTTTTTAAAATAAAATAAGTGTTACCCATTTCTTGACAGAATTTCATTAATTGAAAAAATTATGTAAAAAAGAAGGTAAATGTCAAATTTGTTTCCAACTATTACTTTTGAAGAATATTGTTTAAAGTTTTTTTTGCACCTAAAAGCCTCCTTGATCTTGTGGCCTTGACCAAATAAGCTCATATGTAAGGTTCGTATACACTTCAGAGGAGAAATGAAAAGTTAAAAACGCAGCTCAAAATTAATAAGAAAACAGGTTTGATTAAACTAATAATAATCAATAGTTATAAATTGATAGAAAAATAAAGTTTACATAGTAGGATTTCTTTTCAAATAGATTTTTCAATTTTTTTATATAAATTTAAAATGTGTGTGTGTGTGTGTGTGTGTGTGTGTGTGTGTGTGTGTGTGTGATTTATAATTTGTAACCTATTCATTTAACATACATGTTTAAACAATACCTTATATAAAGAGACAATTGAATTGTTTGGTTCATTGACAACATAAGATAAATATAGGTATGATAAAATCTGTATGCACTGAGGTGTAATTTAGAAGAATAACCTGTGTATATATAGAACTGAGATTTATATAACCTTGTATTACTGAAAAACTGAAATATATTACACACAACATTGTAAAATATGGCAGAAAAAATCAGGTTAACAGAAAAACAACAACAAACCATTGATAAACTGGAAAAACTTGGAAGATTCAGGTGAACGATTTGTCAAATAATATTTGTTAAAATTTGTTTAAGTGTGATGAAGAATGGTAGGGACATCAAAAAAGGGAGGAGTAGTTTTACCGAAAAAATGAGAAAAATCTCTCTCTCTCTCTCTCTCTCTCTCTCTCTCTCTCTATATATATATAAATATATATATATATATATATATATATATATATATAATTTACATATCAATTCAAAGAAATCATTAATCTTTGGAATAATCAACATGGCCAAGCAATCAATAGGGTCTGTATTAATCACCTAGAACATCATTTTTTATTATTTATTTATTTATTTATTTATTTATTTGAAAACAAATTCAATGATTTTTCTCAAACTTTTAACTCAAATATCCAAATGTAAACAAAGTTCAGTAGCAATGTTTTGATTTTCTGATATATCAATATGATTGTTGTATGTTGGTTTATGAAATATCAGCAATTTTAAGTTATTCATGAAGATACAATTTATTTATTTACCTCAAAGGTTAATTTTTACACAAGTCGGATTTGGTGAGTATGTGTACAAGTGTTTCTGATCTGCAATGTACTAGTGAGAACTCAGGGTGACCTTTAGTGTGCTACTACATTTGCCTACAATGTGCAAATAAGCATTCAAGACCACTCGGCAGTACATTATGCTGGTACCTAATCAAACTGATAAAGGGAAACACCTTTCTAACTTACGGTTGACTTGGCCAATGCAGCCCCAATACAACAAAAGGGACCAGAACAGAAGTATATTACTTTATATATTTCTCTTTAACTAATATCTATACAGTCAGTTTTTAGATTTTGGAGGAAACTGGAAAGCCTAGAAAAAACAATAACTCTTGGCAAACAAATTTGAACAGTTCTCACACAAGCCTGACATGTTGTTTTATTCTTGCACCCCAGATAGAAATTTCCATATAAAGAGCTGTGCAAGATATTTCAATCTTGCACCTCCCTGTACAAGATAGCTTACACACTTTTTTCCTGCCAAGATTTATCAATGAAATCAGAAGTGTATCAATACTTTGAGAACCGCTTTAACCCAAGAATCTTGCATGTCTTCACACAAACAAATAAATGGAACAGGTAATACTACAGTTTAAATTTAAAATGTAATTTTAAAAACTTTTTTTCTTAATCAATATCAAGTTTATTTCATATTACATTAATTTTTATATGACGTAATGTTAATATGAATTATGACATCGCACTTGTTCCTGTCTTTTGTATTCACACGCCACTTCCATCATTTTGATTTTTAATAGAACTTGTATATTTTGTGGTACAAGAAATAGAATCAATCACTACTTATGTGTCAGATAGGGAAATCTCAACCCTTGTTCTAATATATCTGGTTGAGATTTCCCTATCTGGCACCACAAGTAGTGATAGATTCTTTTAATCTGGGTAGGTAGAGGAACTGTGATCCATAAACACAGGATTAAGACCACAACCTGCGCTTCCTCCAAAAAACCCCTTAACAACTGATAAACTATATAAATATTGACATCATAAGCAACAATAATAAAAATTTTAACCAATTCCTGTCATTTTTAATACATCTATTTGCCTAATGTTTAAGACAGTCATAAAAGCATCATTTTATTTTTACCTTCAGCGTTCATAAATGCATCATAGATCCGGAACGTTTCAAGCCACCTCCTCCTCCGGCTTATCCTGTGTTACGCTGGTATGCTTCAATGCATGTCCTTTATGAACACGAGGAGACAGTTTTACATTGCACTCCAATTGGAGTCCCAGTTCCAGGAATTCAAGCTTATGTTGGGGGATTAAACTGGATTAAAATTATAAACAAAGCTGATGGAACTGTGGAAAAAACAATCAAAGCAAGGGATTTTCATTTTATGGATACTGCAGTTACTCGAGAAGGTGATTTGTTAGTGAGCTCTGAAAAAGAGATTAAAAAACTAACACCTAATGGATTGTTTCTGGATTATGTTCGAGACACTTTGCCTTATGCTCCATATGGCCTTGTAGTAACCGAAAACGATGAAGTAATTATCTGCTTAAGAAAAGTAGGTTCACCAGGTAAAATAATGCGACTTTCACTCAAAGGAATCGTTAAAGCATTGATTCTACAGAGAACACCTGAACAAATAATGACAGAATTTCAATTTGATGAGAATCGTAAACCTTTTTTTAGCTGGCCATATAGAATTGGCTATAACCAAATTTCGGGAGATACGTGGGTGTCTGATGCAGATCTAAAGCATGTAATTGTCTTAAATAAAAAAGGCAAGTTTCTATTTAGATATTATGGCCCTCCAGGTATACCAAAAATTGAACCAATGGGAATAACTGTTACAAGAGATCAGGAAACTTTAATTTCAGATTTCAAAATGGAGGCCATTCACCGTGTTGATAAAAAAGGTCAGTTTTTACAATTTTTTATCACTAAACTGCAAGGTGTTTCAATGCCGCGGTCAATAGCTCTGGACAGTGTTGGTGATGTGTGGATGGGTATGTGGAGTAACCAGGTAGTCATAGCAGAGATAAAGAAAAGCCAATATTTAGAAGTAAAAGATGAAGAAACTGTAGCTGAAGAAATCAGAATACAAATGGAGTTGGAAGAAGCTGAGAAAGAAGCTGAGAAGAAAAGACAAAAACTACAAAAAGAACAAAAACATAAAAATCCTTTTGAGAATGAATTTGATGATGATGTCCCTCCAGATCTAGAAGATCTGTTATAAAAAAATAAACAAGAAGACATTGTCATTCACAACTCACACTTCTAACTCACTTTCTATTTCCACCAATAGTTTCAGTGATTACAACTTCTATTGCAAAGGTCCAAATTCCTGTCATTTACCCTTTAGCTGGTGATTTCTTGATATAAGTGAAATATTCTGAACTGGGACAAACAACTCCATTCAGTAATGCAATCAATATGTATATTTTTCATATAAGATATGCATTTTTTCTAAGAAATACTGTAAAATTGTTGGTATCAAAAGACAATGTTGCAGGGAAATATGTTAACACTTTTGAAGTAACAGCACTATTTCTTTTTGGCATGAATTTATTATTACCAACTTACTATTCTTAAAGCATTTTTATTATAACAAATTTTAATGCAAAAAATTAAAATTGTGTTCTAGACAGGTTGTTGTGCAATAAATTATGTAAAAACATAATTATACATGTGTTTATTCTGAGGAAGTAAATTTTTAAATGCTTGAAAAACTTTAACAGAAAAACTTAACATCACACTTTGTTGAAATGGATGAATGGATGAACGGAATGAAAGAACAGAACCCATTTCTATATCCCCCACCAACTTCGTTGAAATGGATGAATGGATGAACGGAATGGAGGAACAGAACCCATTTCTATATCCCCAACCAACTTTGTTGAAATGGATGAATGGATGAAGGAAATGAACAAACAGAACCCATTTCTATATCCCCCACCAACTTTGTTGAAATGGATGAATGGATGAATGGAATGAACAAACAGAACCCATTTCTATATCCCCCACCAACTTTGATGAAATGGATGAATGGATGAACTGAATGAACAAACAGAACCCATTTCTATATCCCCCACCAACTTTGTTGAAATGGATGAATGGATGAACAAACAGAACCTATTTCTATATCCCCCACCAACTTTGTTGAAATGGATGAATGGATGAATGGAATGAACAAACAGAACCCATTTCTATATCCCCCACCAACTTTGTTGAAATGAATGAATGGATGAATGGATGAATGGAATGAACGAACAGAACCCATTTCTATATCCCCACCAACTTTGTTGAAATGGACGAATGGATGAATGGATGAATGGAATGAACGAACAGAGCCCATTTCTATATCCCCACCAACTTTGTTGAAATGGATGAATGGATGAATGGAATGAACCAATCCAAACAAATAACTTATGTGTACAGAACAATCTGTTTTAAACAAACCATCAAAACCCAAGACATGGGTAAAGAAAATACTTGTATAAATAGAATTTACCCAAACAAAAACAAACAAACAAACAAACAAAAATAAAATAAAAAAAAATAATAATAATAATAAAAACCCTGTGTAACCTATGTATACAGAATAACCCTGTAAACCAAATCCATCCAAATTACAGTAAAAATCAAACCAAGTGTATACCAAATACCCATGAAAGTCAAAACTACTTTTTTACAAAAGATGAATATCCCTTTGTGAACTTAAAACCTGTTTACAAAGATCACATGTGTAAACCAAGTCATTGTTTACAAAAAATCTGGTGAGTTACCATACTTTGGAACTAGAATGCTGAAATCAATTTATTAACTTTCAATTTGTTTTTTTTACACATTTTGCATATAAAGTTGACTGCCAATTTATGCATTATAATGAAATTTTTAAGTTATTGTTTAGTACACATATAGTTATAATCAGTACTCATAACAATAAGAGGCACAATAGGGCCTGTATCGCTCACATGGAACAACTTTTGTTTTGTTTTGGGTTTTTTAAATACATAAAAAAATTTTTAATTCAATCAGCAATTTCTCAGCTAAATGCAATGAGAATGAGGCTATTAATTTCTGAGAATCAATCTAAAAATAAGTTTGTGCATGAGCAGTGGTTTTGTTTGCCTAAAATTACTACCGAATAAAGGTAGTTTCCCCTTGAGAAATAAGACTAAAATTTCCCAATTTGACAACTAAAATTCCCCAAAAGGCAACAGTGATACACAATCAAATAGTTTTAAGTTAAATCCAGTTGTTCAAAACTGTTCTGACAGACAAAAAATGTTAGATATTGTCACAATATAAAATCTTTGCAATGAATTTTAAAATTCTGAGCACAATATGTGACATAGACATAAAAAGGGTCCAAATTTTCCCAATCTGAAAGGTGGAAGGTAGTTTTTAAAAACCATAGCAAAATCACTGATGAGTGAAATGTGCAAATGTGTATCATAGTTTGTCTTCTACAACAGTACACTTAAGGTACTCACAGAGTCAGTTTTACAGCAGAAAAGCATACCATCCACTTGGTCACATTATCCTGGCACAGGGTAAAAAAAGTTGATACACTGCCATACTTATGCAGAGTGAAAAATTAGGCAGAAAAATATCTTTTTACTTTTTTACTTTTTATATAATTTTTAAGTCTTGTGTATGACCTGGAGTAGGTTTAAACCCAAAAACTACTGTTTTGTGAAGTATACACTCTACCACTGAACAAATTGGCAATGAAAAGATGGAGACAGTGAATTTAATGACATTATATAGAAAACCCAAGTATTCTGGAAAAAAACAACCAACCTTTGACAAACAAATAACAAACTTTCTAGGACCTGCCTAATTGAAATATTTACCTAGGTGATGAGAAGCACTTTGATCTATACCCACGTAATGAGAAGCACTTTGATGTATACCTGATGATGAGAAGCACTTTGATCTATACCTAGGAGATGAAAAGCACTTTGATCTAAACCTAGATGATGAGAAGCACTTTCATCTAGACCTAGGTGACGAGAAGCACTTTCATCTATACCTAGGTGATGAGAAGCACTTTGATTTATACCTAAGTGATGAGTAGAACTTTGATCTATACCTAGGTGATGAAAAGCACTTTGATCTATACTTAGGTGATTAGAAGCACTTCAATCTATACCTAGGTGATAAGTAGCACTTTGATTTATACCTAGGTGATTAGTAGAACTTTGATCTATACCTAGGTGATGAGAAGCACTTTGATCTATACCCACGTAATAAGAAGCACTTTGATCTATACCTAGGTGATGAGAAGCACTTTATCTATACCTAGGTGATGAGAAGCACTTTGATCTATGCCTAGGTGATTAGTAGCACTTTGATCTATACCTAGGTAATGAGAAGCACTTTGATCTATACCTAGGTGATAAGAAGCATTTTGATTTATACCTAAGTGATGAGTAGAACTTTGATCTATACCTAGGTGATGAGAAGCACTTTGATCTATACCTAGGTGATGAGGAGCACTTTGATCTATACTTAGGTGATTAGAAGCACTTCAATCTATACCTAGGTGATGAGTAGCACTTTGTTCTATGCCTAGGTGATGAGAAGCCCTTTGATCTATAAACTAAGGCCTAAGACCACTCAGTCATAGGAAAATTATCCCTAAAGAAAGTTTGTCTCTGAAGGAAATAGTTGAATAGCCTAGTTCATCTACATATCTAGTTCATCAAACAATAATTATTAAATAATAAACTTACTTTAAACCTGTAAAGCATGTGGAGGTCCTCCATCTTTGTTTAGCATACTTGATATCAAATGGGTAGAGTTGACTGTGTTTGGTAACAGACTGCTGAACAAATCAACTGAAAGTTTCTCCAATGATGGAATCTGTCGAAATATATCGATGAGAATTCTTCCGCTTTTACTTCCATGATTTAACTGTACCTGATTGGCCAGTATATTTAGGTAATGGGAGTTCAATTGTTGCACTGCATCAACATCTTTTAAACTCACATTCTCTGTTAAAACAATAAAACAAAACAGTAGTCAATAAGTTTTATATATTATCACTTTTTTGTTCTCTAACTTAATCCTTGTCAGTACTTTCAGCAAATAGAGTCACCTAGACAGTACTTGGAAACTTATAAGATAGTAATTTTTGTGATCCAAGATAGTAATTCTAATAACAACTCTAATAATGACTTTTATTGATCTGATACAGTACTTTAAGTGATCTTATATAGTACTTTAAGTGATCTTATATAGTACTTTAAAGGATCTGATATACTTTAAGTGATCTGATACAGTACTTTGTGATCTGATACAGTACTTTAAGTGATCTGATACAGTACTTTAAAGGATCTGATACAGTACTTTAAGTGATCTGATATAGTACTTTAAGTGATCTGATACAGTACTTTAAGTGATCTGATATACTTTAAGTGATCTGATACAGTACTTTAAGTGATCTGATACAGCACTTTAAGTGATCTGATACAGTACTTTAAAGGATCTGATACAGTACTTTAAGTGATCTGATACAGTACTTTAAAGGATCTGATACAGTACTTTAAGTGATCTGATATTGTACTTTAAGTGATCTGATACAGTACTTTAAGTAATCTGATACAGTACTTTAAGTGATCTGATACAGTACTTTAAGTGATCTGATACAGTACTTTAAGTGATCTGATACAGTACTTTAAGTTATCTGATACAGTACTTTAAGTGATCTGATACAGTACTTTAAGTGATCTGATACAGTACTTTAAGTGATCTGATACAGTATTTTGTGATCTGATACAGTACTTTAAGTGATCTTATATAGTACTTTAAGTGATCTGATACAGTACTTTAAGTGATCTGATACAGTACTTTAAAGGATCTGATACAGTACTTTAAGTGATCTGATACAGTACTTTGTGATCTGATACAGTACTTTAAGTGATCTTATATAGTACTTTAAGTGATCTGATACAGTACTTTTAGTGATCTGATACAGTACTTTAAAGGATCTGATGCAGTACTTTAAGTGATCTGATACAGTACTTTAAAGGATCTGATGCATTACTTTAAGTGATCTTATACAGTACTTTAAGTGATCTTATACAGTAGTTTGTGATCTTATACAGTACTTTAAGTGATCTGATACAGTACTTTAAAGGATCTGATACAGTACTTTAAGTGATCTTATACAGTACTTTAAAGGATCTGATACAGCACTTTAAGTGATCTGATACAGTACTTTGTGATCTGATACAGTACTTTAAGTGATCTTATATAGTACTTTAAGTGATCTGATACAGTACTTTTAGTGATCTGATACAGTACTTTATAGGATCTGATGCAGTACTTTAAGTGATCTGATACAGTACTTTAAAGGATCTGATGCATTACTTTAAGTGATCTTATACAGTACTTTAAGTGATCTTATACAGTACTTTAAGTGATCTTATACAGTACTTTTATTTATCTGAGACAGAAAATTTATTGATCTTGGACAGTACTTTTAGTTAATAGTTTTTCAGATTTTTGACAAATATACTATTTTAGCCATTTCCCCACATTTTAGCCCCATGACTACCATTTGCAAAAAATCTGAAACAAGATGAGCTAAGAATATTATATATGAAATAACTAACTGATTTCTCTAATACATTCAGAGGATTTTTTCACTATTTTCCCCTTTATGGGGCCCCAAGAAGACACAATTCCTACACTTGCGCCATTTTGAAAGGCCTTGACTGAGGCATGATGATACCAAAATTTCATTAAATTTGGCCCAGTGTATTGCAATTGCTCATCTAAGCTTTCAGCTTTTTGGTAAACTAAAATTTAAATCAAAATAATTTTTGTTATCATTTGAAGTTATGGAGATAAAACATGGAAACATTCCTTATCGTTTGGCTACATTACTACACATATGACAGATCTCACCATTACCATTGAGATCACAGTCAATAAGGTTTAAACTCTTCCCTAAAATCAGGGAAATTAGGGGCCTCAGTGGCCCAGTGGTCTAAAGCGTGGGCTTACGGATCACAGTGCGGCTGCCTCTCACCGTCTGGGTTCGAATCCCACTTGGGACAGATCCTAGTGTGAGAAAGTATATACATAATAATAATAATATATATATATATATATATATATATATATATATATATAAACACTTAAAATAACTGTTGATCAATTCAATACCGAAAGGGTGCTCCTAAACTAAAGAAAGGAGGGATATACTGATAGAAGAAGAACAAGGTTAATAAACAGGTGAGAGTACAAACAATTCTTCATTTAACCTTTGAAAATTCATGAAAGAAATAAATGATTAGAAGTAAACTGACAGAACAGAATTTACTTTGATTTATCCAATATTTAAAGTTATAAGATTTCATTTTACCGTACCTGGGGTTTTTTAAAGTGAAATATATAGTAGCTAATTTGGGCCTTCAAATCTAAAACTTTGAGATATCCAAAGCTTTGACTTATCAGATTTTGAGATTACAAGTTTCTACTGTATACAAAAGTGGTCTTTTTTAAACGTTTAATCAACAAAGTTAAAAAAATAAAACAATGTTACAATGCAAAAATTTCCTATAAAAAAATGCCACCATTTCATCAGTACGGTAAATGACAAATTCTTTTTTGTATTTGTGTAAATTTTAATCCATATAGAAATGCAGCAGATAGAAAATGGACATAAACTAAAAATTTAAATGATTTGACCTGATGATCTTGATCTTCAACATGCATAATACAAGGTTGTTTATGACATCATCTTATGCCGGTTTATACTTGAACTGAATTCATTGATTTCCATTTAAATATCATGATACAGGTAGCAGTTTTTATTGAGTGACGGACAGATTTACTGATGAACTGACCGATGGATGACAGACCCTCTGACAGACAAACGGAACAAAAATCATAGTACTTACCTGTGGATGTCAGTTGTATGATACATAAAATTGTTTTCTCTAGATCTGTCAATTCAAAACTATTGAATTTTTCAGCAATTTTAAACATTGCTTTAACTGACTCACAAGGAAGAAACCTTTCAATGGAAGTTCTTGAAAATATCCTTTCTCCATTTAGCAATAGAAAGCTTTGTTCATTTACAAAAAACTCTGAAGATGTTAACTGCAATAAAAAAGAGAAAATTTCTTTATAGCACACCTGGCCAAGGATTTAGAAAAAAAAAAACACTTTGAAAACTTTTTTTAGATCATCTGACCAATAAACATACTATCCTTAAGACGAGTGCAACATAACCTAAATTTTATTAAAGTTACTGTATCTAGGTCAAGGGTCAAGTAGTTTCACGACCTTAGTAGAGCCTCATCCACTGTTGCTAAATACAAAGTTTCAAGTGTCTAGATCTTTTATTTCATTAGAAAGATGTTAAAACTTGTTATTACAATAGTCCACCTTTAATGTAGGTCAACAAACTTGGTAGAGTTTTGCAAACTTTTTGTTGAATGATAATATGACATTCAAAAGTTTTACTCCTTCAGATCTTTGTGACCTTGATTGTAGTCAGGTCAGTAAACTTCCCAAGTTTGCCTCATAGTGTATGACATTCATGATTTCAACAAAACAGTGTATGACATTTCTCATTTAAAAAAAAAAACAGAGTGTATGACATTCCTGATGTAAATAAAACAGTGTATGACATTTCTTTTTTCAATAAAACAGTGTATGACATTCCTGTTTTTTGCAAATACAGTGTATGACATTCCTGATTTAAATAAAACAGTGTATGTCATTTCTTTTTTCAATAAAACAGTGTATGACAGTCCTGTTTTCACTAATATGATGTATGACATTCCTAATTTCAACAAAAAAGCATGTATGACATTCCTGATTTTAATAAGACATAGTGTATGACATTCCTTATTTCAATAAATCACATGGTATGACATTTTCAATAAAACAGTGTATGACATTTCTGATCATAGTTTAGGTTTTTTCACAAATTAAACTAGTAAAATTATTCATCATCAGTTTACAAGCCAAACTTACCATCCATATATCTAGAAAAGCTCTCTTAATAAGCTGTGTCTTATCTTCTGCACACAAGTTTTTAAAACCAGGGACGGCATTAGAGAATCCTATAAATATATAGAATTATATAAAAAAATAAAATATTTTCCATATTTAAGATTGGTTTGTGTGTGGTATTGAAAAAAAGCATTTATTTAGAAGTTAATAAATATTGGGGTATAGCACAATGAAGAGAAAAATACAGAGTTGTATCATCATTTGAACACTAAATAGACCTTCTATGAGTTATCAAAACTATTTTTTAAATTATCATGAGAAAAAAGTAATCTCACAAAATTTGCCATCAGCAGATTATATAAAGCTGTTACTGCTAGGTTTTCATTTTCAACGATGACAAAGGTCAACCTACTGTAATTGATAAGACATTTCAGACCCTTGACTAGAGGAAAATCTAAATATTGCTGATTTCCAACAGTACATACCAGTATATTGCTGATTTCCAACAGTACATACCAGTATATTGTTGATTTACAACAGTACATACCAGTATATTACTGATTTACAACAGCACATACCAGTATTTTGTTGATTTCCAACAGTACATACCAGTAAATTGAAGATTTACAACAGTACATACCAGTATATTGTTGATTTAAAACAAAAAAAAAAACAGTATATTGCTGATTTCCAAAAGTACTTGTTACCTGTATATTGTTGATTAATTTTTTTTATAACAGTACTTACCAGTATATTGTTGATTTATAACAGTAAATACCAGTAAATTGTTGATTTACAACAGTACATACCAGTAAATTAAAGACTTAAAACTGTTACAGTATATACCAGTATATTGTTGATTTACAACAGTACATACCAGTATATTGTTGATTTACAACAGTACATACCTGTATATTGCTGATTTCCATTACATACAAGTATATTGTTGATTTACAACAGCATATACCAGTATATTGCTGATTTCCAGGACATACCTGTATATTGTTGATTTACAACAGCACATACCAGTATATTGTTGATTTACAACAGCATATACTAGTATATTGTTGATTTCCAGGACATACCAGTATATCGTTGATTTACAACAGTATTTAACTGCATATTGTTGATTTCCAACAGTACATACCAGTATATTGTTGATTTTCAACAGTACATACCAGTATATTGTTGATTTACAACAGCACATACTAGTATATTGCTGATTTCCAGGACATACCAGTATATTGTTTATGTAAACAGTACATACCTGTATATTGCTGATTTCCAGTACATACCAGTTTATTATTGATTTACAACAGTACATACCAGTATTTTGTTGATTTACAACAGCACAAACCAGTATATTGCAGATTTTCAGGACAATCCAGTTTATTGTTGATTTACAACAGCACATACCAGTTTATTGTTGATTTACAACAGTACATACCAGTATATTGCTGATTTCCATTACATACAAGTATATTGTTGATTTACAACAGCATATACCAGTATATTGCTGATTTCCAGGACATACCTGTATATTATTGATTTACAACAGCATATACCAGTAGACTGCTGATTTCTAGGACATACCAGTATATTGTTGATTTACAACAATACATACCAGTATATTGTTGACTTACATCAGTACATACCAGTATATTGTTGATTTACAACAGTATATACCTGTATATTGCTGATTTCCAGTACATACCAGTATTTTGTTAATTTACAACAGTATATACCTGTATATTGCTGATTTCCAGTACATACCTGTATATTGTTGATTTACAACAGTATATGCCTGTAAATTGTTGATTTCCAGGACATACCAGTATATTGTTCATTTACAACAGCATATACTAGTATATTGTTGATTTACAACAGCACATACCAGTATATTGTTGATTTACAAAAGCATATACCAGTATATTGTTGATTTACAACAGCATATACCAGTATATTGCTGTAATTCCAGGACATACCAGTATATTGTTGATTTACAACAGCATATACTAGTATATTGTTGATTTACAACAGCACATACCAGTATATTGTTGATTTACAACAACATATACCAGTATTGTTGATTTCCAGGACATACCAGTGTATCGTTGATTTACAACAGTATTTAACTGCATATCGTTGATTTCCAACAGTACATACCAGTATATTGTTGATTTTCAACAGTACATACCAGTATATTGTTGATTTACAACAGTACATACTTGTATATTGCTGATTTCCAGTACATACCAGTATATTGTTGATTTACAACAGCACATACTAGTATATTGCTGATTTCCAGGACATACCAGTATATTGTTGATTTACAACAGCACACCAGTATATTGTTGATTTACAACATTACATACCAGTATATTGTTGATTTACAACAGCACATACCAGTATATTGCTGATTTCCAGGACATACCAGTATATTGTTTATGTAAACAGTACATACCTGTTTATTGCTGATTTCCAGTACATACCAGTATATTATTGATTTACAACAGTACATACCAGTATTTTGTTGATTTACAACAGCACAAACCAGTATATTGCAGATTTCCAGGACAATCCAGTTTATTGTTGATTTACAACAGCACATACCAGTTTATTGTTGATTTACAACAGTACATACCAGTATTTTGTTGATTTACAACAGCACATACCAGTATATTGCTGAATTCCAGGACATACCATTATATTGTTGATTTACAACAGCACATACCAGTATATTGTTGATTTCCAGTACATACCAGTATATAGTTGATTTACAACAGTACATACCAGTATATTGTTGATTTACAACAGCACATACCAGTATATTGTTGATTTACAACAGTACATACCAATATATCGTTGATTTACAACAGCACATACCAGTATATTGTTGATTTCCAGTACATACCAGTATATTGTTGATCTACAACAGCACATACCAGTAAATTGCTGATTTCAAGCACATACCAGTATATTGTTGATTTCCAACAGTATATATATTGCTGATTTCCAGTACATACCAGTATATTGTTGATTTACAACAGCACATACCAGTAAATTGTTGATTTACAACATTACATACCAGTATATTGCTGATTTACAACAGCACATACCAGTATATTGCTGATTTCCAGGACATACCAGTATATTATTGATTTACAACAGCACATACCAGAAAATTGTTTATTCATTCCCTCAAGATTAATTAAAGATAAGCTGAATAGTTCTTCTTCACTGTTACAGGCTTCATTTGTTGCTGGCAGAATATTCTACAATAAAATAGTTGATCAATATCAACCCATTTTCACCTTGAGATCTAGAGCTTACAGAAATACAGAAAATAATAATGAGGAATTTTTACCCTTTAAATGTTTATTAATTATTCTGGCATCTCATTAACCTTATCTATCAATACACAAATGTATGAAGCCAAATTTGCCTGATATGCTCACCTAATAACGACTAGTTAAATTATGAAATGAGAGACAATTTTAAATTACAAATAAGGTAATGACCTTGACCTTGGGTTGATGTAGGACTACAGAAAAACATAACCAATTCTTGATCTAATTTTAAGATACCAATTAATTATAGACTTAAGAACGAAGATGATGATGATGAAGATTTGTTAAGAATTTTGCATTCTTTGGTCACCTTGACCTAGTTTCGGTAGCTATGGCAATGTTAAAAACATACATACTTCTGACCAAATTTCATTGAAACCTTACAAAAAGTTTAAGACAATTCATAATTTGTGTTAACAATACACAAGCACAGGCTGCACTAATGTCAGAGGCTTATATAACCTTTAATAAGGTCAGCTTTAAATCACCTTGACCAAAAAAAAAAAAAAAATAAAATAAAATAAAATAAAATAAAAAAAAAAAAAAAAAAAATAAAAAAAAAAAAAAACAAACAAAACAAGAGGCCCATGGGCCTTAACGCTCACCTGAGAATATCTCCAAAATTGCAACAGACAATATATCAAGTACAGAAAATTTAAAGAAACTCAAGAACTCCCAAAAAAATTAATCAGAAATATTCAGTCACATTTCATTAATAAGCAGCTAATATGCATAAAGTGACTGTAGTCTTCTTTTGCAGCTGTCACCTTGACCTTTCAACATATGACCTTGAATCATATATCAAAATGATTGCCACGTCAATATCTACAATATTCCAATATGCATGCCTATACAAAAAGTTAATAGTTTACAAGATAATTAGCAATTTAAGTCTTCTTTTACAGCTGTAACCTTGACCTTTCTATATATGACCTTGAACCATATATCAAAATGATTGCCACGTCAATATCTACAATATTCCAATATGCATGCCTATACAAAAAGTTAATAGTTTTCAAGATAATTAGCAATTTAAGTCTTCTTTTGCAGTTGTGACCTTGATCTTTTGACATATGACCTTGAACTATATATTAAAATCATCGTCATGTCAATACCTACAATATTCTAAAATACACGCCCATACAAAAAGTTAATAGTTTTCAAGATAATTAGCAATTTAACTTTTCTTTTGCAGTTGTGAACTTGACCTTTCAACATATGACCTTGAACCATATATCAAAATGATCATCATGTCAATACCTACAATATTCTAATATACACGCCTATACAAAAAGTTAATAGTTTTCAAGATAATTAGCAATTTAAGTCTTCTTTTGCAGCTGTGACCTTGACCTTTCAACAAATGAACTTGAACTATATATCAAAATGATTGTTGTCGCAATATCTACAATATTCTTATATACATGCCTATACAAAAAGTTAATAGTTTTCAAGATAATTAGCAATTTGAGTCTTCTTTTGCAGCTGTGACCTTGACCTTTAAACATATGACCTTGAAATATATATCAAAATGATCGTCATGTCAATACCTACAATATTCTAATATACATGCCTATACAAAAAGTTTATAGTTTTCAAGATAATTAGCAATTTAACTTTTCTTTTGCAACTGTGACCTTGACCTTTCAACATATGACCTTGAACCATATATCAAAATGATCGTCATGTCAATACCTACAATATTCTAATATACATGCCTATACAAAAAGTTAATAGTTTTCAAGATGATTAGCAATTTAACTTTTCTTTTGCAGCTGTGACCTTGATCTTTCAACATATGACCTTGAACCATATATCAAAATGATCGTCATGTCAATACCTACAATATTCTAATATAAATGCCTATACAAAAAGTTAATAGTTTTCAAGATAATTAGCAATTTAACTTTTCTTTTGCAGCTGTGACCTTGACCTTTCAACATATGACCTCGAACCATATATCAAAATGATCGTTGTCCAAATATCTACAATATTCTAATATACATGCCTATACAAAAAGTTAATAGTTTTCAAGATAATTAGCAATTTAAGTCTTCTTTTGCAGCTGTGACCTTGACCTTTCAACAAATGAACTTGAACTATATATCAAAATGATTGTTGTCGCAATACCTACAATATTCTAATATACATGCCTATACAAAAAGTTTATAGTTTTCAAGATAATTAGCAATTTAATTTTTCTTTTGCAACTGTGACCTTGACCTTTCAACATATGACCTTGAACCATATATCAAAATGATCGTCATGTCAATACCTACAATATTCTAATATACATGCCTATACAAAAAGTTAATAGTTTTCAAGATAATTAGCAATTTAACTTTTCTTTTGCAGCTGTGACCTTGATCTTTCAACATATGACCTTGAACCATATATCAAAATGATCGTCATGTCAATACCTACAATATTCTAATATAAATGCCTATACAAAAAGTTAATAGTTTTCAAGATAATTAGCAATTTAACTTTTCTTTTGCAGCTGTGACCTTGACCTTTCAACATATGACCTCGAACCATATATCAAAATGATCGTTGTCCAAATATCTACAATATTCTAATATACATGCCTATACAAAAAGTTAATAGTTTTCAAGATAATTAGCAATTTAAGTCTTCTTTTGCAGCTGTGACCTTGACCTTTCAACAAATGAACTTGAACTATATATCAAAATGATTGTTGTCGCAATACCTACAATATTCTAATATACATGCCTATACAAAAAGTTTATAGTTTTCAAGATAATTAGCAATTTAATTTTTCTTTTGCAACTGTGACCTTGACCTTTCAACATATGACCTTGAACCATATATCAAAATGATCGTCATGTCAATACCTACAATATTCTAATATACATGCCTATACAAAAAGTTAATAGTTTTCAAGATAATTAGCAATTTAACTTTTCTTTTGCAGCTGTGACCTTGATCTTTCAACATATGACCTTGAACCATATATCAAAATGATCGTCATGTCAATACCTACAATATTCTAATATACACGCCTATACAAAAAGTTAATAGTTTTCAAGATAATTAGCAATTTAACTTTTCTTTTGCAGCTGTGACCTTGACCTTTCAACATATGACCTTGAACCATATATCAAAATGATCGTTGTCCAAATATCTACAATATTCTAACATACATGCCTATACAAAAAGTTAATAGTTTTCAAGATAATTAGCGATTTAAGTCTATTTTTGCAGCTGTGACCTTGACCTTTGAACATATGACCTTGAACCATATATCAAAATGATTGTTGTCGCAATACCTACAATATTCTAATATAAATGCCTATACAAAAAGTTAATAGTTTTCAAGATATAGTGACAAATAAATAATTTTCCCACTAAGTTCCTTGCCATTTCCCCATTTTGAGCCCCATCGCTTTCATTTGTGCAAATCTAAAACTAGATGACCTAAGAATGTTATAAGTGAAATAACTAAGGTATATCACTTGTACATTCAGAGGAGAAGATTTTTAAAGTTTTTCACTATTTCCCCCTTTATGGGGCCCCAAGGGGACATAACTCCTTCATATGTGCAAATCTGAAAGGCCTTCACCCAGGCATCATCATCACCAAGTTTCATCAAATTTGGGTTGGTAGTTTTAGAGGAGTTGATTAAAATGTAAAATGTTAACGCACGACGGACGACGCACGACGCACGACGCACGACAGACGACGGACGGTGAACCATCGCAATAGCTCATCTGAGCTTTCAGCTCAGGTGAGCTAAAAACCCCAAATTTTATGGCTTTTATTCACCAACAAAATTAAGGAGCTCTAAATATAGCTCAACCGTCTAAAACAAGTGGTTGGTCTCAATTCTGTTTGCATATAAAGCTACTAATGAGGCAATGAACAAGTCTAAAAAACCACTACATCTGTTAATTAGCTATGTATGTACAAATGCTTCCTGTACAATAAAACTATATATACATTTTTACGTTCAATGGTTTATGACACGTCAGGAAAACATACCGGTCATCACTGGTTTCATGTGTTATGGTTATATAGTGCATATATAACAACTTACCTCTTTTGATAAGTGTTTTTTTATTTTCTCTCTTTTTACCATTACCGGTGAAAACAAGAGCTCTGTAGGCTTGTGAAGTCGTTTTGTAGTTGTCTCTATGAGTCTAGCTGATTCAGGACTTGCCCTGCCACCATCAAATGTCACTAATGGGGAACATGTTTCCAGTTCTGAATGACTTAACTCCTCATCTTCATCTTTACACAGCATGTAAATGCTTGATGAGGAATTTTCTGACTTATTTGTACAGTTTGGTGGTAGAGTGTTTTTAAATATGTCTGCTGGATTGGATTGAGTTGTCTCCCTTTGCAAAAGAGAATTTTTATATTCCTGAAAATTATTATAAGCACTACAATTACTCAAATCTCCAGTTTCACTCTTGAAAAATTTTGTTGGTAATTTCCCATTACAAGGAGAATTTGAAGCTGAAGTTGTGTTCAAAATTTCATTAGAAGGAAATTGTTTTCTCTTTACACCATTATTATTGCATGGCAGCCAAGGACCATTCCCTTGTTTAGCATTATTGTGATTCAGAACATCCATGGACTGCCTGCAATTTTCTTTTTCAATCATTTTTTTTCTTTCAAACTGTGACACAGAATTTGCTTTGCTGTTGCAATTAGAGAAATTTCCATCAAATAAACTCTGTGAAATTGATGGAATTTGTGCCTCAAAATTCTGTTCCATCCATTGGTCGAGAGGAGGAGTTTCCATAAGCTTTTCAATAAGAACCTGAATAACACTGGTACTGTACTGAGGTCTACTTCCTGATGCAGCTGCATCAGATGAACCATTTTCTTCAAATACTTTTTCTGTCAGATCTGAAGTATTTGAAACTGTACAGCCTAATGCTGAAATTCTTTCAGCTGTGTCTCTAAAATTTGGTATTTCTTTCCCACGGCCATTTTGATCTGTATAGCCTAATGCTGAAATTCTTTCAACTGTGTCTTTATAATCTGACATTTCTTTTTCAGAGCCATTGTGATCTGTATAGCCTAATTCTGCAATTCTTTCAAATGTATCTCTATAATTTGGCATTTCTTTCCCATGGCCATTTTGATCTGTATAGCCTAATGCTGAAATTCTTTCAACTGTGTCTCTAAAATTTGGTATCTCTTTCCCACGGCCATTTTGATCTGTATAGCCTAATGTTGAAATTCTTTCAGCTGTGTTTTTATTACCTGACATTTCTTTTTCAGAGCCATTGTGATCTTTATAGCCTAATTCCACATTTCTTTCAACTGTATCTCTATAATTTGGCATTTCTTTCCCACGGCCATTTTGATCTGTATAGCCTAATTCCACATTTCTTTCAACTGTTTCTCTATAATTTGGCATTTCTTTCCCACGGCCATTTTGATCTGTATAGCCTAATTCCACATTTCTTTCAACTGTATCTCTATAATTTGGTATTTCTTTCTCAGAGCCATTCTGATCTGTCCAATATCCCCAGCTACATGGGTGAAGATTTGGTTGCACCATTGAAGATGCTAACAATGATTTTGATGTAGGCAGACTATTTAATGGAGCTGGTTCTATATCATTAGATGGAAGGAATGTTTTCTGGGAACAATGATTTACCAGTGAGGTATCTGAAGCAGTTTCATCTAGAAGGCTAAAATGTTTCGTATTTGCAGCTTTCAAGGCTTTTTCTTTCTCAACTTTAGGAATTCTTCCCATTTTTACAGCTGAAATATTTAAAATAAGACCGATTCATTGAGTAACAATGATAAATTAGTACATTTAGAAATGTTTATGTATTTGTCATGTTTGTATTGTATTGTTTTTAAAGAGATTAGCTTGACAAAAAAGGAACAAATAAATACAATGTTTTTTATATCCAAAACAAGAGCCCCATGGCCTTAATGCTCACCTGAGGATAAGACTCAAATCATTTGCATAGTACAATAGACAATAGCACTAATTACAGAAACTATCCAAGTTTTCCCAACTTTGAACCCAACTGCCACAACACTTAATTAGAAATATCTAGTCATTGTTCATAAATAAATAGCTTAAATGCATGTAGTAACTAAAGTACAATGAATTATTTCCAGATCATTTAGTATTTTAGTATACCTATGCAACTAAGACCTTGACCTTTAAACCCATAACCTTAAATTATATATCAAAGTGATTATCATATCTTATATATTCAGTTAGACTTGTCAATAAAAATGTTAATGGTTTTCCAGATAATTCAAAGATTCAGTATTCTTAAGCAGCTACAACCTTGATCTTTGAACCTATAACCTTGAAATATACACTACAAGAGGCCCAAAAGGGCCTGTATCGCTCAACTGGTACTTTATTTGCATGTGAATTTCAGACAGCCATGCTGCTAGCTATGCCAGTTGAACTAAAATGTTTCAGAAAAAAATGATATGTATGTGAAATGGCTATACATCTTCTGTCTATATACCAAATTTAAACCAAATTGTATGATATATACATGTGTATCTGCCATTCATTACTTTTTGCTATTTATAATAACAGCCATTTTTTTGGATGCCACAGTTCGTGCAAACTTTAATCTGCATCACCTAGGGACCCTACACACCAAATTAGGTTCATATAGGTCCAGTAGTTTCTGAGGAAAAGAATTTCAAAGAATTAGCTAAATATAGCACCTTATTTGAATATTCTGCTAAAAGTGACCCAATAAAAACTTTTTTCTGAAAAACCCGTTATATATGTTAAATGGCTATGAATCTACTTTCTACATACTAAATTTAAACTAAATCAGTTGAAAATAAAACGTGTATCAGCCATTTAGCACTTTTTGTTATTTATAGTAACGGCGGCCATCTTGGATGCAGCAGGAAGTTGATTTGTGCAAACTTTAATCTGCATCACCTAGGGACCTTACAAACCAAATTAGGTTCATATAGGTCCAGAAGTTTCTGAGGAGAAGATTTTCAAAGAATTGGCTAAATATAGCACCTTATTTGAATATTCTGCTAAAAGCGACCTAATTAAAAATGTTTCTGAAAAACCCGTTACATATGTTAAATGGCTATGAATCTACTTTCTACATACTAAATTTAAACTAAATCAGTTGAAAATTAAACGTGTATCAGCCATTTAGCACTTTTTGCTATTTATAGTAACGGCAGCCATCTTGGATGCAGCAGGAAGTTGATTTGTGCAAACTTTAATCTGCATCACCTAGGGACCTTACACACCAAATTAGGTTCAAATAGGTCCAAAAGTTTCTGAGGAGAAGATTTTCAAAGAATTGGTTAAATATAGCACCTTATTTGAATATTCTGCTAATAGCGACCCAATTAATAATGTTTCTGAAAAACCTGTTACATATGTTAAATGGCTATGCATCTACTTTCTATATACCAAATTTGAACTAAATCGGTTGAAAATTAAACGTGTATCAACCATTTAGCACTTTTTGCTTTTTATAGAATGGCGACCATCTTGGATGCCGCAGGAAGTTGATTTGTGCAAACTTTAATCTGCATCACCTAGGGACCTTTCACACTAAATTAGGTTCAAACAGGTCCAGTAGTTTCTGAGGAAAAGATTTTCAAAGAATTGGCTCAATATAGCACCTTATTTGAATATTCTGCTAATAGCGACCCAATAAAAACTTTTTTCTGAAAAACCCGTTACATATGTTAAATGGCTATGAATCTACTTTCTACATACTAAATTTAAACTAAATCAGTTGAAAATAAAACGTGTATCAGCCATTTAGCACTTTTTGTTATTTATAGTAACGGCGGCCATCTTGGATGCCGAAGGAAGTTGATTTGTGCAAACTTTAATCTGCATCACCTAGGGACCCTACACACCAAATTAGGTTCATATAGGTCCAGTAGTTTCTGAGGAAAAGATTTTCAAAGAAATAGCCGAATATAGCACCTTATTTGAATATTCTGCTAATAGCGACCCAATAAAAACTTTTTTCTGAAAAACCCGTTATATATGTTAAATGGCTATGAATCTACTTTCTACATACTAAATTTAAACTAAATCAGTTGAAAATAAAACGTGTATCAGCCATTTAGCACTTTTTGCTATTTATAGTAATGGCGGCCATCTTGGATGCCGCAGGAAGTTGATTTGTGCAAACTTTAATCTGCATCACCTAGGGACCTTTCACACCAAATTAGGTTCAAACAGGTCCAGTAGTTTCTAAGGAAAAGATTTTCAAAGAATTGGTTAAATATAGCACCTTATTTGAATATTCTGCTAATAGCGACCCAATAAAAAATGTTTCTGAAAAACCCGTTACATATGTTAAATGGCTATGCATCCACTTTCTATATACCAAATTTGAACTAAATCGGTTGAAAATTAAACGTGTATCAGCCATTTAGCACTTTTTGCTTTTTATAGTAACGGCGGCCATCTTGGATGCCGCAGGAAGTTGATTTGTGCAAACTTTAATCTGCATCACCTAGGGACCTTTCACACCAAATTAGGTTCAAACAGGTCCAGTAATTTCTGAGGAAAAGATTTTCAAAGAATTGGCTCAATATAGCACCTTATTTGAATATTCTGCTAATAGCGACCCAATAAAAAATGTTTCTGAAAAACCCGTTACATATGTTAAATGGCTATGAATCTACTTTCTTTATACCAAATTTGAACTAAATCAGTTGAAAATTAAACGTGTATCAGCCATTTAGCACTTTTTGCTATTTATAGTAACGGCGGCCATCTTTGATGCCCCAGGAAGTTGATTTGTGCAAACTTTAATCTGCATCACCTAGGGACCTTACACAACAAATTAGGTTCAAATAGGTCCAGTAGTTTCTGAGGAGAAGATTTTCAAAGAATTGGCTAAATATAGCACCTTATTTGAATATTCTGCTAAAAGCGACCTAATTAAAAATGTTTCTGAAAAACCCGTTACATATGTTAAATGGCTATGCATCTACTTTCTATATACCAAATTTGAACTAAATCGGTTGAAAATTAAAAGTGTATCAGCCATTCATCACTTTTTGCTATTTATAGTAACGGCGGCCATCTTGGATGCCGCAGGAAGTTGATTTGTGCAAACTTTAATCTGCTTTACCTAGGGACCTTACACACCAAATTTGATTAAAATTGGTCCAGTAGTTTCAGAGGAGAAGATTAAAGTTTATGCACGGATGCACGGACGCACGCACGCTTCGCCATGCCATAAGCTCAGCTGGCTATTGCCAGTTGAGCTAAAAATGATTGTTATTTCAATATCTCAAATATTTTAATATACATTCCTGTACAAGAAGTCAATAGTTTTAGAGATATTCTTATTCTTAGGAAGCTGTGACCTTAAACTTTGAACCTAAGTATTCCTAAGAAGCTATGACCTTTACCTTCGACCTATGACCTTGAATCATATATCAAAATCATTGTCATATCAATACCTTTAATATTCTTATTCATTTTTATGCCTTTCCAACAACAAGTTAAGTTTTAAGATAACTAACATTAGTCATCTTATGCAGCTATGACCTTGACCTTTGAACCTTTAACTTAGAACCGTACACCAAAATTATCATAATATCAATACCCACAATATTCTTATATACATGCCTTTACAAAAAGCTTAAACTTTTCAAGATAATTGAATGTTATGATGGAGGACACATATCATGTTATAATAGAGGACACATATCATGCTATGATGGAGGACACATATCATGTCATAAAAGAGGACACATATCATGTTATAATGGATGACACAAACCATGTAATAATGGGGGACACACATCATGTTATAATGAAGGGTGCACACTATGTTTTAATGGAGGACACATATCATGTTATAAAGGATGACACATGCATGTTATGATGGAGGACACACATCATGTTATAATGAAGGGCGCACATCATGTTAAAATGGAGGACACACACCATGTAATAATGGAGGACACACATCATGTAATAATGGGTACACACATCATGTTATAATGGAGGACACACATCATGTAATAATGGAGGACACCCATCATGTAATAATGGAGGACACACATCATGTAATAATGGAGGACACACATCATGTTATAATGGAGGACACACATCATGTAATAATGGAGGACACACATCATGTAATAATGGAGGACACACATCATGTTATAATGGAGGACACACATCATGTAATAATGGAGAACACACATCATGTAATAATGGATGACACGCATCATGTTATCATGGAGGACACACATCATGTAATAATGGAGGACACACACCATGTAATAATGGAGGACACACATCATGTTATAATGGATTACACGCATCATGTTATCATGGAGGACACACATCATGGTATCATAGAAGACACACATGTTACAATGGAGGACACACATCATGTTATCATGGAGGACACACATCACGTTATAATGGAGGACACAAACCATGTTATAATGTTGGACACACATCATGCTATAACGGAGGACACACATCATGTTATAATGGAGGACACACATCATGTTATAAAGGATGACACACAACATGTTATAATGGACACACATCATGTTATAATGGATGACACACATCATGTTATAATGGAGAACACACATCATGTTATAATGGAGGACACACATCATGTTATAACGGAGGACACACATCATGCAATAATGGATGACACACATCATGTTATCATGGAGAACACACATCATGTAATAATGGAGGACACACACCATGTAATAATGGAGGACACACATCATGTTATAACGGAGGACACACATCATGTAATAACAGAGAATACACATCATGTAATAATGGATGACACACATCATGTTATAATGGAGAACACACATCATGTTATAATGGAGAACACACATCATGTTATAATGGAGAACACACATCATGTTATAATGGAGGACACACATCATGTAATAATGGAGGACACACATCATGTAATAACAGAGAATACACATCATGTAATAAAGGAGAACACACATCATGTTATAATGGAGAACACACATCATGAAATAATGGAGGACACACATCATGTTATAATGGAGGACACATATCATGTAATAATGGAGAACACACATCATGTTATAATGGAGGACACACATCATGTTACAATGGAGAACACACATCATGTAATAATGGAGGACACACATCATGTTATAATGGAGGACACACATCATGTAATAATGGAGGACACACATCATGTAATAATGGAGGACACACATCATGTTATAATGGAGGACACACATCATGTAATAATGGAGAACACACATCATGTTATAATGGGTACACACATCATGTTATAATGGAGAACACACAACATGTTATGATGGAGGACACACATCATGTTATAATGGAGAACACACATCATGTTATAATGGAGGACACACAACATGTTATAATGGAGGACACACATCATGTAATAATGGAGGACACACATCATGTTATAATGGAGGACACACATCATGTAATAATGGAGGACACACATCATGTAATAATGGAGGACACACATCATGTTATAATGGAGGACACACATCATGTAATAATGGATGACACACATCATGTTATCAAGGAGGACACAAACCATGTAATAATGGAGGACACACATCATGTTATAATGGAGGACATTCATCATCTAATAATCGAGGTCACACATCATGTTATAATGGAAGACAAACATCATGTTATAATGGAGGACACACATCACGTTATAATGGAGGACACACATTGTGTTATAATGGAGGACATACATCATGTAATAATGTAGGACACACATCATGTTATAACCGAGGACATACATCATGTTATAATGGAGGACACATATCATGTTATAACGGAGGACACAAACCATGTAATAATGGAGGACACACATCATGTTATAATGGATGACACACATCATGTTATAATGGATGACACACATGCCATGTTATAATGGATGACACATGTGACACTATGTGTATAAAGTTCATGTAAATGGTAACTTAACAACATTTAAATGTCATTCACAACTTAGTTTGAATAAAACTTTACAAAAGACAATTTATTTTCATATTGTGGAGTTTAACATGAGATATAACTTATGTTTATAGATATTAAACTGACCCTAAGTTTTCTTTGGAATAATGTTAACACAATTTATATTTAGACAATATTTTTCTTTTATATACTGAAAAGAAAGATAATAACAATATTATGGAGGGCATAAAAACAACAAACCTTCAACAGACATTCCATAGTCCAAACATCGTTTATACCGACATGATTTACATCTATTCCTTGTCTGAGGGGTCAAATCACACTGTCCGCCAAAATAACATTTATACCTCTCTCCTCTAGTAGTGCTTCTTTTAAAAAAACCCTTGAATGTAAATAAAAACCAAAGTTAGTTATCAAAATAGATTAAAAAGGAGAGAAAAATACAACTGATAAAATATATATATACATTTGGTACCAGCAAAAATAACAAGTTCACAACACATGTCAACAAAACAACAGAAAACAAAAGCAAGATTACCATACAACAATTTTTAATATTAACAAACAACACTATACATGTCAATAAAACAACACAAAAAACAACCAAGATCACAACACAAGACATGTTTATAATACAACACGAGTACAATAGAACTGATATTAAGTAAAATTTTTGAAGAAAAATATATAAAGTCATACTTATCATCATGTCAACAACTGAAGCCATCAGATATCAAGTTAAAAATACCCATCATTTTCTATTATTATGTCTGCATATCAGCAAACATATTGTTGTTACTCATAATCTTTATTATTATTATTATTATTCTCCCTCCTTTCTGACAGATTTTTTTCAGAGACATATCCTCCTACATTTCTTATCCAATCAGGTTGAAATTTTGTCAACTGGTAGGGTTTGACCATGGGGAGGTCACTTCCTCACCTTTTTTTTTTTTAAATTTGGAAGGACTTCGGAGAAATCCGCTTAAAACCATGGAATTCCAGAGAGTTTTTTATAGAGAGTTCTTTCTTTCTTGGAATTTCCTCCGCTATTTGGGGCACCACTTTAGTGTTTAATAATTAAATAATTGTCAGGTGCTAACGACAGGTAAACTTTTACTATATAATCTTTTCTGATGTACAGTTAAAATTTTTTATGATTATTTCTGAATAATCTGTTTTCAAAATATAAAATAAAAATAACTTTTTATAATTGTATATATCAATAAGTATTTTAATACATACTGAATATTTTCATTTTTTTTTGGACATTAACAATATGTAAGTTTACTCATACTCATAGGGGACCTTCTATATTTTCTAAGTAAAGTCCACCTGTCTATTAAGTTCACTTTAGTTCAGTCCCCAGGGTCCTTATAAAAGGTATTAATATATATATATCATTTGATATTTTTACAGTACACAATGACCATTAAACAAGCCATATCTACAAATCTTGTTGTATATATACACTGCAAAATCACAAATATTAGTGGGGATTAAATTTACTCCCATTAAAAATGAATAAAATGAGATAAAAAAAAAGTCATTGGTAATTCATATGCATCATGTATGCATTGATCATTTTGATGTACATGTTTATTAAGGCTTCGTATAGTTTTATATGCCTTTTATTTTATACTTGTATATTTTTTTCACAAGGTTTGTAGAAGTATGGCAGCTTGTTTTATAGGTATTGTGTACTGAAAAATATTAAATGAGAGAGATTCTGCCCTGTGATCTATAAATCCTTACCTTACAACCCTCACATGTAGCCACTCCATAATGAACTCCAGTTGCTTTATCCTGACAAATACGACAAGCTCCAAATGGATAAGGCACTGCTCCAGGTGGCATTCTCAAAGATTGTAGAACTCAATAAAAGCAGCAACAATTTTAAATGCTGAAATATGATTTGTAAGATGAAAGTCTGTTGGCAAACCATCAGCCTCACAATCTATAAATATAAACAAAAGGCCCATGGGCCATAATGCTCACCTGAGGATATCTCCAAAATTGTTTGCAAAGTGCAATAGCCAATATATCAAGTACAGAAACTTGACCAGTTTTCTCAAGTTAAGAACTCCTGCAAAACTTAATCAGAAATATCCAGTCATATTTCATTTATAAGCAGCTAAAATGCATGAAGTAACTGTAGTGCAATGAATAATTTCCTAATCATTAAACAATTTCAGTATATTTATGCAGCTATGTCCTTAAACTTTAAACATATGACCTTGAACCATATTTCAAAATGATTGTCATATCAATACCTACAATATTCTAATATACATGCCTATACAAAAAGTTAATAGTTTTCAAGATATAGTGACAAATATATAATTTTTAGCAATTTCCACACTAAGTGCCTTGCCATTTCCCCATTTAGAGCCCCATGGCTACCATTTGTGCAAATCTAAAACTAGATGGCCTAAGAATGTTATAAATGAAATAACTAAGGTATATCTCTTGTAAATCCAGAGGAGAGATTTTTAAAGTTTTTCACTATTTCCCCCATATGGGGCCCCAAGAGGACATAACTCCTTTCTTTGTGTATGTAGGCAGTGACAGTCACACATGTTAATTGTGTTTGTAGGCATGGATAGTCAGACATGCTAATTGTGTATGTAGGCAGGGAGGATCACATGTTAGTTGTGTATGTAGGCAGGGATAATCAGACATAACTGTTTATGTAGGCATGGAAAGTCAGACATGATAATTGTGTATGTAGGCAGATACAGTCAGACATGTTTATTGTGTATGTAGGCAGATATAGTCAGACATGTTTATTGTGTATGTAGCCAGAGATAGTCAGACATGTTTATTGTGTATGTAGCCAGAGATAGTCAGACATGTTTATTGTGTATGTAGGCAGGGAAAGTCAGACATGATAATTGTGTATGTAGGCAGATATTGTCAGACATGTTTATTGTGTATGTAGGCAGGGAAAGTCAGACATGTTTATTGTGTATGTAGCCAGAGATAGTCAGACATGTTTATTGTGTATGTAGCCAGAGATAGTCAGACATGTTTATTGTGTATGTAGGCAGGGAAAGTCAGACATGATAATTGTGTATGCAGACAGAAATATTCAGATATACTGTGTATGTTGGCAGATATAGTCAGACATACTATGTATGTAGGCACAGATTGTCAGACTTGCCAATATTGTATATGAAAACGAGAATATTTAGGTTTTCTGGTTATTACAATGAGACAATATCTAGTCCAATTTGTATTAAAAAAATAAATAAATAATAAAAATGTAAGTTCCTTATCAAGTTCATCTAGGTTATGTTGACATCTAGGATACAGATGTTGCTGTCATTCATTTTAATGGTAATGTATTTATCATATGTTTTAAAAACCGAAAATAACTCAAAATTAAAACGATTTTAAAAATAGAATGATTCTCAGCGAATCTTAACAAGACCAAATTACCTGAAGCAAAAACCCTATACATGTGTTAAGGCCCAAGATGTAGGTCAAATATATTGTGTATTGCTTCAAGAAGTGTGTCGAAGTGTCGTCATCGCGAAGGATGGTTATCGCCCTTAGTGCTCAGACCTATTAAATTAATTTAATTCTTAGTTTAACATGTTATATATAATAATAAATAATAAACAATTGTAGATAATAAGTTAACTTCGTCTCGACTATCAGCACACGATACAACATTGACGTAATTGTTATCCACATGTGTATTTACCGACTGAATTTATTCGGTTGGAAAACGGAAATGAAAATATTTTCAAGATGGTCGCTACCAGCAAGGTCGAGCACCTGCATTGATAAGAAACAAACATATTTCGAAGTGTATATTTTCCTTAAATCCCTTTAGTGCATAATTTAAAATGGCCTCCAGAGAAACACATCATCCATTAGCCCAGAGTAAGTCAATCGACATGACAACAAAAAAATTAGTGAAATTATCACCTGAATAATTGAATGATCTTACGCCAACTAACAATTTAAGCTAAAAAACGACGGGTAGTTCGTTGCGACCAAAATTTGGTCGGAACAAGCCACGCGTTCATGAGCTTAAATTATTAGTCTGATGATGCCAGGTTGTCCTAAAGTCGATCTCGGGCTCTATTCAGTTAGAGTAGTAGGGTTGCTAAAGTAAATTTTCAAAGCACATTTATTGATATTTCGACATTAAATTTGCATTCTTTGGCTTATAAGAAGCAAAAAACACTTCAGTTTTTCCCTATATCTTTTTTTCCTTTTCATTTTAGAATTTTTTTAAAAACGGGGGGGGGGGGGGGGTGAGGGGGGATGCATATATATATATATATATATATACATGTAAAATGTCACAGATATTTTAGGGCCTATAATTCACTTTGACTTCTCTACAAAAATTAGTTTTGAAAGTGAAATAATTGGAAAATAAAATAAACTTGACTTTTTGTGATTATCTTCATTCTTTATATTTTTTAAAAAATCTTAAAACCAAAAATAAACTTGCGGATTTTGAAAATTAAAAAAGTTCATGTAGCAGTAACAGTATAGAAAATGGCAAATGGCTAGTAATAATAAAATGCAACCAAATTATAATTTTTTCAACATTTCTCATCAATTTTCAGCCAACTTTAGAAAAAATTTCAAATAATTGTGGGGGAAAAAGAAGGGGGGGGGTGTGGTCACTGAAACTACAAAATATGTCAAAACAGTTCTTCGATCTAATCTTGGAAATAGATTTGACAGCAAAATTGTCTATATCAAGGACCAAATATCTGGAGAAAAAAAATGAAAAAGTGGAGCATGAAATCTGTGTCAGAGTGTGTGGATAATCAAAAGTAAAAGTATCGAAAATTTGTAAAATATATACAATTTATTTTATTTATCTGATTTATTTAAATATAATTTTATTCAATAACCATTATTTAATTCTAAATATTTTTGGCAAGAAAAGTCTGCTTTATGGGAAGCAAGTAACTACTACAACATCTGACAAAAACTTTTGTTTAAAAGGAAAAAGTTTTCATTTTTAGAAATGCCATACATATATGATACATTTGTCATTTGTCTGTATTAAAGGAACCATAGTTTTTAATAAAGATTATTATGACATAGTGAAGATTTGAGCCCTCCTCTCCTGCCCACCCAAAGTCGAAGCTCTGCTTTTATTTGACAACAAGATATCTATGGACGTATGCCGGTATGGGGTTCATATCATAGTATTATTTCAGGCTGTGAATAAAATCTCTGGGGTGAAATACAGTATCCATACTTATTATGATCACAATAGATCCCTGTCCATATGTCCAAATATAATATCAATATTGTAATATCCCTTTCCATGCCGGTATGTCACCATGGCATGTGTCCACATATTTTTTCCAGAAAATATATTATATAATCATTCTTGACAAACTTCTTAATTTTTTTAAATGCATCATAGTTTTGTAACTTTATGGGATATAAATTATAAAACAACATAAAAAGCTATGGTAGGAACACCTGTTAATACAATTGGGACCATTAAAACATCAGGCAATCAGGTTTGTTAACATTTTCATGGGCGCAGCCATGATGAACTGGAAAAAAGGCTGCAAGGGGGTAATGTTAAAAAACCTCAATATTTTACATGTTGTCCTCAATAAAATTACAATTTCTTGACTAAAATGGATTTTAATTTAATCAATGCAGTAAAAAAAAGATGATATGATACGTGCCTTCGATTTAAAACCTAAAAAACGCGGATTCACAATATTTCAATTTGCTTTCGTTTGCTTACACCTTTCTCATACACAACCGAAAAACTTAAAGGCACATGTTCAAACGTTTTTTCCATCAAGATCTATTGTTGTTCGGAACCATTGGGTCAGATTTATCGCGTAATCAATGGTAAAAGTGACCTCCTCAGTGCCATCAAACAGCGATGGCTGCCGTGACATTCTGAATATTAAATTTGGAGTTATCTCCCTTTGCTTTGGCATCGCTAAGAGTAGAAAGATTTATGTTCTCTGTGTATCAGAAGTGAAACTTAGTATGTAGCAGTGCTTTAGGATTTTTCCTTGACACTAACTTTCCACCGGAAAGTCGCAACAGAAAATCCACTTTTCCATTAAAATTTTTACCTTCCCCATGTCTTGGTGAGAAAAATTTAGCTTGTGAGTCAATGTCAGTTGTTTTTAATAATCTATATTTGAAAAACAAATAACCAAAAAAAATGGCCAACATTATTTGCATGTATGGTAGAATAACGCATGTTGTTGGCTGCCATTATTTACATGTACGCATGCACAATATGGTAACTTATGCTGTATATGGACAAGGTTTGTTTTCAATGAAGTATAACTGACAATTTAATATGTTTATTATTATAAATCAAACGATAAAATTTTTTTTAAAAAATAAAATAAATACATAAAAAAAAGGTACTTAATTAATAAAATAATTAAAACAATTTACTTTTAAAAAATGATTAAAACCATAAATAAAATAATATCTGTATATGTATGTTATAGCTATATTAAAGCCAGGAATGAAAAATTAACACTATTTCAGCACTATTGCAATATGATAATTTTGAAATATATTTTAGAAATACATCGCCAATTCACAGCACTGGTCAGTACTTGTCTGTAGAAAGCAATATAATTACAAAATGAATATGTCCAATATTGATATGATTTTAACTTTAAACTCCAAGACTTTTGCTGATTTTATAGGTGAATAGATTAAAAAAATCCAAAAGAATTAAAACTTAATGTGTTTAAATTAAAAAACATACCTACTATTTCCTTCTACAAAAAAATTTTGTGAAGGAGAGCGTGTGGCACAAGGTTATTACAGATCAAGACAGCAAAAGAAAGAACATTGACAATAATGCTAATTAAGACCTATCCTTGTCACAACATTAACATATGGTAAGTAATCACACATACACCTGTATTTATCTTATATTTTACAATTTTAAAATACTTTATTTCACACATGTTGGCACTTACGAAAATCTGTTGTAATGGTATGACAATATCATTTCATTCCATAATCACTCAAATGCACACCATCCTAAGAATAATCATGAGGGAAGCTTATGTTGTTAAATCTTGCTATATATCTTCCATACAATTTGCAAAACTTTTGATTCACTCTCTTACGAACGCTTTCAAATAACTTGATTCACACCTGGCAATTTTATGAAATTACTTCTAAGAATTTCACCAACATACATTCCTTTAACACCCGTCAATTTCAAATTATCCACTAGCTCAAAATGTTTCTCATTATATCCGTCAGTCCGCAAGTTGGAGAAACTTCGATACCATCTGACTGAACAAACACTACATGGAGCTTATAACACAATAACTGGCGAAACAATTTAATGTCAATGCTTTCTGCTCTCTTGCCACCTTTTCCGAAACAATGAACATTCACAGACACCTCATAATCACCCTTGCACAACATGTCAACTCTCTTCAAAAAACTCGACCCGAAAACACCAACTCTTGTCATACAACTATCACATTTCCTTCTTAGCATCATCAACATTTTTCTGAACACTTTCTCTCCATCACCATATCTTCCACTCCCCCAATACACATTGGCCACGATATGTACAATCATTCTGTCTCTACTATCTATTAGATATCTTGCAAACACTTTCACTTGTTCAAACTTCATATCCAATAGTTCATCCATAATTTTTCTTTTACCCTCATGCCAAAAATGACTTCTGCACAACACATTCAACAAAAACTTTGCTTCTTTAAGTTCTTTTCCAGTTTTACAACTTTTGATCTCACCTGCTATGTCAAATAACCATGGTCCACAGCCTTCCGAAAATCGATATGCATGTTCAACATATTAAAAACTTGTCTCATATAATATGTTTTACAAGGATAAAAATAAGACAATTCTCATTCTTCAATAATAATTATAATAATTATTATTATTATTATTGAGACCAGGAATTATTGACACCTATTTCATTTGTAGCATCCTATGTTGATAGGTACTTACTTTGACCCGAGCAGTCAATTAATTACTCATCATCATGTGATCATGGCCTTAATTGCATTATGTGATTAACAGAATCCTTGGATCTTACCGGTAATCAAAGCAAAAATCACATTAGGTGAATACGCTGAACACCATTCATAATTTTTTTTTTTCAAACCCATACACTCGTCTGATATTGTTTATAATAATAATCATAATGTTTACTTGCAATGAAGTACAAAATACTTGTAGCAGAACAAATGACATTTTTACAATTTGACAAAATGACAGAAAACAAGTTAATAACAGTTTAATTACAACTATTATTACAATGTGTAATGAGCCCAAGTAAGTATTTAATTTGAATTTTACCTAATAAATTTTAATTTTTCATAATTGATTATAAGAATTTAATTTTAATTTTACCTCATAAATTATAAATAAACATTTTTTAATTGTATATAAAGCATTCGGATTATGGGCTGCAACATGTCGTTATCAAACTTTTTACTTTAAATAATCATTTTATCTTAAATGGTTTCATTAGTTTGATAGGTTATTTTATGTAATCTTATCTAAATTAAGTTTCATATAGCTGATATACTTCATTGATCAAAATGATCATATAATTGTTGGACCATATGCCCGATATACTTCATTGAACACAAACATTGTCCGAATACAGCTGATATAAGTTATTGCACTGTGCATGCATGCATGTAAATAATGCCAGCCAACAACATGCGTTATTCTACCGTATGTGCAAATAATCACTCTGAAAAAATTTGTACTTGATACGAAACTAAAGCAAAATACAAAACTAGATGTACTATACGAGTTATCTCCCTTTGCAGGGTGGTAAAGAATGGAGATTCTGAGAACAGGGTTTCAATTTTAAAAAGTTATTGTCATCAACCGGGATGTTGCATCGGGGAACATTTACCAGTGGAAAATGTAAAAAAAAAAAAAGAACTGCACTTGATAATGGATAATATCCATATTTTAATAAATTTCACTTTCTAACAGAAAACAAAGCCATATTTATCACTTTCCTGTGACAGAAATTCACTTGGTATGGTGGATTGGAAATTTTATGGGAATCCTAGAGCACTGTGTTGTGTAGTATGAGAGATGAGAGCATGATATGTGAATATAGAAAATAGTACCAGATACCAACAAAGTTTTTAAGTGAAATTGTTCAAACTTCAAAACGTACATTAGTGAATTTGTGGCTCAAAAAAAAGTTAGCAATTTTAATTTAGGATATTTCTCTACAATAAAGTATCTCAATAAAATTAGGAATAAATATTGGATTTGTGAATAATATACATGTATTCAGATTTTATTTTATACACATGTTGTTTTGAAGAAATGGTGAATTCGATGGAAATACAGTAGATTCCGATTAATTGCATAACATGGTTGTCAGAAAATTTTATGCAATTAACCGGAATATGCAATTAACCGGAATATGTCAGTAACAGGATTTTTCCTCTGGGCAAGATTGATCGATACATAAGACTAGATGGATGTCATTTTTGTACATAACCATTATATATGGCATTGTTGAGAATGACAAACAAGATAATAATTCCAATCAAATGATAAAAGATGATTAGGAATATATTTTCAATATAAGTTTTAAAAATTAATAAATTTAAAAAAAGACAATAGATATGTATATGGATAATTTTATTGAGGATTTAAAAATATTCTCATTATTCTGAGATCTTGTGGACAAGAATACATGTATGTATTGACAGATGAATAAGGTGACTAATCAACAATTACACCTTGAGTTAAATGGCTTCATGCCCATCTTACACTTATTTATGTTAAACAATTTATGTTTGTACATGTATTGTGTCAATCTTACCTGTAAAAAATCTTGAGATTACACTAAACTTCCTGCAAATTTCTTATGCAATAACCAATAATTTCATTCAAGATCGCATAATTTTTGGAAATTTTTTATGCAATTAAGCGGAATTTGATAATTTTCTTATGCAAATAAACAGATTTTTTACAATGGCTTTAATAGAAAATGGTTTGGTGCAGTTTGAAATTATGCAATTAAGCAGAATATGCAATTAACCAGTATGCAATTAAGTGGAATCTACTGTATTTGCTAGCCTTTTCCATCATATGTCACCTTCTTGAAAACAATCATAATAGAAATTTATACATGAAGTGAAAATAAAACATTTAAAGTTTCATAAAATTTATTTTTTAAATAGATAATGTTACCGGTAGTTTATTTTGGAGATTGACAACAATCAACCCCATGTTATCTGTTGTCATGAGGTGAACAAGACCTACCTATTTTTAGCCAAATGTTTTATAATCTATATGTGTATTTTAGATTAGAATAATAAACTTACCTATTTTTTCATATATTTTTTGTAATTCTTTGTTATCTATTTGATTTTTTTTTGAATTTACATAACTTTTTATATGATCGTTAGGCTGAACGCTTCAGCTGGGATGACCATGGATTGTCGGACGGAGGCCTCGCGAGGTGACTACCTCGCAAATTGTTCATCGGGGGACAACATATTTTGGTGGGGTAACAGTTTTTAAGTTTCATCAGACCTGGTCAACTAATTTGTGAGGAGAAGATTAAAATTTTAAAAGTTAATGCATGATGCCTGATGGGTAATGAATAACAAGACAATGGGTGGAGAACCATTGCAATAGCTAAAAAGGTAAAAAGTGGTCAAATATGTTAAAAAATGTTATGTACACTTTATGCATGTAAATAGATCATGTATCTGGTGGTAAATAAGACTTTATATATTGTATTTCTTGTGTCCAGTTTGAAATATGTAAAACAAATGTTATTCAATGATAATTAAAATTAATCATATACAATAAAAATAAAAAAGTCATAATATAAATGCAATTAAAATCAATCAAAGTGAAAAAATCTTGTTATACAGAATAACAATTAATTGTAATATATAAAAAAGCAGTCTCAGTGAAACTGAAAAATCTTTAATTACAGAAGATCGATCAGTCATAAATAAACTGAAACAATCTCGAAGTTTGTATATGCTATCTGTCTTAATATAAGTTACTAATACAATCTTGTGGTTCAGAAAAACAACCAGTTTCAAAATAAGTGAAAAAAATTCTGTAGGTGAAATTTTTATAAATGTTATATATTTATATATTTAGATGTTATTTACAACATATATATTTTTTGAGGAAAAGAAGAACACCATTGCTAACTTTTTCCATCATGTGTACAAGCCTTGGTCACTTCCTTGAAAATCATACATTAATGTAATAAATTAATCATAATGCAATAGGTCTAAAAATTGGAAGTACATGTATGGTCATATGAAAGTTGAGATAATAAGTGTTCTTCAAAACGAAGTTTTTATACAAATATTGATGAAGTCTGGAAATCTCCGATAAACTAAACCCAGGTGTTTTCTGTTGCGATGTTTGTAACATTATAGGATAAACATTATGTAGTTGATATCTATATTACTGAAATTTCTTTTTACCTCACCTGAGCTGAAGGCTCAGATGATCTATTGCAATGGTTCACCACCAATTGTCTTGTTATTCATCACCCATCAGGCATCATGCATTAACTTTTAAAATTTTAATCTTCTCCTCACAAATTAGTGGACCAAGTCTGATGAAACTTAGCAGTAATAATGCCTGGGTTAAGGCCTTTCAGATTGGCACAAATAAATGAGTTATGTTTTTTTTTTTTTTAGGGGTGGCCTATAATGGGTGCCTCTCCCTACATATAAGGCATGTCTCTTGCTGCCTATAAGGGGTGTCTATTGCTGCGTACAAAGGGTTCCCCTTTCTGCCTATAAGGGTTTCTCTTGGCCTATAAGGGGTGCCTATTGCTGCCTATAAGGGATTCCCCCTACTGCCTATAAGGTTTCTCTGTCTGTAAGGAGTGTCTATTGTTGCCTATAAGGGTGCCTCTTATTGCTTGTCAGCATTTTTCTCCAGGCACTCTTGTTACCCTCACCATCTCAGAAATGACTGCCTCAATATAGGTGAAAGAACATTAACTGGGGCATTAAACACTGTTAATCAATGTGTATATATATATGTGTATTAACATTGATATCATTTAGTCAAAGATTTTAGATTTTGGTGGTATTCAGGTTAAAAACTATAAGTTCTTCAGGCATGGAGGATACTATGACAAAGTGTTTATAGTCAGATGGCTGAATTATTAAATTTCAATCTCACAATTTTTTTTATTTCAGCTAATAGAAAAAGCCTTGATCATCAGTTAAGTAAAGATGACATTGGTCACCAAGCCAGAGTCTTACTTAATCAGTTTATTTTTGATCGAATGGAAAGAGATGGAATTGAACAAATTCCAGCAGCAGAAGAATTTCAGGAACCTGGAACCCCCACTGGTTTGTGTACATATGAATTCTTATGTAATCCTAAGCTTCATAAAGTTTTACCAATAACAAAGAATGTCAGATTTACAACATTTAATGACATGTTGTCATGGAAACATATATGCTGTTTGTTTAAATGAATTGAATTAAAATTTTGAACTAAAATGGTTTAAGATATTCTGATAATAATAGTAGTTCTAAATCAGAACAACTAGTAATACGCAAACACAAATTTGTAGTATATGTGATAAAAATGGTATGTGTGAGTGAGAATGGAATAAGACCAGGGTATATGTTGGTTCTATGGAAATGAAAAATTTAAATAAGCTTGATAGTTATAATTGTAATTTTCCCATATAGTGCATTCTATTTACCTGTGTGAGGGCACTGCCCATTGTGCCCTGTAGGCCTGACAAGCTTTGTAAAAACTTTTGAAGCTTATATATAAAATTAATACTTATAGCTGTTAAATAAACCAGAGAAAAGTTATCATCTTTTACAAATACTAAGATATATATATATAATTATTTTATGATATGATACCCTTCCTCCCAAACACACACACACACACACACACACACACACACACACACACACACACACTCTAATTTTTACATGTTCTGCTCTGCAGTGTAATGAAACAAATTTGTAATTTTAGGTCCACCCATGGAACATGTACGAGAAATCGGCAGAGCTTTGAGGTGTATAGGAGATGAGTTAGATAGAGATGAAAATATCCAGGGGTAAGTCATATGTATATTGTACAGTTATAAAGTACCAGAATGCCTTGATGTATATATTAACTGGTGTAACAAAGTCATTGTAAAGTTTTATATGTCTGTAATTGCAGTTGGAAAAGTTTTTAGTATATTTGGGCATTTTACATCCATATGTTAAATATTCTTTTGTATGTTTTAAAAAACTTAAGATTAACTAGTGGCCTCTCATCTTTTTAAATCTTTTTATAAAAAAGATTAACTATGGTTGCACAATAAATTATAAAGCAACTCTGGTGGAGAATCTGAACACACGACTCAGTGGAACAAAGGATTTTGTGAAGAAGAAATACAAGTATTTTATACAAACAAATTATCTTTTAACTTTAAAAATTAAGAAATTTTTCACAGAATTTATTAAGTAGTTGAACCATGGGCAAAATTTCAAAAATAAAACTGGCCTGTTTATTTCAACATGTATCAGATCTGTTCTATATATATATATATATATATATATATATATATATATATATATATATATATATATATATACAGTCAAATCCACTTAATCGCATATCGGATAATCGCATAAATCAGATAATCGCATAGGATTGTGAAATCCAAAACCATTTCCTATGTATTTTATTGAAAATACCCATTTAATTGCATGGCAAAAAAAGTCCAAACCCGCTTAATCGCATAGAAAATTTCTCGACCCGATCTCCAACCATCTCTAATGTATATACTGTAAATCAGGAAATTAATGCGAGCAAGAAATTAATGCGAAAAATGCGAGGCCCGTTTCATCGCATTAATTTCTTGTCGCATTTATTTTCCGATTTTCATTTTCGATTCCTGTATTGTGTATATTTATTGTAAATTGAGTTACCTCCCTTAACCGGAAGTTGTTATCGTAACTGATTAATAAGAGCACATTCTCATTTAGCGGTAATTAGTTGCTGATTCTTTCCTATTGGGAATTTTGCTACGAGTGGAATCGTGGCTGATACGTCCTTTTGAACCTTCACTGGAACCTCAAATTGAAAGTACTGTGATTATAAGTAATCTAATATTCTAAACTCGTGAGTTGAAGACGAAGATCAGTTGTACACCAACGACATGGACTTCCTAATTTTGAATACTTTATTTTAATAAAAACTCCAAGCGGTTTATTTGAGTATGTTTGTTTTTTTAAACCATGCGTTTCTTTATTCTGATAATCCTTTACCACCCTGGTTAATTTAAAACAATGGCTCATCGGCACATAAAAATCTACCCTCTACACACCTCATTGTTTATTTTAATAATGTCTACCGAAAAAAACTACTTTATAAATGAAGAAAGACATAGTATAATAATAATCTGAGTCCATAATTTAATGTTTATAATTGTAAGATAAAAGATAGGCAAAATTTTTAAAATTTGAAATTTAAAAATTCGCATTAATTTCAATACGCATTTTACTCCAAAATCGGCAATTCGCATTAATTTCATGACGCATTAATTTCCTGATTTACAGTATATAATCTTACTCAGAAAGAATGGCTTTGTAGATTTTCTATTTACAATTTCTTAAAGAATGTTTAAAGTAAAACTACAAAACATCCTTGTTGATTGTCTCCCCTTAAAGAAAAGTTTTGACTCCAGGCAAACTATTGTATTGTTACTGTTGTAACTGGACATATTTACTATAACCAATGTTTAACAAATGAAGACAATATATACAAAGGCTTCCACATTTACACAAAACCGTTAATGTGTACACTACAGGTCGTAAACGAAACAATGCCGTTTACACTTCCATCATGATTCGGAAAATCCCGGTTGATTGTATCAAAGAAAAGATATCGAGTCAGTCACGCAATCGTGAAAATGAAATTTTATTAAATTAAAATACATCTATTTTAATCCTTCCGTAACAATAGTTTAAAACAAAAAAAATACCGTTAACAACGATCCATGTAAAGTGTATAGCTTCATTACCCTAGACGATATTGATATGCATGCGCATGCCCTTGGACTTTCTCAAAAACTTCAGAATCATAACTTGATTCTAGGTAACAAAATCTTATGTACATAGAACATCAAAATTTCAATAATTTCAACAAATGAAAATATTCGATTTTAACTTACAACTTGTTACAAAAATGACCGTCTCTGTAACGACATAAAGTTTAAATATGAATCAGATGGTAGATATGGTAAAGTAGGAAGCGTAGTAATCGAAGTTGCAGGGATACTTGGAATATTATCCTCTACAGGCTCTCTCTTGACGACATGCTTCTGAGATAGATCTATTTATTTGTTAGCCACTTTACGTTTTGAATTCAAACAACAGTTAATAAAGATCAGCTTGTCAACTGTGTCAGAATCCAGAGAAGCTCTGTAATGCCTGCTATCGAGTAAACTCTCTGAGGGCACAGAAGTCACTGGTACCCCTAAATATTTTCGTGCAAGCTGCGAGTCTTGGAAACATATCCTAATTTAATTTTCACCAATTAAGTATGTCACATGTCATGTACGTGGAAGCCTTATGATATATACATCATCCACAATCCTTATGTATTATTTTCAAAATGTATCTAATAACTGACAGGTGATATCTACGTCAGCAAAGATGCTTAGGTATTTTTACAAATCTGACAACTGACAGATGGTATTGACATCAGCGACAATGCCAACATATTTTTACAGATCTGACAACTGACAGACGATATCTACGTCTGCAAACATGTTTAAGTTTTTTTTACAAATGTGACAACTGATAGGCGGATTCTTCCTGATTGACAATCCCAATGTATTTTCATAAATGTCTTAAAATGGTTATTTTCAATTTCCAATTTTTTCCGAGAGACTGAGAATATGATTCCATTTTCTTTTATTAAAATGACTCATTAAAGCAAAAGCATTTTCTGATTGTCAAATAACAAACTTACATGTAGTATAAAAAATTAATAAATAAAAAAAAAATTCAAAAAAAAAAAAAAAAAACCCACAAGAAAAGGAAAAATGCTTCTGTCTGATTCACATCTTCTGTAGCCTAGTTTTTCAAGGTTTTAGATAAGAAAATCAATATAGTTTGTATGATACTGTTATGGTACATGCATTTTGTTGTAATTAATTAACACCAAAATAAGTACATGTAATATTTTAGTTAGAGTAAATATCAGAGCATTTTAAAATCCTTACTGGTATGTTATATGGTAACACATTGCCACACTCAATCCAGAAGTATATCACTGAGAAATCATATAGGTTAGGGTAGAAAATTCCTGGAGAAAAAAAGAAAGAGTGCTTGACCACAGGTAATTGTATGGAAGAGTGCTTGACCACATGTGATTGTATAAAAGAGTGCTTGACCACAGGTGATTGTGTCAAAGAGTGCACAGGTGATTGTGTCAAAGAGTGTTTGACCACAGATGATTGTGTCAAAGAGTGCTTGTATTAAAGATTGTTTGACCACAGGTGATTGTGTCAAAGAGTGCACAGGTGATTGTGTCAAAGAGTGCACAGATTGTGTCAAAGAGTGCTTGACCACAGGTTATTGTATCAAAGAGTGTTTGACCACAGGTGATTGTATTAAAGAGTGCTTGACCACACATGATTGTATTAAAGAGTGCTTGACCACAGGTGATTGAATTAAAGAGTTCTTGACAGGTTATTGTATCAGAGTGCTTGAATAACTAAAGAAGCCAAAAAATAATGTCCCTCTGAAACCTCTCAGTATTAGCTGTTATATTTGTGGTAACGTTGGAAAAACAGAAATGCTCGGTTTTGGATAAACAAATAATGTTAATCATTAGGAAAATTTGCGGCATTACCGGTACTTTGGTAAATTATATTCAGGATACACACATTCAATTATACTCTGTGGTTTTTAATTAATAAAACATAACAAAAACTATGTTTTTAAAGATGGCACCCTTTGATGTGTATTACATTTGAATAATAATTATTGATTAATAAACATATAAAAATGATTTTTGTTGAAATAACACAGAAGTTAAATTTATATGATGGTTTGTTTACATATCACTGCTGAAAATGTAAAAGAAATAAAAATAAAATCTTGGAAGAATATTGTTATATACATTTTCCACGTGCACATTAGTTTTGTATTTTTAGTGCAATTTTTTTACATTAAAAAAATTCTTTAAAAATTTAATTAATCTTTAAAGCAGTACACCTCATTAATATTTAAAACAGCAAATGCATAAAACAAGTGAAAATTAATGTATCTGTTGAAAATACACATTTTCATTTGAATTATTTATTTATTTTTTTTTACAAAATTATTCTCCATTAGTATTATAAGACTATCTTATTTCTCAATAGAAGTTTACAGTTACTTTTTTTAACATATAGTCATTGTCACCACTTATGCTGATATGTGTAAAACCTGTATTTTAGTAAATAGAAGGTAAACAGAGGCTGTGTGATGAACTGGGTTTGACTATCTATTGATCGGCCACCATAGATAAGACTTGATAGTACGCCTTAAAGCTTAAAAAAAAAAAAAATCTGTACCCTATAGGCAGTTTACTACACACATATAACAGTAAATTTTTTATTACAATTTGCTGTAAAACCTTTTAAGTTTTTTTCCCCACAATTAACAGCAGATTAAAGGAACTAAAATAAAACATTGGTCAAATTTTGTAAGTTTTGTCATAAACTACAAGTAAAAATTTCTTAGGTTTTGTATCAGTTATTATAATGTCAGTAATTGTTTTATATCATAAAAAACAATCAGAAAATCAAATACAAATTGGTTATAAATTTACTAAAATATGAGCATTGTGTTAACTTATTAATTACATAATAATTACCTGTGTTGTTGGTGAAGACTAGTCATGATGAAAAATCAAAGCTGTATGAACATTCAACAATAATTGATGCTGATTCAGGAGTGTCCTGCTTATTTCCACTGATTCTGTCCATTTTGATTCAACACTTAGAGTTTATTAACACCTTACAATGTGTCAATGCAGCAATCCTTTACCATTACTAGTCAATTACTAACACAAAGTGAGTAAATATGGAACCTTCAGGAACGGCTCATTTTCACTTTCTGAATGTTCTTTTAAGTGACATTGTGTTAATTTTAAATATGTTCCATTTAATTCAAACTATTAGGGAACTCTTGTTTTTGGTTTTAAAGTGTCTTTTTTGCTTATAATAAAAGTGGAATTGCGTATCTTCCAGTAAACATGATAAGTCAGGATGTGTCATTAGATGTGTATAGCAGTTTGTTTGATAAAGGTGAGAAAACACTTTGTTCGTTTTTCTCTGACGTACCCCCTTGTAAGTAAACAAGTGCTGAGAGATATCTTTAGATCTTTGATTAAGGATTTAAATATATAAATGATCTAAATAATGTAATTTTATCTAACTTTTTACCAGAATAAAATTGCAATCATTTATTTATTTTTTATTATTTTTATGTTTTTTGAGCTTTTGAACATTAAATGAGATCAGTAACATTTTACACACCTCTTTTTGTACAATGATGGGTATCAATATCTGTTAAAACAAATGTGACAAAAACAGGTTTGACAATTTATACTGTAAGATGTTTAAAGGATAGGTATATGGGGTGTGAATGATTATATTATGTTTACGGACAATAATTTGTTAAAAGATTTTCACAACTTTCTTAAGATAACAAGGGTGTAGCTTACTATGAGGCAGTCAAAGCAGCTGCCTCAGTAAAATCAGATAATAAATTTTGACAGAAACACCAAGAAAAAAGAAAATGATAAAAAATAATTTATAGTGAACAAATATAAAATTATGTTTTGTTCTTGATTTTACTTTAGTATTCAGACAGTCTGTTAGCACACATCCAGTTCCGTTTTTCAATTTTTCCAGGGAAGCATACCCCAAGCCCTATAGATTTGAAGGTTTGATGCTTCTGTTTTTTGCCTCTGTCATCTATGCCCCTGAATAAACATGTGTGATTTGAGTTTGATTTTAGGTTTCTGTAATAATAATAATAATAACATATATATATATATATATATATATATATATATATATATATATATATATATATATATATATATACATATATATATATTCAAAAGCCAATAAAAAAATTTCCCATATGTTTATCATTTAGATAAAAAAAGTGCCATAAAGAAATGGAATCAGTGCTTATTGATATTCTGAATTTGTTCTTGTTTATTATTTTTCAAACTCTGTCCAAATAAAACATTCCTGAATGTAGCCAATAGTTTCTTCAGTGGTGGAGCTACAGTTGAATTGGTTCTGGTTTATTATTTTTCAGACAATGCAGCAAGGTACCCCCTGATGCACCACATGAAACATTCCGGAATGTAGCCAATAGTTTCTTCAGTGATAGAGTCTACAGTTGAATTTGTTCTGGTTTATTATTTTTCAGACAATGCAGCAAGGTGCCCCCTAATGCACCACATAAAACATTCCTGAATGTAGCCAATAGTTTCTTCAGTGATTGGGGTCTACAATTGAATTTGTTCTTGTTTATTATTTTTAGACAATGCAGCAAGGTGCCCACTAATGCACCACATAAAACATTCCTGAATGTAGCCAATAGTTTCTTCAGTGATGGGGTCTACAATTGAATTTGTTCTTGTTTATTATTTTTCAGACTTTGCAGCAAGGTGCCCCCTGATGCACCACATAAAACATTCCTGAATGTAGCCAATAGTTTCTTCAGTGATGGTGTCTACAATTGGGGTCGTGTTGGTTCTTTATTTTATTTTGCATACAAGATGGCTGTTAAGGTAACAAAATTATTTTAAATAGTAGTTATTAGTTTTCAAATTCCAGTTGAAGTTAAATGTAAGGTAATGAGAAAAAAACACAAATAAATCAATATATTAAATCACATTTAAATCAAAATTTCAAATCATATAATGACATGAATCATTTTTTTTGCAAAGAGTATGAAAATCAAAAACAATGTTTACTTGGTGTGTTTTTTTTTTTTTCTTTTTTCAACATGAGAGTTTTTATGACCCTCTGGTAAGTCAATGAAATTTCTGTTACTCCATTTCCTCCATTTACGGGTTTTGGTTTCCTGTTTTTTTTTTTTTTTTTTTTTTTTTTTTTTTTTTTTTTTTTTTTTTTTTTTTTTTTTTTTTTAATGAAATTTGAAGAATAATGACCTTGAAACATTGATCTAAAAAGACATTTGTTTTGATATTTTCAGGCTGTAGATAAAATAGCTCTGATAAAGGCTATAATTAACTGGGTAGTCAATTTTATAATAGAAAATGTAGCCAGTTGGATCATTGACAGAGGAGGATGGGTAGGTCTCTCTCTCTCTCTCTCTCTCTCTCTCTCTCTCTCTCTCTCTCTCTCTCTCTATTTTTCTCTCTTTCTCCTCTCTCTCTCTCTCTCTCTCTCTCTCTCTCTCTCTCTCTCTCTCTCTCTCTTTCTCCTCTCTCTCTCTCTCTCTCTCTCTCTCTCTCTCTCTCTCTCTCTCTGTATTGCTTTTCTGATAGACACTGGGATCCAAAGATAAGTGTTTTAGAAATTTTAACTATTTAGGTTTAGAAGTCAGTTACCATTAACCACTGGAAGTGATTATAATCAGGCCTTCACAAACACCGATTTTTCGACTAAAACGATGATTCAAACTTTTAAAAGCCGATTGAAAAATATCTGAATCTGCGTTTTTCCCCATAATAGTAAGACAAAATCTGATCAAAAATTCTTTAATGCCGGCTAGTTAACAATTAAAATTACTCCGGACAGCGTCACAATTCACTGAACTTCCCTATTCACAGGTAATTACCTAATACCTTACCAATTAATTGATTACTAGTGGCTTCATTGCCATCGACTGGAAAGATAAAAAGCAGTACACTATATTTTCAAATAAAAATTTAATGTTTATTTCTTTACCAATCTGATGTGTGTTTATTAAAAAAACCAGATAATTGTTCCCTGGGGGGGGGGGGAGGGGGTTGATGTACCCTTTGCCTACCACCGATTAATCTTACCAGCGTTTGTGGAGCCCTGATTATAAGATATTTATAAAACAATGCTACAGTATTCAGCTGCAAGATTTCTTATTAAAGTGCAAAATTCTTGAAGGGGTTTGTCTGAATTTTTTAAATACCTTAGTAATGTAGGCTCTAGTGTGTCAGAATATGAAAATTACTGGAAAAGAGAAAAATGTTATTTGTCTGAATATCTAATTAACTGCAACTTTGGAAGAGTTATATTTGTCAGAGTATCTTATCTGTTACAGTTGCAGGGTTAAATATGTCAGATTATCTAATTAACTGCCACACTGATTAACTCCAAATTGAAAGGGTTAACCATGCTAGAATATCTGAATAACTGCCACATTTGAGGGGTTAATTATGTCAGAAGTTGTGATTAACTGCCACATTGGAAGGTTAATTATGTCAGAAGGTGTGATTAACTGTCACATTGGAAGGGTTAATTATGTCAGAACATATGATTGCCACATAGGAAGGGTTAATTGTGTCATAAGGTGTGATTAACTGCCACATTGGAAGGGTTAATTATGTCAGAACATATGATTTATTGCCACATCGGAAGGGTTAATTGTGTCAGAAGGTTTGATTAAATGCCACATCGGAAGGGTTAATTGTGGCAGAAGGTTTGATTAAATGCCACATTGGAGGGGTTAATTGTGGCAGAAGGTTTGATTAAATGCCACATTGGAGGGGTTAATTGTGACAGAACATATGATTAATTGCCACATCAGAAGGGTTAATTGTGTCAGAAGGTGTGATTAATTGCCACATTGGAAGGGTAAATTGTGTCAGAAGATGTGATTAACTGCCACATCAGAAAGGTAAATTGTGTCAGAAGGTGTGATTAACTGCCACATCAGAAGGGTAAATTGTGTCAGAGCATATGATTAATTGCAACATCAGAAGGGTAAATTGTGTCAGAAGGTGTGATTAACTGCCACATTGGAGGGGTTAATTGTGTGAAAACGTGATTAGCCAACACATTGGAAGGGTTAATTATGTCAGAATATCTGATTAACTGCAATATTAGAAGTGTTATGTGTTTCTAAGGTGGAATGAAATATTTTTTTGCCTGGTATAGATTCTCTTACCTATATCAAAGTGGCCAGTTTTGAGATGATGGAGAAATCACTTTTAAAAAAAAAAAAAATCACCAATTTTAGCAAGCTTACTGAAACATTCTCTTCTAAGAATCAAGCCCATGTGGTATTTTCAGGTGAGAAGTTCAGGTAAGATCCCTTAGTGTGATTTAAACTTCTGCAATGATCCAGTGGTCTACATTTTGGAGTTCCTCACGATATTGGCTGGGTTCTGTGACAAGGGTCTACATTTTAGAGTTACACAAAGTATTGGCTTGGTTCTGTGACAAGGGTCTACATTTTAAAGTTCCACAAGGTATTGGCTGTGTTCTGTGACAAGAGTCTACATTTTTGAGTTACACAAAGTATAAGCTGGATTCTGTGACACGGGTTTACATTTGAGAGTTCCATAATGTATTGGATAGGTTCTGTGATACAGGTCTCCATTTAGAGTTTCATCAGATGACAGGGATCTACATTTTACAATTCCTCAAAATTTTGGCTGGGTTCTGTGACACGGATCAACATTTTAGAGTTCCACAAGATATTGGCTGGGTTCTGTGACAGGGGTCTACATTTTATAATTCCTCAAGATATTGGCTGGGTTCTGTGACAGGGGTCTACACTTTAGAGTTCCTTGAGATATTGGCTGGATTCTGTGACAAGAGTCTACATTTAAGAGTTCTACAAGGTATTGGCTGGGTTCTGTGACAAGGGTCTACATTTTAGAGTTCCACAAGATATTTGCTGGGTTCTGTGACAGGGGTCTACATTTTAGAATTCCTCAAGGTATTAGCTGGGTTCTGTGACAGGGGTCTACATTTTAGAATTCCTCAAGGTATTAGCTGGGTTCTGTGACAAGGGCCTACATTTTAGAAATACACAAAGTATTGGCTAGGTTCTGTGACAAGGGTCTACATTTTAGAGTTACACAAAGTATTGGCTGGGTTCTGTGACAAGGTCTACATTTGAGAGTTCCTCAAGGTATTGGCTGGGTCCTCTAACATGGGTTTATATATTACTGCTGATTGTTTTGTTTTGTTGATCATTGATTTTAATTTATAATAATGTTCCGTTTTCAGGAAGCAATCGTGGAATATTTTGGAACACCAAGTAATCAATTCTGGACTTTAACTACATTAGGTGCTGTTGGTGTTGCTGCTGTATATATGTGGAAAAACTGGAAATAACAGCATTTATACATTAGTTATTAAAAATTGTTCATCATCAGAAACATTCATTTTATCATGTATGTGACATATAGGGCTCGGTTATTTGTACACAGGGTCCTGAGACTTTGGAGTATAGAAAAATGATTGAAGGTTTAATATACAATATGGATAGGACAGGGTTGACAGAACTTCGCCCAGCAGGTATGACTTCACCCTGCTGAGGGACTTAACAGTGCTTATAGGTCTTATTTACGGATCTGTTAGGACATTTTTATAGATCCATTAGGATATGCCATCATTAAGACTTACATGTATTTATTTATAGAACTGTAATGGCTTGGTGCCTGAAGATTTACAAGTTTTGAAGATTTACCAGGTATTGAGTTGAGGCTCAGATACAGGGTTTTTAGAGTTGTAAGATTAAGAGTGCAAATGGCATTCATTTAAATTTAATTCTTTTACATGTGAACAGAAATAATTAAGTTATTTCTACTTAATATAGAAAACTATTTGCCATAACTTATCAATTAGGTCAAATTCCCTCAAACAAGTAAGAAAATCTGTTTTACATTTAGTATCAGAGGGAAGGGATGGTAGCACGAGAAATAATTGACATAGGAAAGGGATGGTAGCATGAGAAATAATTGACAGAGGGAAGGGATGGTAGCACGAGAAATAATTCACAGAGAGAAGTGATGGTAGCACGAGAAATAATTGACATAGGGAATGGATGGTAGCACGAGAAATAACTGACATAGGAAGGGATGGTAGCATGAGAAATAATTGACGAAAGGAAGCGATGGTAGCATGAGAAATAGTTGACATCGGAAGGGATGGTAACGCAAGAAATAATTGACAAAAGGAAGCGATGGTAGCATGAGAAATAATTGACGAAAGGAAGGGATGGTAGCACGAGAAATAACTGACATAGGAAGGGATGGTAGCACGAAAAATAATTGACAGGGAAGGGATGGTAGCACGAGAAATAAGTGATGGAGGAAAGGGTTGGTAGCACAAGAAACAATCCACTTCTTCACTTATTGCTCTAGTATTGCATCAGTTAAGCTTAACTCTCTGGACTGGAAAATCTGTCAATAAATCACTATTGTATCTTCTATATAAACTACTAACTATTTATCTCAGTTCTGTTACATACTCCAAGTACAACTAGATAGGGATTGAGGTTTCTGGGTCTTCTTTTAAAAAAGTTATCAGTTCAGGAATATGTAGCTGATGTTTATAACTAGTAGAGATGAAATTCCATGCTAATACCAGCTGGTATCAGGCTGTATTAAACCCATGCAATGTCTGGTACAAATATACCTAAAAACACAGTGGTACATGAATGGAATCCAGCAAGGTCTCAATGATAAATGGATGGAATCCAGCAAGGTCTCAATGATACATGGATGGAATCCAGCAAGGTCTCAATGGTACATGAATGGAATCCAGCAAGGTCTCAATGATAAATGGATGGAATCCAGCAAGGTATCAATGGTACATGGATGGAATCCAGCAAGGTCTAAATGGTACATGGATGGAATCCAGCAAGGTCTCGATGGTACATGGATGGAATCCAGCAAGGTCTCAATTAAAGCTGCATTAATTTGTCCAAAGAAAAAATTAAAACGGTACTAATCTAATTAATGATGCTCCTATTGAACAATGTTACATTTGGTTCAGCAATAAAAGCTCGAATAAATACAGAAATTACAGTTATTACCCAGCGAGATGCAGCATTTGGGATCTCAAACCCGGGTCTTTTAAACACAACTTTCAAAACGGTGAAATGCGATAAATTAAACACAGAACTTCTTTGAATTTGTCATTTGTGACTTAGTAAGGTATACATAACACAATTTCAAATACATCTGGATATTAATTAAGGACATTTAATGCAATTTGTCATGTTTCACCTTCGATTCATGGGTTCTTCCGTACATCCGTGCACATGCTCCAAGCTCATAATTATCATCGTTAAACATTGACCAATCGGTCAGAGGATTCCGTTTATTTACAGCTAACAGAAATAAAATTTTAGAAAATGAATCTCACAGATCGTGGTTAGAGGATATCTATTTTTAAAAAAATATATTTTTAGAAAATAAAAAAAAATTCAGAAAATTGAAAAACTTAATGCAGCTTTAAAGGGTCACTATGATTTGGGTGTTTTAAGTGTTAATTAAAGAACAGAAGGGCTTTAGATTAATTAGTTGTAAAGTGTAAAATAATAAAAGTGGGTTCCATAGACTATAGATTCATATCTTGATGTACTCATTACAAACATCATTACATTAGGGAGTTATGATATGATCTCATTACAAGAGTCTGTAGATAAGGGAATCTAGGTGTGATAGACTTGTTACAAAATGTCTTTAGATAAAGAAGTCATGAACGAATGATTCATTACTTTCCATGGATAAATGAGTTGTGAAGTGTAAAATCATATTAACAGAGGGATCTTTGATTAGGGAGTCATAGTGTGATTTTCTGATTACTTAGTTACAAATGGTTCTTAGATTGAGGAGTCACTGTGTGGTATTTTCATTGCAATAGGTCCTTTGGTTCTTAGGTTAAGGAGTAATTGTGTGTTGTTCTCATTGCAATAGGTCCTTAAGTCCTTAAAAAATGGAGTCATAGTCGGATGTACTCATTACATAAGTGTGAAATGAACATTAAAAAGGGTCCTCAGATTAGGGAGTCATAGTACGATGTACTCATTACATTGTGAAATAATCTTTCACAAGGGTCTTTAGATAAGGGTGTATGTGCTGCAGGAAGATACTCAAAAATGCTTTTATATATATATATATATATATATATATATATATATTCAGTAGTTTGATAAAAATCAGACCTTGGCATTGAGTAGAGGAAACTACAGACAAGATATTAACATAGTGATATTACTAGTCAATTTGACTAATATCTAATGTGTTAGGTTAGACAGGACCAATAATAATGTCTTCTGTGATTTAATATATAAATATAAAATGTCAGTTAATATTTTTTTTTTGTAGAGGATAGATAAATTTGTGTGTGTGTGTGTGTGTGTGTGTGTGTGTGTGTGTGTGTGTGTGTGTGTGTGTGTTTCACATGTTAAGTTTTTCTTTATGTTTCACTTCACTCTGAAGGTAAAAGTTTTAAGTGAGTTTGCAGATGCAAACTAGGCTGTTTTGTAATGTTATAGTTTAGAACATCACATGATAAAACATTGAATATTGATTGGACATCTTTATGTGTTTAATTTCATGGGTTTTCTGAGTATCCATAACAAGGATAATTCTTCTAAAACTGTTATGTAATAACAATTTCGCTGTGTGTCACCCAAGATTCTGATGGCATTATCATCTGTTATGTGGTTTGAAATGGAGGTCATTGACTGACAAACATATTTAAAGACTCAGATGTTTAAACCTGTTCTTATTTACATATTTATCATTATAAAGTTCATATATTATCTTTTTTTTTTTTTGTACTTCAGTAAAATTGAAATTATATTATATCAGTCCTGATGACGGCAGCCGAGCTGTCGAAACATGTCGACAAAATAAATCACATTACAATCAGTTATTCTGTGTTTAAATTTAAACTTTATTTCTTTTACAACGATTTAGAAACAAGTTGTGTAACTTATATTAATCTAGCTTGTTGGCCCGAATTGTAGTGCGCGTGAGGTCTTATTGTGGGAGGAAAACCAGAGAACCCGGAGAAAAACCCACGTGCTCAAGCAGGTGACCTCATACCTTATCACACACGGCGCTGGGAATCGAACCCCCGGTCGCATTGGTGAAAGGCGGGAGCGCTAACCACTGTGTGTTGAGAGCCATACTTCATTCATTTATGTTTAAGACATGTATTTATAGAACACAGTGATGACTGTGATCAAACTTACTAAAACAAAAGACTACTTGGTAGTGCATACACATCTTCCTGGGGTAAATTAACTATCACAACTTTATCATTAAATACAGTACTGTAAAACACTTTATTTTTTGCGAGCATTTTATTTTCACAAATTTCGCGAGTTAAGAGATTCTTGTGAAAATAAAGAGTCTTGAAATTAAAATCACGTCTTTGTGATTTGATTAACAGATTTTATGTGATTCTGAATATGCATGTTAAACAGGATAACAGATGAATAAAGTTATTTTATTACATTTTATACTCACTATTAAATACATTCCATCTTTATATTAAATCTATTTAATCCCACAAAATGTCTAATTAATTCCAAAAAAGTGAAAAAAAAGTGTCTAAAATCCTATAAACAAAATTAAACCATGACATAATTCAAATAAAAATAAATACTAAATGTATTTCGTGATCCCAGTGGAAATCCATCCTTTAGTTAGAGCAGCTTTTTTGTTTCTGGCAGTAAACAAAAACAAGTTGATTACTTATCGATTTTTATTCATAAAGATAGGTAACAATAAGTCGTTTAATCTATCATGTATATTTATCAACAGGTAATCTTGATATTTTTATATTGGTTTCAAATTTACCGGCACCAGGTGGGAAGTTATGTGCATATATGTATGATGGAAATCGCAAAAATGAAAGTTTGCAAACTGATTTCTAAAAAGCAAATCGCAAAGAAAAAAAAAAAACAAAAAAAAAAAAAAAAAAAACATGTCGCCAAATTAAAGTGTTTTACAGTATCAATTTGAAGTAAAAATTTCATAATTTGCTAATAATTTTGACAATTGTAAACAAAACGAAAAGTCTTGTTAATTGAAATCCTGTGATTTATTCAATACTGTAATTAAAAAATAATTACTGTATGTTGATTAATACCAACTTGAAGGTACATATTTTTGATTTCAAAATATGTTTTGGATTGTGACACTACTAATAAACAATTCAGACATTGTAATAATTTTTAACAGTTTTATTTTTAATTGTAGTAGAACTTTGTTGGCTTTCATTCAATCATGTTTAAATATAGTGTGGGTCACCATGACAACCATGTAGATATGTAACGTCTAGCTATGCAGTTATATCACTGATTATGGTCTTATGCCATCAGGCATTGTTTTATTTGTTAGCATTTATATATAAGACGGCATTGCTATCTCTCTATTTAGGAAAAGGCTGTTCCATCAAACGTATAATAGAATGATATTTCTTAAATCTTTCATGTTTAAAACCAGAAAAAGCAACAGATTGGCCATTTTATGTGGTTTAAAGAAAATTAATCACTAATTTTTTTGTAAGTTGTCGAAATTCTTTTTTCGTGGCTTAGTACCAGAAAATGATTTTCTTAGTGATAAAAAAATCATGCTTTTGAAATATTACTTTATCATTGTTTTATATATTTGAACTCATATACATGTACCAGGAACATTTGTCCGTGCAATAAAAATATATCATTATCAAGCACTTCCTTTTCCTGAATAGTCTAGACATTTCTGTTTTTTAAAAAAAACTATGATGTCAGCTTCCTCTGGTTAAGAACAACATGATAACCTGATTTGGGATGATATAATTGAAGAGGCGTTGGTGGAAAACACTAATTCCTATATTCTTACAAACTCTGATGTCAGCTGCCTCTGAGTAACAACAACATAGTTACCCAATTTGGGATGATGTAGTTAAAGAGGCATTGTTTAAAAGCAATCTTATTTAACTTATTTCTACATCTGAAAAAAGCTTACCTCATTCTTTGTGTAATTATGAAGTTTATGTCCACCATTTACTTGAACAAGGTACAGCAAAATATTTTACAGTGAGGCATGTTGTTTTTGGCTTGTATGTCCTTATGTCTGTGATGTTCTTAATACAATGGTTTAAGCATAATAAATGAGATTCAAACCAGTAAGCTAATGATTTGAACTGAAAAAGTAAAAAGTCTTGTATAAGATGGTATCTCTTGACAGGGATTTTAAAAAAGGGTTTTGATGTACTGTCATTAAGTTGAAACCAGTTAGCCAACAGTTTCAAATGAAAAGGTAAATAGTCTTGTGTGAGAACATATATCTTGAATGGGACTGTATATGAAGTGTTTTGCTGTACTATCATTAAGTTGAGACCAGTTAGTCAAAAATTTTCAACTGAAAAATAAAAAGACTTGTATAAGATTTTATCCCTTAAATGGGGCTGTAAAAGAAGGGTTTAACTTTATAGCCAATGGAATTCGCCAGTGAACCACATAATCAATACCTCTTAACATTTGTGCGGAATGAAATGGATAACGTCGTCGTCAAATATTCCCGAAAAAACGTCGTTATTACGGGAAAAAGTAACTTTATGCGATTCCGTTGTCAATAGAAATAATTGTCCCGCACAAATGCTTTGAGGTATCACATGATACACTGGCGAATTCCATTGTTAAATAAAGGCTGGTACAGAAACATGTGAATATAAAGACCTTGAAAGAATTTAAGATGTTCTTAGATTTAGATGGTCTATGAATAAAGGGGATTAAAACACTGGCTATAACATACAGTTGTCTTTATGTAGGGGTAATCACCATAGCAACTATATTTGTATACTGATTTGTATAATTATTAACTTTTGTTTGATATATTTGTAAACATTTTATCAGTAGTTTTTGTTAACATTTTATCAGCAGACTTTTGAGAATTGTATAAACCATAAATATGTTAAAAATATTTAAAATAAGGCCTTGTTATCTTGTACCAAGTGCTAATTTTGATATATTTTTCATTTTATTATTATGATGATGATGATGATTATGATGATGATGATGATGAGGGTTGTTTGATATGTAATATGTATTGTCAATATCTCAAAAATATTGATTTTGACGTAAATAGTAAAGTGAACAATACATCCCTTCAAGTATTCTCTGCAGTTTGAAGTACATAAATAAGTTCAACCTTTGAATTCATTCTGAAATGTATGACGGTACGATGATTTTTGTATTCAATATTCTCAACCTGTTTCCCAACCATTTTTACCTCAGTGGTGAACCACTGGGTCTATTGCAATGGCTATAATTTTTCAAATATTTGGAGCTGAAGTCTCGGATAAATACTTTTGGAAAGATATTGAATAGAGATATTCGAGTGTGTCATCATCAACGAAATCATGCAAAGCATTATAAGGCTGTGGTTCAGAACACAATACATATCAAACAGCCCTCGTAATATTATTATTATTATTATTATTAATTTAATATTATTATTTTTTATTGTTATTATTATTATCATTAGGCCTAAAATAAAATTAACTTTGTTTGCCATTGACTGCCCGACCCACTTTTGAAATCCCTGTACCCAAAAAATTTTATTGCCATCATTCCAATTCTTTTTTTCTTTTCCTTTTTTTTTTTTTTTTACTTCTTATACAACATTAGAAACAAAAATATTAAAGGGCAATAACCCTGGCAAGCAAGATGACCTGTGAGCAGGTTTATATGGTAGTAAGGAAATTCTGCTGTGTTGCTCCATGAGAGAAAACACAAGGAGGAACAAAGAACACCTTAGTTAGCACATAGAATTAGTACTAGTACAATGTGCTTTAAAGAGACATATATAACCAATTTAAACTTTTTAAAAGTGTAATAGATTACATTTTCAAAAAATAAAATAACTAATTTTTCCTACCCACATGTGAATAGCATGGGTCTGAAAACAGCAAACAAAGATTTTTTTTAAGTTAGGCCATTTTGTTATTTTTTGTGTGTGTCATTAGTACAGTTAAAGCTTTTGTTTTTAAATGTCTATTAGCTCAGTTAAGGTTTTAAGAAATCTTGGTTATACATGTAATATTATATACTAGCAGTGCTAGATGTGCCAAATTGTATTGTGTAAAGTCATTCAAATATGTTTCTACCAAAGTGGAATTTAAACCTAGAAATTGAGAGGGACCACAAATAAGTTTTCAAAATCTGAATGGGGCCTCAGTGGTAAAGTAGCCTACAGATCTTTTCAAACCTCACTGCTCAAGTTAGAATCCTATTCTGGTGTGAGATGGAACCAACATTTCCCTTGCCCAAAAGTCAGTGGATTCTTGAAATTGGTTTAGAGCATTATCTAGTCTTAAATCCAAAACAGAGCAATATGCTTTATTCTGTATTTTCCCTCCAATCATTTCTCTAAACAAAATCAAACTCAGTTGAAGGGACATAACTGCCATTGGATAAAATTTTATTTTCAGTCAAAAATCAAGTTGAAATAGTATGGTAAAACTATTTTCCTTTATCTTCAGTTGGGAAGAATTTTCAAATTCTGAAAGACTAAACAACACTGGTAATGATAAATATTATAAATATACAGTAAGACATGTATATAAAGAAAATTCATGGAACTCAAGTACTATGATGTATTTAGTACATCACATGTTAATTTGTTGAATAATCATTGGATAACTACATGAATACTATTTTATGTAGAAATCATCTGTCCTTGACAACGCATAGCAACGGGACTATACCAGGTATAGTCCCTCGCGTGACCTCCCCCAAACAAAATCAAATTACTCCCCTTTGTTCAGGTGGCGCTCTGTTTTGTTGTCGTCTGATACAAAATGGCTTCCGGCGATAAAGTTAATTAATAGTTAATTTGAAAATTAATTCTTGCTCAGAATGGAAAAGAAAGACATGTGATGTACTAAATCCATTATGGACCGAGCCGTAAGGTCACTATTCCTCTCCAGACAACAATATAGGAAAACAGTTCCCTCGGGAGAGGTCCATAATAGATTAATAGACATATTTGTAGTCTAAGTATATAGGTCCTTTGTTTAAATATTAAGCAAAGTAGCCTGTAACCTCTGGTCTTATAGTAGAGGTGGTGTTATGAGAGAGGTGGTCTTATTGTAGAGGTGGTCTTATTGCTGAGATGTTCTTATTGGAAAGATGGTCTTTTAGAAGTGATTGCTCAGAAATGTTCTACTGCACTTATTGTATACTTATGTAAAAATGTATTTCTGATTTAATAAACTTAAGATTTTAAATGGATCAAGTAAAAAAAAAAATTAAATATTTGCTAAGTTGATGTTAATAGAAAATAATAATGATGATGACTTTTAATGTTTACTATGTAATGTTCTGTGAGTTTGTAAATATGAGATCATCTTTACTCGATACAATTCATTTTGTGTAAGTTGATGAACATAAATGAGGTTGGTCAGGATAGCTGTATGAAGCCATTGTATCAGAGAAAATTTAAAAATTAAATATTTTCATATTTGAAATTCGTATTTGTTTTTTTTTTAGTTTAAATTCGCTTGGTAGAGCCAGTGTGAGGTAATGGCATGGTAAAGCTAGGAAAAAAAAATTTTATCAATTGCAAGTAAACAGACCAACTTGTCCAGACAGGACATACTTGAGTTAAAGTTAGATGTAGTTGTTTAGAGGCACTGTGATACATAAAGGTTTACTTTAAACATCTCTGGCACTATGATACATAATGGTTTACTTTAAACCTCTCAAGCACTGTGATACATAATGGTTTACTTTAAACCTCTCAGGCACTGTGATACATAATGGTTTACTTTAAACCTCTCAGGCACTGTGATACATAATGGTTTACTTTAAGCCTCTCAGGTACTATGATACATAATGGTTTACTTTAAACCTCTCGGCACTGTGATACATAATGGTTTACTTTAAACCTCTCAGGCACTGTGATACATAATGGTTTACTTTAAACCTCTCAGGCACTGTGATACATAATGGTTTACTTTAAACCTCTCAGGTACTATGATACATAATGGTTTACTTTAAACCTCTCGGCACTGTGATACATAATGGTTTACTTTAAACCTCTCAGGCACTGTGATACATAATGGTTTACTTTAAACCTCTCAGGCATTATGATACGTAATGGTTTACTTTTAACCTCTCCGGCACTATGATACATAATGGTTTACTTTAAACATCTCTGGCACTATGATACATAATGGTTTACTTTAAACCTCTCAGGTACTATGATACATAATGGTTTACTTTAAACCTCTCAAGCACTGTGATACATAATGGTTTACTTTAAACCTCTCAGGCACTGTGATACATAATGGTTTACTTTAAACCTCTCAGGCACTATGATACATAATGGTTTTCTTTAAACCTCTAAAGCACTGTGATTCATAATGGTTTACTTTTAACCTCTCAGGCATTATGATAAATAATGGTTTACTTTAATCCTCTCAGGCATTATGATACATAATGGTTTACTTTTAACCTCTCTGGCACTATGATACATAATGGTTTACTTTAAACCTCTCAGGTACTATGATACATAATGGTTTACTTTAAACCTCTCAGGCACTATGATACATAATGGTTTACTTTAAACCTCTCAGGTACTATGATACATAATGGTTTACTCTGAACATCTCTGGCACTATGATACATAATGGTTTACTTTAAACATCTCTGGCACTGTGATACATAATGGTTTACTTTAAACCTCTCAGGCACTGTGATACATAATGGTTTACTTTAAACCTCTCAGGTACTATGATACATAATGGTTTACTTTAAACATCTCTGGCACTATGATACAAAATGGTTTACTTTAAACCTCTCTGGCACTATGATACATAATGGTTTACTTTAAACCTCTCTGGCACTATGATACATAATGGTTTACTTTAAACCTCTCTGGCACTATGATACATAATGGTTTACTTTAAACCTCTCAGGCACTATGATACATAATGGTTTACTTTAAACCTCTCAGGCACTGTGATACATAATGGTTTACTTTTAACCTCTCAGGCATTGTGATACATAATGGTTTACTTTAAACCTCTCAGGCACTATGATACATAATGGTTTACTTTAAACATCTCTGGCACTATGATACATAATGGTTTACTTTTAACCTCTCAGGCATTATGATACGTAATGGTTTACTTTTAACCTCTTAGGCACTATGATACATAATGGTTTACTTTAAACATCTCTGGCACTATGATACATAATGGTTTACTTTAAACCTCTCAGGTACTATGATACATAATGGTTTACTTTAAACCTCTCAAGCACTGTGATACATAATGGTTTACTTTAAACCTCTCAGGCACTGTGATACATAATGGTTTACTTTAAACCTCTCAGGCACTATGATACATAATGGTTTACTTTAAACCTTTCAAGCACTGTGATTCAAAATGGTTTACTTTTAACCTCTCAGGGATTATGATAAATAATGGTTTACTTTAATCCTCTCAGGTACTATGATACATAATTGTTTACTTTAAACCTCTCTGGCACTGTGATACATAATGGTTTACTTTAAACATCTCTGGCACTGTGATACATAATGGTTTACTTTAAACCTCTCAGGCACTGTGATACATAATGGTTTACTTTAAACCTCTCAGGCACTGTGATACATAATGGTTTACTTTAAACCTCTCAGGTACTATGATACATAATGGTTTACTTTAAACATCTCTGGCACTGTGATACATAATGGTTTACTTTAAACCTCTCAGGCACTGTGATACATAATGGTTTACTTTAAACCTCTCAGGTACTATGATACACAATGGTTTACTTTAAACCTCTCAGGCACTGTGATACATAATGGTTTACTTTAAACCTCTCAGGTACTATGATACATAATGGTTTACTTTAAACATCTCTTGCACTGTGATCCATAATGGTTTACTTTAAACCTCTCAGGCACTGTGATACATAATGGTTTACTTTAAACCTCTCAGGTACTATGATACATAATGGTTTACTTTAAACATCTCAGGCACTATGATACATAATGGTTTACTTTAAACATCCCAGGCACTGTGATACATAATGGTTTACTTTAAACCTCTCAGGCACTGTGATACATAATGGTTTACTTTAAACCTCTCAGGTACTATGATACATAATGGTTTACTTTAAACCTCTCAGGTACTATGATACATAATGGTTTACTTTAAACATCTCTGGCACTATGATACGTAATGGTTTACTTTTAACCTCTCTGGCACTGTGATACATAATGGTTTACTTTAAACCTCTCTGGCACTATGATACATAATGGTTTACTTTAAACCTCTCAGGCACTATGATACATAATGGTTTACTTTAAACCTCTCAGGCACTATGATACATAATGGTTTACTTTAAACCTCTCAGGCACTGTGATACATAATGGTTTACTTAATACCTCTCAGGCACTGTGATACATAATGGTTTACTTTAAACCTCTCAGGCACTATGATACATAATGGTTTACTTTAAACCTCTCAGGCACTGTGATACATAATGGTTTACTTTAAACCTCTCAGGCACTATGATTCATAATGGTTTACTTTAAACCTATCAGGCATTATGATACTTAATGGTTTACTTTAAACCTCTCAGGCACTATGATACATAATGGTTTACTTTAAACCTCTCAGGCACTATGATACATAATGGTTTATTTTAAACCTCTCAGGCACTGTGATACATAATGGTTTACTTTAAACCTTTCAGGCACTATGATACATAATGGTTTACTTTAAACCTCTCAGGCATTATGATACTTAATGGTTTACTTTAAACCTCTCAGGCACTATGATACATAATGGTTTACTTTAAACCCCTCAGGCACTATGATACATAATGGTTTACTTTAAACCTTTCAAGCACTGTGATACATAATGGTTTACTTTAAACCTCTCAGGCACTATGATACATAATGGTTTACTTTAAACCTCTCAGGCATTATGATACATAATGGTTTACTTTAAACCTCTCAGGCATTATGATATATAATGGTTTACTTAAACCACTCAGGTACTGAGACCCATGTCATTACCTTACCAATTACTGATGTAGAAAAACTACTGTATTCTAATTTAAATCTGGAATGATATACATGTATTGCATAACAAGACTAAATCAATCACATATATAAAACATGTGTTTAAAACCTTACAGTCAAAACCAAACCAGACTGTTAGACTTGGAACATAAATAACAAATAAAATTTTAAATCAAACACCCAAAATTAAATTAACAAGCAAAATCACTTTTTTTTCCTTTTTTTTTTTTTTTGATATCAGTAATTCAGTTACATGTATATAATCACTACTAAAGAAGTGCCCCATTAAAAACAATAAATTATAATAACATTGAGCTTTATGTTAACATGAAAATGATATAAATAATCCCAGTGCATCAAAATTGTCATAAATAATACAGAAAAATGACAATCAGTAAATTTGAAGGATATCTGTGATTGAAGTGTGTACACATCCTTTTTTCTGACGAATTAAGGTCCAAATGTTTGCAAAATCTAGCCACATTAAACAGAGGAAAAGAGATAAGAAAAGACCTTGTAACATACTCTACTGCATCGAATGCAGACAAAACACAGGGCTTTCAACCAAATTAATGAAAGCTTGCATCTTAAGTGGATGGAAAAATTGTTTATGTGTCCTTGATTGTGACATAAGTTATCCACCCCGAAAAAGACTACAGACAAAGATGTCAGGGTTTTAAATCAAATTTTATTTGTTGTGATATGACATCTATATTACCATCTTTTGTTCCAGGCATCACTCAAGTTCCTTATAAAAAGTTTCGTGTGGTTTTGAATAGTTGTTACATCGAGAAGAATTAATCCTGCAATAATAGCAATCATAAAGAGAATAGCAATTGAGCCAATAGCTCTCCCTGCAGGACCCTCTTTTGCTGTACGTTTAGGACGTTTTTTTATGCGGAGTTTCTCAATGATTTCTTCTATGTTTATTGTATGTTTGTATTGTTTGTCTTTGTGATCTTCTCTTTGCTGTGTTACTATTAGGTTGTCTGTTGTTTGTCCATGTACTGTTGTCGTGGCATCTTCTGAACACACATCACCCTCATCTGTAACTGAAGTACCACATAATGAGCAATTTCCTTCAATTCAAGATTTTTCAATAACTGTTTAGAACATTTTCAATATAAAAACTTGTGAGTTTTTTTAACTAGTAATGGCCTGAAATGCATATTATTTTTTTTGATTTACAAATTAAACCTGAGTAATTGGTTCAAAGTTGTACCAGCTGTAAAAAAAACCATTCACTTTCTAGATAACAAGTGTATTTGTTGTCAGACAAAGTTAAGCTTTTAATTTCTTTTGTATTACAAAAGAAATAAGGCAAGTTGTCTATTGTGTTTCAATGGATTATCTGGGTCTAATCTAGCTGACTGTGACATTGTGTTTCTATGGTGAATTTGGATCATTTTTAAACTTACCGTTTCTCTTACAAAAGAAATGTACCTAACAGAGACATTGTGTTTCCATGGTGAATCTGGATCATTTTTAAACTTACCGTTTCTCTTACAAAAGAAATGTAGCTAACAGTGACATTGTGTTTCCATGGTGAATCTGGATCATTTTTATACTTACCGTTTCTCTTACAAAAGAAATGTAGCTAACTGTGACATTGTGTTTCCATGGTGAATCCGGATCATTTTTGAACTTACCGTTTCTCTTACAAAAGAAATGTAGCTAACTGTGACATTGTGTTTCCATGGTGAATCCGGATCATTTTTGAACTTACCATTTCTCTTACAAAAGAAATAAAGCTGACTGTGACATTGTGTTTCCATGGTGGTGAATCCGGATCATTTTTAAACTTACCGTTTCTCTTACAAAAGAAATAAAGCTGACTGTGACATTTTGTTTCCATCCATTTGTCGTCCAGTATACAAACACACGCATCTGTAACAAACAAATACATTTAAAAAGGGGTTTAAGGGTAAACATATGTCTTTAATATATATGTAGAGTTGTGTTGAGACAAGTTGATAAATGTTTTACACCCTTAAAAAGATTTTAAACTAATATCTAAGTATTCAGGTCATGGAGGTCGGCGGAAACCAAAGTACCTAGACAAACGATCCTCGGCAAACACACAAACGTTTACATCAAGATGTGGCCAAACCTATTCGGTAAAAGAATATATCTGTATGTGCGCGTTTTAGACCGATGCCCTTTTCATATATATATATATATATATATATATATATATATATATATATATATATATATATATATATATATATCTATATATATATAGATATATATATATATATATATATATATATATATATATATATATATATATATATATATATATATATATATATACTTAAACTTGCAAATGTGTTGGGTCTCGCATATAAGACCTAAATATTGGGACCACACAGAAATACTGTAGTTAGATGAAAATTAAGTTCAAAAACTAACCATCTTATGATGCAACAACACATGTATAGCTATGTATAAAAGTTTTTTCTAGTGCTTATTTGACTACCAGTCATGTCTTTTTAAACCTAATTTTTGGGTCGAACCCAATAAATTTATCGAAATTTATTGGGCCATGTAAGAGAAGGCCCAATAAAGTATACACCATATACAATATAGTTGGGACCCCATATACAATATAGTTGGGACCCCTTTGTTAAAGACCCAATATTTTATATAACATCATCCAATTAAAAATATCATGTGTAGGACAAAAATGGCATGTATTACACAAAAAAATGGAATTTACATTAATGTCTTCAATTATATATAAATATTTTTTTCAGAGAATTTACAAAATATTACACCTCATTTGAATATATATGGGACCCCATATACAATATAGTTGGGACCCCCTTGTTAAAGACCCAATATTTTATATAACATCATCCAATTAAAAATATCATGTGTAGGACAAAAATGGCATGTATTACACAAAAAAATGGAATTTACATTAATGTCTTCAATTATATATAAATATTTTTTTCAGAGAATTTACAAAATATTACACCTCATTTGAATATATATGGGACCCCATATACAATATAGTTGGGACCCCCTTGTTAAAGACCCAATATTTTATATAACATCATCCAATTAAAAATATCATGTGTAGGACAAAAATGGCATGTATTACACAAAAAAATGGAATTTACATTAATGTCTTCAATTATATATAAATATTTTTTTCAGAGAATTTACAAAATATTACACCTCATTTGAATATATATGGGACCCCATATACAATATAGTTGGGACCCCCTTGTTAAAGACCCAATATTTTATATAACATCATCCAATTAAAAATATCATGTGTAGGACAAAAATGGCATGTATTACACAAAAAAAATGGAATTTACATTAATGTCTTCAATTATATATAAATATTTTTTTCAGAGAATTTACAAAATATTACACCTCATTTGAATATATATGGGACCCCATATACAATATAGTTGGGACCCCCTTGTTAAAGACCCAATATTTTATATAACATCATCCAATTAAAAATATCATGTGTAGGACAAAAATGGCATGTATTACACAAAAAAAATGGAATTTACATTAATGTCTTCAATTATATATAAATATTTTTTTCAGAGAATTTACAAAATATTACACCTCATTTGAATATATATGGGACCCCATATACAATATAGTTGGGACCCCCTTGTTAAAGACCCAATATTTTATATAACATCATCCAATTAAAAATATCATGTGTAGGACAAAAATGGCATGTATTACACAAAAAAATGGAATTTACATTAATGTCTTCAATTATATATAAATATTTTTTTCAGAGAATTTACAAAATATTACACCTCATTTGAATATATCACGAAAATTGGTTATAATATATGTTAAATGACTGGCTATCTTCTTTCAGAATTTCAAATTCAAACAAAATCATCTGATAATAGAGTCCACAATGGTCATTTATACATTTTTTTGTTTACAGTAAAAGTGACCATCAGATGTTGGGTCGGATGACCTGGTACAAACTTTAGTCTACCCCACCTAGGTACCTTTCACACCATATTTGTTTCCAATAGGCCAAGTGGTTTCAGAGGTGATGATTACAGTTTATGCACAGATGCCTGTTTCACTACGCCATAAGCTCAGCTGGCTTTAGCCAGTTGATCTAAAAAGAAACTTTTTAATTCTTGTGTCATGATTTGTCCATATGCAAAAGATGACATCATTAAAACTACTATTCAGCAACACCACAAATATGGTTTTTGGCACAAAGTTAAAGAACAACTAGACTGGCAATCCCTTGGTATTCAAGATAGGTTTATTGCAAGTTATCAGTGTGCTTTAAAACTGCACAATTCCTGCAACAAGCACTTCAATTGTGTGCATTGCCACAATTTCTGCAACTTCACCTATAGCTCGTGACCTCTCGATACAAGGAAATACTCTTGATTAGGACGTTAAAACCAATTTTATCTATTGATCAACACTTCACAGATATTGGCTTTTTGTTACATAAAAAGGTGTAGATATCTGGATAATCATGCTTTTCTTCCAAGTAAAAGTTTTGCTGCTGCTGTGAAAGTACAAACACACCTGTCAATATGGGCAAATTCATACCAAGGAAACAACCATTCTTGTCAAACATGGCAGGATCACTTTGTTTACCAAGTCATGTGATACAATTAAGATACTAGTATATCCAGATAAGGTAGAAGGAGATGAACCTACAGAACGATGTATCATAATCATGGTTTATTCTAGCCTAGCAGAACAATATTCTAGTATTCCTTTTGGGAAAAACCTATCAAGCTTTATATTAGCACAATGTAATTTTAAGTGAATACCAGTAGTCAAGATGAAACATGTTTGATAATTCAATATTTTCAGTTTTATAGACTGGATACAGATGAAAACTCCAATACAGAATGAAGAAAGCTCTTGGCATTTTTAAACAAACATCTGTCACCAGTAAATTCATTTTTTAAATGTGACATGTTCTAGTCCATCACTAGTTGATCCAAACATTTAAAAATCTGGTGTTATTGATTCAGTTATGAGGAAACATGCATGTTATTGCAGTGCTATGTACAGAAACTAGAATGTTAATAATATATTTTGTATGGGAAAATGCCCATTACTTGTTTTCTGTGAGTGCAAGATTTTCTGGAAAAAATCTCACACAAAATACCATATCCAGTATACAATCTTTCCACAAAAATTGAAATAATAAAAAAAATATCCAGATATGACAAAAAAATTTATTCAACAATTACAAACTAGGTAATTTGGAAATTTAACATAATGAACTACAATCTTTGAACACAATCAACTTCATAAACATACAAAATAAAAAAAATAATTCCTTTAAGTGACACTATAGTTTTGGAAAAACATAGCTGGTCTATTTTATGTTTTTAGTAAAGTAACTTTCTGTCTCTTTCAAATTCATTGAACACCTGATCACAGATAATTATCAACATAATGTACGAACATTACGATTATGTAATTCCTTTTTTTTAAAGTATTTAATCAGTATTATCACATTTTCTCAAAATTCTTCCAAATTTCAACATTTTAACCCTAACAAGATATGTTTGTGACAAATAGCCACAGTTCAACATTTTAACCCTAACAAGATATGTTTGTGACAAATAGCCACAGTGGCAAAGTCTGTATTGAATCTGACTGTCATGTGTGACCTAACATCATTTACACAGCAATGATGTTGTGCATTAAGATTTGTTCTTATGTTCTTAATTTCAACAGTTGTGTCAAGTTATTAGGCAATCACTTCATGCACTGCGTAGAAAAATAACTAAAATAAAAATAATAAAAAAAACAAAGAGGCCCAATAGGGCCTGTATTGCTCACCTGAAACAACCTTATTTTATTTTTTGCATTTTCTTTTAAAAATATATCCAATCAGTAAAACATAAACAAACACATTTCTATTATTTCCAGCAATATTTATCATAAATTTCCTTTCAATGGTTATGTACTTTCAGAGAAAAATTTAGGCTTAAAATAGACCTTACTTGCATATTACATAATTATTGTACAAACAAATAATTGTACAGAAAAACCAACTACATATGTTCAATTTCCCTGAAATCTTTTTTCTTTGTGTCAAATTTAAAATTGTTTAAAATTGGTACATAAAGGAACCCATAATGACCATTTATATGATTTTGCTATTTTTAGTAATGGCAGCCATCTTGGATTTCAGACAGACATAAATGTAGCAGTTATAATTTTTAATCTAAACCACCCAAGGACCTTTCACACTAAATTTCCTTTCAATTGGCAATGTACTTTCAGAGATTTTCAAAGATTTAGGCTAAAAATAGACTTTTTTTGCATATAACGTACTTATTGCACAAACGAAAAATTGTACAGAAAAACATGTTATATATGTTTTATCCCCCGACATCTATTTCCATGTTTCAAATTTCAACAAAATCAGTAAATAAATAAACTCGTAATGGCCATTTATAGGTTTTTTCTATTTATGTTAATGACAGAAGCCATCTTGGATCTAGGATTACATGTCGGAAACAATTTTAATCTATAGTTACTAAGGACCTTCCACACCAAATTTCATTTGAATTGGCCAATTAGTTTCAGAGGAGAAGATTAAAGTATATGGATACCAGCATGCATGGACTCAAGCACACTTTACCAAACCATAAGCTCATCATGGCTTTGCCAGGTGAGCTAATAATAATAATAATAATAATAAAGAAATAAGTCTTTTTAAGTTTTAAGTTGTTATAATTATACAGAATAAAAGATGGAACAAAAACAATATGTCACTAAAACTTCCGTACAAGTCAATAAAATCACTAAACCAAATTTGCAGTAACATGAGTATTAGACAGTTCTCTCAATTTCCATATTTTTCGCTAAAAATAATCATTAAACCTGCCAATTAAAACATGACTTCAATTTATACATTCTATAGCAAATATATCACCAAAACTTCACTTTTTGTGAACAATGTTATTTAAAGATTTGCTCAGATTTATTAATCTAATTTCCCCCAAGACAAAAATGATTTTGTAAGAGCATCAATCCATTTAAAATTTAAAACTAAGGACTCTATATTTCATTCACTATAGAAAACTTTAAAACAAGTCCATCATTATAGCACACTATAAAAATAGGCCAATTAAATCATGTAGATGTTCAATCTTTAATGATTTTCAAACATTTAATAAGAAAATAAAATCGAAGTAAAGATAAACAATTTAATGAAAAATTATGAAATCATAATTCTCAAAGATTAAAATTTTAATGGCACCACAAAATAAATGCTCCTAAAAATTTGAAAAATATCACCTTTCATAGAGAGAGCCACACAATAAATAATTTTTCCCATTATAGTAAAATGATGAATTTTTAAAAAGAATTTTTTAAGTATTTCACCAATGATGCCTTACTGGCTCCGCAGTTGTAACAAAAAATAGTAATATTTTCAAAGTTACCCGCAAAAAAATTTTGTCACAAAGAAAATATTGTTATTTTTACAGAACCATTCATAACAAAATCAAGTCAAGAACTGTATCACTAATATATAAATTTGCAGCACAAAATTTTCATATGCTGTTTGCTCTGTTACAAATCAACTTTTAATTCAGTATTAAATCAAAAATAACACAAACAGTTATTATATATAAGGATGAATATTAAATTTTTTGGTATAAATTTTTATGTCAGTTTAATGTAATGTTATAATATGTGTGTTACAATAATTTCTAAAAATTTGCACTAAATTAGTAAAATGTTTAAGTGCACAAAAGCACAAAGCCAACATGTAACCTTGAAAACAAACTTCAAAAAATAATTTTATACAGATCAATATTGGAAAGGTTTCAATAGAAAAATTCATAGAACAAATGTACAAAAGTGAATCATTATGACCTTTAATGCTCACTTGCTCATGTTTCTTTTTTTCAAACAAAAGTCAAGATTTGTTTTTGTGAGTTATTTTAACATGTCATGTGAATTCAAATAATAATAATAATAAAAAAATAATTAAATTAACCTGTAATTAAATTTTCCTAGGAAAACACCACCATTTTTAGCCTAACATTGGCTGTCATCAATTTGTATGGAAATACATTCTAAATAAAAACAAGAATCCTATGGAATTAGATGTTTCACTTGGTTATTTTTTGATCAAGAAGAAAATACATTTTTTAGATTCAGTATTGACACAATGAGGTATGCATAATTAAACTATGATGATATTTATTTTTTGCATTTAAAAACCAAGATTTATCCCAAAATTGAATAAGTTGTCAACAGATATTGTATATAATTTAGAAACTACTCAAACAACATATTCAATCAAATTCACCAAGATTTAGATGTAATTTTAACATTTTCTTAAAATATGTAGTTTTTATCAGAAAAACCAACAAAAAGGTCAATGTTTCCAAATTATTGTAAAATATATGTAAGTTCCATCTTGGTGCATGATAAATTCAAAATTTAAAAACAAAACATTGAAAAATGGGTCAGTAGGAGCATTTCTCAAAATTCCTTTCTTTCCCTTTAAAACTTCATGTTTTTACCCCAAAATTAGTTGTAACATCAGTCTTATATAATACTCATGTAATCATAATTAAACTGCACGATTGAACTGTGTTTCAAATTTCTCTCTAATAACAGTGTAAATTTAAGACATATGGACTTTAACATACAACTTGCACATTTTGACAAGTCGCTGACACCGGGAAAGTAAAACCTTAGTCTCGCCTTCTGAGGACAAAGTCACCAGTCCAGACAACAAACAGTGTACCATACCTTGTAAAACAATCAGCTATTCATCATTTGGATGGAAGTGTTACAAAATCACTGTGATTTCCAATGTTTCATGTTGTTTAATTTTTGATCTTATATGAGGCAAAGTTTGTGAAGTTAAGAATGGTTACCTTTTTACTTTCAACAAATCAGTGTTATGAATACTTTTTTCACTATTCAAGTAAGGCTTGAAATTTTCTTCAAAGCAGTTCTGTTTCTTCTTCTGTCCGCCGTCTCTTAGTACTTTTCCTATGTACTGGAAGTAAATTATAAACACTTGACCTTGAAAAGTTAAAACCCAGTTCTTGTGTCACAGAGGGTGTGGCATGATAAAATATCCCATTACACAATGCTAAAACATCCAACTGCACAATGCAATCAGTACATATCACAGGTAATAACTTGAATGTTAAACTCCCATTCTTGTGATCTTTAGTGTACTGGTATTAATTTCACTGTCACTTTCCTCAGCTTTTGGCAAATCTAAAACAGAAAACATTATTAAGATTATTCAGGATGAATCTTGATGATATATAACATTATAAAGATTATTCCGGACAATACACATACAAATCCCAACTATAAAGTATAAAATATACATGTAGTTTAAATGCATGAACATCTTGTTTTGCTAGAAACACATATAATACAACAGCAAACAAGTACCTGATAAAACAAGGAAGCAACAATATGCAGCTAAATACAAGAAGTTAACACATTAAATGTGTAAAGACATGTATAATATGGGTGAACAGATACAGTGTAAAACAAAAGATCACAGTTCATCTCATAACAAAGACTAAACTTCAGTAGAACATGCAGAACCAACATAAAGATGTGTTTGTGAAACATCTATGCCCCTAGTAGCAGCTGTTTATAGAGTTGTACTCTGTGTAGTCAAAATTAAACTTTTAGTAAAGTCGCAAATGGTCTTGTATAATAAAGCTAAATGCAATCAGTGCATAGCACATGTGAAAACTTGGATATATCTCTTTGGGTGCTAAGTAATGAATTATCTCCCCTTAGACCCAACCAGAAGTAATATTTTGAAGAAAATCAGAAACTGTAATAATTATTTTTGAAAAACCATTATTTTTTGTCTTACGATGTACATCATTGAAATTTTGCCTATCTGTTGTAATATTATTGAAGATTATAAAATAACAATCATTTTAATGAATTTTGTACATTGTATAAACCAAATTCATAAAATAAAATTTAATTGTGTAGCAAATGATTTCTCATCAAAATATCTTACTCAGTGAAAAAAGTAATGCATAATATGCCAAAAGTAAGCCATGTCATCAATTCCAAGAGAGTCAACATCTTAAGTCATGAAATCGAGAAATTACATTGAGGAAATCCACGACAATGTTTGGAGCAACAGAAGAAAATGTAATATCATTAACTTGGTATTCAGAACAGTCTCTTGTGTGTTTTCTTTATCAAAGAAAATAAAAACAAATATACAAAAAAAAAAAAAAAAACAATGTTAAATTTTTTTGAATATTTCTATCTGATGAAAAATATCTAAAATAGTAGTAAAAGCAAAAAGGAAAAAAAATACCTGTAGGTTATTAGCTTGAACCTTTTACTTTGACAACATTTTAAAGTCCATTTTGAAGAAAATGCCAAAAATGAAAACCCTATGTCACTATATGCTCATATAGTCGAGTTATAACATTTTAAATCCATTTAATAAAAATTGCATAACCAATTTTTTGACTGACTTCTATGAAATAAACAAACTTTAGACTTAAAACACTGAGTTTTTTTCACAGATATTTTCAGTCCAGGTCACCTTGACCTAGTTTATGTAGCCATAGCAACAACATGAACAAACTTGAAATTTAGTACAAAGATATGGGCTTAATCGATATTTTTCATTGCATGGCCATACATGTACATGTAAACATATATGAGCATGTACATGTGTACATCATTCCCTTTCCATCATTTGCAAAATAGGTAAACACAACACAATATAGTATGAATTTCATACCTGCTACTGAAATATCTGACAAACTCATTCCTTTATAAGTAAGCACATCCCCTTTCTCCACTGCAATCAAAAGCTGCAACACCTTAAAAAAGGAAATAAAAGTAGAAGAATTACATGTATGTTGCAATAAAACACAGCTTTAAGTTTTAACTTCAAAAACATTTAAATACAAATTAACTTTTTTTATTCATAGTTTTACACTTCATGACCAGTTTAACTCAACCAAGGGCTTCTTTCAATCTTGAACTTTGTAACATTTGGCAACTAATTTTAAATGACACAACAAGAGATGAAATGAGTTATTGGGTGCCTTTTTATCATGTAAAGTTATGGCTGTTATAAAAGTGTTATAACTTAAAATACTGTGCTTAAAGAATAAATTAGCAAAGTTCAGTGGTTTTCCTTGCATATCCAATTCACTTAACTGTTTGAGCATATTGTAAGCTTTTTTAAAAATTCAAAATCTGATCATATTTTGACTTGTTATGATGATGCTATGACACAGCTTGAATAAAAAAGTTCCAGTTTTTATTATCAGAAAGTATATAGGAATACTTCTGTGCATACAGATAATGGCAAATCTGGTACTCTGATTTAAATTTGTTACCTGCCCTACCTCTACTAATCATATATCATGTACCCCAAACATGATACAGTGGGTACCTTTTTTTATAAACAAGTTAATGCTTTATACCAGTAGGGAAAGAATTTAGTTAATATTTTAGCAAATCAAAAGACTAATGCTCAAATACACAAAGGAAGCTGTTTTATGATTTACCAAGAAAAAAAATGTTTATAAACATACCACAGACATTTTTCATGTTGAATCGGATAATCTTTAATTCTCTTTGTGGGTTTTGACACCATGACCCAAATATGTAGCCAGCATTTCTTTTTCATTCTCATTCATATCTAATATCTATAAAACATAAAGAGTGAGTGAATAAGATATTGTTTAAAATCACATCAGCATTATTACAGCTTTTCTCATCTAGAAAAGTTTAAAGATACAAGAGTATCAAAAACATTCATGTCATAATAAAAAGAATAAAAGAGTATCAAAATAATACTTAACAGATAAAAACCAGTGATAGTTTTAAATAAATTGTTGAATGATAAAAAATTATTGCATGTCAAGTTTATTCCCTGAAGAACATCCAAAACTGATGTCCACTAACATTGTTAAAAGGATCTTGCATCGATGATGCTAAATAAAACGTATCCCTTTGTAAGTACAAACTAAAAAGTAAATAATGTCCAGCAAAATGTGTTGGATATATTGTTGACCTTGACAGATTAAGGAGATTGTTCTCTCTTTAAACAAAGAAAGTTGTAAAATGACTGTGGACAATTCAACAGCATCTAGGTACAATACCATCATGCCTATTGTACTGAAAAATGGTGTTAATCTAAAACAAGGCTGAATCGAGCATAACTTATCATGTTCTTGGCTATTCCAATGATTTCACTATTGATCACTGATATATCTGATATAATAAGACATTAACTAATAACTAACCCCTGCCTGCATGCCTGCATGATCAAATTAATAGCGAAGTTCAACATGGTTGCAACTTGACTAAAAATGTAGACAACCGGTTTGGAACACACAATAGTAAAATTGATAATATAGAGCTGCTAAGTATTAGGGTTTATCCACTACACCATTGATTGGTATATACAAGGTACATATGGGCTTATAAATCACAATTGACGACCTATGATCAGTGCGAATAAAATTCGAATTCTACACCTAAATGCTATGTCTTTACTTATGTAAATTGTTATGAAAAATTAGAAGAAAAGTGCCCTAAGTCACCTTTATTTCTAAACAAAAATGTCCAAAAGCACATTCCATAACCTTTGTGTATATGTCTTAAATTTTCAAAACTGAACACTATCATGAACACTAACCTGAAATACAGTGGCAATATATTTCCTCAAGGACCTTGATTTTATTTGTTCTGGGTAATTGATTCCTGGGCACATAGTAACAATTTCTTTAAGCTCTGTGTTTACATTCCATGGAGAGACAGCATTTAGCCTTGCAAATATGTATGGATTTGTGACTGGAATGCCAACCTCATTTCTGAATTTTATAAATACATCTATTGCTCTCTTTCCATCTTGAGATAAAGAAACAAATGCCTCAATGTTTTTCCTAGACTATAGGCTAAAGGCTGCAGCAATAACCATATCCATTCTGAAATATTGTAAACTGAAATTTGAACATAGAAAATGTTGATTTTAAAATGTATCTCATTCTAGTCATCATTTAACAATTATGTACCTGTGGCAGTATACAGGTAGCTCTGAAAGTATGCCAGAACAAGAGATATTATGCTTGATTAATTACTTATGATTACTGCTTACAATACACATCTGAAATATCTGATTTTACCATTAATACAAATACCAAAACATCTTTAACACTACAACCTTTCAAAATTCACACAGCCACTTTTGTTAAGTCCTGAATATGAAACTGTATATATATCATACATAGTGGTTCTTACATTGGGCACTTACATAGTTTTAAATTTTGTTCCAGTACACAATTTTGGCTAAGTTATGTCTTGAACTTACAAATAGCTTCTTCAGGCTTTTACAAACAAATCCAGTAACTAATATTTTAAGGAAATTTAAAGTCCATTTCCCATAATTTTGTTGAAAATCAGTGAACCAGAATCAAACTCTGTAACTTATTTTGGTAGACTTGCATACCAAATTTGATTTCAATATCTGCAAATTTTTAAAAACAAGAGGCCCAAGATGGCCCTAATATGCTCACCTGAGTTTAAATGTAACTGGTATGTCTTGATAATACCTAGTTAAGTCATAACATGTTGCCTCAATAGAAGTAGTTTCAGATAACATTATTTTTATTATGTTGGGTTTTTGCTATATAGGTCACTGTGACCTACTTTTGGTAGCCAAAGCAACCAGAAACACAAATGAGAATGGCAATGGTCTAAAGGTGCTTTTGACTAATATGAATGAAATGTGACCAGTAGTGTCTGAGAAGAAGTCTTTTGATGGATGTATGGATGGATGGCAGAGTTCTTATCCATAACAAAAGCTCACATGAGCAATTTTCAGATCCGGATTTAAGACTTTACAGATTTGACAATAAATTAAAATATTTAAAAAAAATTTGTAAAATTCAACTGCAAATTATTTTTAAAAAATTGTTCAATTAACTTAAATAATGTCACATAACAATGATTTTGTAAAACAAAACAAAAAAAAAAAAAAAAAAAAAAAAAAAATCATCAAGGTTTTAGCTAAATCTACATATCAGTATCACATGTATTTCAAAAATAATAATTCACTAAAAAGTAAAAATTCATAACATCTCTTCCATGCACCATTGTAAGTCATAAAATTCAGAAATTAAAAAAATAATAATAATAATAATAATAATAAAGTGGCCTCACTGGGATTTGAACCCTCGACCCTTGGGTTGCAGTATCACATGTATTTAAAAAAAAAAAAACACTAAAAAGTAAAAATTCATAAAATCTCTTCCATGCACCATTGTAAGTCAAAAAATTCAGAAAATAAAAAAAAATTTAAAAATTTAAAAAAAAAAAGTTGCCCCACTGGGATTTGAACCCTCGACCCTTGGGTTGCTAGAATTGAAAATGAAAAAGGTCGAAAAAAAGTGACTTGTATTTTACAGAATTTCATGAAAATTGTCAAACATATGTTTCTTCACATAAGAAAATGATTGGAAAAAGAGTTCACCTAAATTTATTCATAATTTTAATTATGAAATGAAATTCACAAACTTGGTATATAAGATGCTGCAGATGCCAAATATCACATCAGATTTTATCTCAGTGAAGTGGTTTTGGAGAAGAAGATTTTTTTAGGTTTTTAACTATATGTAGGTTATTGTGACCCACATTTGGTAGCCATGGCAACCAAAAACACAAATCTGAAAGGAAATGTTCTATAGATGCTTTTGACCAAGTTTAAACAAAATGTGACCAGAAGTTTCTGAGAAGAAGTCGTTTGAAGCAATTGTTGACGGACAGACGGACGGACGACGGAGGGTCTGCCTCTATTGATACCAGTAGCTCACAGTGAACTGGAACTCAAACTCAACTTTGATCTGTAACTAATGAAGGCCTCACAAACTAAATCTAAAATTCAAAAATTTATGTGTAAATGAAACAAAGCTTGAATCTGTTTGTTTTTATCATATCACATGGTATTCTAGTCTTATAAATGCTTGGAACTTCAAAAAAAATCCTCATGTTATTAAGAAGGGGAGGTTCTGGGTTTGAACCCCGACCAGGTGTGACCTAAGACTTGAAAGTGTGAAGTGACTGTTCTTTTGCCAAGCACTCAGCATTACGAAATTATAGTCACAGTTCTCTAAGATGGGAACTTAAAATAGACGTGGTCCTGGGTCACGGAAGATGTGGTACGATGAAGAACCCTGCTGTATAATGCCATCAGCACAACACACAGGCAAAATTCTGCACTTTCACCTATAGCTGGGGACGTCTCGATATAAGTGAAATATTCTTGACTGGGACATAAAACACCATTACTCAACTCAACTCAACTCATGTTATAAAGTTAAAGAGATGTTGTAAAACAGCCAGTGCTCATATCAACAGAGTGCACTTTTATACAATGAAACATAATGACTAGTTAGCAGTCCATCGATAATTCCATGGAGATTTCTCCTCTTCCTACATGGCCATACAAGGCAAAGTGGTACTGTCACTGGCTTTCAAAGTCATTGGTTGTGGGTTCAAATCTCACTCAGGACTGTAATTAATCATTTACCTGGTATAGCTCGATGAACGTATTCCATCATTAGCATTTTTCTTATTCTAGAAGACATCAACCACAACATGGCAAAAGTTTAGAAAATTGATGTCAAATTCATGCTTTTCTGACAGTTTTAAAGCATGTGACATTCAAACATTTTTTCGATTGAGAATTTTATTTTTAGGTGATACTAAAACCAAAACCAGACAATCTGACATCTGTTCCCGGAATTTTAACTGGTTTGTCAAGCATTTTTATCCGCCATGTCAGAGGTCAGACAAAGTTTGGGGAAGCCTGACAATTTGTGCTATACACTGCAACCTCTAATTTTAAAACTCCTGATTTTGTATGGGCACCAGATATAATAATGTTACAGTGCCTTAAGTTCTATACTAACAATCTCACATATAACCAGTGTCCAAACAAATTTATAATATGAATATATATTATTTACTATCTGGAATACACAAATGACAACCAACTTGAATTGATATTTAAGATATAAGTTGCACCTATGCATACCCAGGTTTAAAACAAATATGAATTGTAACCTGCAGTCCTGGAAAGTGTACTACATTCAAGGTTACATAACCAACTTCTTAAAAAAATATAGAGAAACAAGCACAATATTTGTGGTTTTGATGGTGTGGTTATAATCCTGTCGACTCTAGCTAGGCCTAGTTGTGCAGTTAATACAAACCAGTAGGTTAAATGGTTAATGAAGCTAATTTGATTCTGTTGAAAGTATCAATATATTTCACTTTTTCCTTTTTCGAATAGTTGTTGTTTATTATTTTTCACAATTATTATATCATTATGCAGAGATTTTACAGGTCAACCTTAACTGTTTTTATGGATAAAGAATTTTTAAATTTTAACTACTTGCAAAGCTATTGAAGCATTACAGTAAGAATACAAATAATATAATAGTAAATGTCTATCTGATCCAGGGCTGTAAAATAGCCACTGCAACTGATCTTATGTCTTGTACAATTAAATCACACTCTTTTTGACAACAAGCCACTGCGGTAGCTCAGTTGGTAGAGTGCTTGCTCCGTAAGTGGAAGGTCATGGGTTCGAACCCCGGCCGGGTCTGACCCAAGACTTGAAAGTGGGTAGCGACTGTTCTTTCGCCAAGCACTCGGCATTACGAAATGAAAGTCAGGGTTCTTTCGGATGGGAACTTAAAATAAACGAGGTCCCATGTCATGGCAGGCATGGCACGATAAAGAACCCTGCTGTATAATGCCATCAGCGCAACACACAGGCAAAATTTCTGCACTTTCGCCTATAGCTGGCGACGTCTCGATATAAGTGAAATATTCTTCACTGGGACGTTAAACACCATTACTCAATTCAACTCAACTTTTTGACAACAGGCCCAGGGCTCTATGGATCAGAAAAATAAGTATTGGTTTTTGCTATTGGGAGGGAAATATAGTAAATATAGAACTGTAATAGATACAATTTTGTACTTAATGGAATCTGCCAGTGGTACCACATGATCAATATCCATTAATACATGTATTTGTGCGAGACATTTTGGAAAATGGGCACAGAGCAAAATCCAGGAACAACATCGTTTTTATGCAAAAACTTCAACTAATTCGATTCCATATCCGATGAAAATAATTATTCTGCACAAACTTCAGTAGACATCACACAGTACACAGCAGACCCCTTTTATTTAAGTTAGGAATATTTACCAAGAGAAAAATCACAGGGGCTTGATGTCAAGAATTTTGTGTTTTTGTTTTAAGATTATTGTGATTTCATTACTAGCGTGGTTACAAATTCATACATATCGATAACTTTACATGAAAATCTGAAAATTGACACTAAGAAATGCAGCCCCTGAGTGAAAAATATAAATTTTAGATACTGTGAATGGGACCCAAATTAAGCAGATTAACAGTGCTTTCGTAACTTTTAAAAAATTTAATTCTTAGACTAAAATGGAAGATTTTATCGTATTTGAATTATCCGTTTCGATTATTGTGCCAAACCTGTCAATAGTTCCAAAGACGTTGAAACTAGTGCCGTGACATTGTACAGCACATTGATACTGATAGTGATGTCTGATTCTATAGACATGATAGAAAGCGTCCATCGGATATTCGGCGGGCCCCGCGCAGAATCAAGAAGTTTCTGTATTTTGCCTTTTAAAATTTGCCTATACGAGAATAATTTAGTTTTGAATCGCTACAAAGACAACACTTACCACAATTTTCAGTCAAAAGGAAAGCCGCCATTTTCTTTTTGTACATCGTTTGTTTCCGTCTCTTTTCGTCATAGGTCGTATATCGGAAGCTGCTGATTGGCTGAATTTATACATTTATACATCTCTGGAAAGGTCTAACTATGTTGAGCTAACGGTGTCGTATACATAGCCGATTTTCGGGTCCCAATAATTCGGTTTTAGACGAGACGTTATTTTAAGTTTATTTAAAAGAAATATCAAATTGACCACAAGACTTTTGGAGACCCAACAATATTAAGGGGTCATGTCCCAATTAATGGAAAATGACCCAATAGTTAGATGAAGACCCAATAGTTCGAGTATGAAAATCACGAACGTCCCAATACTTATGCAAGTTTAAAACTATATATATATATATATATATATATATATATATATATATATATATATTTATACAGTAAAACCCCGATTTATCGCCAAACTTGCTTATCGCCAAAGTATCATGTAGACTCGTTTTTCCCTCATTTAAAAACCCCCGTTTTAATGCCAGATTCGCCTATCACCATCCGCCATCCTTACCTTATAACCAAT